>OY987216.1:33593740-34819100 GCA_963920805.1 Primula vulgaris
AAAAAACTAACCTAATAAAGAATTACCCCTTCTCTGCATTTTCATGCTGAAATAGCGCAAAAGGCGATATGCTGGCGCAAAAAGCACATTAGTAGCACAAAAAGCGCACGATTAATATTTTTACGAACAATATAGCGAAAATAGCTTATGCATTTTTTTTTCACTAACCACTATATTTTGATAAAACACTACTTAGCGGGGTTATTTAATACATTAATATATGTAGATATAGAGATCAAATTATTTAGTCCACAAAGTACATAATTGTAGCTTTCCTGTTATTGGTGCGGAGCATGCCGGAGTTAGTTTCATGGAATGATGCATCATTCCAGATACATAGTTTTTGCAAAATGTTTATATAAACATGGCTTGTACTAGTTATATTTATCAGTATGTATGCTTAAATTAAATTGATCATATATATCAGTATCTCAAAAGTCCTCATGTTCGTTACTGATCATTTAATTATTGCTTCGGATTTTCTTTTTGGGGTCCAAAACCATACATGGGTTGCGAACGTACTTGCATGGCAACCGCAAGGTTGTGACATCAGTATGTGATAAACAAAATGGTAAAAATGGAAAATTGCCGTTACTGGTAGCTGGCCAGATATAAAATGTAAAAACGTATTTAAGTTTCAATTAATGTTTTTGCAAATGCTATACTAACGTTCTAGCACTTCACAGTAAAATCCAAAAGCAAACTGGTTATTACATGAGCTTTCAGAGGAATCAAAGTTCTATATATACATTGGCATTGGATGATTTTCATACCAACTACTTACTGAAGAATATATTAAAAATTTATCATTCTTATTCAGTTGCTACAAAAACTGTTTCTGATAAAAATCAAGCAGAAGTCTAAAAGAGATGGCACTGTACACTACCATTACAATCACTATGTTTTGGTTTCTGATAAAAATCAATCAGAAGTCTAAAAGAGGTGGCACTGCTACCAAGACATCGGAATACATGAACGAAAAGTATACTTAATGTTCCTTTTATTATAATTTATAATGCATGATCATCTAATGTCATGAAAGGTTCAAATGGCAAACCATTTATATGTATATTATGTTTGAAGTATCAAGTACAGACATAGCTACTTTTTAGTACCACTGTTAATAATTTTCACTTTAATATCTACTTTACCTACTTGTTAATTGGATTTTACAAATGTCCAACACCAATTTAAACCAGGTTGTACGAATCATACTCATTAGTAGCAGCTTGGGAACACGGGTGGAACCAGAATGGTTTTTCTCGGGGGACGTGGTGTAAAAAATATGTCGAATTATTAAAAAAAATAGGGTTTAATACAAAAATAATTTTTTTTCTATGTTCAACATAACATAAAATAAATATGAAATCAAGAAAAAGTACATTGGACAGTAAAATAATTTTTTATGTAATCTTGTTTGGAAAAAATATAACGGATATTTAGAAAAATTTGTAATTTTAAAGTAAAAAACATAAAATTTTAGAAAAAAAGAAACTAATATGATTTGAACTTCTAACATTTCACTAACTTATGCTCCACTTTTACCATTATACCAACAATTCTTTTGTTAACCTAGGGAGGACATCAATGTATATATCTCATAATTTTTTTAATTATATATATAAAAAAAATAAAAAAAAAATTGAAAATCGTCGCCGGGGTGGCGACGGCCACCCCCAGTCCCCCCTTTGGTCCGTCCCTGCTTGGAAATGTACCGCACAATCATACAACCTACCGTCAGAGTGTACACAACTAAGATAATTATATCCGGTGTCGGAACCAGGATTAGATCAGACGTGGCTGAAGTTCACATGATCTAGTTATCTTTTCATATAGGGCATAAGTGCTAAGAAAAATGTTAACTAAAATACATGATAAAAAAAATTTTGCTTAAATTTTGCCAAAATGGTTAAGGTGATCCTCGTTGTATCAGTACCTAGTTCCTTGGTAGTTAAGTGCGGAGTAAATTATGTCTCTAGATCGCAAGTATACGACTGTCCAATGACCAATTTGTTTAAAGTTCTATGAAGGTTGGATTTCATATCGTCTCCCCATAAACTTTCACAGAAAGACAAAAAGATAGGAAGCTTTTTACCGTATTAACTTTTGAAAAAGGATATCATAATTCATACAACTGTGATAAACTGAACAAACAGCCAAAGAGGTATAATCAAAAGTTCTACAAATTTAACAAGCTATAAAAAAAAAAAAACGAGTCTCACCATAATTCCATAACCTCCATAATAAGCATGGTTAGCTGCAATTACTCATCAACCTCATATCGTCTTTCATAATAAAATGCTAAAAGCTTCCTACCCCAAAGTTTCTTATTTATTTAAATTGCTACCTGCAGAAAATTGTTTCAGTATAACCCATATTTTTTGTAATCGTGAAACGTGTAGGTTGTCAATGTTGTGGCGGCCACTATATATTCTGCATATGTAAGGCAAGTTGTTGCGATTGTTGCTCATCATGATGGAAGTACCAGCTGGGTGCAAGGTTGAGGATGTTGCAAGATAAAAACAGTAATAAAGAGTTGTCATTATTAACAGTTTGAGCTTTGCATTATGTATTCTGCTACTTAATTAAGAAATGAAAGTTACAACCCCTTGTTTTCTTTTACCATTCGTAGTTCAAAAAAAAAAAAAAAACTTCTAACATTCGAAGTCATAAACAAGCTACAAAAGCTTGTCGTTCATAAGACTATTTTTGATAACTTTGTTGGTTGAACTAAATGGGTTCAGAAAATTTATAGGACAATGAAGGCTAACTTCTCTTTTGGGGTTTTAGCGTGTCTGTCCTACTTTCTGTATCCATTAAATTTCTAAGTTAATTTTTTTTTTTTAAATCAATAACTTCATTCACTAATTAGTAGTAGTGGGATTCAAGATTTTTTTTGAATATTTGATAATTAAATGTTTATTGGGGCTCCACTAAAGTTGGGCTGAAAAGAGAGGATAATTAAAGAGATGCTGGTGTAAAGGGATCTTGACACAAGGGGTGAAAAGAAAAGAAATATTAACAACATTGATGATTAAAAATACAAGGAACATTGCTAACACCCGAAAGCTTGCCCCCTTCTAATTACTATTTTAAAAAACTCGTAAAGTTGAGCGATATAGTGGTTTTTGAAAGAAAAACGCAACGCTAAATACGCTATTAATTGATGGAAAAACGCTAAATTCGTGCTATAGGAACGCTATTTACGCTATAGCGGACGCTATTTACGCTATATCGGGTGCAGTCCAAAAATTTATTTATTTATTTTTGTCAAAATTTTAATGAAATTATTGGAGCTTAAAGAGAATCAAACCCCAAAACTCTTGCAAATAAAGTAAATACTCTGGCATCTCAAGTATAATCATTTTGAGATTATTAGTTACAATTTTTTATATATATTTAGTTAATTTTTATTAGATATTTTGAATTTAATGTTATATTTATATGTATTTATGCAAAAAAAAATACACCGCAAAGCGCTATGTAGCAACGCTATTTGCGCTTTTAGCGTTTCTCTCGAAAAAACGCTACGGTAGCGATAACGCTATTTAAAACACTGCTTCTAATAAAGATATACAACTGATATCTTTCATCGGTCTTTTTGGCCACACATCCCGCTTTATGCTTTTACTTCTTTACTTGAATGGTTATAAACCACTGAGCGAACAAACTGAGAACAAGAAGAGTTAACTTAGGACTTATCGGGTTCGGAAGTTTTGCTCAGACTTCATTTTTGTGTGTGTACATATGGGCAAATTCATGAAGAAAAAACAGCAAAACTACATTTAACAACTTCATCCCCTCAGTGGGGTCTCGAGAGCCACATAATACAATTCCCCATTCTGGATTCCATTCTGGCCTTGGAGTCGATCTTGGCAATTTTGTCAACTCCTAAGTTTGCATAGCCTATTTGTTTTTAGCTTATTAAGTTAAATTACTTTTTTACCATCCCTCTTTCTAACAATGGTTTAGAAACACAACACACAGCCTAATTGTTTTTTGCTTATTCAGTTAGATTACGTTTGATTCACCATCTTCAACTTTGCTTGCTTTGTTAAAATTTATTAGTATAGTAGTATTTCTGTCTCAAAATAAGCAGCGTCCGTGCTTAAAACCGCCAAACAAGCCCTACAAATGTAACATGTTTGATTCATAATAACCTTCTTTCCAATAGACAACTAGTAAGATTTGTGATCCTCAGCCCAATGACGTACAAGAAAACTGAAACCGCTGGTAAAATTATCAACCCATGACGTAAGAAAATCTAAACTTTGATGATAAACAATGTATAAAATATTGAATATATTAAGAATTGTTTAGAAACACAACACACAGGTTTACAACTAATTAAAGTTATGGTATAACAATGGTTTCAAAACACAACACACAGATACAATCACAAAGCTTACAACTAACACAAATTCTGGTGTGACAATGGTTTTGAAACACAACACAAAAGATTATAACTAACACAAACTATGGTATAACAACAGCACGAGTATGGCCTGAGATTGTACAAGTCGGTGAGATTTCCCTCTCTTCTTTCCCATCCATCTCAAGAGGAGAGAGGAGTATATATGATTTATTTTCAGTCACATTATTCCCGGGTTACATCAAGATACTTGTTTTTCGTCTTTCTACACTCGATATTTGAATTAGAACACAACATTAGATTGACACATTATATATATCCCAGGGCCATCTTGTCCAGCTTCTCAAGCACCTTTTTCCCATAATGATTGGTCTGCATGAATTGAGTATTCATTTGGACTAGAGTGATCAAAGTGCTGCGGACATATCCCTGTGAATACAAAAATGGGTACAAATATTAAACACAAAGAAAAGTGAGCAAGAAAAGAAAAGCATATTAAAAATGTAGTTAGATGCACATTCTTTGCTAGGAAAAAAATTACAAACCTTGAAACTATTGAAAAACGTCAAATTGACCGAGTTCTGTTATTGAAAAACTACTGTTGCTTATTTCTCGAATAGTTAATTAGGTATTGGCGACAGGAAACAACAAAGAGTAGACATAGCAAACTATGAATCCAGAAATGAAGAGAGAATCAAAGAATCACAATTTTTAGATAGTTCAGTATTTTCTTCATAAAAGTAACAATGTCATGCTTTGGAGTTTGGTACATGCGATCCTACCAGTATTGATCATGTATAAAGTATATTCCGAAGTTCTTCTGTTTTGATGTTTCAGATTATAAACAGTTTGACATAGCATATACAGCTAGTTACACTACCATGGAAAAATGACAGTTAACGTAGAATTCAGACAAGCAATAATCAAAATGCTGCCTAATACAGAAATAACCAACACAAATACACCATCAAGATATACCCATATATTTAGTTGCATCTTACCTAATTAAAATTTAAGCATTAATTTACTCATGTATATATGACTAAGTGGAAACTATTTACAATTGGGTTCAATCATTAACTTACCCGAGACACGACCAAGGCCGATTGAAAGACAAAGTTTCCAAACGGATGCACTAAAAGCAAACACACGTTTTCAGTTCTCAGCATTTCAATGATAATCTGTGTGGACCTTTCAGTGCCTGATTCAGTCAAAAGCTTTTCCACAACATTACTTGCATACTTATTGCAGGCCATTGATAGAAAATTCCCTTCAAGCTGACTCAAAAGATTATCCATTATTTCTGGTATCTTTAGTCCCACTATGTGTTGAACCACATAATTCCTACAAGAAAACATAAAGGGAAAATATAAATATCGCACACCAAAGTAACAGCCTTTTAGAATAACAACACTAAATTATATTTCACTTTAAACCATAAACTATACAAAAATGGGCAATTAGCACATCCACCTAGAAAAATTCACAATGTAGAGATCAATCTCCCAAAATTTTAGAGTAAGTATCCCAATCCTCAAAATTCACAGAGTACTTTGAAGTTGAATTTTACCGCTAATGTACTAACTGCTTAGTTTAGTGAAGATTGTTGTCTAGCACACAATTTTGGTAGAACAATGAGTACATAAAAAGGCTTCTGAAATGCTTACTCGTGTGTTCTAATTGCTTGATTATTATTTGAAAATTGGAGTTTAAATGAATAATGTAATTGTATGACGCACTTAAATGTTATAATCCTACAGGTTGGTGTAAAAAGATAATATTTTCCCAGACATGGAGATAAAACATGTATATATGTTCATTCTGAAACAAACCCGTAAGGATCTTCTGAAAGGTGTCGTGCACCAGCAATGATGTCAGCTAGAATACGTTCTCTATACTCTCCCTGGCAGTGCTCCACACAGGTCTGCAGCACACAGCATCCACTTTTGCTAGTTGCAATTTTATAACAGTTATTTGATAGTGCACTGAGAATTACCTGCGGAAAAAATAGCAATCTGTATGAATAATCGGTGAGCAAAATACAAAAGAATATTAGCCATCGTGAACTACAAATTGAAGATTTCAATAACTTAAGATTTTTTTTGACCGACTGTTCTTTTAAAGAAGACAATTACAATCATTTGAGAACATGTCGACCACCAAAATGCTATGCAGTTTGAGCAAAATATGTGAAGGACAACCTGATTCTCCTATACTTCAACTTATATCTGGTATTCATTGCTATAAATTCATATTATGGTAAGGGATAATATTGAAGTATTTATGGTTCAAAATTGGGTCATTGTACTAAGTAAATAATAAAGACAAGACGTCAACATGAGAACATGTCATTAGATACTACTGAAAATTTAAATCATGTGGATCACATTGTAATCTAGACATTGGACTTAATCCAGTGTAAAAGACTATATATAGTTTAGAAAAAAGTTCATACAAAATTATTGAATACAAATAAGGTGATTAAATACTTATATACTAAATTGCAATGTCCGCTTTAATTATTTTTATTCAAATGGTAAGATTTAATACTTAGTCTTAGAAAGTGGACATATGCTAAATTCATAAAAACATAACATACTATGAAGAGAAGTAGACAATGCTAACAAATCATACAAAAGAAGAAACATAAATCGAGTTAGCTTGCATATGCAGAAAAGCTAATAATCTGATTTATACACAAGATCGACAACGGCTCTAGGTAACTAATATGCTATTCTAAAATCTTAACTTTATTCTTTTAGGGTGGACTAAAATCTGAACTAACTTGGCTTATTATAGGGCATCATATATAGTATATGCAACTATGCCGTATTAAAGATAAGTACAAAAACAAACTATCCCGGGCGTAGAGCCAACCGTGAACAGTCTGATGACTGAAAACAATAGATTCAGATTAGACTTTTGTCTGATAATTTAATTGGGAAATATCATAAACAAAATCATACAAATCAAAATACTTATAATTGTCAAATGAAGAATAAAAACGCAAAGAATTAAACAGCCACAACGTTAAAGAAAATGGCGAACAAAAATTTAATCTTGAGTTTAAAAGTGATCAACGGAACACAGTAGTCCGAATGTAAGCACTAGAGTAAAATGATAACTAAAAGTATTGGGCATCCGCTGACTAAAAATGTGAGTGAAAGGCATATAAAAAAGGGATAGCAATTAGATACAACTTGAGACTTTAAACATTTATATAATAAGTTTGGTCTCTCTAATGATCACTGGTGCATGCAGTCTCACTAAATATAGAATGATCAAGTGGAATAAATAAGAATTGTCCAATTCTTATTGTTTATATATAAATAAGGAAGAAATGAAACAAGTGCGTCTGTAGTCCAACGGTTAGGATAATTGCCTTCCAAGCAATAGACCCGGGTTCGACTCCCGGCAGACGCATAATTTATTTCTTTTTAAAGATGAAACATTGAATAATATATTGATACATTCTTTACCATTATAAAGCAACAAAGTGTATATTTTTTTCTGATACGTAAATTAATCACTATACCTCATTCCCAGGCTACTCCTCTGTTGTTTTGATTATTATAACTTAAATATGGAACAAAAAATTGATTTCCTTCAAGCCAATATTGTTATAGTATATTGTACGAAGAATCAAATAATATTTAGAAAAGTGGAAGTAATGTAAATCATTTGGGGAAACTAATTGATATTCAGATAATTACCCAAAGTTCTTTATGGTCACATGAGTTGAGCTAAACAAGCCTGAAGGGATTATAGTTCTCATATCGTTAGAAATAAAATGTAAAAGTTGGATTAAAGTAAAATTCAAAAAGAAGTTTATGTTGAGACAGATAAAAGGCTGTCTTTGATGTCAAAACTCAAAAAACTACTCTTAACACTCTACCAGACAACTATGTGAAGTTCGTGAACACATATAGTAGTAATTCCCTAGGCAATATGAACACTTTAACTGAACTCAAATATCTCATTGGGCAAAACATTTAATCTTCTAAGACCATCTAACAAAGTACCCTGGAAGTGTGTACCATGATAGCATCACACACATGTGATTACGTAAAACGCAAAAATAGTAATTCATAGAGTATGGTGAAAAAGGGAGATGGTTTGAGCAGCATCACAATTTTGTTATATTGGTCAGAGAGATCCTCAACTGTATCATCTCTGTAACACTTTACCACACAAATTTCTGAATAAATAAACTTATTCCCTAGGTAAAATCAATATAAAACCAAACACTTCTGAACTCTAGAACCCCTCATTGGGACTCTAACAAAGCAACCCTAGAAATGTAGCATCAGACATGTGATTATGTAAAACACAAATAAAGTAATTAATAAAGGCATCGGTGTGATGAAAACAGGAAGTAATTTGAGCAATATTGCTATTTAGCTTGTTATATAGGTCAGAGAAAAACATCAAACACTATTTGACTATATAAACTAATTCCCTACACAAAGTCAATCCAACGTCCACAAACTTTAGTTGAACTCAAAACACCCTCATTGGGGATCAACAATATCATGTTGTAAATATATATGTATCTTCAGAATTCATTTGTTTAAACACAAATATAGCCATACATAGTAAGTGTGATGTAAAAGGAGAGAGATTTACTACCTCATTATCCTGGTCAGAGAAACGCATCAAACAATGTTGTATCACATGATGACCATTTGGGTCAACGGACAATAAAACAGTGCCAGGGCTTATAGCTGAAATTAGCAAAGAAGCCTGCGTTTGGCTTGTTACACATTCCAACAGCTTCTGTATTGCCCTTGTCCTGTTTACATACACAAGATATACAAATATTAATGATCTTATTAGTCATTGTACTTGCAAATATAACAGGTTACAGGCATTAACAATTAACAAACTTTGTATAGCTGTCTTACTCCATTTATTATGAGAACTTATATATGCATCCCATGTTTCTATGTGCATGCATTGGAGTCACTGATAATTATGTAACTACTATTAAGTTACAGGTTGGTTTATCTTTATTTTTAACAAAGAGAGACTAAATTTAGTATCACAAATTACACACAAGGTTCCTCCAGTGCATTTATGTGGGGGAAAAAGATAATTTTCCAAGAAATTTATGAAAAACTTGAAGAAAAATATATTTGATTTCTGAATTAAGAAAATAACAGAAATAAGGCAGGTATGCTTGTAAAGTTTTTTTTCCCCTTCCCCACTGTAGTAATGTTTTTATTTTTTTTGCTTTGTTTGACTTAGTTCCTTACATTATCAGACTATTTCTCTCCGATGTTTAGCAAAATAGACTTCATTCGTCATTATATAAAACAAAAACTTTAGAAAGAGCAAAATCACTCTTCTATCCAGCATTTCTCTCTCCTTTTTCTTTCTTTGATCTTCCACATGTTTTTATAACAAAAAAGGGTCTGTTGACAAGGTGCTTCTGTTATCATGCAGGTATATGTAAATACACACACACACACATGCATCACAGAATGGAGATATTTACTAGCATTAACAAATACTTTTACAATGCAATAATTGACTTTCATTTTCACATCCATTACCACAAACTGGAGATCATATTTACCAAGGTGAATGGACTAACACCTTAACCATGTAACTTTGTGACAAACTGTTATGAAGAATCCTAAAAGTACAATTTTATTGTTAGGGGGGTACCAGTATATTCCCCAACAAAAAATCCAAAACATTAAAGAGATTACAAAAGCCAAATCAAATTTCAGCAGTGCAAATTAAAAAAAAAAGGGGTTATTTCGTATGGAATTTGTCTTCTTTTTCAAAGTTTCTTCATTAGGTCATTTGCTTCTCTTTATTAACAAAACAAATTTTGAAAAAGCAGATAACGACCTTTCTACCCTAGTACTCTTTCTACCCCACTTTTTTCCCAATGTGATCTTCCACAAGTCCCAAAAATGAAAAATTATATCAGAACACCCAATGTTGAAATTTTAAATACCAATAAAAATAAATACACATAGGCTTTTTACAAGTACAACTTTCATATTCAGGCCTTTTATACATGTTTGGTTGCAGCTTTGTAGGGGCAAGTTATTGGTAGCAGCTTTAGATCACACAGTATTAGCAAACTTTGTTTTGTTTTCAGATTGTGGTATATTTGTATTAAGCATGAAGAACCAAACTTTTTTTTTTTCATTATAAATAAGCCAACTCATTTTCTTACAAACTGCAATCAAACAACACCTAAATCTCGTTAGTCTGCCTAATGTCAAAATAAAGGCCATTTTATATCCTGGAAATTTAGCATTAATAGTATAAGGAAATCTTATTTACTCAATAAAAACAAACAGTCTAATTTTCTTTAATCTGATTGAAACAAACACACTCAAGACTATAATATCCTCCAAGAAAAACCAATTAAAAAAACAAGTTGATAGGCAAAAAAAAAAACAGATCTACTACCACACTTTAATTTTCTGTAAAATAGTTCTATAAATGAATAAACAAATTGACCAATAACCATCCTATAGCTAGTACACATTCTCCAAAAACATACAAAAAAGCAACCCGTCCATTTCTCTCTCATTACAGAAAGTAAAATAACAAAGAATAAGACTTTTAACTTGCCCAACTGATTTAGACAAACCCAGATAAGCTAATACTGATTAAACCATCTTATTAATTTGCAGCCAAACAAAAATAAGATATTTGACATAACTATCTTGTCTTGTAACATATTCTCAAATAAAAGCTAACTCACATATTGGAGAAACTAATTTCTATTCCAGGAAAACAAAAAATGATAATCTTTTTTTAAAAAAGCCTTCCTATTTTCTCATATTAAAGAAAAGAATTGTTAACTTCACCCAAACTGATTAAGACAAACCTTAATAAGCAAACACGGGTTAAGTCACCTTAATTTTTGGCTTAATAAGCAGCCAAACAAAAATAAAAAAAGCTACAAATAACCATCTTGTCTTGTTACAAATCCCGAAATAAAAGCCAATTGATGAACTTATTGATTTGTAATTTTATAAAGAAATAAACAGATTAGATCAATAACCATCCTGGCTTGTTACACACATTCCCCAAAAAAGAAACTTTGAATTTTTTTTCTATAGTATATAATTACAAAAAGTAAATAAAAAACAAATGTAACCATTTTCTTTTCTTAAATAAAACAATTCCATTGATGTATAAACAAATAGACCAATAACCATCCTGCTTGTTACACATTCCCCCAAAAAAACAACCTTTGTAAATTTCTTCTCATAATTAATATAAAAAGTTCAAAATTAAATTTTTTTAAAAAAAACTCTTCAACTTACCCACACTGATTAAGGCAAACCCTGGGAAGCAAAAATGTACTTATTTCTGTTCCAAAATAACCAAACAATAATACTCCATTCAAAAAACATCCTTGAATAATTATAAGCTATAACTCCATAAATAAATAAACAAAAATTAGTTCAATAAAACATCCTGGCTTGTTACACATTCCCCCAAAAACAAACCTTCATGATTTTTCACCTCATAATAAATAATAATAATAAAATAGGAAAAAAATGTAATCAACAAATTATTAAATCATCTTATAACCAAAAATAATATTATTATATCAACATTTTTTTCTTCAATAAGCTACAATTCCTTAAATAAAAACAAATAGACCAATAAGTCAATAACTATCCTGGCTTGTTACACATTCCCCCAAAAAACAACCTTTATGAATTTTTTCAGTCATAATTAATAAATAAAAAAAAGACTTTTGAACTTACCCAAACTGATCTAAACAAACCCTGAGAAGCAAAAATGTACTTATTTCTGTTCCAGAAAAAAAACTTGTGAATCATTAGAAAAAAATAAGTCCTTGAATAATTATAAGATATAATTCCATAAATAAATAAACAAAAATTACACATTCCCAAAAAAAAAAAAACACTCTCATAATTAATAAAAAAAAGTATTAAAAAAAAACTTTTCAGCTTACCCAAACTGATCTAAACAAACCCTGAGAAACAAAAATGTACTTATTTCTGTTCCAGAAAAAAAAAGTTGTGAATAATTAGAAAAAAATAAGTCCTTGAATAATTATAAGATATAACTCCATAAATAAATAAACAAAAATTACACATTCCCCAAAAAAAGTAATAAAAAATAAAAACTTTTGAACTTACCCATACTGATTAAGACAAACCCTGATAAGCTCAAACCTGGTTTTACAAAAAGCAAAAACAATCCTAGTCATTTGTCTTTCATCACAAGCCTTAATAAGCCTCTGAATTAAATAATTAGCACTTTGATCCTTAACAAGCTCCCCAACATGTTCCAAAACCTCACTTAAAATTGCTTCTATCTCTTCGCCTCTCGGGTTATTTTCCAGCTTGTTTTGAAGCATCCGACATCCGTGTTGATCTAGAGCTAGAGAGAGAACATGGCCTCGGAAACTCGTCTCTTCCTTGTGATGCAAGGAAACACGTTCTTTGGCCGCGCGTGGGGCCCACGCGCTGCTGTTTTGGAGTGAGAGGCGTGAGAAATATTGCTCTAGGGTTTGGTCCATTTTTTTTCTTAAGATTTTTATTGAGTTTTTTTTTTTTTTATGAGATTTTAGAGAGAGAGAGAGAGAGAGAAAGTGTGGGGAAGGGGAGGAGTGAGAGTGTGCATGCTTTTATAGAAAGGTTTTTATTTTTGCATCTTTGCTTGTTTTTTTGTCATTTTTGTCTTTTATTTTTTTATATCCTTATTCTCTATACCTATACCTCATGTGCTCACTTGATTATTTTTACATAAATTTTAAATTTTTACAACTTCTTACGCAAATTTATAACATTTTATAGTATATTGTATTCAAATTTTAATACATTTGGAGATAATATTGTTTTAGACAATTTTTATAAGATTTAATGTTTAATTAACACTAATTTATATTTTTATTACAAAATAAATTATGTGTGGATTTTCTTTTAAAAATAATTATTGCAATATATTTATACATATCTTATAGTAATTGTACAATTTTTGTTAAGTTTTTTCGATATATTTTTTTTGAATAAAATAAATAAGAAGGCACGAAAAATAATAAAAAATAGTGATAGAAGATTTGGACTCGTTTGGTAGTGGTAATAATTTTTTAGTTGTTCTAAGTGTAGAAAAGAAAAGTAAGGTCATTTAATTGGGAATTTAATTTGGTTGGAATAAGGCGTAGCCGCCCCTGTCTTGCCTGTGAACTTTCCATTTAAGTTCGGTTACTCTTTTTTAGTTGAGCAGTAATAAATCATAGTTACCATAAACGAGATACCGGAAACTCGTTTATGTTTGAAAAATTGCGATTCCTGATTTTCGTTTCCTGCTTCATATTATTCCAGGTGAAGTTTTTTTTCCATCTTTTTCATGTTTTACGTTTACGTTTTCCGATTACGTTTTCCGTACCGGCAACTATGAGCGCATTACTTTAGCTTGTTTGATACAGTTATGGGATGGGAGTTTAATTTGGTGCACTTTTAGTTACTTATGATAGTGACAAATTCAGAAATTTAATTAATTTTTTTATCGTATTGACTATATTCCAATCAAAACTACCATCGAAAGTAAAACATGATTTTAATGTAAGTTATTATCAATATAAATGTTTTTAACTATGTTTAAGAGATGTCTATAAATGATTACATGGTACATACTAGTACTGGTATTTTTCTAGTAGCTAATTAAAGAATATAAGTGGATTCTTTTGTCATTGCTTAATGAGTAATTACATAATAATATTTGGATTACTATTTCATTCACCTGATCTCAACCACTCGCATAACACTATAGAATTAGAAACCTATATTTTCTGTTGATATGAAATGAATAAATGAGTCGTGAAACATAACTTATATTGTTCAATAAATAAAAATTATAGGCAAATATATATGACATTAATTATGATTTGACTGAAATGAAGAGTGAAATAAACGCTTCTTAAGTTTCAAAACATAATCATTACAGTACTTTAAGGGCTTGTATGGTTGCATGATTACATAATTTATTTAAAGGTTGAATTATAAATAAAACCGGTTGTCTGAGAGCTATTTGTTGATTACGTTCGAGTTTGTCTGAAGAATAGAAATTGGACTGTCACGTGAGGTCCGAGATCGACCAATAAGTCCGTTAATTGTTTGACGACTTTTTATATGGATAATATAGGGATACACTCAAATGTTTGACAAGTTGACCTATGATGGTGTATTTCATCTCATAAATATTAATGAAATTGTCAAATAAAACCACAAATATTTATGGGACTAGTTGCAATGTACCTAACCGGTGCAAATTATTCATCTTTGTTATTTTTGGAAGTTTTTATGATTTAGTACCACTTACAAACCGTTTTTAAATCATTCAATAAATGAAGATATTTTTTTCAAAATAATATTTTCATTTATGTAATCATATAATCTACATGTATATATGCACTCACATCTGTCTATTTAACCTCGTATATACATATAGATTTATACAGCTGAGTGCAAATTAGTTGCACATCAGTCTAATCTATTTAAGTAGTCATATTGGTTATACATATACTATAAAAAAAATAGCGATCATGTCTACATGTATACAGAATTCTTAGACATGTGGGCCCTGTATTAGAATTATTTTAATGTTTAATACACGTTAAAATATACGTTAATTAATTAAATACACGTTAAGGGTAATGTTACGAAAAAATAACAAAATACACGTCAAAATCAGTTATACATGAATAAATTCATGTATTATTTTCATATGGGCACTTCCGTAGTGTCCTACTTATCCATCTTTTTTATCAAATTATTTTCACTTTGTTCACAAATTCTTTGCTCTTCCCATTTGAATCTAACTCTATTCCTTTTTAATTGTATGTTTATTCACCCATCATCAAATCCCTAATTTCCAATTTTACAAATTGAACCATGATTTTCAGTAGGACTAAGTAGTCATGCACTCATGTCATGTGACTATGAATATTTAATATTTAATTTGTGTTCTAATCTTTGTTTGTCATATGAGGAAAGTGGTCCAGTAATTATTTTCTAAATAAGGAAACATGTATCGTTTGTATTATCGACAATTGAATTAATCTTTACTTTTTTTGTGTGTTTTTTTGTTCTTTAGTGTCACCTAGTGGCCAGGACAACTTGTAAGGTGTACCAATTAAGCACTCTATATACATAGGTCCAGTACAAGAAGTCAGGTGGCTCTGAATATGTAGGGAGGTGCGACGGTACGGATTGCAGTAAATAAAGATATTTTTTTTAACATAATTTTTTTGTATAATTTGACTAAAATGTTTATAGATAAGATGATATTTTGTTTATATTGATGTTTTTTTTTGTTCGATAGTTATTTTTTAATTATTTCACTGTTAAAAAATTTCATTAAAATTCATACAACAAAACTACACTTGAAAAAAGGGCCTAATTTTATTTTTTTTGCAACGGAAAACAAAAACTTTAGGACTGGCCCTGCAAGAAGTCCTCCGACTTTTTAGACATTTTACAAAATTTATGTATATTGTTAACGTTATCTCGTAGGAATTAGGATCCAAATATTTTTTATAGTTTGTTTAAGGTAGTAGTCCCGCTCAGTACCCCTTTGGTTAAAACATTTTTTATATTGCGCTAGCGACGAAACGAATATAATATATTTCCCACTTAAGACTTAGTTGTGCAATGATAGATGCATGTGGGAATCTAACCCGGATGGATATACACCGTCACACCAATGGGAGAGATTTCCCCACCTCCGCTAATCAATAAAAACTGCGTATAGTATTTTATCGATTGATCGAGAAGCATACAGAATAGTCCTTCAAGAGAATTGGAGGAAATATTTCTCATCAATTCAACATTAAACCAACTATTACAGGCATATATTATTAGTCTAATTAAAATTAAAATAATAAGCGGTAACATCATAGATGAGGAGAAAGAACAGGGAATGAGACTGGCGATTTGGATTTTTTATTTATTTTTATTTTTTTGAGTTACGCTGTTATAAATTGGCATTGTGCTGTTCCATTATTTGTCAATTATTTTGTAATTTCTTAAAAAGATTGTAAAAAGGTCAAAACAATAAAACATGAATGATACTCATTTTGGGTGGATGCCACCGCACTTTGAAATTTGAAGTGAATATATATTAGTAATACAATAACAAAACATTGAAATAAATACAAAATGTAAAATGACATAATATATCCCATCGTAGCAAGACATTCCACATTATGGCCAAAATTCTTCTGACCATCGTTCTATTATAATTTAGCGATTTTTTTTTCTTAATCAAACTCCGCATTTCCGACTTTTAATCTAAATGAGCCTTTATTTACATTGAAAGTTGAAAAAAAAAACTAGGAAACCTATTGATCAAAGCCAAGTAGTTAGCAAGATCGGTACGCAAAATTCGAGCTAGTTTGCTTGGAACTTAGTGTGGCGTCCAAGATCGGCAAATGGTGTTACCCACTATTTAGCTAAATTAGCAAAAGATAATATAACTTACATTAGTTCCGCGATTTTGCCTGACCAGCTGTGGGTATGTTATTTTGAAAGACTCGTTTTAATATAACCCCTATTTTCAAAATAAAATAAAAAATCTAGTAGCAAGAAGAAAAACAAAACCTTGTATCGAGAAAACTGGAAAATATTTTTCCTTGTAACTGTATTTAAGTTTCCCTCCACAGCAACTAAAAGTGCAAACTGGACAAAAAGATTAAAAAAAACATCTAGTTGTTACTTATACAAGACTTAACTACCCCTTTCTCCAAACCATCCACAATATAGATTCACTTTAAACTGTTCAATATCATATAGCCAAGTATTCCTATTTGTTTACTTTACAGTAAAGTCATTCTTAAGTTGGCTTATTCAAAATAACAACAGAATTCGGAGTTCTGTTACGTCAATTCTCTATCTGAGTAAATTCTTTCATTCGAATCCCATTAAACAAAGTAGTAGGAAGACTGTCTCCATACCAAATGAGATATACAATAAATGCCACATAAGCACCAGTTCCGATAAATACCAAAAATGCAACCACTATACCCTTGACTTCGGATAAGATAAAATCCAGCAAGAGATACCCATTGATAACCATTACTAATGCTGCTACGCTCCACGCAACCCTCTGCATTAGAAGAGAGACAAAATAATTCAAAACAATTACTTGGAAGCGAAATTAAAATAACTCGATTGGGGGAATACTTCAATATCAGTTGATTCACTCCACATGCTGAGAATGTGTGGTATCCATCTCAAAACAACTACACTAAGCATATCCCAAACAAGATCAGCTACACATCTATTTTATAGTTTTCCGGGAGGAAAAGAGCTTTCAAAAGAATTAAAAAAATCTAGAATTTTGATAAGCATTCTATAAAATAGTTGGTTTTCACGTTAATGGACTTTGGAATATGAGTACTGAATACAATCTGACTACATTAGAATGATCCTTGTAGCACCAATGAGAATTTAAGTCCCTAACTAAACCACTTATAGACATAATGACCATTCTTTATATCACTAAATTATTGTAGTAATCATCATAATCTGGTGTTTGTTCAAACTAGATACTAGATATACACGGCTTTGTTTACCATTGTCCAAAGATACCGGCTTTGAGAAATTTTGTACTCCATCTATAAGCAAAAAGTGACCAGATTTTATACATTAACAATGATAAAGAGCTGACCCAAAAAGCGGGATCTAGAAACATCCAACAGAAGCAAAATATAGAAGTAGCTAAGACAAAGTTTTAGGGTACGGCGTTTGGGGTTAAGGCGTTTCATCTTTTAAAAATAAATTTGCATGGTATTTCAGATAAACTATTGTATAGATGAGCATAAATTTTAAATTATACAAAGTTTACGATGTTGAAGTCGAAGCTAAACTCTAGCGAAGCTCTTGCAGAAACGTTTTGGTTACAGTTAAGTTTTTTTAACGTTTTATAACATTGATTAATATATTGACATATCTAATGGAGAATTACCTTCAGCTTAGGTCCAATTTTGAAGGTGCCCATGATCTCCTCCTTCGCCACCAAGGTCAAAAGCGGAATTAAAGCAAAGGGAATCTGGACAGACTGCAATACGTTAAGCCATTCATTTAAAACATCCAACGCAGCTTCGGATTTATTAAATATAAGCGCCACAATCATAGTCGGCACAATAGCACAACTTCTTGTGATCAACGCCCTCACAGATTTCTTCAATTGTAAATTAAGAAAACCACCCATAATAAACTGCCCAGCATATGTCCCTGTTATGGTGCTGCTCTGACCAGCTGCCAATAACCCAATTCCCCATACATAAAGAATCGGAAAAATACCACCTCCATATTTTTCTTCGAGATATTGCCCCGCGTTTACTAAACCTATGCTATTAGCTTGTTTTGTACCGTAAAATCCTTTAGCAAAGACTGTGGTGACAAACAAGTTGATCATAAAAGAGACCAGAAGAGCAGCCGATGATTCAATAGAGTAGTAATTTAGTGCTTCTTGTACACGACCTTTTTTTTCGGGGTCAATTTTTCTTGATTGTACCAAAGCAGAATGTAAAAATACGTTATGTGGCATTATAACACATCCTACCACACCTACAGCTTGTCGAATTGTTCTTGAACTCAGTCTTGGAAGCAACAGGCCTACAAGCAATAAAGGCTCCATATTGTTATCATGTTATGTTTCAAAAAAGAAAGAAACTAGTTTTAAAGAAAGAGAGAGAGAGAGACTGCAGGAAATGTGTTTAGCGGACTGGCAATAAAAACATCTCATAAAAGATACCGCTTCGAAATCTATAAAAAATATTATCGCTATTTGATAATCTCATATATTTATGGAAATTAAAAAAAACATGAATTGACTGAAAATGTAAGAATACTTTCCTTACATGACCAAATAGATCAATCGCGAATGTGGAATAACAAATCAGAAAAAATATAACTTTCGTACGCCGATCTATCTTTTGTAGATTACGTTTCACAATTTAGACATCAATGTGCACAAAGTCACACAATTACGATACGGGCATAAAGATTTCTACTCTAAAGGCCATGTTTTTTACTAATTATTCAAACACTGGTATACTAAGCACCAATCTACATAAAATAAAGAGAGAGAGAGAGACTGCAGGAAATGTGTTTAGCGGACTGGCAATAAAAACATCTCATAAAAGATACCGCTTCGAAATCTATAAAAAATATTATCGCTATTTGATAATCTCATATATTTATGGAAATTAAAAAAAACATGAATTGACTGAAAATGTAAGAATACTTTCCTTACATGACCAAATAGATCAATCGCGAATGTGGAATAACAAATCAGAAAAAATATAACTTTCGTACGCCGATCTATCTTTTGTAGATTACGTTTCACAATTTAGACATCAATGTGCACAAAGTCACACAATTACGATACGGGCATAAAGATTTCTACTCTAAAGGCCATGTTTTTTACTAATTATTCAAACACTGGTATACTAAGCACCAATCTACATAAAATAAATACGTCACTACAATAACTCTAAAGTTTGAACTTGCAAGCGGTCATGAATTCTGATAGGTTGACATACTAATTATGAGATTTTGTCTAAGTTGGCGTCTAAATTCTGAATTAATCAAAATTGTGCACTAATTGTTCATTATTTGTAGATTGGTATTTAAATTTCTAAAATTTAGTACTATAGTAAACTAACGGTTAATAATTGATAAGTTGGTGTAAAAAGTGATATTTCCCCTTTAATTAATGATAATATAAAGTAACATTATAAGTTCCTAACCTGCTATGAGTTCTTTTCCACTAGGCTTCGTATCAGCAAACATCCAAGCAAATGACATTGCCATAGTCCCAATTAGAACTGCAAAAGCAGCTTCTAGTTTCCTCACTCCATAGTTCTCCAGAAATAGAAAGAAGAAACTGTTCACGCACAGCAAAACATAAAGAACCTGTCAAGACAACGAACTTTCAAAATTCCACAGTTGTAACGCTGCTAATTGACAACATACAGATTCTTGACCAAATAAAGCATATAGCATACAGCAAGCAAGAGAACAAAGAGGATATAATCTAAGCTACAATACTAACTGCATGTACAACCAGATAACATTTAGGAAGTCAAAGTGAACGAGAAAAGACTGGTAATAAATTTGATTGCAATTTCTGTTGTCCTTGAAAAATTGAATTGACGCATCGGGTAATTACAAAAGAAAGGTAAATATAGATATTACATTCAAGTAATTTCTATACTACAAAATCAGCAAACGAAGCGTTAACAAAACAATATTAAATGTTACCGACTGCCTTTTTTAGGTTTTAAACCCAGTCATTGCCTGGAAGTTGTAAGAATATATAAGCACTAAGCTATTGAGCATATGCTTGCTGAACTGATATTTTCTGGTTTAAGCTGGATAAAAGCTTCATTCCACAAGCTTCAAAGAGCTAATCCTTTTTCACCACAAAAAAGGTGTAGAAAAAGAAGTAGTTTTAATATCATAGAGAACTATTAATATCTATAATAATCTTTGCAATGATAAGAAGTAACTTTGAGAGGTAGCTCTGTCTTTTTACAGCTTTTAACTGGCCTTTTCTTCCTAGGTGTTAGCTTTGCAGCAAAGCTGTGGATACTGAACAGGAAAGCTTGTTCTTTTTTTCAAATCAATAGAAACACTAGCTATTTTCAAATTAATAAATCTTAATGGATCTAGCGTAAAACTTATAATAGCTTTTTTATAGGGGAAAAGGCTTAAAAGCCAAACCACCAAATTTTACTTAGCTTACCAGCTATAAATTCAATAAGTTAGTACTCAGTACTAATAGGCAAGAGCTCTGGTGACTGCAGCTTGCAAACTAGAATATGCACTTGCTTGTTTAGCTCATTGTATATCATTTGGCTGATGAACTTATAAAGTTGAGTATTTCAAGGATTTCTCAGCCTGAAAGTTGGAAAACCTAACTTTGAAACCCAGTTCAGGATAAGCATAAACACAAATAATTATATAAAAAATACAGCAAGCATTGCAGCTTCCTTTTTACTTTCTCTAAATATAAGAGAAAAACTACTCTTTTTTAGTTATACATAAAAAACCAGCTACCGAGCAAGCACTACCGGTTCCCAATATTCTCCCCTAAAATTTCTTATGCTTTTACATTTATTTGTTTATGATATTTCTCTCTCTCTCTCTTAACAAAAGGAGATAAATAAAGTAGAAAAGGGGCCAAAAACTATTGAGGGAAGTTTTTGGCATACGAGGAAGATTTAACATGTAGAATTTGAGGATTAAATAAGGAAGCTGTTGGATGACAATTTTTACCAAAAAATTGTATTGTTCCTCAAAATATAAGTTGAAAGCTCATATAAAGCTTCAATAGTGATTTGTTTTGAGCTATTGGTTCCTCATCGACCAATCAGATCTTAAAAGTTTCAACCATACAATCAAATACTATCAGAAAAGCCTCTTAATTGAAAAGCCAAGTCATCCCTATTCCCCAATCTTTGGCATATAACCCCTTCCAATAAAAATCACACAATTGGCAAAAACTAAAAATAACAGAATTCAGAAGGTGCAAACAAACAAACAAACCTTAAACTCACCAATCAGAAGCAGTAATGACAACCCCAGCCCACAAAGGCAAAACCCCACGGCTCAAAATCTGGATCGCAATAGCGCTCCCAATCACCTCCTGTATATCCGCCCCGATGAGCGCAACTTCAGCCATCACCCACAAAGTAATCCTAGCCCACCTCGGATACTCCTCCCTACAAATCTCCGCCAGGTGCTTCCCCGTCACCACCCCTATTCTTGCCGACAACAGTTGTATCATCAGCCCCATCGCCGTTGCCCACATTAAGAGCCATAGTAAAGAGTATCCAGCCACCGCTCCAGCCTGGTAAAATGCCATTATAAATTAATTTTCAACTGCCAAACAGAAATGCTATTCGGTCCCCATAGTCTCAATTGTCAAATATCCTCCCTAGGTTCTGAAAAAAGGGAAGGATCTTATTCGAATTGATGGAATAGGAAAACAAATGATCCCTTTAGTAGCTTTTCCTCACATTTAACTTCTAAAAAACTCAAAGTAAAGACAGTATAAAAGCTACTCCGACTAATTTAACCACAATAAATAATGACTGGTGCTTGATACTCTTCTAAATAAAACTGAACTCGTGATAAGGACCAATTATAACATTTATTCAGTTGCTACTTACTAGGAGCAATTAATACTTTTTAAATCACACGATGGGGACTAAATAAATTATTTAAGCTGGAAAATTTTTAAGCTGATACCTTTATCAAGGAATAATCTGTCAAATTTTGCAATAGCCTCGTACAATGCAGTAAAGCTTCAAAGCAAAAACCCAAAAAGCAGAACATAAAGGTGCAGCTAAACAAACCTTCACCCACCCAATCAGAGATTAAAAAATTCAACCAAACAAAGCAATACTATCATAATAACCGCGAACTACACTACCACCATCAAAATTTAAAGTTTCTAGGAACAACTGACATTGTTTGATTAACATGCTCGAGACCAGATACAAATTAGCTCAATGAGCTTAAAGTTTGTGGTTTCTAGGTTTTTAAAGGAAATTTCAATCTAAAAGAATGTAGTGGGGCGTAAAAAGAAAAACTCGAAAAGTAGAGCCAAAGAAATCTTCAACTACCAATCGGAGCTAAAAAAAACTTTAAGCAAACAAGCAAATACTATCATAATAGCCTCACAGTGGCAAAACCAATTATTTCAATTACAATTAATAGACTATTAGTCTATCACTGTCTAATTGACACAATGAGGACGAAATAAATCTTATCAAATTAAATGAGCTTAAAGTTTCTAGCAACTTTACGAAATAATTATCATTCGAACTGGCTAGTAAAATTCCGTAATGTTTGAAATAAAAAAGAAAAACAATAAAAAGCAGAACTAAACAAACCTTCACCATCAAATCAGAGCTAAAAAACTTCAACAGAACAAGCCAATACTATCATAATAACCTCACAAATACATGGTCGACACAATGAGGACTAAAACCTTCAGCTAAAAGGAAAAAAATTGACCTACCAAATAGAGCTATAAAAATTAACAACCAAACAAGCCCTTCCTATCACAAATTGCCTCAAATTACATTGTCAGTTATCCCAATAAAAGCTTAATGGAACAAGTAATATTTTATAAAAACACAATGTGGAACTAAATAGAACATTGGATTAAACTCAGAGGACCATAAGTGCAATCATTATGTAATATGTATACCTCTAAGCCCCCCTCGAGGTTACCCAGAAACCCAATGCTCATTAGAAATCCAGGCTCCATGAATAGCCAGAGGTTGGCAAATGAGACAGTGAAGACTAAATAGCATTTATTTTACTTGAGTCATTTTTCTACTTAATTTTATTTGAAAATGACGTTTAACTATACACACAAATTTAAAAGAAAACTACCATTACTGGCAATATCTTCCACAAAAAAGCTAAAAAAAATCATGTTCCTAGCTTTTTTGACCCCAAACCTAGGTGTTTAAAATCTAAAAAGCTTGCAAACCAAACACCCAAGTTCAATTTGAGGAAAATGATAAAAATCTAATAAAAAACACAATTGCCAAACAGGCCTGAGTCTACTCGTATTTAAATTAACACAATTGGGGGACTGAAATAGAACATTGGATTACTGACCACCAGTGCAATTAATATGTATGATTAACTAGGTCGAGAATTAGTGCAATCAATACCGTTAAATGAACTTGAAGGTTTAAGCATTTTTAGTAGACAACAATCATCTTTCAAACTGGCTAATAAATGCTTAAAGCTTAAAAAACTTAAAAAAACAAAATTTAAAAAGGCAGCCATACAAACCTTGACCCAAACTCAAATTAATGAGCAAACAAGGCAATAATATCGAATTGGCCTCACAAATAAATCGCAAATTAACCGAATTAAAGTTTATAGGAACAACCAATCAACTAGTCTACTACTACTGTTAAATACACAAAATAGGGGACTAAATAGAACATTGGATGAAACTACGAACACCAGCAGTGCAATTCATAGGTATACCTCTAAATCCTCTTGGAGATTACTCGGGTCCAGTAAATAGCCATAGCTTGGCAAAAGGAGAATGGGGGGATGGCGGCAACATTGTTGCATGATGAGGAGGATTCAAGTTGACGATCAAGATTTTATCTGAGAGGGAGTACGCTAATTCGTCATGGCTGTCGGATTGGAGGGAAGTGGGCGGTGTGGATTGGGTCGGGATGCGTCTGATTCCTCTTTCGGGTTGGTCATGGTGAAGAGAGAGAGAGAGATGGGTGGCGCGTGTAAAGGTGGTGACGGTGACGGTGACGGTGACGTTTAATTGACACGATGGGGACAACAAATCTTTTCAGCGCAAAAGAACTTAAGAGTTTCTATCTTTTTTCAAGTAGTTCTAGTTATCTTTCAAACTGGCTCGTAAAAAGCAGTAGAGCTCAAAAGCAAAACTAAAAAAAACAGCCAAACAAACTTTCACCTACAAATCAGAGCATAAAAACTTCCACCAATGACCCAAATAAGCCAGCCAATACTATCATAAATAGCCTCATAATAATATTGCCAATCATCTAAAGTTTTTAAAAACATTTATTACTCTTTTTGTGTTTAATCGACTCAATGGGGACTAAATATACTATTTAGCTTAGCCTGAACTTGAAATCTCTAACTTTTTCAAGGAAAATCACCTATTAAATTGGCTAAAAATTGCATTAAAGCTTGAAAAAAAAAAGCAAAACCTTGAAGTGCAGCCAAATAAACAGTAACCCAAAACTCCAACCAAACAAGCAAATACTATCGACACAGGCTCAGCCACATTGCCAGCTATCCGAATCAAAGTTAATCGGAACAGATACTAATCCACTACTAAGTCTACTACATTTTAAAATTCACACAATGGGAGACTAAATAGAACATTGAATGAAACTACGAGGACCAATCAGAACTTAAAAACTCAAACAAAACAAGCAAATACTCTGTCTATGATAATAGCCTCAAAAGTTCATTGCCAGTTATCTCAATTGAAGTTCATAGCAACAATAATTAGTCTCATACAATTAAAACTGTAAGCAAAGGGACCATAATAAAACTTCGTATGAAACTTTAAGGACCACAAGTGTAACCATTATGTATACCGTTTAAGTCTCCCTCGAGGTTACCAGGGTCAAGAAACCCCGACGATCATTAAAAACCTCCGGGTTCGGTAAATAACCATATCTTGACGAACTAGTCAGTGAGTAAGCAAGGACTAAATAAAATATTGAATGAAACTATGAAGACCAAATAAACCTTTACCAACCAATCAGAGCTAAAATTTAACAATCAAAGCAAGCCAATACTATCACAATATCCACACAGTCACATTACCAATAATCATAATTAAACTAGTAGGGCCCATTTGACATCAACTTTTTTCCCCTTTAAAAAAGCAGTGACAAAAAAAGTTGCACTACTGGTCCCTGTTGGACACCACTAGTATAGGTCATTTTTCTACTTATCTTAAAATTTATACTATAGAAACAAATTCATAAAAATACTACTACTATTGGTATATTTTTGCGAAAAGCTAAATGAGCATCAAACACCTAGCTTTTCTGCTTTTTTTAACCAAAAGTTATCTGCTTAAAAGCTACTATTAAAATTAGGAAACCAGACAACTCTTAACTATAAAAAAGCTAAAAAAAAACTACCAAATCCTTAATTTTTCTACTTAAAAACTTATTTTAGTTATAAGTCATTTTTCTACTTATTTGAGCATATAAGTGACTTTTAACTATCTATACAAGCAAATTCAAAAAATACTACTATTTTTGGTATATTTTTCGCAAAAAACTTAAAGAGCATCAAACACCTAACTTTTCTACTTTTGTGAACAAAAAGTCACTTATCTGCTTAAAAGCTGCTATTAAAATTAGCAAACCATACAATCTTACTATAAAAAGCTATAAAAAAAAATCGTCAGATTCTTAAATTTTCTGCATTTTTTGGACCCAAAAGTAGCAAACCAGACACCCCAGTTTTTTTAAGGAAAAAGGTTTTAAATCCCAATCTGAAACTGTTAAAATTCAGAAAACAGAGGACTAAATAGAACAATAGATGAAACTACTATCTTCTTTAAAGATACTATAAAACTAGCAAACCAAAACACCCTAACTATAAAAAGCTAAAAAAATCAAATTCGAAGTTCTTTTATAAGGGAAAGGGTTAAAAAATCCCAGTCTGAAACTGTTAGAATTCAGAAAACAGGGGACTAAATAGAACATTAGATAAAACTACTATAAAAAGCTATAAAAAAAATTGTAGCTAAAAAAAAGAATCTAACCCCCCCCCCACACACACACACACACACATAAATTCTTAGTTTTTTTAAAGGAAAAGGGTTAAAAGGCCGAGCCTGAAAGTGTTAAACCTCAAAAAACAGGGGACTAAATAGAACAAGAGACGAAACTACAACACCACGAGTGCATTAATATATATATATATACAAACTGCAAACACTCTTAACTGTAAGACGCTTAAAAGCACAAAATACTAAGTTTGTTTAAGGAAAAAGCTTAAAAATCCCAGTAAGAAACTGTTAAAATACAGAAAACAGAGGACTAAAAAGAAGAATAGACGAAACTAGAACACAAATGGTGCAATTAATACGTATATATACATACCTGTAAGTCTCCTTCGAGGTTACCCGGGTCGAGAAACCCGACGCTCATTAAAAAACCCGGTCCGGTAAACATCCACAGCTTCGCAAACGAGAAAGGAGGCGTAATCCCATCGTCACCGTCGGATGATGACGATTCAAGATCAACGATCGAGATCTTTTCTGATGGGGAGTATGCGGAGTCGTCTTGGCCGTCGGATTCGATGGACGGTGTGGATTGGGTTGGAAGAAGACGTGATGAGTCGGATTCGTCTCTCGGGTCGGTCATGGTTAGAGAGAGAGAGAGAGAGTGTGTATATACTGTAAATATATAAAAATATATAGGTACGTACAGATTATTAGTAGATATTAGATATATAGATTTTTGGAAAAGATACGGATCTGATACGTAAATAGGGTTTGGCTGCAACACTGTGATATTTGGGCAGTGGTGCTTGCTGCTGTTGGGTTCCGTTCGGTTATTTTCGGACTTTTTTTTGGGTTTTTTTTGTATTTTTTGGTTCGTTTTTATTGAAAACCGAAATCAATCCAAATTTTTTTCGGTTTTTCGGTTCCGGTCTTTTTCGGTTCGGTTATCGGTCCATTACAATTTTTCCGATTTTTCGTCCGGCCTAGTGCGTGCTACAAATGAACCTAACTAAATCACCAAGTTAGGGAAGAATATCATGACACGTTTTTTTTTAACGGAAAAAATAAGTTTAGTACATCTAACTACTACGTTGTTATTAACAATTTGGGTGTACATTTTCTAACTTTTCCAATTTGGATATTACATTATAAAAAATTATCCAATTTAGATATCAATATAAATTAATTGCGGAATTATATCACATGCAACACGTTCTTGGTAAACTTAGACGTAAGAGGGTAATTTTGTCATTCTGTACAAAAATATATCATCATAGAACAACGTTTCTCCCCAAATTTGGGCTATTTGTTAATTTTTGTTATGGGTGAAATTGAAGAAAAACGTTTTTCTAGTATGATATATTTTGGTGCAGAATGATAAAATTACTTTCTCATGATAACGTTTGTCAAATACGTGTTGTCACGTGACGTGATTCCGTGATTAATTGGTAACTTAATTGAAAAGTTTATTATAGTGTGGTAAATAAATTAAAAATTTTATTATAATGTGCTATTTAAATTGGAAAAATTGGAAGTTAAGTATATAAATCGTTACAAGCACGTTGCTTAGTGTAAATGGCATTTGGCCACCGAAGAAGAATACGAATTTAGAGAGATAAAATCATTTTATTATATTTCTGTAATGTAAAATTACATATCAGTTGAGCTACTAAGCTCGAAATATCTCTACTCTATACAGTTAAGAGTGAGAGTCGATCGATCACAAAGTGACACCGACTTACAAGTTTACAGAGAATACAAATTAGTCACATGTTCTTGACAATACTAACACTTTAAGGACTAAAGTAATTACAGAAACAATATAACTTCTGTGAAATATTACAAATTGCACCAACACGCTTTAACATTAGGTGTTGTCAGTGGCGGCTCATGCCCAAATCCAGTAAGATTTGGGCCGGGGCAAAAACTGGGCTGGGCAAAAAAAAAAAAAATTAATTTGGACTAGGTCTTGGACAACCAGTACTGTTGGACCGTTCCTATGTGTTGTGGTGTGTAAATGAGCCGAACAAATCAAACGTCGGTCATGTTGTTGACATGTTGTTTGGAATAATGATTCATAATCATTATTATATGATAGTGAATAAATTGTTATCAATATGGGCATTTTAGTATGTTAACTATTATGTCTCGTTTTTGCATGATAAGTAATTATTTATTTATGTTTTCATATAAATATTTAATTATTTTGATGTAAATGGACTTAGTTAGATAACAAAGTAATAAACCAAAAGGCAATTGCCTTTCTTACAGTAATTGGTAGTTGGAGCCAATTTTGGTTGAAGGTCCAATAGTCACTTCCATTTGTGAATGGTTACATTTATTTCAAAAGACACCAAAGGAATTATAAATAGACCTGTATTATTTTAGAAAATATAGACACAACATAAAAACACTTTCAAAAATCCATTGCATTACTTTTCCCATATAGTTTGATCTAGAGAGAGAAAGTTTGCATCGCCGAAGGTCCGTTCGTACGGTTTGATTGCACACTTTTTTCGACCACATTGTGAAACCGTTGTATCCTGTTAGAACAGCGCTCATAGATTCTCAGATTGTGTGGGGGACAAAACTGTTATTAAGGAGATATGGTGATATCATAGACTCAGTCCGTCTTTAGGATTTTCAGTTACAAACGATCAAACCATTTCGCTAACGCCGTTTTCGGTGTACGATACACAACTATTTAATTACTTGAATGTAGTAATTGCATGTTAATAAGAGATAGAATCGGTAACAATAATATTGCATGTTTATATTTATTAATACGAAGTAAAATTGCCAACAGTTTGTTCGCTAACTCATAGTGTTCCGTTTCGTTTATGTTTTGTTCATGTTCGAATGAACATGAACCGAACGAACACAAACCCAGCGTATGACAAACAAAACCATGATTTGTTCACGAACATTTTGTTAACAATATAAATTTTATAAATTGGATTTAGATTTTACAAGCTATAAATAATACATTATTAAATTTACGTCCTTAATTAAATTTGGATTTAGATTTAATTTTTGGACTTACTCAGTCTTTAAACGGTACTCATTATTTTGTAAACATGGTCCGTGTGGAAAAATCTTTCACGAAGTATGGTTTTCAAGATTTTATCGTCTTTTTAAATTTATGTCATAATTTATTATAAATCTATTCGTAATCTATTATAGTATTAACGAATCTAACTTATTTTCCGAGTTATTAATGAATCAAACTCTTAGACTATTATTGATGAAATAATTATAGTGAGATGGTAGACAAGCGAACAAAAAACTGCGATGCAATAATTTTATGAATCGCAAAACTAACAATATGGTGAAAGAACAAACAATCTAGTACTCCATTCATTGTATCTACCCTATTTAGTAGTATAATTTTCCATATAGCCATAGGTATTGTATTGAATTTTGGTGTTTAAGTAAAATAAAATCCAATTAAGAGAATTCACAGCCGAATTTGTAAAATGAGCATATATTTTACAGATTTAATCCACTTTTATATATTTACAGATTTTGTAAAACAAATGTCTCCGCAGCAGATCATCTAAAATACAGATTCAATTTACAAATTTTTCTCTCTAACGGATTATCTAAAATACAGATTTTGTAAATAAAAAATTATAAACTGGTTCAATATTAAATTGACTTAAAGCTAAACTATTTTTGAAAAAATTAAATTGATTAAAAAACATAACTTTTTACACATGTTATTGGCATATAAATATTCAACAAGCAAAGACTAAATATTACTCCATCCGTCCTTTTTTAAGCGTGCTCCTTGAAAATTGGGACTTTTTAAGAGTTAACAATTTCATATATAAACTACTTATATTATCCTTGTTAAAAGCATAATTAAATTCATTTATGATGATGGAATATATCATGAATGGTAAGTCTGTCACATTATTATGTTTATTTCCTTTTATATTCTCTTTTTTATTTTAATATTATTTAAAGGGTAAAATAGTACGTTTGTTACTTTTTAATTATTAAATTGAGAAAATGGACACTTATTTTGTGACCGGCCAATAAGAATAGTGGACAAAAAGGGACGGAGTCCGTCCATAAATAAGTGTCCACTATTCCATATTTGTGTGTCCCAAAATAAGTGTCCGCTTTCCTAATTTATCAATGAAAAAATGATAAAAGTACTATAATATCCTCAAATATTGCAATGAATACATTCCAAAAATTGACAATAATAATTATTTAATTTAAATTAGGGTTATATTTGTAACTTTTCAATGCAATTAATAACATCTTTTAATATTTACGGAAATACAAGAAGGACACTTAAAAAGGGACGGGATACTAATTAACAAATAACAACTTATGATTTAACAGATTATTATTTCTTATTAGACACACAAATTATATCAATACACAACCTGCATATATTTGGAAAAATATATTTAAAATAATAATTCACTTTAATACTAATAATTTGAATATGAAAAATGAAAAATATTCCATTTTCTTGGGAATCCATGACAAAAAAATATAGAACTTAAATTAGCAATGATAAAAAAAAAGATTTATCTTGTAGGCAAGTGAAAAAAGTGTAATAAATATCTTATAATTGCATGGAGAAAGACGAAAATAAGAAAAATAAAGAAAAACAAAAAGAAACGTAGGAAAGAGAATAGAAATGGGAGGATGCAAAGTTCTACACTAATAACTTTATACCATAGCAAGTTGCTGTTAAAATTTGGTTGATATATACAAATCTTAATTTGTAAAGTAGATGTTATCATACAAAACCTGCCGTGTTGTTCTTTGTCTACAAAATTGCTAAATGTAGCAAAAATGTGTCATTTATAATGACACTTAATAGTGCTATAATGTCATCCATTTGCAAGGAAGTTGATAAGTTTTCTTATAACTTGTATGAAAAACAATTGATTTTTTTAGATGGAACAATTTTATTTATTTATTTAATTTTAACAATTGGGACAATAATACCTAGCTAGCCAAGCTTACAAAAGTTTTTCACATGAAAAATGTTTTTACTCACACATTTTTCCTACCCAAAAAATCAACTTACATTACATGGCATATTCACCTCATCAAAAGTTTTGATTTTTATTAATATTAGATTTAACAATTTTTTTAATTTTAATTAATATTTAAATTTAGGATAGATTCAACTTCTATTATATTTTTATTTGGGTTTTAGTCGGTTGTATTTTTAGATTGAACAAATTTTATTTTATTTTAATTATTATTTAAATTTAGGGTATAATCAATTAGGGTTCTAGTATATTTTTATTTGACTTTTTAGTAGTTTGAGTTTTTATTACGTGGAGTGACTTTTACTGTCATCTTCTAAAAAAATTATTTAAACGTTAATGTCAAAATTTGACGACAAGTTTTTTAATAGCAATACAAATAAACGATATGTATAAATGAATAACTAGAAGAATTAACATATAATTAATGTTGAGAATAATATGACTCTTTTTTCATAATAGTAGTATTATTTTTTGACACGTGTTAAAAAAAATGATTAGCATTATTTCATATTATCGGATAGAATTTTTGAATAAGTTTTATGAGTTACTGTATATCACTGTTTTCAGAATGGCCAATCAATTTAAATTATTGTGTACTAGATCATACTCAATCATACACAATTTACTCTTCATCACACGTGCTTCTTAATTGATCTAAATGTCTTAACCTGCCTCCGTCATAATTCAATCGCTAGAAATCGAAAAAAAACTTCAAAGTGAGGGTATTACATATATATATATATATATATATATATATATATATATATAAATGATTCCGACACATAAAAATTTCGCAGGGATAATGGTAACATGAATTAAGACACAAAAAACAAATTACACTTAATTTAGGCCATTCCTTATATGATGATGAATTGATAAGTGCAATTGAAAAATAATAACTTTTGACATCCTGAAAATATTACATTCTCCAAAAACATTTAATAGAAGAAAAAAAATCATATACATAATAACGGCTACATAAAAACATATAGCGATACAGCTATTTATTGTTAATAAAGTTTATTAAGGCGTTTGAAACATGCTCATGAGCATGAGCATGAGCATGAGCATCAATCATTTTAGTTAGAAGGAAAGTAAGTCGAAGGCTTATAATTCAGAGAGAACATCGATCATCTTTGCTCGCGTTTTGCACATGACCTCTAATGGTATAGCTCTAGGCATCGTAATCCCTCGCCCTTCGGACATATCTACCAAATCGTCATCAATTCTCTCCCATTCGAAACACTGAATAAGAGTCGCCAAAGCGAGACCCACCATCCTATTAGCCAAGCCCGACCCAGGGCACCTCCTTCGGCCCAACCCAAATGGTAAATACTTATATGCGAATTTCTCACCTCCTTCGCTCTCAAACCTCTCTGGCTTGAAACTTGTGGGGTCCTCCCATAACTGTGGGTCCCTATGAATTGCCCACGCGTTAACCAACAACATCGTGCCACATGGGAAATTGTATCCACTTATGATGGTGGCCTCGGATGACTCATGAGGAGATAGGAGTGGTGCAGCTGGGTATAGTCGAAGCGTCTCGTTCACTATGTTTTGGATATACGGTAATTTTGCTATGTCTGATTCATCTACCAAACGGCCTTCATCAATGGTAGAATCTAGCTCCTCTTTTGCTTTTGCCAACACTTCTGGATGGTTGACGAGAATCGACAAAGCCCACTCTATTGTCCCTGTCGATGTGTCTGTTCCCGCACCTAGCATTGCCTATGAAACAATATGACGTGACCAAACTATGTAAGTGACTCATTATTTCTACACCAATATTTATAAACATACTACTAAAATCTAGGATGGCATGCATGTCCGACTTCGATCTATAAAAACCTAAAACCATTTTGAATGCAAGACTTAAGAAGTATTCAATGTATTTAGTTGAAGAATTTGTGGTAAAATTTTAGTACGTCTATTGAAAAAATATAGGATCATCTACAAACGGATTTTGGATCACTTTTTTAGGCATGTCCGGATTTATTTCATGTGCTAGAAAGTTTTTTTTTTAAAATATTAAACAGACCAATATATTAATTAGAGGCGAAGCCTCTTCCCAAACGGAAAAGAAATTTACAAATTATAACGATTTACGAAATTATAACAAATAGTCACCCACAAATTTGGGGCTGAACCGCCAAATACGTACTAACAAATAACCTATTTCTCCGGAAATTAGAAAATTTCCCAAACTTGTTCATACAATTCACAACATAAAATTCGATCAATTTAAAAACGTTTCCGGGACTCAAGAACGTCCCCTCGTATATCCTTAGAAAGTTAAAAAATATAAAAATTGTTGGATAAATTTGTAATCCGTAGCCTGCATATATAAATAACTTAAGTCGAGAGGAGAATAACTCATATCCTCATGCTTATTTAAAAAAAAATGAGGATAAGAGTTATTCTCCTCTCGTCTTAAGTTCTTTACGATGATAGATAAGTTAATCTTCAAAAAAAAAATGTTGATAAATAAGTTTTAAAACACAATAATATTACTTGGATAGATAATATTCACATACCACTATGATCCCTTTGATTATATCATCAGTGTAGTATTCAGGTTCTGTTTCTTGAAGAGATAGAGTCGACTCCATCATGCTCTTTTTCATTGATGCATCTTTATTTCCATTTCTATGCTCGTCGATTATACTTTGCAAGAAATCATCCATTATTTTTCGCAAAATCAACATCCTTTTCTCCAACCCTCCATAGTCGATCCACCGTAAGCATGACAAGAAATCTCCAGGATTAGATGCTGCGCTTAGTTCAAAGACTTCCCTTATAATATCCTGGAATTTCTTAGCTTCTTCATAATTCTCTATATCAGTTCCATAGTACTTCTTCCCCGTAACCATTCGAGTAACAATATTAAATGACAATTCTGACAATTTTGGCCGTATATCTATTTTCACGAATTTACTTTGGTTGGAATCTTGGAATAGACTTTTTAGAAGAAATTTGATTTCTTCTTCTCGAATGCTCAAATTCATATTGAGGCGTGTAGTTGAGAAAAACTCTTGTGCAGATACGCGTCGCAAATTTTTCCATAGTTCGCTGAATGAGGCGGATCCAATAGTGGTGAAATTGTAGTTTAGGTGCTCGCCGACAATAAACCTAGGCCTATTGGCGAAGATGATGTCATATTTGGAAAATATTTCTTCCACTTCCGAAGGGGAGGATATCACAATAACACGACGAAACCCGAGTTGAAGGGTGTAAAGTGAACCATATTTACTCGCGAGATCCGTTAAAGTCCTATGAATGGGATTCTTTAGTAGATGAAAATGGCCAATAATAGGAAATGAAGGAGGACTAGGTGGAAGGTTTGTATATTCCCTTAGTTTTTGTAGGAAAAGCTTGACTATGAGGAAAAATATAGGGGAGGCTAGTGAAGCTAAGACAGCATATGTTAGCTCCATTGTAATTTGGTTCAAGAACAGATAGCAAATTGATATGGTATTAGTATATATGATTACAATGATAAGCTTATTTAGTGTGATGGAAATGTAAGCTATCCATTTTTTTAATCTTTCATTGGTTATCCTTTTATTCACCAATTATATCAATGACTATAATTAATTGGACTACCATTGACCACAACTTTGTTCTTTCCATATATTAATTTATTTAGTGAAGATGATATTTGCCTTGCTCGTTACACTTACTTTATCGTGGCTGAAGGGGATGTTTCACCACACAATTCTATAATTTGAAAGACTCATAATTTCCAAAAGACACATTGTTATAGAGGTATTTTAGTCCTTTTTTCCTCCTCAAAACGTATCTAGAATTCAATGATATGCCTTCAGGATAAAAAAGAGGGGGGAGTTATAACTTTTAGTACAAAACCTCATGCACATTATGTTGTTTTACGAGAATTGTTACATAAGCATCAAAGATAAACTTAAGAAGTAAAAAGAGCTCCCATCTCTTATCTAATATTAAAAGAGATTTTAACCATGTATTCTTGATAATTAGATCGCAAACTTTTGAGGGATAAAAATGAAATTTAGTGTAATGGGTGACAGTTGATGTGGCAGTGTAACGTTACTGCCACATCAACTTCCATTCATTTATTTGACGTCTGGTCACTAAATTGATCAATTGCATTAGTTCAGGTATAAAATCATAGTTAATGATATACAAAACAGTAGTTAAAAGGATACGAAATCTAGTACTGAAAGGTAGTCCTTATATATAGTACGAATTAACCCCTAAAACTTGGCGAGTTTTATCATTTATGTCAACTTTTAGAATCTCCCAAAGAATTATTACATAATTTAAATTCTGAAACGACAAAAAACTTATAATAAAATTACAACTAGGCTACTAGCTTTCGTGTAAGGTTCCTTGGTGACTAGCTAAGCAAACACCTTGTCCACCAAAAAAAAAATGAACTAGTGGATTAAACAATATAATTTCTTCCTTTACAAATTGTCATTTTCTTCAATATCCGTATTATTACTAAGAAAGTATTAAGATAACAAGCAAACACCTTGTTGGCCAAGAAAAAACGCCCAGTGGACTAAACAATACAATTATCTTATTTATACAAATTGTTATTTTCTACAATATATTTAAATTGAAACTTCGCAAACATACTATAAAAAAGAAGAAGATAGCAACGGTTTAATTTTTGTAAATTGTTGGTAAAGTAAGTATTGCTAAATTTTAGCAACAGACGCTATGATGGTAACCTAACATTTTTTTTTAGTGCAAGACTTCTTCATTATCTTCTTATCTTCTTGATCAATACGCAAATTTAGGAAAAAGATTATATAATTTGTGGTTTTGCAATCATTCAAGTGACATGATTTAAACTTGAATATAGTATAAAATCATCATTCATTCACTTGTACATGGTATTGTTTTGCATTTCTCTTCTCAGATCTTAATGGATCAAACATGGTTTTGTTTGATTGCTATAGCTACCCCTCTATTTCTTCTCATGTTGACCCTGATTTTACAAAAGCAAACTTTATACAAGAAAATCCCACCTAGCCCTCCTTCATTTCCAATAATTGGTCACCTTCATCTCATAAAAGACCCTGCACACCGAACCTTGGAGCGGTTATCACAAAAATATGGATCTGTTATGAACCTTTGGTTCGGATCTCGTCGTGTTATTATCATATCGTCCCCATCTGCTTTTGAAGAGTGCTTTACAAAAAACGACTTAATTTTAGCAGATAGGCCTAAATTTCGAATTGGGAAGCACCTTGCCTATGATAGCACGACGCTGACCACCTCCTCGTATGGTGACCACTGGCGAAACCTTCGCAAATTCTCCACCCAAGAAATTTTTTCAGTGGCTCGTCTAGCCACGTTTTCAGGTATAAGGCATGAAGAAGTCCGATCATTGGCTAACAAATTGCGTTTACTTTCAAAAGACGGTTACAACAAAGTGGAAATGAAATCAAGGCTCTCGGAGTTATCATTCAACATCATCATGGGAATGGTTGCAGGGAAGAGGTACTTTGGGCTTGAAGGAGAGGATTTCGAGGATGCAAAGCGATTTCGAAGTTTCATTAAAGTGTTTACAGAGCTGGGAGGAATGTCACATCCAGGAGATTTCTTGCCTTTCATGGGACTCATCGACTACGGTGGATTAGAGAAAAAAATGTTAACATTGCGAAAAGAAGCAGACTTACTTTTACAAGAACTAGTTGACGAACATCGATTAGAAAAAAAGAATGGCTCTATCCAGACAATGATTGACTCAATGTTGATGCTACAAAAGGAAGAACCTCAAAGCTTCTCAGATGATATTATTAAAGGCCAAATATTGGTATGTCAACTTCCGAATATGTCTTGATCAGTTTAATTGGAGCTTTGAAGCTGATTATTATTTTCTCTTTCAAAATAGCAGGATTACATTCTCTTGACCAGTTAATAACCAAAAAAAAATTAGGTTTTCCTTTTTCTTGAAAAAGCTAGAATTTAAGCTAGATGAACCTTAAATATCCTTTATGTAATGAAAAGAATTCACTCTCTTTCCCAAAATTCCTATGTATAATGGGGAAAAGCGAATGGCAAGCATGTTCAACTTCAGAAGATCCAACTTAGCTGCTTAAAAAAAATCAAAAAAAAGGGAAATTTTGTTTTGAAAAATATATAGGAACAAATACATATCATTTTGTTTCCAAAGGCAAGATTCTAAAAATATTTACATTAAGATTGAAGAATAAATTTAATAATAAGTTAAGTTTGTAAGCTCTTAAGTAACTAGCTTGCATAAAACAGGTCTTTGAATAAAATTGTCACTGTTTTTTCCAGTACAGACCATGATAGCAGCGGGTGCAGACACTTCAGCGGTAACGGTAGAGTGGGCAATGTCACTCCTACTTAACAATCCAGAGATTTTAGAGAAGGCGAGACTTGAAATAGATGAAAATGTCCCTTCAAGTAAATTAGTGCATGAATCAGATCTCTCCAAGTTAACATATCTACAGTACATAGCAAAAGAGACCTTACGTCTATACCCAGCAGCGCCTCTACTCGCGCCCCACGAGTCTTCTCAGGATTGCATCGTGGAAGGATTTGATGTGCCACGTGGCTCTATGATAATCGTAAATGCATGGGCTATTCATAGGGACCCGAAAGTATGGGAAGATCCTACAAGGTTCATGCCTGAAAGGTTCGAGTGTGAAGAATGTGAGGGTCAGACATATAAGTTGATACCTTTTGGAATCGGTAGAAGGCAGTGCCCTGGGTCCCGCCTAGCCAATAAAGTTGTAGAATTGACACTGGCAACGATGATCCAGTGCTTCGAATGGGAGAGAATTGATGGAGAGCTAATAGATATGACTGAAGGGCAAGGGATCACAATGCCCAAAGCAAAGCCCTTGGAAGCTATGTGCAAAGCGCGTAAAGGAATTATCAAGCTTTTTAAGTAAGCAATTAGATTCCGAAGAAAATTTTTGGGAATGTTGGCTTGTCATGGTGTTAGGAAAAACACTCAAAATGAGTCGTCTATCGAGTGTGCTATCGAGTGTGTTCGGAACAACCACTTTTTTCGTTTAATCACAGTTTCTTAATGTCTATGCATTGTAACCGGTTTTCTCGCAGATATATAAACAGCTACTATGTTCTTTCCTATCATAAATTGTAGAAATTGGAGAATCCTGAGAATTAAGGCCATCGAGGATCCTGAAATATGGACTGAGCAGAAATCATATACGACATGATAAACTTTTTCAGGTGAGAATGTAGTAACTTTTCGTATTGCCTTAACGTACTCCGGTCTTGAGAGCGGATCGTTTTTTCTCCCAAACCTTAAAACTTTAGTGAGCCAAAAAAAAAAAATTAAACTTAAAAGTTATGTCTGATGTCCCTTCAGATAATGGGCGGAATTTAAATATGTCTTATCTTCCGTAAATTAAAATGATGATCTTTTATGAAGAATAGTATTACTACGTTAAAATACATGTTGGTAATGCACGTAAATTCTTTTTCACAGGGTTTTGTTAGGAATTCCAATGTGTAAAGGAAGGGTGAACCAACAAATATAAATTTATATTTACTTCTCTTTTAGAACCCATAGAGAGATGGATCCATTAGAAATTCGAAGTGATAAATTCTATGATTCATGCCATTGTGCATTTTAAGTAATTGGAGGTTGATCTGAACTTTTTAGCCATGAGTTGAACTTTTAAGCCAACTTGTTTCATTTACTTTCCTTCTTTATTCTTTTGCTAGTTTGACTTAGTAAGCTAAGCCATTATGTATGATAACATCAACATGAAGAATTGCTGCATAATTTTTGAAGTACCTAAAGGACTTAAATCGCTTCCGGTTCAGTCATTCCGTCCTAAATGTGTATATTACGAAAATGCGTCCAACTTTCACAATCAAATTTTTCATATGTAATTGCCAAAATAGTTCTTTCAAAAATCAATCACATAGTTCATGGTTAGAACTATATGATGTAATTTTTAGATTTTTCATTTCGGTAAATTTAAATATAAAAATTTCGATGATCAAATTTGCATGTATTTTCGTAATTGACACTTATTTAGGGACGGAGATAATATTAATTAATATAAACTAGATGAGCCGTCAACATAAATAATACGTCCATTTTTTTGTCTACCAACAAGCTCGATATGATAGCATTATCCTCTATAATAATGATCAAGTCTTTCAACAACACGATTATTAATGTACTAGTAGAAGATATGGCAATTCACTACAAAAAAATACTCAAATAGCGACGAGATTAGTGACGGTATTTTTTGTTACGAGCTTATTAGCGACGTTTTTTGTGACGGTTTTGTGACAGTTTAGTCAATTTGCGACAGATTTGTGACAGCTTTTTAAATTAGCGACAGCCTTGTGACAGCTTTTGACTTTCACTAAATCAAACATTATTTTGTAGTGATTAGCAGATGCCGTTGTCAATGCTCTTTAAAGAGGCAAAGCGTTAATTTATTATGAATGTGGAATTGAAATAATTCATGATGTTCAATACTTCTATTTTTACGTCCTTTTTTTTCAAGGTTAATAAATTTAAAATCAATATTTATCCTAATTATAACTCCGATTTCAGGCTCCCATTTGTATCCATACACAAACCTACGGTGTACCGTGTCTGTGTTGTATCGTGATCAGATTAAACTAACACTCTATTTGTTTGCGTGCGCTAATCAAATCAAAATAGTTTCTTTTGAGGATAAATTGAATACAAATTTCGGCACAAATGTAATTTTATTCAAGAACATTTGTAACATAGTTTTTGGATTAGAATCAGATTTTCAAAAGTCTTCAATGCTTATATTCTAAGATGACAGGATAAATCATGAGAAAGTAGAGGAGTAATCGTGAAATTTATAATCCTTTTTTTTTAAAAAAAAAACAGTAAAATATTTGTTGCATGAAGAAGGAAGAAAAGGAAAAAAAATATACGTTTAGTGTATTTTACTATCGGTGTTTAACGATTTAGTTACTATACTATCAATTTTAACAATTGAGGTATTAATTAACGAAATTTGTTACAATTGAGAATTTATCGTTAAACAAAATGATAAAATGACACTCACGTTCTCTTTTCTATCACATGTCGAGTGCAATTTTGTTAACATCCGTAAAAAAATAGATCCCAAATGTGAGATATAGCGACTGTAATTTCATCGATTCTTGATGTTAATCTCTTATTTAGACAAAAATTCGTAGTTCGATAGATCAATTGTTAAAATTGATAGTACTATATCTAAATTGTTAACTAATGATAATACAGTATATTAAGGGCTCGTTTAGTTGCAATATTAGTAGTTTTAGGACTATTAGTACCTTCGGATTGTAACGGGATAACGAATAAATGTGGGATTAATAGTACATACATGAAATATCAATCAAGTGTTTGTTTGATTTTTATTAGGGTTGTAATATTTTACAATTTTACATTTATATCTATAATAAATAAACTTACAAAATACATATACATATATGATTTTAATATGTATATGTTACATCCATTTTACTCCAAATACTCTCATTTCTCAATACTACACCCTTATATTACTCCAAATACGCTCATTTCTCATAATTTATAATCACATGTTACTAATAGTCTCGTCTCCACTTTTCCTATCAAACGCGGTACTTGGTCCGACGGTATTTCTAATCTCACTAGCAGCAAAGCCCACCCGATGGGTGGCAACCGATAAAAATATTGTTATCAATTATTTTATTTATGTAGCATTAAAAATAAATAAATTGAAATCAAGAGAGAGAGAATAATAGATGAGTTATTTTTTGAACGTGTGAGCAGTTTTTTTCAGTTTTTTTTCAGTTTTTTTTTTGAATTTAAAACTGTTTTATTTGTAAATAATAGTACATGTGTGTTTGTAATTTTTCAAACTATGAAGGTTTATTTATAAATAATTGTTTCAAGGCTTCATAAGCCCTCTTCACATAAAGGTATAGATATACCATAATCACATTTCAATACAATCTCAAACAAACACGCCCTAAACATTTTTTTTTCTTTTTCCCTTCTTCATGCAACAAATATTTTACTAAAGTAACATTTTCTTTTTTACAAATGTTTTTTCCATTTTTCCGGATCTTGTTCCTTTCATTGATTTTGTCGGACGTTAAAGGTGATGGAAACCCTCAACTGCACCACTCAATGTAAGAAAATGCCTTAATAGACAATGAGACAAAACTGCCAACAGTTTTGACATTTTATGGTAAACTTAATAATAATTTTTAATTACGAAACTACGTACAATTTTAATCGATTTATAAATTATATTAAAATTTTTGAAATGATTTTTTTTTAAATCTAATCATAAAATTTAACATTTTCATAGTTTCATAATATACAATTAAATAGAAACGGATAATAAGTAAAATGTCTACTAAAAAGTCTAATAGTCGTTCGCAGTATTGACAAGCAAGGTAAATTGATTTGGATTTTTTTTCTGAGTGGTTTGTGTTTTGTATAATAAAATCCACGGGAATAAAAGTGCTCACAAAATTTTTGGCACTTAATCTTGTGTGACTTGTTTTAAGGTAGATGGTGATATTTTTAACCCAACTTCTCCGTTATGTACTTTTCTAAGTCATCCGGAGAAAAACTGAAGGCAGAAAGTTTTCCATTTCCATGACTTGTGCCGGGTATAGAAATTTATGAATATAAATGTATTAACTGGATGTTCGACTGAATATGTTTTTATAATGTTAGAATTTGATATTTAAAAATGACCAGCGACACAGTTTGTTGTTGTTGATATCAAATTCATATGTAATAATTAATATAAATCGAATTTATTAACTGATTTAAAAAAAAAAAGTGCATTAATTTAGTGCTTTTGTCCTCATCGAAAACAATCAAAATACACACCATGCTATTTTTAATTTATATATACGATCTATAATATCTGCATAGCACCACTAATCCCATCTTTATTTTTATTATCCCCAAATCTAGAGAGAGAATGAAACGATCCGGACCCGAAATCACCAACCCGATCAGTTCCATCTCCAAAAAACCCAAACCCGACCCGAACCGATCCGACTCAATATCCTCTGTCCTATCGGACGATAACCTTTTATACGAGATTTTTAAATCAGTCGATGCGCGTACGCTTGCTCGTAACGCTTGCGTTAACCGAGGATGGCGAGTGACGGCTCGCGATGAGCGTCTATGGGAAATGATCTGCACGCGCCACTGGGCTAAAACGGGTCAACAGAAGCAGATGAGGCCGGTGGTGCTCGCTCTCGGCGGGTTCAGGAACCTACACTCTCTCTATCTAGTTCCCCTCACTAGAACACCCGCTCCCGTATCGGCTTCTTCACCATCGTCCTCCTCTGCCATGTGGCCGTGTCTGCCTGTGGCTCCGAGAGCAACAAAGACGAGGTGGGGGAAGGATGAGGTGCAGCTTTCTTTGTCGCTTCTGTCGATCCGATACTTTGAGAAGATGAATCGAGGGAAGGGGGTCTGAAAGTGTCAGTTTTTACAGTTTGGGGACCTTTCTGAAATGTTTGTATGTTTTGGGCTTTTTACCACTTGGTGTTGTATTTGTCTCTGTTAAGGGAGGGTCTGAAGTGTCATTTTATAGAGTTTGGGGACCTTTCTGAAAATCTGTATGCTTATTTTGTTCTCTCTCTGTTAAGGAATAAGGGGGTCTGAAATGTTAATTTTTAGAGTTTGGGGACCTTTATGAAAATCTGTATGCTTTGGTTTACCACTATTGTCTCCCTATTTTTATAGAGTTTGGGCCTTTTTGAAAATTCATTTACTTTGGGTTTTCTACTATGTTCTCTCTCTTTTAAAGGGGGTCGCAAGTGTTATTTTATAGAGTTTGGGGACCTTTCTGTTGATGAACTTATATATTATTATCCACCAATTATTGCTCATTGATCATATCTTAAATCATGAAATCCCCCTGAAAAGGTTTTTTTTTTTTTTTTTGAAATAAGGTTACGTTTGATATTAATAGTTCTGCACCTTTAACTGATAAATTTCGCATTCAGTTGCAAGGTTAAGCTCAACCAATTTAGAATAGTTTTTATTTTGGTAATCACCACCTTAAAATACTTATTTTTCTTATGAGGTTCAATTTTTTTAGTTGATAGAAGTAAAATGTTTTAGCTTTTGGTGAAGTTGATTGATCTGAAAGCTAACCAAACAGGCCTTTCGATCTAAAATAGGAGCATGAAGAATCTATGTAGTACCAAGTAGGGTTGGGCGTAAAACCGGAAAAACCGAACCGAAAAAGACCGAAACCGAAAAAGCGAAAAAAAAATTGTGTCGGTTTCGGTTTTCAATAAAACCGAATCGGAAAAGACCGAAAAACCAACAATAAAACCGAAAAAACCCGGACCCAGCCTTAGTACCCAGACTTCTGTATTAATGTGTATTTGTCATATTTTATTTTATTTTTAAGATTAAAATGGGGGTAAAAGCCCCGTCAAATCTCAGTCGAACTACATGAGTAAAAATAAAGAAAACGAGAATCGGAGCCTAGTCGTCAACGAGCTTGAGACTTGGTCTCCAAAATTTCGTAAACTTATTCATACGATTAACGACAAAAGCTCTGTTAACCGGCAACTCCCGGATTCGACCTTTTGTTCTCGCACAACCGCAACACCATGTTCAATCTTCTCCACGCTTAAATCCGTAAAATTGGACAATCACAACCCGTCGGACACAAGGATAGCCAAAAGGGTCAAACTAACCATGCTGATGAGAAAACTTCATACATACTTCCATTGGTGCGACAGATCGATGTTTCGGTTGGATAAACTCGCAGGGCTCCGTGTAGAGCCACTACGCACCAAAACCCGATCTAGCGGATCTAACCTTAGCAGCCCCACACCATCAAATCGGAAAAGAAGTCCGGCTATCGGTATTTGTCATAGTTAATCAGCACAGTATCATACAGAGTTACAGACAAACAATATACACTGATCAACACATGGATATTATTTTTTTCCCTAGTACTGTAATGTGACAACACTACTAAACAATATATTAATAATTCTGGAGAGAGAATGCTTTTATTGACCAAGTAAATATTGTTATTTTAATTTGTTGCTTTAGCTAGAGCGACATCTTGTTCAGGACTTGTGTGAGTCGTCCTCTTCTCTTCTTTTTTACTTTGAATGTTTATATTTGAATTTATCAAATTATACATTGTATTTTATATATATATGGAATAATAAATATGTATTTTATTTGTCTATAAAATGTGTGTGTTATGTGCAAATTGTGTCTGGCATTAATCGGTTAGTAATGTTAAGAAAAAAAAACAGCAACAAATATTTTTAAATGTTAGAGTTGCTATGTTATTAATAAAAAAAAATCAAATTAAATATTATGAGAATAATCGTGTCTTTCCTTTTTAATTTTTTTAATTAATAAAATAATAATATTGATTAGGCTGAGTTGGATAAATGTTACAGGATTGATATTTCAAAATCATTAATTATTTGCCCATAAAGGTACACATAAGACAAAATAATTGAAAGAATTGGGTGCCACTATGAGTGCAATAGTCCATAATCCATACAAACAAAGAGACAAAGCCATTAATTGGTAGTTTGGCAGTACATGTCCCTCACCTTTACTTGACTTTTTCACCGGCTTTTAACTTTTAGTATTGCGTTAATCGTTTCACCTCACATGGTTTTTCAATTCCTTTCCGCACTAATGTTTTTATGTCTCTTCTTTTTTTATTTTAGCAAATAGTATTATTGTACATTTGTACTAATATATTCTTCAAAATTGCACTAAATATATTCTTCAAAACTTGTCTCTTGCTACGATTTTTGTTGACATCCAGCGAGCTACTCGTTGGCCTGTTCAATACGGTGACTCTTGCTTGCTCGCTAAAAACCGTGTCGACCGACGTTTTTTATACAAAGGTCGATTTTTTCGATTACATTTCTGCTAGATTGGGTAACTATCTTCTTAAACTTTGTTTACATGGTTCGAAGAGAAATAAATGATAGAAAACGTGTGGATAAGATTTATAACATTCCCACTACTGCTCATCAACGTAATTTTATGATCAAAATTAAACTCATGCAAGTATGCCACTTTCTTTCTTATAACCGTGATTATAAAGTGTTGAGCCATCTTTTCATCCACCGCGACTATTCAAAGATTGTGCCGGCGTGTACAGAAGGGAAATCAGGGTTTCTTTGACTTTGTTTACTTGTTCGCTTTGCTAGTTCGAGGAATCATGAAAACAATAAATCAAGCCCGGCACAGTACTCAAATAAGTGCATTCTTTGTCTGCGCTAACAGAAGATAACTTTGATACTGCGAAAGAAAGCTACAAAAAGAGTATCAAAAGTATGCGGAAATTTAGCGTGGGTTCATTTGTTGAGGACTAGGACGGAACGGAAAACAGAAACCTTTTATTTCAGGCACTTTACAGTTCACTTCTCTTTTACGACATGTACCACTTATATTTTCACAAACACTTATTAAGAAGATCGAAGAACATATTTTCACAAACACCACTCCTATCAACTTATACTAACAGCCAGAATATAACTGTTTTTTACCAATACATATTTTTGTTATACACTATTTACTCCATCCATCTTCGATATTACTACTAGCTAAGCAATCATTCTTTGAATTGTATAAGCATTTCCATCACTTGTCTCATAGTAGGTCTAGCATCTTTATCTTCCTCAACACATTGTAGAGCCACTTTTACTAATGTGTCTATTTTTGCCACATCACAATTATCCTTAATCATAGGGTCTATAATTTTTTCAATGTTACACTTTTTCATCGTTTCTTTTACCCAATTAACAAGTCCTCCCTCATCCATCGGACCCTTCCCCGTCACGATTTCCAAGACCACAACCCCGTAGCTATAAACGTCAACTTTCGAAGTTATACCAAGGTCGAAAATCCACTCCGGAGCCATATAGCCACGTGTCCCTCTTATGGTTGAAAAATTCGGGTCCCCACCCTTCCTATTGAACAACTTTGATAGCCCAAAATCCGCAACTTTTGGTTGAAAATTTGCATCCAAAAGAACATTTTGAGGCTTTACATCGCAATGGAGGACCCACTCTAAACACTCTTCGTGTAAATAAGCGAGCCCTCTAGCAGTGCCAACCGCTATATCGAATCTCTTTTCAGAATCGAGCGAGGTTGAGGTTAGATTTTTTTCCAAGGACCCACGTTCCATATATTCGTAGACTAAAATCCGATGTTTTCCCTCGACACAATATCCCCACATTTCTATTAAATTCATGTGATTAAGTTTGCCTATTGTGCTAACCTCGGCTAAAAAATCAGCATCACCGTGGTTAACTCCGTCGAGTCGCTTTATAGCTGCGATTCTATTATCGGGCAATATCCCTTTATACACAGCGCCTGCACCTCCTCTTCCAATCTCTTCGCTGAAATTTTTCGTTGCTTTTTTCATCTCGTCGTAGGTGAATCTCCTAAACCCGATACCAATTTCCATATATACTTGTGTTTCAGGATCGACAACTCTTCGGGTTCGATAAAGAAAGGTAAAAACGATGCAGACTAAGAACAACTCAATCCCCCCTATCGATACTCCAAACCACACCATAAATTGCAACGTCCCATTTTCCTTTGGTTTTTTATAATGTCTCTCAAGCATTACGCTATCCGTGCGAGAACAATCTAAACTAAATACCTTGTCCAGTGTCTTATCAACTAGCGATTTAGGCAACTTTATATACGTGGGTAGTCCATTTGTCGGTGAGCGGTACCCATTGAACAATAGCCCTTTAATGTAACAATCATAGAACCAATTTCCATTATCGCTAACAAAATTCATTTGAAACCCCCAGCAATCACATCTCTCGAGACACGATTTTTCACACATTGACGGTGTATAATTTTTGAAATACTCAAGATCGTACCCGAAGAAATTGACACCGGGGATCTCTAGAATACCCATTGTTCCGTTAGCTTTGCAATTGAAACTAAAATCTTTTTCACATCCAAATGCCCAATCCATAGTATTCCTAATCTTGTATCCCGGTAAACAAGTGCATTTCCTAGCGTTCCTCTCACCAGGAGCATAATTGCAAAGAGCATTAGGACCACAAATCCCGTGTATCGTGCACGGTTGGTTAAAAGCTTGCCATGTTACCACCCATCTCCTTTCCGTCGCGTTCTCGTCCAAACTATGCATTCTTAAATTACCATCCGTATCCATTGTCAATCTTCTCAATCTCCTTAAGCCATAATCCAAAGGGAAAAAGTTGAAATTATCGGTTGACTTAAAATGGCCCGAGGAATTAAAAACTGCGGTACGACTATTGTTATTATTTAGCCTACCACTGTCATAGCTAGTTTGCCATGAAGCTGGCCAATAGATACTTGACACCTCAATCCCATCGAAGAGGAGTCGTAAAACATTATCATCATCATAAAACAACTTATAAAATCCGGAAGAGTAATTTGTCGAGCTACGGGACGAAATTAAGATCGTTTGTCTCGTCAGAGGCTGATTAGCAAGAAGTGTATCGGTAGGGGAACCGAAGCTTTGCCAGAGCTTCGATTTCGAATTGGTATTGAAAAGAACGAGATTGCCACTGTCCTGAAGAGACAGCTCCAGAGACGAGTCCGAGTTACTCAGACTCATTTGTGTGGCCCATACAACAGACTGGTCAGCATCAGTTAAGACGAGGTTCCCGTCATTTTGAAAATAGAGTTTGGAGTGTTTTCCGTTAACAGGCTTGTCGCGGTTCGCCATCCATACAACGGTGAGGCTTCCGTCTTGCATTTTTTCGGTGAGCCATATTGCGAAACAAAACGAGTTGTTTCCAACGGAGTAAAAGCCAGCGGAAAATGTGCCCTCTGGCGAAATTAAATGGTCGTGTGAGTTCTTTTCGACCGAAAGATAGGAGCCTTCGGAAAGTATGGATAGAGAAGAGGAACATGAGGGAAGTAGTGTGAGGAGCAAAATAAGGGACATGAAGATTTGCATACCCATGGGAGAGCTTTGTTTGAGTATGAACTACTTAATGAGAAAATATAAGGTAGGTCTTTATACAGTCTAGGTTTTCTTAATCCAGCCCTACGTACAAAGACCGCTACCAAAATATAAACTGAGTATTAGTAAGTCTTCTTCTTCTGGTCATATTTTTTTTTATATATATATTATCATGACTAGGATTATACACATTTAGACCCCGTATTTGTAATACTTCTTTTACCAGCTTTACAACATGGAAATAAGTTTGGTTTCCCAAGTTTATGTTTTATCTAAACTCTAAATTTGCATTCTATGAAAAGTTTACATAATGAAAAGAAAAACCTTATGATACCCTAGTAACCACACTACCCTACTCTTGTTCTGGTCAGTAAATTGAAAATAAAATGGAATCGAGAGGTCATTCTAGTAAAATGTGACTTCAGTAACATTTTATTTTATTAATCCAAGTACTGTTTAGCAATTAGCAAAGGTAGAAGTCTATGTCAATTTTCTCTCAGTCCCTTTATTAAGAAATTGTTATAATGCAAATTTGTTTTATCATGAAATATAGATGTGAACTTTCCGACAATCCTCTCCAATGGAGGCTCTTATTCAGACTCCCACTCTCCGATTAGAATCGTATTTTCTATTTGTATCGTATCTTGTAAAAGTATCAAATCCAATTTGAGAAAATATCATTCTCTTGGTTTACACTACTAATTTAGCTTTTTAAACTGTGTATTTTGATAGTCTAACACTAGTACAGCATCTGATATTTGATATATATGGAGAAAAGGCAACCTTAATGAAACCGTTAACACATAATATGAAGGATGAAGTGGCGAAAATACGTTTGAAAAAGGAAATAGAGGAAACAATCAAAGTTATAATCATTGCTTTAATCATCGAGTGACTTTCGTTGTTGTTTATCTTGATCTTTTATTTGCAGCCTTATGATACATTATAGAAAATTAAATAATAGTTGGCTTACCGTCAACAATCTATGAGCAAAGTGGTTGATACAAGTGGTTCGTCAACAATTTTTTTTTTTTTATACGATTCTTAAATCGTTGCCTATGGTTTTTCTAATCATTCTTCTTTCCAGTAACAAAATATCGTTATTATTTTATATTGCAAGCATGTTCCGGCGAGGCTTTTAAATTGGACAAAGTTTGCAAATGTATAAAATGGCAAGATCAAGATTTAGACGAGTAAGAGATGAACCTCATTTCCAAATCAAGTTTCATTTTATGTAGTACTTACTTCGTACCAAATTGTTCATACTATAAGAAAATACATGTAATTTTGATTGATAAATAACTCATATCTGAACTTGTCGGAATCGAATTTTTCAAAAGTTAATCAGATAGTTCAAATGTTAAACTATTTGAAGAAATTTTAAAAATTTATATTTCAACAATTTAAGCAAGAGATATTTACCGGTCAAAATTACACGTAGATAGATAGTGTCCCAATATTTTGGGACAAAATGAGTAATACTCCCTCCATTTTCATTTAATTGTCCATTACGAAACTACGTGCAATTTTGACCGGCTAAGAACTTGTATCAAAATTGTCGGAATGAAAAATTTCAAAAGTTGATTATATAGTTCAAATGTTAAATTTTATGATTAGATTTAAAAAAAATTAATTTCGATAATTTTGATAGAAGTTATAAGCCGGTCAAAATTACACGTAGTTTCGTAATGAACAATTAAATGGGAACGAAGATACTATTGTATTTGTGCGGGCCTCATAGTGCTGACTTCACTCTGAGAATTCTTATGGATTTTTAAATTTATTTATCTTCAATGCTGAAATGTACGTTCTACCTTCAAAAATAAAATAAAATAAAAATATATATATTTATATATAATTCGCCAGTGTTATTCCAGTTGAAATGTCGTTTATATATAAGTCAACTTGGTGTCCTTGTCTTGGTAGCCGGCAAAATGTAGATAAATAACTAGTAAATAACTGGTAGCAATTGGATGATAATGTTTGCGTACCTATATCTAGTTTAAAAAAAAAGAAACTGGTAATTAAATCACTGCTTTTCCAAATAAAACAATTAACTAAAATCACTGTACGACGATAAAAATCACCCAATTATGTATTCGGTTCTGATATTTTTTTTTATTTTTTTTAGAACCGGCCATTATTATAAAAGAAAACATCATTGTATATGATTGAGTCATGCTCCCATGCTGGCAGATGACAAGTAATAAATCCGATAAGCAAAACTGAATAGTTACATACATCTTGCGCAAACTTTGCTACATGGGTTAAACACACATTTAAAAGGAAAAGATGACCAATGATTCGGGTTAAAATCTAGATCCTACAAGCCAAGAAATGAGCCCAAAAACAGACAATGTTCTCCTTGTGACGCATATCTTTGTAACACCGATAGAATATCTCTTTTGTTTCAAGTGTTTTGGTTGGTAAATTTGCAAATAAAAATATTTTCGTAAGATCAAAGGAAGCCAGGTACCATATATGTGTGTATGTATATGCATGTGTCAAGTGTGTAAAATTAAAATAAAGCTTCTTTTTTTCATAATAAAGCTTAATGTTTGATTTAATTTTTTCAGTTACACTACGAGGAACCGGTGATTTGGATTTTGGAGACAATCTTTTTAGAGACGAACCGAAATTTGTCACTAAATGGTAAAATTAGGGGCAAATAAAAAATTTACTTATCACGGACCATATATTTTAAAAATAATTCGCATAATAAAAGATAACATACCAACATAAGGAAATGAGACAATTTCAATTTGTCTACAAATCCATTTTGACACAAAATTTAGTTTTTCTCTTATGTTGGTATAAGAATGTATTTGGCAACACATTCTTTTTATATAAATTTTGGTCCATAATATTAGGTTTGGAAGAAAAAAATGTTTTTGTCTCTAGAAAAAACTAACTTTATGTGTCTAAATTAGTTATCTCTAAACCCTAATTTTCATGTAGTGTCATTACTTTGTTATGTGGCCTTATAAGTATTTGGATTGACATATAAAATCCGAAAATTGCCCAAAAATTTATACTAGACTTAAGGCGTTAGGTGAGCTTTGAGAGTTCCATCTAAAAAAACCATAGATAATTGGCAAGTCATTGAGTGATATTTCTAAATAAAATTAAAAGAGTTATATATGTGAGCATTCTTCGGATGTAACTATGTATGCCCGCATTTTGCCAGGTTCCATAATAGAAACAAGAACGAAGATAGAAGAAAACTAGCAATTATTGAGTAGCTATTTATAGAGAAAATAGAAGACTTGGAGAGAAACGAAACTTACTACTACTAATTAAAAGCTAATTTTCGTTTATTGATACTCTAAAACTTACGTATAAGACTGTTTATATAGCCATGACAATCCCATGGACTAACCCACTAGACAATTTTAGTTTTTTTCAATTATTTGTTTGAATTATTAAGTTAAAAAAATAATAAAAAGTTACGAAAATAATAATATTTTTTCACTTGTAATACGAGCTACACTTAAAAATTTTATGAGAGTAGTGATATATGAACAAAAATCTTATTGAAATATGATCTCCCACTCATGAACTCAATAACTAATTGACTAAAAAACCAACTAAAATCTAACATAAAAAATAACAGCAATAGATACAAATTAAATAGCAATAAATAAACGGGGTCTCATCATACAACATTTGTTGATATGTCTATCGACCTAATTGAAATTTAGGACGCCTATTAGTTTCCTAACATATCTTAGAGAAGTTGGAGAAAGACCAGGGTGTCATCCGCAAATAAGTAATGATGTATAGGCAAAAAATATCGACCCCTCATATAGTAATTGTGTTATCGATGGGAAAAGTCATTTCCTTCTGACAGAGGAGAAACTAACGTTCGTTATAGAGGTGAGGAGTACGAGTCTCGTAATCGGGAGCTGGATCGTACCCCACATATCTTTATCAATAGCAATGGTTTCAGCAGTTACCCACATATCTTTATCAATAGCAATGGTTTCAGCAGTTACGGGTCCAGAACGGGGTGGAAGGAAAGGCTGGCTATCAAACAAAGCGTAATAAACGGAGCTGCGGAACGTGGATGTTTGGGTAGTGAAAGACGACCAAGTGTTGCACATTTATTGAGCATCCACATCTGGTTCTTCAAAACATATTTTTTCCTAAAATTTGATGATTATGGTATAAAAAGTGACATGCATCATAAACCCTATAAATTCTCTAAATTTAAGAAAACACAAAATTCACCTCATATATGAGGAATGCATATGATTCCCTAGATTAATACTCTTTCCGTTCTTAAACAAATATCTCCTACGAAAATATATGGTTAGAACTATATGATGAAATTTTCAATTTTTTCATTTCGGTAATTTTGATATGAAAATTTTGATGGTAAAAGTTGCATGTATTTTCGTATGAGGTATTTGTTTAGGGACGAAGGGAGTATAATGGTAATAAACTATCATGAGTTCCATATTTTTGTGGTTGTAATATTGTTATGATTATTAAAATATAATAAAAAAATAATTTAGGGTTATTATAAGAAAAGTAATAAGAAAGCTGAAATTTTGTGTAAATGTAAATGGTTCCTTAAAAGTTATAAAATGTGTTGGGTTTGAGAAAATGATTGGGTAATTGGTACGGATGTTCTAATACAATACGTTGATGAGGTTTTTGCTTCTTTTTGCTAAGATGGCATTTCTTCAAATTATTGATGTTGCATTTGTTAGGAAATGCCATACTTCACAAATGTGTTAAATAAAATGTCTTTTTGAATGACGATCTTAAAGAAGAAGCTTATATGGTTCTTCAACATGGTGTTTCTCATAATTCATAACATATATTTCTATTAACCGAAACACTTCCCTCGTGCAAGGTTTGAGAAATTTCCAATATGGTTGTTTTCTTGGTTTACTTCTAGTCGACGTGGTTATAATTTAAGTTTATATGATCGATGTTTGGTAGTTGTATATCACGTTTCTTATATCATTATGATATGATCATCATGGGTGTTGATGCTAATGGTATTGCGAGGTGAAAAATATCTTCTGATATCGTCGTTTTTTATATGAAAGATTAAGGTCATTTGCGTATTTCTTGGTGTTTTTTTTTTGGGTTTTTGTAAGTAAACAGACCCAAATTTAATTCTAAAAACACAAACATGTCCGCGTTATGGAACAAGCCTCCATAACTAACATAAGAATCAAACCGAAAAAACACAGCAACAACTGCTGATACAATATCAAACTAAAAAACGTACAAGGATAAAATCCTTAACTCATCACAGATATATAAAATTGTCAAGCAAAAACCTTACATCAAGTTCCATCTTCAGCTTTGTTATCATTTTGGTTTTTAGCTTGTGCCCCTAGTAACCATAACATGTTTTTGAGTTCTTCTAAATCAAAAATCCGATAGATTCTCGTATCCATCCGATGAAAAATACTCATTTTCAACAAAAAAGCAAGTGTCTAGGTTATAATCCGCCATCAAATCCTTTAAAGTGTTGTTATATGACACATAACCTTGATTACTAGAATGAACCTCTGTGACCTCTAGAGACGAAAACCTTTAGAGATGAAAACCTCTGTGACCTCTACGACAACCTCAGCGTATTTCTTGGTTGTTTTCTCTCTCAGGTGTCGCATTCTCTCTCAACCTAGCCATAATGTGGATATTTTTGAAAGAGCGAGCTCGTCTTATTGATACTCGTAGATATAGTTTCCCTCTCGAGTTGAGTGCCCATTATACTCGTACATATGTTACACCTCTAGGTGATCTTATTTTGAATTGTTTCATTGATAGTTGGATTTATATCTAACTATTAATTACTCACCGTAATATTGCAAATTGTTTCTGTCCCTAGTTTTGTTTATTCGGCATCTATATAGTTCGCATTCTCAAATTTCTCTTCGTGAATCTTTATACTAAAGTTTGTTGTATTTAAATATTTATGTATATCATACTATTAATGTAACCTAATCCAAGCATTTTGAGTCTGTCCAATTTTGTCCAAATTTTCCAAAAATACTCTCACTCTAATATTGTAATTACTCTTAAAATGTCATCACTCAATTCAAATACATAAATAACTTAAAAATGTTATTTTTCACACATTTATATTCCAAACAAAATCGTTGTGTATTTTTTATAAGAATAAAATATTATGTTATTTTTTATATACGATTGTTAATTATATTTAATCATTCGATATTTAAATTTAAAAAAAAATATTAAGTTTATCTGTCGGGATTATATTTATGTCAGTACGTAACGCACACGCAACGCGTGGGCATTACTGGTACATGAATATGTTAACATATATGTATATATTTATTATTTTAGTTACCAAGCAAATTTTATATGTATATATATAAGGTTATCTAACTCAATACACTAATACCTAATTCTCCATTCATATAATTTATAAACACACATGATTCTATCACTTCTCGCCATGTGTTGGCTATAATTATCAAAATTTGTACAACGATTAGAACACTAAAGTGTCCAGTTTTTTTGTTACACTTTGTATGAACAAGTTACCCAAAGTTGAAAATAATCGGGAAAATAGGTTTCGTATGAAAGTTAAGTTCCAAGTGGGAGTGGACCAAGTCACCATTCGATAACCGGAATCCTCTTGCAGTCCGTTCTACGAGAACGTAAAATGTAACTTGTACTAAGGCATTTATACGATTCTAATACAAGGTATACCACTACAAAAAAAAGTCAGATCGCAGACGAAAATAATGACATATTTTGCTTCACAACGCCCTAATCGGAAACGGTAACATAATTTTGTTTTACTGACATATTTGATCATTTAGTTACATATTTGTAACAGATTTGACCGTTCACAATTGATATCAAGATGTTAAATTTATGGATGTCGGCCAATTCGTGACCTTCAGCCATTTATTGATCTTATTCTGCTTGTCAGTCACTAGTGGGTTCTTGCCAATTTAAATACCATGACCTAGGCCAAAGTACAAGTTTTTGGTAGTTAGGTCAATGTCATTCAGTTTTAAGTCCTTATATAAAACCAAAAATTATCGAAGTCAAGCGAACACATTCTTTTTTTTATCTCGATAGTGGGCCATAAATCTAGAAACAATTTTCTGACAAATATAATAAAATTTAAACAAATTTATGCAAGTTGGTGTATTTGTCGAATTATACATGTCTTTCTTGTATCTTGACACACTCTCCCTCTAAAAGAAATCACTGCTATCAAATTTTATACTTGCAAGTAAACATCTTCTACAAGTTATATTTTTTGCGATAAACATGGCCTGTTGATTACCAAAAAAAAAACTTCTACAAATTATTTTTCATTAGGATAGTCTCATTTATTTTTCTTGAAAGGAGATTGTTATATCAAGAAAGTTGAAAGAAATTGCTGCATATTTTTCTTTTCTTTTAATCAATATTGGTATATTCATTATTATTATAAATAATATAAGCAAGTAATACAAGATTCACCGCACTTATAACAGGCTCTAAGGGCTAAAGAAAAAATATAATAAATAGCACACAATGCCTCATATAACTAAAGTCAATCTAAATCATTCCACACAACAGACAAGTTAAAAAGAATACAACAAGACATAAATATAAAATATACTCATATCAAATAGGTAAATGAAAAGTGAAATATTGTCGTGCAAATCAATCTGACAGGCGTACCATAAGCTGATTAACCGATAGTCGTAGAAAAGAGCACAAAACGATTAAACAGAAATACACGAAAGTGTTAAGATGGTCTAGTAAACACAGCTCAATATAACACCATCTTGAGTTGTATTAAATACTCGAATTTATTTCTTCACACCGGACGGGTAAAAGGGTTCTATCGAGTTTTAGAATAATTCTGAAGTGAACCTAAACAAAATTATTTGGATTATCAATGAAAAAAAAAATTAAAAATAAGAAGAGAACTTCATTAGTGAACGGCTCAAAGAGAAAAATAACTATTAATTTCTCGCCACCATAATTCAAGCTATATTTCTGGATGAGTTGGTCTAGTCCACGCAATACTCAATCTTCTTCTTAAAAATTATTTCCCCAAACGTTTTTCTTTATCGAAAAGTATATTTTGAAAGTTATAAATTGTATAGTTTTTATATGATGACAGAAAGGGTTTACTTTGAATAAGAACAGAAAGTTGAGTTGCACTTTGGGAATCAGTTCAACACGTACGTTTGAACCTCACTAATTAATTAATATCACCATATGACTTTTGCTACTTGCATTTAATTTAAATATTAAGTGGTCATGCCATTACAATTATTCTCTTTGGAATGATTAGCAAGGGAAAATTAATAATTGATACCTAGTTTCGGACTTACTATCAAAAAACTCGTAGCTCTCTATCTCGATTAATGTTAGAACATATCCATTTTTTATGTACAAAATGGCCATTTCTTTAAACATATCACTCTGAAATCTATCAGGGGGTAAATTTTGGATTGGTCCATGAAAACACAAGTATTTAAGGATTGGTCCATGAAACTGAAACTAATTAAGGATTGGTCCATTTGGTGACATCATTAAAAAAAATTGCTGACGTCATCAAAAACAATGAAAAAATAAATTAAATAAAAAACAGTCTGAAAAATAAACAGTCTGAAAAATAAAAAATAAAACAGTCTGAAAAATAAAAAGTCTGAAAAACAGTCTGAAAAATAAACAGTCTGAAAAATAAAAAATAAACAGTCTGAAAAATAAAAAATAAAACAATTAAATAAAAAACAGTCTGAAAAATAAATTAATTAAAAAACAGTCTGAAAAATAAATTAATTAAAAAACAGTCTGAAAAAAAAACAGTCTGAAAAAAAAAAAACAGTCTGAAAAATAAATAAAAACAGTATGAAAAATAAAATAAAAACAGTCTGAAAAATTAACGTTGAATAATCTTCTTCTAAATTGTCTGCCCAAATAATTTTCAACCAGAGAAACTGATCAAAGACTGATTCAAAGTCCACCAAAAATCCTTAAAAGTATATCCTTCATCTCTGTGCATTGAAACATTTACAAAAATTCAGGACTTGTTTCACTGAATACAAACCTACAAATTTCATAATATCATATAATACACCATGGATTTAGAACAAGAGGAGCTTCAATTCCTCGGTTTTTTTGGCATCTTCAAAGAGGCGTTCAACATCATCACCTCATGGAGTAGGATTTTCTTCCGAATAACCGTTGCAAAAACTTTGCTTTATTCAATGATCAAAATATATATATATATATATATATATATATATATATATATATATATATATATATATATATTATGTGGGTATGTATGTGGGTATGTACGTAGAGAGAGATATTTGGGGATAAAATGTTTTCTCTGGAATCTGTTTTTTTTAGAGAGAGAATGATTAATTAGATAAATAGATTTGGGAGAGCTTTTATATTGGACCAATCCTTAATTAGTTTCATAAATAATGGACCAATCCTTAAATGAATTTTATAGCCGGACCAATCCTTAAATATTTTTGTTTTCGTGGACCAATCCTTAATTTTCTCTTAAATAGTTACTTACTTTCATTCTTTTCTTAACTATCTACATTTTCGAACTTCAGTTAACAACTCATAGTTTTTCTTCATTCAATTATACTTACAATGAATAGAGAAGATCAAGTAAAAATTGCAGTAGTCTCAAATTGGTTAGAAAGCAGTAGTTAGATGTCAACTTTTAAGTTTAAAATGGTGCGTGTATTTTATTTGTTGTTTTTTTGAAACATCGTTCATGTCCATGCAATGTCCTAAAAGGCGCAAGACGGAATTTAGGCGGAACCTGGTCGTCTAGCCCTTAATGGCTCATAATCACCGCCTAATACGTCTAAGTTCGTCTAATTTCTGCCTAGACGCGCCTTTCCGAACAATGTGTCCATGTAATGGCTAGTTTCTATTTTCTCTCGGTTCCCAAAGTTTTAGGAATTACAATTAAGAAAATGACTCGTTTTTTTTAGATTCCCCGCCTTTTATAAAATTACAAATTAAACCCTTTAATGACTAGTTTTATTTTTTTAGGCTTCTAGACTTTTAATAGTTATAATTTGACCTAGACTCTTCCCCGTATAAACTCACTCCCATTTATATAACAAATGCACAAAAAAGTGTGAGTGTATCGAGATCAATCAATTTTAAAACATTAATGAAAATTTCGAAAGGCCTCCTTCTCGAATAAAATAGGAAGGCCAAATTGTATGAAGCCTCCAAAGCCGCCTTGCAAACCGTAGGTCAACTCCGAGTCAAATGATGGAATGACTCGATAGTTACAAGGTGGAACAAGATGCTAAGAAGGAAGCCTCACTAAGTCGATTGCCCATGACAACGGAGGCCACCGACAAGAATTAACGCATCCAGTTGTTCTATGTGGAACATAAGATAGTGAAAATAGATCCCCACTAATCCGAACCTCACAGTACATGGGAGAGCATAGATCATGAAGAAACAACGAGAAATTGGGGAAAGATAATGAACTACAAATTTTTGTTTCTATTATTTAATTGATGTATTTTTATTTCTAGTAATGCTTTTTTAATTGATACAGTCTTATTTATAGTAATGAATAAACTTTTAATTCAAATAAATATTTTATTAAGTCTATACATGTTTAATTGATATTTAGTTATCGTTTTATATTGAACAAAATTTCCACTTCTGAAAGCTTACACATGTTCTTTTTTTATGATTAATGGCACTTCAATACTCCTTTATCACCAACTTAATTTTAGTCTAGTTTTGAAAAGTAACACTATCGTAAACCCGGTGCAGTATAATTTAGGGTGTGTTATCCACTAAAAATACAATACATATTAATGAACTCATAAATAAATAGCTTAAAATTAATTCAAAATTAAAATTAAAAAAATTTATTAGTTAGCACACCGTTAATTATAATGCACCGGGTTCATATTAGTGTTTCTTAATTTTGAATAAGCGCGCTTACAAAGAAAATTAATTCATAGATTATAAATTTAATAATGTTTGACAATATCACGTAATACCCTTTCAAAGTCTACGAAAGAATTATTGAAGTCAGCCTAATAACGAACGGTTCTCAGCACACTATACAACTCATATTCAGTATAAATAGGCAAGTTCATTACCCTAACAATCATATCAAAGAACAAAAATGATTGCTTACATCTACTTTTTCCTAGCTCATCTTACCATTTTAAGTTATGCCCAAAACAAAGACATCTACATTTTGGCTGGCCAAAGCAACATGGCTGGCCGAGGAGGTGTTGATAACGGAACTTGGGACGGTGTCGTCCAAATAGATTCCCAATCTAGCTCCTCAATTTTTCGCCTAAATGCTCAGCTAAAATGGGTGCAAGGGCAGGAACCGCTCCACAAGGATATTGACGTGAAAAATACGTGTGGGGTAGGACCAGGTATGGCATTTGCCAATGCGGTTTTGGCCAAGGGTGAGAATAAGGCGGTGGTGGGGTTAGTCCCTTGTGCCGTTGGTGGAACAAACATTACCGTGTGGGGTCGTGGGACTAGCCTTTATAACCAGTTGTTGAGGAGAACAAGGTCGGCTGTGCAGGGTGGCGGTGTTATTAGGGCAATGTTGTGGTATCAGGGTGAAAGCGACACTGGGAATCAAGATGATGCCAACCAATACAAGACAAAGTTGGAGAAATTTTTCACAGACGTGCGTGCGGATCTAAAAGCGCCCACACTTCCAATTATTCAGGTATTTAGTCACACTAACTTATCGATTATTTAGTTGTACAAGAGTAATTGTATGTTTGTTTTTGCAACAAGTCCATTTATGAAAAAACATGGAATTGTTTCTACAGAAAACAAATAACGTCAATGACAATTAGCTATTGCATCGTTAATTGCATGGAATAATGGAACTTTTTCAGTATTCTTTAAAAAAAAAAAAATTGGCCACTCCCCCATAAATAAACTGTTAATTTTATATTAGTGAAGCATTTGTCCATGTATCGGATAGTAAACTGATGGGACTTTTCGTTATTTACTTGACAGAGATTATTTTGATTTTTTAACCTTCAAGACAATGGACTCATTTTTATTCTTCCATTTTTTATTTATAAATTAGATCTAAGTATTTCACTCTAGTATGTAAAATTTGAATCCCATGATCTCTCAAAGATAAAAGTGTATAACTGACCATTATATACTGGCCCTTATTATATCTAAAAAATTTATTACTTTTCCATCAACTTGACTTCGGATTGTACTGATCAACTGCATGCATTCTTTATATAATGGTGACCAACGACTTGAATCCTAAATAATAATTTAGGAGAACACGTTAAAAGTAGAATTGTTGATGAAATGTGTTTAACTTATTCTTACTCTCTAACTTTTTCTTGAACAAAGTATTTACAAAGTGCTACACCATGATAATAATTAATAATTAATTATAAATTTTAATATCGAAGCTAAGCTAACACAAAATTTGTGTAAACGTGTATGTATGTATATATAGGTGGCATTAGCATCCGGAGGACCATATATCGAGACAGTAAGACAAGCTCAGCTGGGAACTACACTATCGAATGTGAAGTGCGTTGATGCGAAAGGGCTACAACTTGAAGCCGACCAAATTCATCTCACCACGGCATCGGAGGTTAAAGTCGCCCAGATGATGGCAAATGCTTTTCTCCAACTCAATTCCTATAAACAAAGTCGGAAGCTTTTGTTGTAAAATATAAGCTTGTTTTATTTTTATTAACATTATCTGTCTTTTAATTTGGGTTACTCACTTGAAGCAAGGGAAGTAGCCCAACAAGGGTGAGTAACTTCTAAGAAAATAATTATGCTTCTAAGTAAAATATGTTAACAAGTGTAATATGTACGAAATGCTAATGCATTAAATTTTAATTACTTCTATTATTCTATATGGTTTTGCTCAGCAAGGATAAACGTGATATTGTGTTATGTTATATGTCTTATTTGATGTTATGCTTATGGATAACGAGATGTTTAATTGTGTTTGAAGAGTAGTATAGATACCTTATACATCTTAGTAAAAATGTCCATAAAAGAATAGTTTGTTACAGTTTAAAGTCCATAAAAAGAGCTTGTTTAGCTTAGATTTTAAGTGAATAAGTTGAGTTTAAGACATGATTTGGGTTTCTTCAAGTGTTTTAACTTTCCATGGATGACCCTTTTATAATCATTTTTTTTTTTGTTTTTTGAAATAATATAATCATTTAACTATCTATATATATAATCAGTAATCACCACTATGGTGCAGACTTTAATTTTCAGGCAATATCCTTAGGTAATAGATGAAGTTTGTGTTAGAAATATACTAAAACAATATTTTTATTTTTTTGATTTATATTTGATAATGTTTTGAATTGATATATTTAATGAGAATAATATGAGCAATTGTTATTTATTATTATTATTTAAATGACTAAATAAGTGTCTATTATTATATTTAGTAGATGGTTTAGTGTGTATAGTACAATTTACACACAAACGATTAGATTAGACTGTCGGTTCTAATAGAATATAAGTTATATGTTTACAATTTTAGATGGAAATGGATACCCCATCAGTAGAGTTGTAGTACGTGGTTTTAGTAGGTCTGTCTTGACTACAGGGAACGGACAAATTCCAACTCCATTTACTAGTGCACTTTGTGTGTATTAAAGATGACTGTTACGAAATAATTATTTGGTGACTGACTAGACAAAATAATTTATAACTCGTGATCATGGTTATTGTTTATGCTCTTAATTCCTATATTTATATTTAGACATGTATGGATGTGTTTGTCATTTTAATTCATACATGTGAGATTCGTCACGAGTCAATAAACTTAATGAGTTGGATGATGGCATTATTCGTATTAGTGTTTATTAGTAATAAAAATAATTCATGTCTCATAAGTGATTGATGATACTCACTTGAGAAAACTTATAAGTTTTGTTCGTGTAAACTCTGCAGGTGTATTTATAATCCGACACGACAAATAAGTTAAACGGACAGTCTTAGAGATAATACGTTTATTAAATAAGAAATGAGTCGGTGATGTAATTTAATAAATGAATATCTTATTAATTTTTACGTGGCGGAGATAATGCATATGTTTGACAATTGGAACGAATTAAATATTCGGATTATAGTAGAGAGATCAGTTGTAATGTTTAGTGGAATAAATCACGATTTAAATTGATTGTGTATATCTCAGGTTTTAAGGAGATATGATAGCACGAAATCTTTTTAAGTAACTATATCCTAATCGGCCTACAAGTCACTACCTTATCTTACGTATAGCACGTCTCATTTCTTGGCAGAATAAGTTTTTTTCATAAATATATTTCGAGATTGCCTAGAGAGATAAAGAGTTCATCATCTTTCAATGAGCTAAGTGCTAGTTCATGAATAAACTAGAAGAGTTGAGACGAATCTGTTCCATCACAGCCGTCATCTGTTCTCTTCTGTTATTCGATATGATATAAAACTATACGTTAAAACATGATTTACATTGATAATATACGTATATAATAAACCTAAGAATCTGAACACATTAAAACAATACGGTGTGCAAACTGATTTTGTATCAGTTTGATACACCTTTCGTTTAAATTTACAAGGTTCTCAAGCTCTTTCATATGAAGCAAACAGGAGTATTCATTTCAAGGTGAGAAATTGCCAAAGCAAAGGTTGCAAGGTCAGAAGTATAGTTCAATGTTCAGTTAGTATATACTACTATATATATACGAACATGCTAAATGTTAATGCACCTATATTCCTTTGCGGCGGCAGAATCTCATAAGAGCTGAATTTTAAAAAATCAATATGAAGAAACTAAATTGTTATTTACCTTAAAAAAAAAGTGTTTAAAATATTATTTTTTAAAAATATGGAGATTACTCTCCCTGCTGGTACCTGATTGTTTTCACTCAATAGTGGATCGAAATGTTGAAACTATGTGATATAAATATAAGTTGACACTAAAATTTCTAATCAGGGTTCCCATATAACGAGTTCAAATTTTCTATCTCACTTCTCTATCTCATCTCGTATCTTTTTACTTATTTTATCCAAAAAAAAATTATAAAAAACTTTAAAAAAATTGTACAATTACTATAATACATGTATCAATACATTCCAATAATTATTTTTAAAAGAAAATCCGCACAAAATTTATTTTGGAATAAATGTATAAATCAGTGTAAATTAAACATTGAATATTAAAAAAATTGTATAAAACAATATTATGTTCAAATGTTTTAAAATTTGAATACAATATAATATAAAAATTTATAAAGTTGCGGTATAAATTGTGAAAATTTAAAATTTGAGTGAAAATAAGCAAGAGGAACGGAAGGGGATAGGGAAGCAGTGTCCCTGACTCTGAGTCAGGGTGACTCAGGGTCCAAAATTGCTAATAAAACGCTCAATTTTATTTTAATTGTCTTTGATTTATAAAGTCAAAATTATGTAAAACTTACATAAACTTACAAATATGAAAATAAACAACAAGTAACATTTTGTATCTATATATTATTATATTTACATATACATATTTATAATATGTATGTATACTACATATATAATATTCAAAATTTTCAAATAATAGTTATAACTTGATTTCATTGAATTATGTAAGTTTTACATAATTTTGATTTTAAAAATCAAAGACAATTAAAATAAAATTGAACGTTTTATTAGTAATTTTAGACCATGAGTCACCCTGACTCTAAGTCAGGCACACTGCTTTCCAAGTTCATGCTCCCAAAGTTTTCATAGATGAACAAAGATTGCTAAAAAAGCAAGCATACTAATCATTACCAACTAAAAAAACCACAAGTTGTGTCTAATTAACCATCTGGCAAGTTGCAACATCACTTATTATCATCAACAAAATCACCACAAAGCTAGAGCCCAACCTAAATTATGACATCAAATTTCACCATTCCGGCTTATTTCCATTTTTTTTATAAAGAGCGCCTACCAAATCCCGACTTCCATGAACCCATCTTCGGTAGCGGATCCCCTAAACATCCCCACACAGTTAAACCCGCACGCAACCTCACCCTTATTAGACACCGCAATAAGCCCAGCTTTACCCTCATCGAGCCTAACATTTACAACATAGTCCACAGCCTCTTGTAAGCCAAAACCTTTATACTCCATCACCGCAGCTACCTCACGAGCTAGGGTTCCACGTATAATAGCCTCCCCTTCACCTGTACACGAGACACCACATAGGTCACACGCGTAGGTACCTGCCCCTATGAGGGGTGAGTCACCTATACGACCGGTCATTTTGTTCATTAAACCGCCAGTGGAAGTGGCAGCTGCACAACGACCCTGGCTGTCGACCACCACACAGCCAACGGTCTCTGGTGCGTATATAGAGATTGGGAGGCCGTTCATCTGTATCGGGCTCTCTGCAGCTATGCTGCACTTGTCTAATCCGATGGTTGGGATTCTGTAATCAAACTGGCATGCGAGATATATATCAGTTTGGCAATAATATTATGTATACAAATTAGTACACGAATTAGCAGTGTTTTAAAAAAAGCGAAATTTGGCTAAAACGTTTTTGCAAGAGCTACGCTAACAACGCAAAAAGCATAAGCTTTTAGGGGCCTAAAAAGCGAGCTCTCTAAGCTTTTTTAAAGCTTTGGATCGAGTTTTTTTTACCACGAAATCAGCTTTTTATAACAGAGCGAATTAGTGATGTCAGGTCACGTGAAATCTAACACAATATTAACGGGTTAATTACAGTTTTATGCACTAGCATTTTTCCTTTTCTTGATTTTACCTGACAAATATGTTAATTACTACGCCAACCTACCATTTTTAACGTTTCTGTACACTTAGATAGAAAATTAGTGATACGATGGGATTATATATGGGAACCAAAATCAAAAGTATGCGATAGGATAGTATATAATATATATGCTTTTCATAACAATTTAGTGTATAAACTTGTATATATTTTCAATTTGGTTCACAAAGTATACAAAGTTGTCGAGAAATGCAATGTCAGTGTACTAATTAAGAACTTCGAAATTAAGTTAGTTGTACAAAATCGAAAAAATAGGAGAGGCAAGTGTACAAAACTGCAATTACCTTTCAAATTTAAAAAATCAGCATGAGGTTGAATTTTAGCTCACAAATGACAAATATGTATAAATACGTGTGTGACGGTGTAGCTATGTACAAACGATGTATATATAGATGACGAATGTGCTTGTTGGGAACGTACCAGGATGGTGTTTGCCTCTTTTGCCAGCTTCAGCATACCGACGTTTTCATCGGTGACAAAATAGTCGTTTTCTACCGTCTCCACTCCCTAAATAAATTTGCAATTTGGAAGCGAGTAAGTAACAAACTAAGGGACATTGATGACAATATACAAAAACCAAAACATCACAAATCATGATGATCGTGGTTAATTTGTTTGAAATAAATTTGGGAAATGTTATTGATTCTGTAACTTTACAAAAATAAAAATAAAGTACTATATATGTATGTGCATAAAACATTATTTTGCGATTAGAAACATAAGTTTACCAGGGTCGTGTTTTGTATTTTCGTTTTTATTAGTCTTTTGAAGCTTGTTTCATAGGCAGTGATCCGTGTATAAGGTTGTTATTTTAATCAATAATAAGCACGTTACTTTATTAAAAAAAAAAAGATGACTATCATATTCGCAATGTCAGAGCACTTGCAGTTTTGTCTAATGGTACCAGCTATAAACAAAAAGCTGATCAACTATAAAATTGATACTTTTAATCGAAATTATCGAAATTGTAAATGTAGATTATCCTACTTACTGGTTCTCTCGAACCTCAAATGTAGTATATTGTTTAAATTGTCGTGTACGTGTCATTTTGTAATTTGTTAAATCACAGGGACAATAAACCTTAACAATTTGATCTGATTGTGTTATTTCATTTGGTAAGTTATTAAGTTAGACTAGATCCTCACTCTGATGACCCAGATTTCGGTGTTATGCGTCAGTCTCACATCGTTCAGATATGAGAGTACTCAATTTCCTATCAACAAGGTTTTTTAAAGCCGTGCGGAACAATAACGAGGACAGAACTTCATAGTTAAACGTACTTAGCCTGAAGTAGTACCAGGATGGGTGACCCCACTGATAAGTTGTGTCAAAGCAGACAATATTATGGATAGGGCCCGGGGGCCTTACACTCACAATCCGTTCAGTGTCTTTATAAATGTTCAAAAAAAATATATTGCAATTGTAGATGCTAGTTTTAAGCACAATCTTGTTCAAATCTTATAGCATATGTATCAATATCCTTAATTAGCTTTGACAAAAACTATTCACACCAACAGTTCATAGATTTTAAGAGTGCCAAATATATGGTCGCAAAGTTTAGCGAAAGTTAAAAAATAGTCCATCCATAACTTTCTTTCTACTAAGAACTGCAACCTCCTCAAATTTAATACTGGCAGAAGTCCATATTATGAGTTTCTCATCTCTTTTAAGCATTAACATTTCATATAGTTGTACTGCATGCATAATATGATGAAAATACTATTACTTCACGGCAATATTACCTGTTGGCGGGCAAAATTCTCCGCACCAGAAAAGGCGAGATAAGAGTGGGGAGACTTATCCATCACAAGTCGGGCCAATGATATAGGGTTTTTCACTGTGGTTACACCCGAAACTGCACCACATCGTCGACCACACCCATCCATTATACTAGCTTCCATCTCCACCGTTCCTTTCTCCGTCAGCGCAGATCCACGACCTGAGTTGAACATTGGGTCGGATTCCAGTTCTCTAACCTGCAATACAAAATATATTTAGGACCCTCGATCTCTTATCACAAACTATGCACTATAAGTCTGCGTTGGAGAACCATCAATAGATATCATTTCTCAAATTTCCAATCGATATTCACCACTAGACATTAACAAGAATTGAACTACATTTGTCATTTTAGCTATCGATACACTAAAAATGCTCCTTTTTTTTTTCCTGCTTATAGGGTGCTCCAACGGATATTCATCTATTTGTTGCCTAAGGCCCTAAGCTGAAATTTGCTTAATTTATTTTAATCTAAGTTTTTTCACCTAATAATTTAACCAATATTTTATAATTAACGCATTTCGATCATTCTCCAAAGACTAAATAACTTAATATACAATTTCCACTACAATTATTTCATGAGCTACGTCAATTTTCATAGTACCTCTTTTCTGAAACTCTCAGTCCCTTAAACATTAGACTAACATTTGCAAATTTTCATATAATTCAATTATTAGAGACTAATTCTTACAAAAAGTGTAAGAAACAAGTAGGTTATTGTAATGAAACTATGTGGACAAATTCTATAATTAAAACGTTGAAGTGAATATAATTTGCCACTTGGTAAAACTGTCACCCTTAAATATTTGCCACATATTAGTAATACCAACAGCTTTTTGTTGTTTTTTTCTGTGGACAGCTGCAATAAATTGACTTTTCTTTCGGTCTAGAGCTATCCTCGTTCTGTTTTTTTCTGTCTCTACTATAAAATAAAATCGATACAAAAATAAATCATTATAAATTGTTGAATGGGAATTAATATTCTTATGAAAAACCAAAATCAAACTCAGAAGTGACTGTTAATTACGTAGTAAATGATACTGATAATTATTGCTCAGTCCCTACATTAGGGTCTTTTTATCCTAAGAAAAAAAATCGTTACTTTAATCACGTTTATCAGGAGAATATGGGTACGTTTCTTTATTTAACAAAACAATTTAAGGACGTCACATGCATCTCTATAACGGACGATCGATACACAAAAACATATGGATATCACATGACATATTTATTAAATCTTGACGTTACAAAAAAGGTAAGATTTATTTAGCAAAATAATATTAATTTACTTTTTTTGGGAAAGCCAGTACGTATATCCTCAACAAATATTTTTCTTTATAAAAACGATACAGAAAGGTGTTTCTTTTGTCCAAGCTGTAAGACTGAAAATATTCGGTCCGGGGCCAAGGTGCCGGATTGGGCTGATCGCCTCCAAATCCACAAAAAACTAGGAAGAAAAATAAAGAGTCTCAGATTCTGAACATCAAAATATGAAATGCAAATTTAATTGTGTATGATTATGAATGATCGTGTACGTAAAGATATTCAAGGTGTATATACGTGTCAATGTATGCATGTATATATATATAGGCTATAGGGTTTGGAAAAATTTAAACGTACAACGAGTTCGACAACATCAATGGCGGAAACGGAGGAGCTGAGGGCAGAGATACCGAGGTTGAGACAACGAGTGAGGAGACGTTTGGCTTGTTCTTGTCGTTCGACTGGTATGTTCGGATCAACACCAGCACCGCCATGAACCGCTATTGCCCAACCACCCATCTCTCTCCCCTTGATGGATTCCTTTTCTGTGTTTTTGTTTGTTGTTTGTGGTGATATTGCGGCTGTATAGGAGGGTTATTTATAGGCGAGTTTTTGGAAAATATTTGGGGGTAATTACTGTAATGGTACACATTAGTTTCATTTGTACAAATTATACTTCTTGAGCTTCAGAATATTACTTATTCCTCCTTAGAGTTAATTACCGTAATAAGATTTTGAAGAAAGGGTCTACAAAAGTGGTAAATTTAATGTCATGGGTGTATCACAAATCTATCTATTGACGGTCTGAACAATAGTTTTTTCTTTCCGAGGAAATGAAGGGCTCTATTTCTCTCTTCTATGTACTTTGATCTTAAAGACAGAAGGTGAATAGAAGAAACAGTAGAGAGTTGAAAGTTTGATCAATTAACAAGTAGGGCTTGATCTTTATTGTTTATTTCTTTTGGCTCATAAGTTCTAATTTTCTCTGTTTTTACTTTACGTATTAATTTCTTATGTAATAAGACCGTATGCCAATTAAACCTTAAAATCAATAAATAAAAAATTGGGTCTCTCACGTTTAATTAAAAAAATTACAGTAATGGTACGCGTTAGATTCATTTGTAACAAATAATACCCTCGAGCTTAAAATATTACTAATTCCTCCTCACTACACGGTCCCTTAGTGCGGATTGTCCAAGTCTCAAAAAAGTGTTTGTCCTAAATTGTTTTTTTACTAAAAGAACTAGCAGGGGCGTTACCCAGGGGTGGATGTGGGTCGCCATGGCCACGGCGGCGATTTTTAATATTTTTTGTTTTTTTTTATATGTTTAATTAACTTTTTTTTAATATGTTTATCTTGATGGTCGTACTAATTACACAAAATAGTTGTTGCTGTAGTGATAAAATTGATTTTAACGTTGTAGAAAGTTAGGAGTTCAAATCATGTTAGCTGTTTTTTTATTAAATTTTATGTTACATAACGTAAATAACCATTGTATTTTATCAAACAAGATTACTAAAAAATATATTTTATTGCTCAATACCGTTCGTATTAACTTCATATTTATGTTATGTTAAACATAGAAAAAATTATTTATTTTTATATTAGAACGTATTTATTTTATTTTCTATTCGACATATTTTTTTTTATATCGGGTCTAACAAAAAAATAATCTTCATTCCGCACATGATAACTACTAGAGGACAAGATTAGGTGGATTCGAACCCTTAATAGTCATGAAACTAAAAATATCAGTGACCACTAGGTCAGAAATATTTGTGACAATATTTTTGAATTGATTGTAAACAGCACAATAACTATATGTACACTTGGGCTCACGGAAATGCTTAAAATATTTGACTTTGGGTGCTCAAGGCTTCAGATTTATTAGACTGTCGTATGGGTGGGGGCTCTACCTATGTACATTGCGAATATTTTGGATCTATAATCATATGTTACGAAAATATGAAAGTATAATTTTCTTCATATGATTTCGGAAATAAAGGTAATTTCCATTTATGACTGATGACGCAATATTGTTATAATGTAAATAAATAATATGGAGAAAACTTGGTTAAACATGTAGGGTATGTGTTCCACTTAATTTTATATAATACTTCATATATAAATTTTAATTTTCATAAATTTGGTATATTAAATCCATTAATTTAGTAATTAATGTAATAATATTATGATATATTGTATATGCAATAATTGCATTAAAGTATACTCATCCGTTCCCATTTAATTGTTAAATACGAAACTAAATGTAATTTTGACCGATTTATAACTTATATCAAAATCGTCGAAATGGTTTTTTTTTTTAAATCTAATTATAAAATTTAACATTTGAACTATATATGATCAACTTTTGAAAATTTTCATTTTAACAATTTTGATATAAGTTTTTAATCAGTTAAAATTGCACGTATAATTTTTTCGTAAACAATAAAATTAGCAAGATCAATAAATAAATGGTTCATACAACAAAACCAATGTCACGTGATTTTCTAGCTGTTTTTAAATTTTTTGTTCGCCCTTCGAAGAGATACCGTCCAATTTTTTGCTGTTTTATAACAAGTCTTGTCAGTTCCTCAAATCTTGGCAAGATTCCATATCTCTATTATTTGTCACTTTCGCATGCGTTTATGTCTTTCATATGCACCAAAATTTAATTTCTGTAGTACTAAATTGTATACTATTATGCCTCTTTTGATTTTACCGATGAAAATGATACATGTTTAAACAAATTATGAATATTGTATTTGATAACAATTAATAGAATGAATTTGAACATGATACTTAAAAATGTTGAATTTAATCTACTTGAAATTCACATTTGGAACTAGTCATGCGAAATTCAACATTTACAGTATCACGTCCATAACTTTTTTTGTTGCAGTTTGAAAAGACTATATTAGATTTTTTTGGATGCAATTAGAAAAATAAGGGTGAAATTCAAATAGATTTTGTTTGTCATTTACGGTATCATAATTCACCAACTCTTCCTAATAATTATGTTTGTCATTTTGAAAAATTATTAATTTATGATTTTATCGGGACCAATATTTATATAACGATTTTCAGAAAATTTTTTATATTATTAATTTATCGAAATTGATGAATTTTTATATTGACACGAGTTGTGACCGGAAAAAATTATTATTTTAGAGAATTTGTTAATTTGCGAGTATTAATTCAAATAGGTTATGAGCACTCATGAATATCTAATTAAAAGTTATTTTTAATATTTTATTATATCTTGGTATATTGATATAAAGCAATAATATGAGTCCTAATCTTCTAGCTCATTTCCCTACTCTCTTTCGTGCTCCCTTGCTTATTTTATCAAAAAAAAAATTCTAAAAAACTTGAAAAAAATTATACAATTATTATAATACATGTATCAATACAATTCAATAATTATTTTTAAAATAAAATCCACACAAATTTTATTTTGGAATAAATGCATAAATTAGTGTAAATTAAATATTGAATATTAAAAAAATTGTCTAAAACAATATTATGTTCAAATGTTTTAAAATTTGAATACAATATAATATAAAAGTTTATAAGTTTGCGGTATAAGTTGTGAAAATTTAAAATTTGAGTGAAAATAAGCAATGAGACACGGAATGAGATAGAGAATATGAGGTAGAAAATTTGGACTCCAATACGCTAATGAATATGGCATCAAAATTGATTTTGATGACCATATTCCAGTACCTGTGTTCCGGGAAAGTGGTTGCGACATACATTAGTGGAAAAACTAATAATAATAAAATTTGATTGGCAGCTGTGTCTGATGAGGTTGATGACTATGAATCCATATGCCTTTTTATTGGATGATCATATATGACTGGTCTAAAATTAATTAAATAACAGAACATTGCCTTATAACATAAAGTAAAAGGCATCAAAATTAAAAATAATAATGAAATATATCATCAGATTCATGACGTGGGTCCAAGGTTACCGTCTAGTTAGGTTTCCTTTAAAACATACTATTTTCGTTCCCATTTAATTGTACATTACAAAAAATTTTAAAATTTAATTATAAAATTTAACATTTGAATTATATGATCAATTTTGAAGTTTTTTATTCCGACAATTTTGATACAAATTTTTGGCCGGTCAAAATTGTACGTAATTTGGTAATGCACTATTAAATAAGAAAAGAGGGAGACTAATAATTAACTTTTCTCTTTGTTTTCCAAACGGCAAATTTGCTATGTTTTATTCAAGCGATTTAACTTACTTTTGAAATATAGCACTGTGAAATAATAATCTTTACTTTATTTACATCCGTATTGTATGTCTTGTTACAAAAAAAATCTGATTAGTAGTGCTAGTTTGTTGAAAATGTACTGTACGTATTACCACCAAGTAGGTTTAGATTATCTTGTTTACCGAAACGATTACGGAGCCTTCGAACTTATGTAATTTTAATTTATCGGATTTTATATCCAGCCATAGGTTTTGATACATTCAGAGTTTAAGTTATAAGAAGCTTGGTTAAGTTTGAATTTTCATCAATTAAAGCATTCAGCAATACATAACAATACTAATTACTTTACGTGTTAAAAAAACAAGATATAATTAGTACCGCGTGTCCTATACATATGGCCACGTACAACTAGATTATAATGTTCGTCCAAATCACAAACATATTCAACCATAGACCTAATTAGACTAGCAAGTCTTATTATAGTCACATTTTAAATGACATAAAATCAGATTATACCAAGTTTTCATTCTGATCTAATTGAGCTGTCTAAAAGTATTCAAACTAATCACGTACTTATTTCAAGTTTCAACTTTGTCACCTTCACATCTGGAAAGAATATTAGGAGTCCAAGTGTTTAAGACCTTAATATACCACGTTTATCATCAGTGTTCGATCTCTAACTATAAAACGGTTTACGTTGAAAAAATACAATTATTAATTATAAAAAATAATAACACCTAACAAATCCAAGGATCCATAAGTGCATATTGTATGCTCAAGTAGCTTTCAAGAATCTAAATCGGTGGAATCTCATACAAGATACTGATAACAACAGTACACTACAAAATTTGTACCCCACTGGGCACTGAGTGGCCCTGACATTTATGTGTCAGATTCCATTCACTTTGTTTATTGGTAGTCACTCGGTCCCGATTTATAATTTATATACGAAATCAAGTGTAATTTTGATCGGTTTTGAACATATAACTAAATTGACGAAACAAAAAATTTCAAATTTTTTACTTAGTCCAAATGTTAAACAATATTATAGAAATTTTTTTAGAAAAATCGATAATTTGGATACGAGTTATTTACCGGTCAAATTTGTGCGTGATTTTGTATATGATTTATAACGTGCCACGATGGAGTTAAATTGTAGGAATAGTTTTTTCTTGAAGAAAAGTGAGAAGTCCATTAAAGATCGTCATTGTGCAGTGCAATAAGGACAAAAAATGGTCAGATACGTAAGAAGAACAAGAGTTATCAGAGAATACTCTCTAGCATGAATCGCTAAATAGTTTGCCGCAACTATTTGTGGATCTCAGTCTCCAGTAGAAGCTTTAATTGTAATCGTAGACCAATTTACGAATATGTGTAACAAAATGTTTGAAAAAACATGGAACTTCATTCGTATTTTCTTTGCAACATTGAACGTTATCCAGTTATCTTATTCGAAATTGACATGATTCCACTTATGATCATTTACTCTTTGACATGCGATCCTTGATAACCAAACTTCTGCCGTTAACGGGGACAACCTCGTAAACCCGTCACTCCACATGTCCACCAAATCGACAAATCCATTGAGTTCCATAACTCATGCACCCAACCAAACACGATTATTTTTATAAGATGCATTCGTATTGCACCTTAATCAATCATCCATGGGCTTAGTCCATTTTGTTTGCACGCGTGCGTTTTCATTTGTATCGCCACTGCTGCTAAAGTTCTATTTTAGAAAGTCTATGCAAGTTCACATCTTCACGAATAAACATGGTCCAGAGTCGGTTTTTTATGGTTAAAACCCACCTCGTTTCTGACTTTCTAGATCTGGCAAGTAATATTCATGACTATTCCCACGTATTTTGATAGTTTTTGGTCCAATAATTGCTCAACCCAAACTTCTAGTGAAGTAATACTTTTAGAATCAATGCGGAAGTTTAATGGGCAGCCAAACCATACTGCTCTAGTCCAATGACATTGGAGAAAAATGTGTTTATATGTTTTTATTTTGGCATTGCATAACGAGTATAAAGGAGTACTTCACACTCTCTTTTAAAAAGGTTTTCCTTTGTAGCAATGGAATTCGACACGACGTTTTAAAAATAAGTATTGGACTCTCGCACTTCCTTTGCACTATTAAATGGGTATATGATGATCTTAACATGGGAAGATATAAAACTCGTTTAATACGGAACCCAAATTTTTTGTTATTATGAAGAAAGGATTAGTAACAATGTAACTGTCTTTATTGAAGTAAATTATTATACAATTAATGAGAGATCTTGATTGATGAGACCCAATCTTTTGTTGATAATATATCCCTTTTTTGCAATGTTACAACCTTTGATTCAGTACAACCAAAAAACAAAACTGAGATTTTGTCTGCAGAGCATCATTTCGGATCACAAACTTCAAGGATAGAGCTATTTGGTGTAAATACTGAGCTTGACAAGTTCACAAAACAGGTCAAATTAATGATAAAGATTCAAAACCCCTCCTGCCCGGCATAAAATAAAAATAAACGTCAAATTCATCAACTCGCATAAACGCATTTTGGCTCTCCCCGACCCTGTCGTACCTTATAATGTAATTACATCAATGTTGCAAAAAATTTGTCAACACTTATATATACCACCAACACTGGCAATGTACATCTAATTAAGTACTAGTAGCATTTTTCTTATGGAACTGCGAATATAAATAGTTAAATATTGATGGCCGATAAGGCCATAATTTCTCTTAATTTAGTGAGATTTTGTTGGGAAATCAGTTGTGTTGTATAGTTCTAAATTTTGACATATACATTCCTCACACAAGTAGCATAAAAGATGAGAAGCCCAATATCAATATTGGGTCAACAATGTGTTGTGAGTAATATGGTATCCAAAATTTTGCATAATGTATTATGTAAATAGTCTATAGACGTCTAAAGTAATGTGGATCCGCCTTTAATTACACACCACATAAAACCGTGTTTTGTGTTTTCTGTTCCGAGCTTCTCAAGCTTGACTCCTACATGAACCAGGTTAGCAGGGGCGGACCCGGGGGGGGCTGGGAGTGATCGTGACCACCCCCGGCAACGATTTTCAATTTTATTTTTATATTTTTATACATGTAATTAAAAAAATTATGAGATATATACATTGATGTCTCCCATTTAAACAAAAGAGTTGCTGGTGTAATGGTAAAATTGGACCATAAGTTAGTTGAAAGTTATGAGTTTAGCTTCTTTTTTCTAATTTTATGTTTTTTATTTTGAAATTATCAAATTTTCTAAATAGCCATTATATTTTTCAGCAAGATTACATCAAAAAATTATCTTATTGTCCAATGTCTTTTATCTTAACTTCATATTTATTTTATGTTATGTTGAACATAGAAAAAAAAATTTGTATTAGACTCATTTTTTTCTATTCAACATATTTTTTTACACTACGTCCCCACCAAGAAAATATCTTAGTTCCGCCCCTGCAAGTTAGACGTTAATCACTACAAGGAAAATGTTAGGATTGTAAAAGAGACTTGTTGCTATTTTGACAGTAGAGTGAGCGTCACTAAATTTAGCTACACGGAAAAATTGTTATCGTTCTGCTGCTATTATTTTCCTAAATTTAGCGAGACAACGGACATTATGATGGTATCATTATGTTATTTTTTAGCAAATTGAGTGATTTTTTCATGCAATGGAATACTTCAACATCAATCCATGATGACCCAGAATTTGAATAATGTGGAAACTGGATCTCATGAAACAAGAAGCTAGTTCTGTTTTCTTCTTATTTGGGACAAAAAACTGAACATGCATAACCACTGAACCTCTAAAGTTTTGACCCTCCTGTAACAATATTTGTTTTCACTTTCCACCAAAGATAAATACAAAAACGATTGCCTGTGACCATTCTACACATGCATGAAAGATGCAGAGCCAATGTTTCTACTAAAACTATGTCGATAAAGATTACTAGATTAGTGATGGTTGGACGACCTTGATTTGTAATTTGATGTGCCTCAGCTTAGCCAACATCGTCTCCCATGTCCTTTTAAGATTTTGCTCAATGATACCTCAAATCTTCTATACGTGCCAAACGAACTTGATTTGTCCCTTTCATCTGTCTCTTGACAAAGGGACCATTGTCCTTATAGTAGGATCAAAATGCCATAACTCTTGTTTGGCCACATCTTCTAAACTTAAAACTGGATTATGATTTTCTCTAATCTGGTCTCAAAATGCTAAGCTTTAAGATTGACAAACGTTTTTTTCTTTCTCGTCCTCAAATAAGCCACCTTATTTACTTGAAACCACAGTAAAAAACGCCTATGTTTCTAGAGCGGAGTTTTATTAATTTTTTAAGCTTGACGAAAACTAAACTACTCATGTCAATTTTTTCAAGAATTATAACGTTACTCAAAGTACTTACCGTGTAATTATCTTTAACTGATCTCAATTGTTCCTTTTTGTTCAAATGTGTATTTACAACAACAACAAAAAATCGGTTGTAAATTCAAATATTTTCAGTTGTAAGTTAAAACTAATTTTATTGAAATTTGATAGTTGATACTTAGAGCATTCACAACACCTTATCTAAGATAACTATCTATCTTACAGCATCAACCCTTTTTTTTTAATCTATTTTCCATATTCTTTATAACACATTTAATCGCAGCAGATTATCTATAATACATATGTCAGCATACATATTATCAAAAATATATATTATCTTGGATAAAATTTTAATTTCAATATATTTGAAACTATAACCTAAATGATATAATAGTACATAAACAAAATAAAAAAAAAATTCTAACTCCGAGCATATCAAATGTAGATATTAGAAATCATATATATATATATATCAAATGTAAAAAAGAAAAAAGCAAACAGAGCAAAAACCACATACTACAACGTTTTTTATTTCTTACTTTTGTCACTTTTATTGTTCTCCACAATAGAAGAATAAATAAACCAAAGCATAATATAAATTAATTTGGGTCACCTTAATGTAGTCTTTTTGTGTGTTGTTGTGACATAAAGGTTGAAAGAGTAAAGTGTTTCTTTGTTAACATATGGCTAGAGTGTAAAATAGCAATTGCTATACAAAAGTTGCTGAATGGTCCATTTTTTTACATAGAATCAAAATTCAAGCAAAATTTTCTATATGATAGACACTGCTGTGAGTATTCTTAATAATACTCTCCAATATATTTTTTTTTAAAGTTATACTCTCCAATATAATTATCTTTTATAGATACATACTTTTGAGATCCATATTGTATCATTGTGTCCCACGAAAGGGATTTGAGTTGGTCCATTGTACACCTGGTTTGGTATAGAATTAGGACCACAATGTAAACCTAAATATTTGTAGGAATTGCCTTTAGCATACTTTTAATCCCCAAGATTATTTAAATTACTATAATTAAATGAACTGATTATTGTATGTTACCACAAAGAACTTTAATGTTGCAAAAATAAAATAAAATAAATAACATGATATATAGTAATTACAGCCTTTTTTTTTTACGGTAAAAGGTATTACTAAAATATAGAAAGACGATAGCAACATAAACAGTTGTTTTGGTGTTGCAAAGTTTTTGGCAAAAACTCATAAAAATATAAATTTGTTCCTGTATATCTAGTTGTTTTCTTGTCCGGCATGAAATAGTCAGCCCGGATATTGAATTATTGGGTACGACCATCGTTCTTTTGTCCACGACATGGAGGACACATATCTAAAGTTCGAAACCTTTCTACGGATTAAAACATTAATCAAACAGCTAGAGTTTAGTAAAGTGGACATTTTTTCATGTTTACAAACAAAACATATCTAGCTGCTAGCATGTAAAAAATAAATTATTTTCCATGTCAGTAAACTTCAGTTATTATGGTCACATCATCATGCTAGTAAAAAACGACTACAATTTACCATTTTGCAGATTTTCATTTGTTTCTCAAAATATTCCTATCCGAACTTGGCCAGTAGGTCTGGAATAAAAAGTATCTTAATTGGAAACCATAAATGAAATTAATACCTGGTAGCAATCTTTATTTGAATGATGATAAAAGCTGTAGAAGAAAAAGTTATACCAGTCACGCAAGGATTGTGTATGGCCTGGCAAATGACATAAACACATAATCTTATGGGCTCCATTTTTCCTATGTCTCATTCCTATTAATCATATTGCAGATTTGCAGAATGTGAGCACATGTCACGCATTTGCATTGTTATTTATTTATTTATTTTACGTAGTTTATTGGTTGCCTTTTTAGACGTTTTTCTTTTTGGTTTTATGATCAAGAGAAAAAGTCATGGGGGAGAGAACGTATTTACAAAGTTTCAATAAAGAATGTTAAGTCAATTTTCCATTTCTTGTGGGGATACAGCCATACAGAAAACTGTTTTTAAAATTTATTTTTGAAATTAAATTATTTATCTAAAGAATTTAAGATGCTTTGGAAATATTTCAATCATCATAAATAAGCAAAGACTATATATGCGGGCCTTCATTCTGACAAAATAAGTTTCTCAGTGTTATTTCCAGCCATTCACTGACTAAAGAGGAGTGAGGATTTAATGATATGTGCAAATTTTCTCATTTCTCAATAGTTGTATTGCTATTCTCTTACATGTCAAGATAGAAATGGTGAGTAAATGGATATATTTTAAAAGCATTGCTTATAGAAGATAGACAATTCATGTTCTAGATTTTAGTTTTGGATCAGAGCCCCCATTGGAGAGTTTCTCCTTTGGCTTATAAGATTAACTGAAGTTTTACAATTAATATATCTCTTGGGAACTCATAATGAAACTTAGAGGTTTCGTAAAAATACATGAGAGTTGTCGTGTTTAAACACAACTCGGTTGAAGAATAAATGATAATCAACAGACACACAAAAGATAGAGATAAAAACTTGGGTTTAACCTTTCTCAAATACTCAGTACTCAAAAACCATAAGTTTGCATTAAAAAGTTTATGGTATTTATAGTACACAGAACAAAAGAAAAAAAAATGGTCCTCAATTAAGCGTTAATAATTAATATCAAATAAGCCACGATGAACATAAAATTTCGAATAAATAAGGAAAGGGTCGTGACCCTAAATGTACTGTGTTCATTAAAGAAATTACCTCCCTGGAACTGTTATTGGTCGCCTTGTCAAAACATATAAACTTTTTCGAGATTAAAGTATCGACTGATCGTTAATTGGCATCTCTTAAATCATTGAGCAAAACAGGTTTTCTCTATATGAAACAGGATTTTAGATATTGTAGCGATAATTTAAAAGTAAATCAGAATCAGGATGGTGGAGTCAATTGGCCCATTTCCTTTTCTTTTCTAGGGGTTGATAGTTTTTATATAAGCAATTAAATATTTTTATGAAATTCGTTATTATGTTTGTTGTTTCATATAATGAGAAATGTTAGATCAATGGGCTTTGATCTGGTATAATACTTCGTGTTTCACTTTAATCATAAACATCATCTGTTAATTTGATAGATTACATGCATATTTTTCGTTGATCATTTTGTTTTGCTGCACACGGTGGTATTTATATGACATTTTTGCTGATAAATTGACGCGCATAAGCAGAAGCAGCGTTTGGCTACTCCCCGTTTGTAGCCAATATTGTACTTTATTAGGTTGATGCGTTAGTAAAAACAATCAAAATGCGCATAAACTGATCCGGACACCCCAAATAAATGCCAAAAAAATGTTCAACGAAAAATATGCGTGTAATCTATCGACATATTTAAGTTTTAACTCGTAGGCCAGCTCATATGATTCGATAATAGTTGGGAGGTAAATGTGTTTGATAGACATTATGGAAATCTAAGGCGACCAGCTCACTTGCCATAATATTGAGAACATATGTTTAACTAAACAATAACCTATTTGCTCTTACGGCTAGCGATCGAGTACCAATAATGAGAAAATGAAGTTTCTAATAATGGAGCCAAGTCTAGCTCAGTAACAATTACTTAGACCAAGTTAATTTTAGTTTTTTAGATATATTGGTGGAATGTAACACTACAAAAAAATACTCAAATAACGACGGAATTAGTGACGGTATTTTTTGTTACGAGTTTATTAGCGACGGTTTTTGTGACGACTTTGTGATAGTTTAGTCAATTTGCGACAGACTTGTGACAACTTTTTAAATTAGCGACAGATTTGTGACAGCTTTTTAAATTAGCGACAGCCTTGTGATAGCTTTTGACTCTCACTAAATCAAATATTATTTTGCAGTGTAATTCAAGCTCTAAACTTCATTATTGCAATATTATTTCACAAGCAGTGTATTTAGGTTACAAAAGTTAATAAGGCGGACAAGTTTTTGTTGAAGGGTTGTGTCTATAAACTAATAATTGGGATTTAGGTGTGAGATGTGAAATGAGAGACGGCATACATTATCATTGATCACAACAAACTATTGAATTTTTCATTTACTTACAATTTACAATCCATCTACTAATACATAAATAAGTATGGAAAAATTAATCACATAATCAATCAGAGATGACCCTTCCTAAATGGATAATAGAGATGCTAAAATTTACATCAATTAATACATGAAGTAGTATAAAAAGATAAGTGATGTCAAATTATCGTTTTAACGTACTTTATATTACAAGAAAAATTTAAGATAGCAACAGTTTAATTTTTGAAAACTGATGGTATAGTGTCGCTAAATTTTAGCAACATTGCTAAACTGTTGCTAAAATTTAACGACACTCACTTCACCATCAGTTTAGCATCAGACGATGTGATGGTAACCTAACATTTTTTTTATAGTAATTAATGAAAATAAATTGTTTGCACTTAAATTCCCTCTACACATAATGAATAATATGAATTTAAGACATGCATTGTTTTGAGTTATGCTGTTCCATTAACGTAATTAAAAACGAATACTAAGCTAAATTAATAGGAATCTGGCACTAATGGACCAGTTATGGTAGCTATACAAGATAACAAATTAATCATTATTATTGTTGTGGATTGGTGGTTATCTAACTAAGCTAAATTAATATTTGTTGGATTTTAGTGTACAAATTGAACTAATCATAAAATTTTAGTTCTAATTGGAGAGGAAGGGGTGGAGGACTACTACTTTTAAATGACTACCAAAACTACCAATTTTTAACCATTGGGCTAGATTTTGTTAATCGCTTGATTTCAATCAAAATAATCAAATTAAACACGAAAAAATTCCATTTAATAAGGAAATCTATACTAAAAAAATTACTCAAATAGCGACGGGGATAGTGACGGTATTTTTTGTTACGAGCTTATTAGCGACGGTTTTTGAGACGGTTTTGTGACAGTTTAGTAAATTTATGACAGATTTGTGACAGTTTTTTAAATTAGTGACAGACTTGTGACAAGTTTGATTCTCACTTAATCAAACATTATTTAATAATCACACAAACAAAACATAGAAGCTGTCAGATCCATGAATAATAGTATAGAAATTAAAATATGTAATACCATTTAATCAGCCACTTGGTGATCGTATTCCATGTGCTAATTAAACTCTTCTTTTTATGACTTTAGCACAAGTATGCTCATAAAAAAGTCATAATAGTACGTTGCTGCATCCGAATATTGTTCATTTTGTAGCTACCTATACATGGTCAACAACTATTGAAATAACCACATTTTGTTATATTTTAAATTAATTTTCCATCTGCGAATACGTTTTTATATTAAACCCCGACATTCACGGTACGTAAAGAATTCAGTAATTCAGCTGAGCTTTGCAGGTATGACTTTAAATATCTCGGGGGTAGTTATAATAAATGTCAAAAGAATTAATGTAGCCAAGTCTTAAATTATGATAAAAATGTCTTTAGTTAAAAGTAGTATTGTATGAAAGCACATGATCCATTTTTGCTGCATTTAAAAAAAGACAGCCAAGCTTGAATTTGTCAGTACAGTAAAATTGTGTAATGTCTAATTGGTGTATTTAATATTTTGAAATGAATATCGAACTATTAACACTATCGTAAATTTAGTACATTATTATTTAGGGTGTGTCACGTACTAAAAACCTAACACATATTAATGAACCCAAAAATATCTATCCTAAAATTAATTCAAAATTAAAACTAAAAAATAATAAAAAACTAACACATGTTAATGAACCCAAAAATATCAACACTAAAATTAATTTAATCAAAAAACTAACACATGTTAATGAACCCAAAATCAGTAAGCATTGGTTTTTGCTACCTTGAAAAATCAAAACAGACTTTCATGAATTTTTAAGCGCACCCAAAACAAATCCGAAATCATATGCTAAATAGCCTTGTTGTTGAATGTCTTTAGTGACACCACAAAGTTCAAAACTAAGATTGAAAAAGTTGTTCGTACATGCTTAACCTAATTGAAGAATAGAATTAGGTATACATGAAGATAGCAACATAAGTACAAAAATAAGGACAAATGTTACTATGATTAGAATCAATCACTCAGTTCTTACTTAACTAGCTAAGATTATTTTATAAGAGAGCATGTACAAACGAAAATGATTTGTGTGGTCAAATCAAATGATAACCTCTGCTTATATATATACTACTATAAGAAAGAACAAATTGGAGAAATTATCTTGTTATGGTTATATAGGTGTTAAAGTACGTATAATTTGAGCATTAAATATGGAATAAATTATTACTTACTTATTTCAAAAACAACGTCTATTTTAATTATAATATATCTCACATATATTCAACTAAATGAACAATAGATATGGAACACTCTCAAAGTTTATGATATTATTCAATTACATACTTATATCATTATTCATTGTTCTGTTGTTGTAGATTCCTAAAATGGCAAACAGATCTAAAAATGACAAAATGCATGTCTATTTGACAGTGTATCCAAACCCCAATGGTGTAACTGATTCGAATTGAAATGTAGTGATTAATTATATTGACAAAATATCAATCCCGAATGGTGTTTTTGATATTAACACTATTCTTTAAAAGGACCAAACTAGAATGATGCTGAAATTAATATACTATATACTTTACTTTATTTGTGGTATTTCCGCTGCCATTATCCTACTGAAAAATAATTAAAACAGGATGATGTAAATTAAAATTGTGACCGATTGATTGATTTTATTGTACTAATAAAGACTTATACATGTAACAAGTTTATGAAGATGGTGAGGTGAACACATGAAGTCACATTTGATTAATGAAACTGAAATAAATATACTTTTTTTTTGGACGTTATGTGTAAAATATTGAGACATAAGACTAAAAGTAAACAAATTTAACTATTCTTCTAATTCTACAGACATAAACTTACAAACAAAATATGTGAAATAATAAATAAGTTTTTGCTAGCAAACTACATAAACCAAGGCATAAAAGTTAAGCTTTATTCCTTCCTCCTAATTAATCGTCATTTACGAAATTATATGCAATTTTGATCGACTTATAACATATATCAAAATTGTCACAAAATTATCGAAATGAAAAATTTCAAAACTAAATCATATAATTTAATGTTTGAACTATATGATTAATTTTTAAATTTTTTTATTCCGACAATTTTGATACAAGTTATTGAACGGTCAAAATTACACGTAGTTTCGTAATGAACAGTTAATCGGTGACCGAGTATTAATCACAAGATGTAAAAGAACACAGCATTGGTACATTACTATCCATCATTTGCCAACACAACTACATTTCTATAAAATTGTCTGTGACATTACTACAAAAATTATTAAATTTTATATAGTTTTCATTCATTTGGTATTTAGTATTTAGTAGTGGTAACTTTTTAAGTGACAGCTCATAGTCATAGATATATAAAGTAGTAATTTCTTCACATTGGGCCCTGTATTGCGTCTGATATCCGTGAATCTTACATTCTTACTTATAAATCAAATGAACTGTCTTCTCTTTGATCATGAGCTGTGTTTCTCAGTAAAATATCTGCATCTATTATTTGTCTTATATTTAATCTTCTTTCTTATTTCAACAACAACAAAAATATCTTCTTTCTTTTTTAATTTTGACATAGAAGATTTTTTAATCTATGGTTGCACCGAGGTACGTATCCGATACCGGTATTTCTTGAGTAGGTATCGGATACTTGTATTGATAAAGGGAAACAAATATGGAATAATAATACTCATCTCTTCAAGTATTTCCGCTCATTATATTAACAATAATGAGCATGTTTTTCTAGAGTAAAAATATGTATAACAAAATTGATATATAGACTTGTTATCTGTTTGACTTGATTCCATTACAAATGTTTACAAAATCACTAAAACCGTTAAAACCGCTAAAACCGCAAACCAAACGAATAAGATCGGTTTAGGAATTTCTAAACCGGACTAAACCAATAAGTTATCATTTTTTTCGGTTAATGGTCAGTTCGATACGTTCGATTTGTTTTGTACATTCTTACAACACATGATACATTATTGTATCCAATACATTTCATTTTTTTTTATATCATCATTTAGGCCTTGTTTGATTGAGTGAGATTAATGTGGGATTGGATTTCAAATACAGTGTTATTTGTGTCCCACAAATAACATGTTTGGATGGCTAAATATGGTCGGTATTATTATTGAAACGAGATTACAAATGACCCCAGTATTTACAATACCATGGGGGGTGTGGTATTAGAAATCCCGGGACTACATACGAAGGGTTATTCGTAATGTCGCTTGGACTTATAGTTTCGGGACTACGAATACCATAACCAAACGATGCCGTAATGTTTTTATATCATCATTTTGTTCGTGTAACTACCCTCTTGATTCACTCACTGAACCCATTACGTTACAAAACAACCCATATATATATAATAGACTACCGCATGTTTGTTTGCGGTATAAAAACTGATATATTATTATTAGTATCATGCATTCATGCTATAACTTATTTGTTTACAGAGATTGCATTTTGTATTACTCCATAAATGATAATAGTGATTATAATATAATTTATGTTAATAAATAATAATAAGTTATAACTAATATCAAATATACGGGATATTAGGTAGTTATAAACCATATGATATTATACTACAAACAGCCTACGGTCACATAAAATATATAGTATTCAACTATTAGGTATTTCATTCGTACTTTTCAACTGAATTGGTTTTTACCCCCTGATCATCTGGTGCATAAGTACAAGTAATACTAGCAATGCTTTTTGTTCACGTCAATATAATAGTAGTACTGGTACAAGTTAATTAAGTTACATCTGAAAGAAATGCAAAAACTAGAATGGACATGTTATAATTAAGAAGTCTTTTTAATCATATAGTGTAGTAAAATTTCGCACAAACATTAACGAGGGAAAAAATGTACCAAATTCTACCTTTCAAACATAAACAAGGTGATGTTATTGTTGTTGTTAAATTTTCTTAAACCAAACTTACACAACCAAAATGGATTAATAATCAAAATCCCCAGTCCCCAATACAAGGTCATACTCAGACCCCCCAACAAAAGTATTTCCCCCAAATCTCGGAAGTAGAATACCTTACTCTGAGTCAGGATTACTCTGCTTTCCACATCTATTAGATCTGTTACAATATTAATAAAATAACATATCTAATGACGGTGGAAATCAGAGTAACCCTAACTCAGAGTCAGGTATCCTGGTTTCCCAAATCTCACCCTAAATATTTTGCTAGTGGCCGACAACTATCTTCTCTTCTAATATGTGATGTCTCCATCTCAGCATATATAATTTTTTGATAAAATGACAATTTATTAGTACTTATTTAAAAAAAATACTATTATTTTTAACTCTACAAATATATTTTTTTTAAAAAGTATTTCATCCCTTTTAAAATATAAGTACACTACGGAAAACTCAAACGCGATCATTACACATTTTTTACACTCTGTTTTAACTTTTTACTCATTTTTATTCATTCACATTCTCGTAGAAAGTAAAATTATGGGCAAATATTTAATATTACACAAACTTTTTTTATATTTTGTGAAAGTGGATTTATATTGTGAAACACCCCAAAATAGTATACATGACTTATATTTTGGAACGGAGGGATTACATATTTTGTGAACTTATTTACAAATAGTTACATGTCATTAAAAAATCAAAAAAAATATTTAAAAATTTAAAAAAAAAAAAAATTTAAATACATTTTTTATACAAAAAATATGTGTGATCCTGTCTAATTCTGTTTAATTCTGTATGTTTGATCATGTCCAATTATATTCAATCTTGTATATCTAATTATGTTTAATCTTATCTAATTATCTCCAATAATTTCTAATCCTATTTGATACTATGTACAAAAAATTTAAATTTTTTAAATTTTTTTATTTATTTTTGTATATTTTGTTATTTTTTATGACATATATAGCTAATTAAAAATACGCATATGTGATTTTTTTTAAATTAATTTGATTGGTAGGTATTTTTGCATGTATCATCTAATTTTTGTTGACTAGTTTTATTTATTTACACTGCCGTCCTTTTCCGTATTGATTTTGTTCTTTTTCTACCACAATGTCAATAAATAACTCACCAGTACTAATGCTTTACCTTAAATAAAATGTACATAAAATTACTCTTGCTGAATAAATAACTCAATAACAATGCTCTTAAAATAAAATATATCTTAAATAAATGTAATTTCCGCTATATACACTAGAGTAAACTAGGATACTCTTTATTTTTATTTATTTTATTTTTTTATACCTCTTTTGGAGGTAAAACCTGTGAAACTTTGCATGCGACAGAGTTCGAACCCTGGCAGTGAACGTGGTATACTCAGGTAATACTCTTTATTAATAATCTCATAATTGTTCTTTATTTCTTGAGATAAAATTCCAAGCATCTATGTCCAATACCCAAAACCAAAATCCCAGCCACAGGTGCAAATTCATGAAATTACACTCACCCCTTTTAAGTCATTATAGTCCCAATCAAGGCCGCTTGAGAAGCTAGGCCTTGGGAGCAAATGTGTTAAAGTTCCAAATCTATTGGAATATATATAGTTCAATAGATTTAAGTTGAATTTTCTTGTAATGATACAGTGAGAGAACCATTAACATAATTTAATGATTATGATATTTTTTGTAATTTTTTAACTTGTAATTGAGAATATGTTTTTGATTTTAAATTCATAGATGAAAGGAGAAATCAACATGCTTAAAACGAACATCGGTGCTATTTTAACACATTAAATATATTTTTTTCTGGTCCAAAAAGGAAATACGACGGAAAAAGGAGACTAGAGCAAGAAGGTGGGACATAGCATCCTAATCTTCTTCAACATAGGCTCCGGTGAGGAAGAGACCGATGTTGTTGTCGAAGAAGGCACATCAGCCATCGAAACCCACGAGTCGCAAGAGCTATCGGAGCTAAAACATACATCAATAACCCCGCTAGGGCTACCAGGGATGACCGATATGAGCTTACGTTTATTCGATTTGTTAAAAGACTCAGTTGTAGCATCCGATACTAGCTTGAAACAATCATCTAACTGATCCTGTAAATTACATAAGAGACGAAATTAATCTTGGGTAAAGAAAATAGAACTTATAGAACTATTGTTAAAATTTAAAAAGGAATATTGTACATGATCATGATGATTGTTATAGGAGGATTGAGGATAAGTTACACTATATTAGTATTTTGTTTTGATTGGAGATGGTCTTATAGAATAATTAGTAGTAGTGTATAAAAGGGACCACATCAATCAAAATGAATTATTAAAGACCAGCTGCAAAGTAGGGGGTACCATTGATGTAATTGACCAGAAATATTTACTAACTTTTAGTATAATACAATTACTATAGATCTTAATTTAGAAAAAGTTACCATGTGGATATTGAGAGTGGTCAAAAGCTGGTTTCGGTACTCAGTTTCTGAACAGGGCTCTATTGTATTCATAACGTGCAGCATTGTAGCAGTAGCTAATACAGAAGGTTGGAATCTCATAAATCTTGAATCTGTCACAAAATATTACAGAATTACTAATATTAAATATGAGTATCTTAGAAGACTAATATATATAATAAAAAATATATAAGAACCAATTACAAGGCATTGTATATAATTACAGGTTGTAAAACTTCTCTTTCTTTGAGAAAGTTGGGTTAATCTTTTATTTCCACTGTTACATACTGACGAGTTCTTTTTTTCCCCTAAAAGTCAGGCATTTAATTCATTTATAAATGTCCCGGTTAAGATATATAGTAAAAATTTGATAACGAGCATCTCTAATAGTGTTGTTATCTGTATTGTTAACTAAAATAGTTAGCTAACAATGTATTTTTTTATCTCCATTAGTTGCGTTAAATTATGTGTTATATTTATAGTTGTTAAAGTTAACAATGTTTTTAATGTTTGTAACTGATGACGTGGCAAACACAGCCCATAATTAACATTATTATGTCCTATAAATTCTTCCCATAAAAATAGTAACCAGTAAAATAAAAGAGAAATGGTTAATTAAAAATTAATAACATTATTAATGTGAAAATAATGTGTTTGCTAAATTTAAAATACCTATGTATCATTTAACACACTTTTAAAGGATGATATGTCAGTACTTAACATTAAAAAGTTAACAAAACTATTATGGATGCTCTTAGTAGTTAATACTATTTCTAAGTAGTGGAAATCTTCGAATGTCAAATAAACAATCAGATAACAAAACGTATACTTTTTTTAATTTTTATTAAATCAAAACAAATGAGCATTAAAAAGATTAAGAAAAACATCTAAGTGTATAATCTAACAAAAAATCAAATGTAGTTAATAATCGAAATTTGGAAGAAATGTAATTATGGGACATACCAGAGATAAGAGAGACAACGAGACATTCGCATCTACTGAGAAAATCACAACAAAACTGATCTTTAAAACCAAATCTTCTTGTAAAATGATCAATAAATGAAATTGGTGTAACAAGGTTCATCTTCCAATTTAGGGTCGTTAGCACCAAAATCTCCATGTTTTGTATGGTTTTGGCCTCGAACACATATCTAGCCTCTTCAACCTTGAACAAATTAACAAAATTTAATACCAAAATTAACAAAAATGAATGACTCGCTATATATTATATATCCAACTAGTGACTATAATTCTACATTTGCAAACAGAATCAAAAATCATTATATTGTTTACGATGAAAATCATATTGACGGATGGTAATTATATTAACATAAGATTTTAGTAATCATTTAAAAATAGAAATGTTATGTCAAATATGGCCAAATTATTTTAAATACGAGAGTATTACATTTGGCCTTATACACTTCCCAAAAAATGCATTTTAGGTCAATATATACCATATCAAGTAAATTTGGAATTTCTTTAAGAAATAATTTGACATTATTTTAAATTAATTTGAGTCTTTATCTAAAATCAAGATTAGATAACGTATATATATATATTTCCTATAATGCACCATTTTCTAAAAATGGACTGAAATCCCAGATTTTTTTCATAGTATATTTGACTAAAAATCTCTATTTTTTAACTATATACTCACTCCGTTCATATTTAATTGTTCATTAAAAAACTAAATACACATAATCTAAGTGTATACTCGTTCCGTTCCTATTTAATTGTTCATTCAAAAACTACATGCAATTTAGACCGATCAAGAACTTATATCAAAATTATCGGAATAAATTATTTTTTTAAGTTGATCGTATAGGTCAAATGTTAAATTTTATGATTAGATTTAAAAAAAATCATTTCGACAATTTTGATAAACCGGACAAAATTAGTAACTTCATATAAAAAATAAAAAATAAAAATCAGCCAAAAAAATCTGTTGAGAAACCGATAAATAAGTTTCCTGATTATTAACATTGACAAAAATTATTCCTTTTAACTTATCAAGAAAACAATTAAATTTAGGAATTACTTGAAGGTCCAATAAGAGAGGAACTTGGGTTTCTTCAACTTTAGCAGCTAGAGAGAGACAAGCCACAGCAGCAAGCTGTGTCATCCACGGCTTCTCTCTCCTCGTCTCGAAACCACTCTCGGACTCACTAAGAAACCTATCAAGGTAATTCACAGCCAAAACAACAGTAACATTCGAGAACCCGTAGTAAGCAACCACTTTCAGGATCCAATGTACCGATTCCTTTCTAGTTTCCAATGCTAACGAGTCGTTTTGCGAGTTATCACGTAACGAGCTCTTTTCTTTCGATAGCATGGACGTTAGCTCATCGTCTTCCCAAAACAGGTCTTGTTCGAGGAACAATGACGGGTTTTCGGTGAGGGTAGAATCGTTATTAATGAACCAGTATTCATGGTCTTGTTCTTCTTGACATAACAAGGAATCTAGAAAGGATGGAGATTGTGACATTTTTTTATTTATTTACTATAGAACAATGAAGATTGAAAGATGAGGCATTTTTCTCTCACCCCTCTTTCACTATTTGTATAAATATATGTGTGTGTGTGTGAATGTATATATATAATAAGTAATTTATACTTTTTGTCTCTGTATAAAAAAGGATAGAAGAAGAAAGGGGGACTGAGCAATGCCCAAAGCTAAGGCTTTTATTTATGCGTTTTTGCTTTGTTTCTTGTTTTTTTCTAAATTATTTATACTTCTGGTACACATAGTTTGTATGATAGTTGAAATTGGTCATTATGATAAAGTTCAAGACACGATAGATAGTCTTCGTAAGGATTAATGTTTAGAGATTCGGTGTCAAAACGAGACTTTGTAAATGCAAGGAGAAATCTTCTGTTATTTGGGTTCTTCAAAAGATAAATATGTCGAAGCATGTATATTTTATCTGAGATAAATGGTACAAAACATTCTTTTTATGTTATTTTTGTAACATGCGAGTGGCGATGAACTTTCTTAGTCCAAATTAGTTGTTGTTCTTGCTCCTGTAATCATACTAGGCAGATGTTTTTGTATAAATTTATCCCGTCTTCCGAAATTATCGTAAAAGTTGGCTTACTAGTTTGCAACAAAAAATGTTTTGTCGGATAGCTTTCTCTATGGGGATGCAGAGCTTGAGACGGAATCATGAATTGGTTGTGCATATTTCAAAACTCCTCAAAAGTATGACATAATTATACTATAGATTATTTATATTAATAAAGTTGAGTAGAGTAAAATTACTACATATGACTATGAGTTTGAGATAAACGGGCAAGAAATTGCGCCGCTAGTCATCTTTGAATAGCAAATCCTAACCTTCTAAAGACATATTAAGCCGAACCTACAGTCAACACATTTATGTTCATAACATTCTCCACTCTCCTGAGAAGTTCAATAGACTCAGTAGCTAAAATCTCAAACGTATCAAACGACGATAACGTTGAACTTAAAAACTAGTTTACATCATTCTTATCATTAAGACCAAACGATTATTATACAATCTAGTAGAGATTCTTGACATAATAAGGACTAAATATGTTATTTTTACAAATATGACACCAATTGCCATTACTGATACCAAATGGGCCATTATTGAAATTAATTTGACCAATTGGAAATAAATAACTTGTATGAGGCAGTATAAGTTATGCTTTTTGCCTTAAATTAGTTCAGGACCCCTAAGGTTTGAGGTAATAGACGATTTTACCAGGTATTTCGGTATTTGAAATAAACACCTCTTCAAATTTACATGTTAATTCCAATATTACAAAAAACATCAGTATTAACCCTTAGGTAAATCTGTCTTGGTTAAAAATTATAAGAGTTCAATTGGATGATGATTTCCTTAGAATTCTTGTTTAAGCTGATTATCGAACCGTTTAAACTATAGTTTGATCGATTTTCCTCCTTTCAATGTGGGGATATGTGTGTAAATAAACGTTAATTTTAAGTGAGTATAACGCTGGATGCTGGTTGAACAACTAGTGCACTCCTTGTAATATCCATTTTTGCTATATCTAGTTTTTTTTTAGTTTCATTAGATCAAAATCAAACCAAACTTCAACAAAAATGATGTAAATATTAACATGTAGGATTGTCTATAAACAATCATCCGTAACATGACTAGTTAAAAAAAATATTCACAATGCAATTACGTTACTGATAAAGCCATAACTTTGGTCGGTCGCGTTAGGTTTTTCAACAATAAAATAATGATAAATTAACTGCAAGTAATGAACACTTCTTGGTCTTTATTATTGATCAGGTCATTACACTTGTTCGGATTATTATTAACTTGCTACAATTGCGCTTGATTTAAATATTTAAACTCTTATCTTGATCATTCTCCTTCTTCTTCGATGCTCGGTTCTTTCTCTGTTCGGTTTGTTTCTTTACTGGGTAAGCTTTGATTAGTTTTTCTCTTTTCTCAACTTCTCTCTATAATTTTTGGATAGATTTTCTGGTCCTTTTCTAGGAGGGGTAGTTGGCTATTTATAGGCAACTATGCCTTCTAGGATGTTGACAAATGTCTTCATCTCAGGGGGCTTTTCAGATATGGGTCCCTAGTTAAGTGGGCTTGGGCTTTTGATAATAACAGCCTTATTTCATGATGAAAAGGGCATGGGATGACCCATTTAAGCGTTGGATACCCATTTATAAGATGGATTGATTATTACCCGAATAGAATATTCGGGTCCAATTTTTATGTTCTATCAAGTGCTCCTTGACTTCCTCGGCATGGTTTTCCATGTCGAGGGAGTCATGCTCGGTCTGTCGAGGATACTACTTCGGTCTTGTAGTTCCCAATGCTTCATCGAGAAACGCAATAGAATCATGACGGTTCCCAGGGGGGCCCATTTGTAGTTACCCATCCTCATATCTTTCTTCGAGGAAAAAACTCCTATAAAGGGGGTGCGCCCCCTCCATAATCATGCATTTTACTACTACTGTGCTTGTGACGTAATGGCTTCCTCTGATTCTACTGGTGAGAGCTCTTTTAACTATATCTCTTATTTAGAAACTGAGGTCACGAAATCTCGCACCGCGAATAAGAAACTCGTGGCCAAGGTTTCAAACTATAAGAAAAGGTTGTCTGACATGGATTCTGCTCATCATGTGACGATGGCTGATCGGGATTGGGCCTTCGAGCGTATAAAGAGGCTCGAGGCTTGTCTGGCTAAGCAGAAGGCAGCAAAAATGGCCTATAAGCTTGCCTTCAAAGAGTTGCATGCTCGGTCTAAACCGAGTTCGGATGAGGATGAAGAAGGCTCTTCCTCGAAATAATTAGTCTTTTGTGATTTTTGTTTGTAATAATTTTTTTTTTTTGAATGGGGAATCTTCTCCTTAGTTGTAATCGAAGTTTCTTGAAATTAATAAAATATTTCCCTATCCTTGTTCTTGTCTGTTTATCTTCTTGATATCTTTTTGGATGACTTTAATTGGATTTGAACTGCTGTAGTTAGCCATGAATGCTCTTGGGAAGTTCAAGAGGTTGTCTTTCTTCGAGATGACCTTTGATCTACCTCTTGTTTCTTCCTATAAAAGGGGACTGTCTCTGTATTCTTTGTGCAACTCATTCTTTATTAACGAACAAATGGCTTCTCCTCGTGAAAATAGTGGTGACAACCTTCCTGAATACGTTGCCCATCTCGAGGAGGAGGTTAGGAAGGCTCGTATCCTCGAAAGGAGGGTTGCCTTTTTAACCATGGAGGCTCGCCGAGCTGATGAGATGGACGGGCGCTTGGAGGCCATGGAGAGTGAATATCAGAAGTCTCTGATCGACAATATTTGGGCTCGTGCTCGGATCAAAGAGCTTGAGGCCTCTAGAAATAGGCACATTGCTTCCAAGGGGGCTTACAAACTGGCCCTTAAGGAAGTGTATGCTCGGTTGAAGAGGAAGCCGAATGACGAAGAGGGCCCTTCTACGAAATGATTTTATTATTTGTACTTTCTTTATGTTGACTGCTTTATCTGTAATGAAGTATCAATCAATCAATAAAGACTTCTTTTTCTTATTTATATCTGAATTACTTTCCCAACGCAATTAATTTTGACTGCGCACGCTTGTGGCCTCATTAAAGCTTTTTCTTGGGCCTTGTGTTTGACCTTATCCATTGAACCTTCTTAATCTCTGTATCTAGGGACCACTTGAGGTTTCTTGAGCCCTGTGCACAAAAATCTTATTCACCAGAGTTTTCTTGAACTCTGTGCAAAAGATCTTAGATATTTTATTTGAACTGCTGCCTTTCCCCAAAATGACGCGTGTTTTGCTTCCATTATTACTTATCCCCTTTAAATATTGGCAAGAACCCAAGCGTTATTTTGAACAAAAGTGGCTTTTAACTACCCACGCTTTTTCAGAGCCTTTTGGGAATCCAAACGTTTTTTTCTTGAACAGACACATCTTTTAATTGCCATCGCTTCTTAGAACCCATTGGCGAACGGTTGCGACTCTCCATACCAACCCTCATCTAATTGATCTATAAATACCTGCTTAAAGCATGGTTACATCCACAACCCTTATCATATTATCTTCCCCTACATACGAATCTTCATCTTATAATCTTTTTATAATGGCCAGTTCTTTCACCAAATCTGCATTGGTTTTGCAAGTGGAGGCTTTTGAAGCTTCCTATGGCCATGCACTAAAACTGTTGAAGGATGCCGAGGAGGAGTTAAAGGTGATGCGTTATCACCATACCGAGATGGTTCGGGAGTTAACTTGGCTAAGATCCGAACTAGATTATTGCCGACGTGCTCGTCAGGCTCTAGTTGAAGAGAATGAGGTGCTAAAGGGGAACTCGGCACTTCGAGACAGGGATGTCTCTGCCGGGCCCTCTCATCGATACCGATCGACCTCCCCCTAACCTCTCCATTTTCCTTTTTTTTCTTTTGATTTGCTTCAATATTCTTCATTTCTTCCTCTTCCACTTTTTTGCACTCTTCTTCTTTTCTATTTTATTGTTTTGTTTCGTTCATCTCTTCTTCCATTTTCTTTTCACTATCTCTTCCCTTCTGTTTTCTTTTTCGTTTTTGTTCTCTCTACTTTTTTCCTTTTCTCCTTCTTTCTCTTCTTCCTCACCGCTACGACGTAACAATCAACCCTGTGATCCTAAGGGTTTTGTGTTACATCTAGGATTTTTCTCATTTTTCTTTTCCATTTTCCTCTTCTTGCTTTTCACTTCTTCTTTATGTTCCTCTTCATCTTTTTCTTCCTCTTTTTTATGCTTCTGTTCTTTATCACCGGCTATTCGACTGGTCCGCTGATGTTGTCGATCTTCTTTGGCCATGCTGTCTACTCATTTGGTTCTACCATTGAACACACGATGTAGTAGATTTTCTTTTGATGTAATCCTCGGATGTAATAGACCCCAATGTAATAGATCTCAATGTAATAGATTGTCTTTTGATGTAATGAACAATGATGTAATCCATCTTTATTAATGAGAAGTACTTTTGCCCCTTTATTGTGGCACTTCTTTTTATGTTGCACTTGTGGTTTGTCGTTTTTCTGAAATCCAGATCTTTGAATATCTTTTCTATTTTCTGCTGTACTGTGATATCAGATGTATGTGGGTGTACTATCGATCATAGGTGCACCCTCCCAAGCATGTCAGGAAATGTGCTTGCTCCCAAGCATGTCAGGAAATATGCTTGCTCCCAAGTATGTCAGGAAATACCATACTATATTTTCTCTATAAATACTCCTCTTCTTTTCTTTATTAGCTACCTTCTCTCCTTTTATTTTTACTGTTTGCTCTTCCCTCTACCTCTACTTTCTCTTGTACTATAGCAATTTCCCAGAATGTCTGAACCTGTGGGGAGATATCATGCTCAGATGAAGGGTTTGGATGCGGAGGTATCTCACGTCCGACGTCGAATGGGAAGGCTTGAGAAGGAGTACGGCATTCTGGCCTTGAGTCTGTTCGGCTCTCACCCCGAAGAGACAGTGAAATGGACCGAGATTTCTGCCTTGAGTCGTCAGCTCGATCACTTGTTGCTTCAGAGAAATCGTCTGGCTAACTCCTGGTATGACGCCGAGAAAATTTGGGACCATGCTCAAGACGAGTTCGATAACTCCCCTCAAGGCCTGGCTAACATGATGGTTAGGAATGCTCGGCTGGAGGAGCGCGTCATGGTTCTTACTAGGGAGAAATCTGAACTCTCCGCGGAGAACGAAAATTTGATTGCCATGAATGATTCCTACCAAGCTCGGTTGAACTGCTCTGCTCATTTTGCTTTCTCTCGGTCTGGTAGTTCGGTTTTTCCACCCATTGGTCCTTAGTTAGATTGGGCTGGTTTTCTTATGTATTTCCTGTTTTGGAACTTGTATCTTTTTCTCTTTTTTTTTTTTTGTATTTGAATCAGATGTATCCGTTCGTATCTCGTGCTTTGTGCCCTTTGACTCTCTATAAATGCTCCCTATTGCTTGTTCTTCATTATCCAATCTTCTTTTCTCTCTCTTGTTGATAATTTTTGTTTCCTCTAACTTGCTTTTGTTTTGAGATGGCTCCCATTACTAGATCTGTCTCCAAAAAGAAAACCCTTCTGGAAGAGGAGCCTACTTTCTTGCTACCCCGTCCCCCTGGTTTTGGGGAGGAGGATTTGACTCCTCTTCAGCTAAAAGAGATTGAGATGTCATGGCTGAACCATGATCTCAAGTGTGCTCAGACTGAAGCGAGGAGGTTTAAACAATATTGGGATGCGGAGGGCATTGCTCGTTTCAAAGCCGAGCAGAAATGCAAGTCTCAGTCTTACTCCTTGCAGCAGGCCGAGATGGCGATTGCTCGTTTGATTAGGGAGAGAGAGCATCTGGAGGAGCTCTTGGCGAAGAAGGATGCCGATATGGGGGGTAGTTCTAAGAAGTAGGATGGTGTATTTTCTTGTACAAGTTCTCTTTGGTTGTATTTTTGTGTTTTCCCCCCCCCCCCTTGTGGATGAATAAACTTTTGCTTTACACTTGATTCTGTCTATTCTGTTTTATTTCTTGTTCACTTTGCCTTTATGTTTCATTGCACACCGAGCAATGTGCCCGGTTATCCCCCCGGAGAGCGTTTTTAGACTGGATGCTTAATGCCATCAAGCGAGAAACGGTCTCCGTCCACCTTGTTCGGTGTGTTGTTTCGGTAAGGAATGGTTGGGTGTCGAGGATCTTAATCGGGGATATTATTGGTAGCGTATGCTGGAAGCTTTTCGTGGTAGGGTCCACTGGCCGTTTATTTAGGTGTAATGATGTGAATTGCCTTGGGTAGTGGGATATGCGCTGTCGTGGCAAAATCTGGAGCATTTATAAGTTAAAAATAGCAGCGGTTGTTGACTTATCTATGGTTGGAAAAAAGCAAAAAAATAAACCTCTGTCACACGAAAAGGTGGTTATTATTTTATTCTTTTGGTGACTCCACTCCTTTTTTACTGTGCGAAACAATCCCTTTTGTTTGTTATCACATAATTGGCTGAAGAAAATATCTGTCTCTCTCTAGAGTATACTCTTCCCGCCAAAAAAGGAAAAACGTGTTGCCTCTCCATCTAGGGTTTCGTTGTATTGTCGATATATTGGCTGTTGTTCGAACATAACCGCTCAGAATGACAACCATAAGTGCTTTGCTATTATTATGTTCTTTGGTATTTGATTTGCTGTTGTGGTCGTAGATATGGTGTTGGTAACATGTCGTGGTTGTCTATATATGTCTGGCGATATTGAGTTATGTACTGGATTTATACTGATGGGAAAAGGAGTGAAACGTAGGGTTGTTGGTTAATTGTTAGCAGGGGGGGGTTCTTTATGTTGATGTTATTGTGGGTTGTGTATTAGTATATTGATGGATTTTTGTTGATGTTTGGATAGGAAATTTTGACCCAATGCCTGGCCTAAGTGGGCCCCTTAGTGGAAAAGGATTTTAAGAAGCTTGCCGGAATACCCGATAACATACATGTTCGGCTTCCGATATCGGGCGACGAGGTGTTGGGGTTTGTTCCCGCCGGCGAGGTAGCTGTACTTTCCTCGGCCTTCTTTACTGGGGGTTTAAGACTTCCTTTCAGCAAGTGGGTGGCTTCATTCTTTGAGGCCGTTCAGATTGCTCCGGCCCAACTGGCCCTAAATGGTTACCGTACCCTAAACGGTACTCAAAGGCTATCAGAGTTGGCCGGAATCCCGATCGAGCTAAAGGATGTGTTCGAGATCTATACTTTGAGTTTTGAGCGACGTAGCTCGTATCTGAAGACCATGCGTGCCTTCTGTCGGCTTGTTTTTGGTCTGCCGGACACCAACAAGGGGGAGAACCTTGGTGTTGTGATTGTTTCCGGTGATTGGGGTTGTGTTGGACACCAAATTCCCGGCCCTGCTACCAAGGCTCCCATGATTCCAGACCTCGGTGCTCCCAATGTCGAGACTCTCTTAGCTCTTTGGAAATGGTGGGGGCCTGGATCAACGAGGGATCCTGCTAGTCGTACTGCTCCCGTGCTTCTTGGATACCCTGCGGGGTCAGTGACAAAGGGGAATCCTGTCCCCGAGATTCCTAAAGAGTCCAAGGAGGAATTTTTAAAGGTGGTCCGAGCTCGAAGTGCTGCTCGGGTAGGGAAGAAGACCGTTCGCTCGAAGCATCGTGGACCTGACCCCGTCGTTGGAACGACGAAGAGGGCTAGGGGGACCGAGACATCGGTCACCGAGGAGGCTACTTCTCAAGGGAATATCCCCGAGGATGTCCCGGCACTTGGCGAGGTATGTGTATATGTATATTGGTTCTCTTGTCTGTTGATTGTTGTGTTGTTCTCTAGTTCTTTGCTTCATTGGTTATCTTGTTTCAGCTACTGACTTCTCCATTGGTTATCCTCGCTCTTGCCCAGTCTATGGGTATTATTGTGTTTCAGGGGTCGATGGATAACATATTCGAACATCTCAACCTCATGGTGAACATGGGCAAGAGTACGATGACTCTGCCTGCGATATCGCCTATTCATACCGAGGAGATGATGGACCCGCTTGTTGTCTCGCCCACCCGTATTGAGGGTGTGGGCGAGCACAAGGCCCCTGAGACTGGCCTTTCGGAGAAGGAGGTGACTGAGGAAGTGGAGGAAATCGGCAAAGAGGCTGCCGAGGATGTAGTGGTGGGCGTCGAGGATGAGGTTCTGGAGCTACCTGAAGAGGTGTTGGTGGACGGGGTCGCGATGACCCGTTACATTGGTCGGTGTAAGGGGAAATTGCTGGAGCAACCCCAAGCTGTAAGGATGGGGTATACTGCTCTGAAGCCCCTCGTCTTCAAGGATGCGGAGGAAATTGCTGCTCTCCCGTTAGCATCGTTAATTGAGCAAGCCAGCCGTGGTGCGCTTCGGGTATGTTTAGCATGTATTTAGTTATATAGGTCGTCATACCTTTAGTGGGAGGGTGTCTGATGTTGCATGTCTACTTTTTTTTTTTTTTTTTTTTTGTGATGGCAAGACTTTCGTGGGTTCCGTTGCTCTGAGGGATCAGTGGAAGGCGCTCGAGGCTGAGAAAGAGAAGCTAGTGACCGAGAAGAAGGACCTGCTTGCGGCCTTCGAGGAGGAGAAAAAGAAACTGGTCGCCGAGAATAAAGCCCTGGGCGATAACTATGACAAGGTGTCGGGAGACTTCCTGCTCGTGACCGAGGAGGTCGGTAAATTGGAGGCTGAAAAAGAGAGCATGGTCGAAAAGTACGACCAACTAGAGGAGGAGAACTTGCTCTTGGCGGAGGACGTGGAAGCCGAAAAGGCCGAGGTTGCGGCTCTAAAAGCGGCGCATGCTGAGGAGCGGACAAAGTACGCTATGACGGCGAATTTTGCCGTCTATTGCGCTCATGTGCGCGTGCTTAATTTCGCGAAGGTTCCTTTGTCGGATCAAGCGTGGTCGGAATTGGTGTACCCCTGTCCTCATGGTGCACCTCCTAAACCTCAGGATTGGGCCAACCTCCGAGATGAGGAGCTCCCACGGCTGCCGGGACACACTACTTCGACGGCGCCGCGTCCCCATTCCGGGTCAGCTCCAACGACTCCTCGGTCTGCTCCCACCGTCACTCCCCCACCCACATCCCCTCAGGTGGAGCCTTGACCATTTTCTTGTAGTATTTTCTCTGTATCTTATTGTAAAGTCTTTGGGTACCCGAATTGTAGGTCGCTTTTGTATCTAGAAACATATTTGTTTGGAGAAGTGGTAATATAGGTGATGTGTTTGTTTTTTGTTTGGCTTTTCCGAGTTAATTTCCCCTTTTCTAGGGTCATCATATTTTGAAGAATGTGAAAACAAAATATTGTCAGGTACCCTATAACCCTCTGGCCATGGTGGTCTGGACCTCGCCTAGTCGGAGCGGAGGTAATGTTATAGATGGTCTTGAAAGGTCTAAGGCTTTCCTAACTGCTGAATTGAAGTCTGCTCGTCGTAAAATCGAGGATCTGAATGTTCATATTTCAAACATGTCGACTCGGTTACGTGACTTAGGAGAGAAATTCAGCAAAAAGACCGCATATTATAAGGCGAACAAGGGTAAGGCGAAAGAACTCCTTGGTGCATTTTGGCGCTCTCGTGATGAAGCCCGAGGCCGTGTGACGAGCTTGAACTTAGTGCTAGGTGCCGTTTTTGAGGATGCGGACCTACTGCTAACCTTTGTGAAAGCGTATTGGGCCCGAGCTCGCGCTTTAGAGGTGCTTGAGCATGTGAAAGGGATGAGTGGTGTGGCCCGGGCAGAACGCATGGTTGATGCGACGGCCGGGGTAACTGAGACCACGGCGGCCTTGAACCGAGTAGATGCGGTCGTTCGTGAGCGCTTGGGGACTCAAATTGTTTCATTGCGAGATATTCATTTCGCTGATGTAGTAGAGGCCTCAGCGTCCGTTGAGGGGCTATCGGATTAATAATTGAGTTGTTTGTTTTGCCGTATTATTTTTTTATTTATTTTTTTTTTTTTTTTTATTATTATTATTTTTTTTAATGAGTATTCATCTCTTCCTTTCTTCCCATTTTTTTTTTTTTTAGGCACATGCTACTACGTCGCACCAGGCTGGCTCTCCAAGCCTAGTTAGTCCGAGGCCAGGACCTACTTGTGCCGCCCGAGACGAGGTCCCGTCTGGTGTGGCTAGTGACGAGCATGCCAAGGTTCCTTATATCTTTTTGTTGAGTAAGAATGTCGAGTTGCTCAATCTGTGTGGCCGACTTAGGGCCAAGTTGAAAACTCAGGCGTCTTCTTTTCGAGAGTACGCTCGGCGTTCCGAGCGTGTTGTTAAGGTTCAGGAACGTCGTTTAGATCGATATTGGCGGGTAAAGGAAAAATATTTCAATAAACTAAAGTCGTTGGTAACCCAAGCGAACATGCTGGTGAAGTATTTCCGTTTGTCCCGATCCAGATACGATGCCTCTGCAGCTATGATTGAAGCTCGCAAACTTCCTTTCGACGATGCTCGTTGGAAAACGGCCTCGGATGCTCACGAAGTCGCTAAAGGAGCCGAATTCTCTGCGCGGCTTAAGACGTTGACATGCGTTGGCGCACATACGACCAACTTTGATGCCCTTATTTCGGAGGAGCGTTTTGATGGCGAGGAAACTGATGGGGATACATCGACGGATGACGAAGAAGTGTCACTTGGTCAGTTACCGTCATGTTCCTCATGTAGTAGCTCTTAAATAAATTTATTTATTTGTTGGTTGTATCCTGTTGCCTCCGTAACGCGGACGGGGACTATTTGTTTTACTTCTGTTCTCCTGTGTTCGGATCTTCTCATTGTTGTACGGATATTTCATTGATTGGATTGATTTTCCTTTGTTGATTTCTTCGTTTCGCTATTGTGTTGCCTCCGTAACGTGGACCTTTATTATCTGCTTCATTTCGTTATACGTGTATTGGACATTCCCGTTGCTGCTATTTCATTGTTTTGATGGATTTCTTTTCATTGTTTTCGCCATTTGGTAATTTATCGTCCCCGGAATGTGGGCCTGAACTATTCTCCTCATTGCTGTATTTCTTTTCATTGCTGTATTTCTTTTCATTGCTGTATTTCGTGTATTCTCCATCATCTCCTCATTGCTGTATTTCTTTTCATCCTTGCTCATTGGGTCAACGTGTACCTGCATATACATAAGTATTCCTAGGCATTCTTTTAGACATGTCATGTTGGGAATTTCATAGTATTCCTAGGCACTTCGGCCATGTTGGGAATTTCATAGTATTCCTAGGCTCTTCGGCCATGTTGGGAATTTCACAGTATTCCTAGGCTCTTCGGCCATGTTGGGAATTTCACAGTATTCCTAGGCTCTTTGGCCATGTTGGGAATTTCACAGTATTCCTAGGCTCTTTGGCCATGTTGGGAATTTCACAGTATTCCTAGGCTCTTCGCCATGTTGGGAATTTCACAGTATTCCTAGGCTCTTCGGCCATGTTGGGAATTTCACAGTATTCCTAGGCTCTTTGGCCATGTTGGGAATTTCACAGTATTCCTAGGCTCTTTGGCCATGTTGGGAATTTCACATTATTCCTAGGCTCTTTGGCCATGTTGGGAATTTCAGCTGCATTGGTTAGACAGCATGATATGGTACTTTATTTATTCAAAAGGCAAGGGTATTAGTTAGAGAGATAAGGCGGCACCTGTGTTTGTACTGACGGTCTGGCTTATATGTAGTACTTCTTTAGGTTAGCCACGTTCCAAGAATTTTTCTCCCCTCTGCTATTTTCGAACAGAACGCTTTTGAGTTTGTAGGTAACTGGGCTTGTTCTTTTGACGATCTCGTATGGTCCCTCCCAGGTGGGGCTCAATTTACCATGTATTTCATTTCGGGTATATACCGTTACTCGTCGTAGCACCAGTTCTCCGACTATGAACTCTTTGGTCCCTTTTACCCTCTTGTCATATGCTTGTTTGACACTTTGTTGATACTTCGCAAGTGTAAGAGCTGCTATCTCTCTTTTCTCGTCCATCATGTCAAGTTCTTCTCTCATTCTTTGTTCATTGTTTCCCTGCTCGACTAAAGTTGTTCGGAGCGTGGGTAGTCCAATTTCTGTTGGTATGACGGCCTCAACACCGTATGCTAAGCTAAATGGGGTTTCCTTGGTGCCCGTCTTCGGCGTGGTTCGGCACGACCACAAGACGTTAAGTAGCCGTTCGGGCCATCTCCCCTTTGCTTGCTCAAGGGTTGTCTTGATGCCGTCTAGTATTGTTCGGTTCGATACCTCTGCCTGGCCGTTACCCTGTGGGTATGTCGGCGTCGAATAGAACTTTTGGATTCCTAGTTCCTTGTACCACAGTTGTAATTGTGCATCTTTGAACTGGGTTCCGTTGTCGGCGATAATAGCGTACGGTATTCCGAACCTGGTTATGATGTATTCCCAGATGAATTGTTTGACGTTGCTCGCTTTGATTTCTCGGAGGGGCTTAGCTTCAACCCATTTGGTGAAATAATCCGTCGCGACGATCAGATATTCCACGCTCCCCGGGGCCTTTGGGAGTTTTCCGATCAGATCTATTGCCCATTGTGCAAACGGCCATGGAGCCGATACGGGGGCCATTAGAGACGAGGGGAGTCGTGGTATTTTGGCAAATCGTTGGCACTTATCACAACGTCGGACATATACATCAGCATCTCGCTTGATATAGGGCCACCAATACCCTTGGGTAACCGCCTTGTTTGCAAGGGATCGCCCTTTGATGTGTGCGCCGCAGGATCCTTCATGGAGTTCCTCCAGGACCGGCAATTGTAGCTCGGGAGGCACGCACAGTAGGTGGGGTCCCCGGTAACTGGATTTGTATAGTTTGTCGTCCTCGGATAGCCAGAACCGAGGAGCTTTTCTCGTAATTTTCAGCGCTTTTATCTTGTCGGCTGGGAGCGTCCCACTTCGCAGATAATGAGTCATGTCGTCCATCCAACCTAGTTCGTACTGTACTGAAGTTACTCGGTCTACCCTTTTAGTTATGCTAGGGGTCATCAGTAGTTCTACTGTGATCGACCGGGTATCAGTTAATGTTAAGGTCGAGGCTAGGGTGGCCAAGGCATCGGCATGTGCATTTTCGGTGCGATTGATCCTGACTAACTCGCATTGTTCAAAGGTGGCCATCAAGCTTTGGACTTTCTCTTGATAGAGGATCATCCTGTCATCTTTGGCTTGGTACTCGCCGAGGGCTTGATTGACAATGAGCATAGAGTCTGAACTCGCAACTAAGTGGGAGCATCCTAGGGAACGGGCGACGAGCATACCATTTATCATGGCTTCGTATTCTGCCTCATTATTGGTAGCTCGGAAGCCCAGTTTTATGCTTTTTTCGATGATTTCTCCCTCTCCAGACTTTAGGACGATCCCTGCTCCGGATCCGTCCTTGGTGGCTGATCCGTCGACATGTATCTGCCAGTGTGACTGTGGAGAGAGTGCCAATGGCTCGTCATAGCCTTCGGTAAATTCCGCGACGAAATCGGCCAAGACTTGTCCTTTTACGGCATGTCGGGGTACGAATTCGATATGAAATTGGGATAGTTCGACCCCCCAGGCGGCAACTCGACCGCTTATGTCTGTCCGTCGAAGTGACTCTTTGATATGAAACTTCGTGTATACCCGGACCTGATGAGCTATAAAATAGTGTGGCAGCTTCCTGGTGGCGACGACCAAGGCCAGACACAGCTTTTCCAAGGGGAGGTAACGTGTTTCGGCTTCGACCAGAGTTTTGCTGACGAAGTAGATCGGATATTGTTCGCGACCCTCTTCTCTGAGGATGACTGCACTCACAGCTGTAGTGGAAACTGCTAGGTAGCATGCCAGAATATCTCCTTTGCTCGCCCTTACCAGCAGTGGCAGCGTCCTCAAGTACTCTTTGAGAGTGTTGAATGAAGCCTCGCATTCCGGGTCCCACACGAATTTTCTATCTTTCTTGAGTGATTTGAAAAACGGTCGTCCCTTATCTGCGGATCGACTGATGAACCTGCTCAAAGCGGCCATCATTCCAGTGAGCTCTTGTACCTGTTTCTTATTCTTGGGCGCTGCCAGGTTCTGCAGAGCTGTGATCTGTTCGGGATTTGCCTCTATTCCTCGTTGGCTGACCATGTGCCCCAGAAATTTTCCTTTGCTGTTTCCAAAGGCACACTTGCTCGCATTGAGCTTCAATTTGTGCTTGCCCAGCGTACTGAAGACATCTCTGATATCTTGGAGGTGGGACGTAGCCTTTTCGCTTTTGACGACCATGTCGTCTATGTAAACCTCCATCGTCTTCCCTATATGATCTCTGCATACCCTCGTTATCATCCTTTGGTATGTTGTGTTGGTTTTGGTGTACGTAAAAGCAATAATTTAAAGTGCAAGGACTAAAAAGAAATAAACAATTTTATTTCTATAATGGAATGTGACTCTATTACAAATTCCGACACTTGCAGAAAGTAAATGCAATTAATTAAAATTCCAGACAGATTAATATAAATTATTAAACTGCTGGACTGGTTTGTAATTAAACGAAACTGCCAGACAGAATAGTATAATTACTAAACTGCTGGACTGGATTGTAATTAAACGAAACTGCCAGAAAGAATAGTATAATTACTAAACTGCTGGACTGTTTCTGGAATTAAATAAAATTACTGGACTGGAAAATAAATTACAGAGCAGAATAGAAATTATAGCAAAGAAAATGGACTGAAATGAAATTACAGAACAGGAAAATAAATTACAGAATATAAAATTGCTGGAATGTAAAGACGGAATAAAAATACAGAAAAATAAATAGACGAGGCGACTGTTTAACAGTCTGCCCTTAACCGATATTCGCCTAACCACCTTTGAGGTTTCTGGTTATGTTTGGCGCTTCGATCCCAAGGTACAACGTCTCGGATGACTCGCCGGAAACTGGCGACGAGTCAAGGTCGAGCTGTTGGTGGGTGGCTCTCTCTGACTAAAATGTAATGCTGATTTTGGAGAGATGATGTATGCTGCTGTTTGATTTCAGAATGTTCTCTTTGACCTGTGGGGGGTCTGCCTATTTATAGGCTGGCTGAGTATCTCAGCCATTAAAGTCACTTTACTACTGTCAGTTTTTGAAATTCGAAACTGCAGTATTAACTTTGCAATGAATTCATATTTATTGCAACAGTTACCGCTTTGCTGGAAATTTTCCTGACCTGGAAATTTTTGGCCGAGCTGGACACTTTGGCCGAGCAGGACACTTTGGCCGAGCAGGACCATTGGCCGAGCTGGATCACTTTTCTCCGAGGAGGAGCTCTTTTCCCGAGGAGGAGCTCTTTTTTCCGAGGAGGAGCTCTTTCCTTTTCAATGTGGGACAATTCCCAATGAGTTATCCTCATTAAACCCATTTTCCAGCATTAAGAGTTTTCCTCTTTCTCAACCCCATTCTTTGATGCCAATTTCCATTCACTCCCATTCTCCGAATAGGTCATGCGACATACCGTTACGAACCTTGTCATACCATCTACTCAACTGTCTTGAGTATGGTGCCAAAAGACAACGACTGTCACTTGGAATCTTGACTCAAAGATGGTCTCGTGACCATTCGGAAACTACCATGTTAAACATGGTTTTTCCAACAATCCCCCACATGAATGCAATTGGCTTAAAAGCCCATGTCCTAAAATGCAAACAAGAGAACCGCAAAAGTTCACTGTCTAAGGTCAGGTAGCACGCGCCTTGAACCTGCCGTAGCGGAGTACCACCCAGAATACTGCTATTAGGTAGCTGTAAAGCCTTGAACCATTAAGCTTTGTGTATCCCAGAATGACACCCGCACAGTGTCCTCTCTACCCACGTACTAAGCCCTTTAGTTGTTGTCCATATTTGGCCTGGACTGCCTTGGCACGTTCAACTGAGTGCTCTAGTGATTTAGCCCACGCTCATCACATGGTACCGGCCTTACACACTCGTTATAGGTGGTTCCAAGTAGAAGGTGTCCTGACTCACCTTACTCGACCTTCGAGATACTTGGATCATTAAGAGCCACATGCTCACCCTTACTATGGTACAGGTCTATCACTCTGTCATCGCGAAATTGGGCTGGGAACTACAGGTTCCCGAGTGCTTTGTTCGGCTGCCCCCACAGTTCAGTTTCCCATTGAACCCAGCAGGTAAATCCCATCTGGGTTGGGTTGCCTATGGGGAGGCTACCAATTTAATGGGCTTCAATCCCATTCCGTTCGATGACGTTTCGACTCTCTCTTGAGTCAAGCCCTTTGTAAATGGATCTGCAATGTTATCCTTTGATCTCACAAAATCTAAGGATACAACACCGTTAGCTAACAATTCTCTTACAGATTTATGTCTTCGACGTATATGTCGAGACTTTCCATTATACATATGGTCCTGAGCCCGAGCAATAGCTGATTGACTATCGCAATGCATACTTATCGCGGGAACAGGTTTTGGCCACATTGGAATCACTTCCAAGAAGCTTCTCAGCCAGTCTGCCTCTTCAGTTGCCAGGTCCAAAGCTATGAATTCTGATTCCATAGTTGACCTTGCGATGCAAGTTTGTTTGGAGGATCTCCAAGACACGGCAGCCCCTCCCATTACAAACACATATCCACTCGTGGATCTTGTGCTGTTGGAGTCTGATATCCAGTTGACATCTGAATACCCTTCCAGTACCGCTGGATATCTTGTATAGTGCAGCCCATAATCGGCTGTATATCTCATATACCTGAGAAGCTTTATAATGGCCTTCCAGTGCTCCTCATTCGGATTACTGGTATACCTGCTCAGTCTGCTTACTGAGTTGGCTATATCAGGTCTAGTACAGTTCATCACATACATGAGACTGCCTATGATCCTAGAGAATTCCAATTGCCTCACACTTTTGCCGAAATTCTTTTTCAGGCTACAATTGAACTCAATTGGAGTTCTTGACATTGCCTTACTACCACTGTCAAATTTGTCAAGTGTTTGTCTAACATAATGACCTTGCGACAGGGCATACCCTTCTGACGTCTTGGTGATTTTCATACCAAGTATAATGTCAGCTATACCCAGGTCTTTCATATCGAAATGATGCGACAACATTTTCTTAGTGGAGTTGATCTTATTAGTACTCCCTATTATAATCATGTCGTCCACATAAAGGAAGACTACTACACAGTCTTTTTCACTTCCTTTCATGTAGACACATTTGTCACACTCATTTATGCGAAAGCCATTTGATAGCATGATTCTATCAAATTTCTCGTGCCATTGCTTGGGTGCTTGTTTGAGTCCATATAGAGACTTTACAAGTTTGCACACCATGTGCTCTTTCCCTGGAACCACAAACCCTTCAGGTTGTTCCATATAAATTTCCTCTTCTAATTCTCCATTTAGAAAAGCCGTTTTTACATCCATCTGATGTATTTCCAGATCAAACAATGCCGCGAGAGCAATGACGATCCGAATCGACGTTTTCCTGGAGACAGGAGCATATGTGTCGAAATAATCGACACCTTCAGTTTGCCTGAAACCTTTGACTACAAGTCTTGCCTTGTACTTCTCGATCGTGCCATCAACCTTTAACTTTCTCTTGAAGATCCACTTGTGACCTAGGGGCTTGCATCCTTGCGGAAGATCCACCAGTTGCCAAGTGTGGTTTTGCATAATCGATTCAATCTCATTATTGATTGCTTCTTCCCAATATTGGGAATCCGGTGTTGACATAGCCTGTTGATATGTCACCGGTTCACCTTCTATAATGAAGGTTACGAAATCAGGCCCAAATGAGGTTTCCTTCCTTGCCCTTTTACTTCGTCGAGGCTCTTCCTCTTCTTCATTTTCTGACGGTTCACTTGCCCCCACATTTCCATCACTGTTCAACTCTTGAGTCTGGACAGGTGTTGGCATTCTGCGGGGAAAGATGTCCTCAAAGAAAGAAGCCTCTCGGCTTTCAATTATCGTATCTACGTGCACATCGGGATTTTCCGACTTGTGTACGAGAAACCGATACGCACTGCTATTTTGTGCATATCCAATGAACACGCAGTCCACTGTCTTCGGACCAATTCTCATCCTTTTAGGAGCGGAGATTAGGACCTTAGCGAGACATCCCCAAACCCTCAGGTTCTTATAGCTAGGTTTATGACCTTTCCATAGTTCGTATGGTGGTTTGTCTCGCTTCTTGTGTGGTAACTTGTTTAAAACATAGTTAGCGGAAAGCAATGCTTCCCCCCACATGTTCTGGGGTAATCCAGAACTTATCAACATCGCATTCATCATTTCCTTGAGCGTTCTATTTTTACGCTCCGCAACTCCATTTTGCTCCGGGGAGTATGGAGTTGTGGTTTGATGAATGATGCCATTTTCCGCACATATTTGTGCAAACGGCGCTTCATATTCGCCGCCTCTATCACTCCTCAATATTTTAATCTTTTTATTGAGTTGATTTTCTACTTCAGTTTTATATAGAGTGAACATATCTACTGCATCGCTTTTACTTTTCATTAAGTAAACGTAACAGTATCTAGTATAGTCATCTATAAAAGTTATGAAGTATCTTTTACCTCCTCTTGTTTGAATAAATTTCAAATCACACACATCTGTGTGAATCAAACCAAGAGGTTCACTATCTCGTTCAACATGTTGAAACGATGATTTCGTTAACTTTGCTTCTACACATATTTCACATTTATGTTGTTTATTAAAGACAAAGTTTGGTATCAGTTGCAGTGATATTAATTTCTTCATAGAATTAAAATTCACATGCCCTAATCTACCATGCCACAAATGAAATGACTCAAAAATATAAGCAGAATCTGAAATATTATTATTGGCCAACTTGGCAACAGTCATTACATTACTGGTACTGGCCTCAGCCTTAGCACCTTTATTAGCGAACTCAGCCTTAGGAGCTGGAGTTCCTACATTTAACTTAAACATGCCGTTGGTCATATAGCCACGGCCTACATAAATACCATTCTTGGTGATTACAACTTTATCGGATTGAAAAACTAGTTTAAAACCCTTCTTCACCATAACCGAGCCTGAAACCAGATTCTTGCGAATATCTGGTACATGGAGCACCCCAGTCAGCGTGAGCTCTTTTCCTGAGGTCAGGTTCATCACCACAGTCCCCTTTCCTTCCACCTTGGAAGTAGCAGAGTTGCCCATGAAGCAGGTCTCACCAACCACCGCCTCGTAGGTCTTGAACATCCACTTGTTGGAGCAGATGTGGCTCGTGGCGCCGGTATCTAGCCACCATTCCTTGGGGTTGCTTCCCACAAGATTCACTTCGGAGACCACTGCAAAGAGATGCATGTCATCCTCTACTCCCTCGGCCACATTGGCCTGAGCTGGAGCCCTCATCTTCCCCTTGCCCTTAAAGTTCCTCGGTGGGGGTTTGGGCTTAGCAATGCGTTTATTGTCATAACAGTCCGCGGCATGATGACCGGTCTTGTTACACACAAAGCAGGTTCCCGCAAATTTCTTTACAGCAACAGCACTGCCTTCGTTGTCAGGACGTTTCCGCTTGACACGCGTGGCCTCAATGACATGGGCCTTTGCCATCGAGCTACTAGCAATACCGCCTTTCTTTCCAGAACGGCGGTTGCTCTGCTCGATATTCAACCTCTCTATGAGCCCCTCCAGACTCATTGCCTTCCGCTTGTGCTTCAGGTAGTTCTGAAACTCCTTCCATGACGGTGGAAGTTTCTCAATCATGAGAGCCACCTGGAAGGGTTCATTGATAACTAACCCTTCAGTATCAAGCCGATGGTATATGAGCTGTAGCTCCTCAACCTGCTCAATGACACTCCTATTATCAGTCATCATGTACTCGTGAAAGTCCGTGACGACAAATTTCTTTGCGCCAGCGTTATTCACCTTGTACTTCTTTTCGAGAGTCTCCCAAAGCTCCTTTGCAGTTGCTTTGGGTTCGAAGACACTGAATAGGGTGTCATCTAGAGCACACAGGATATAGTTCCGGCATAGGTAGTCGGCATGTCTCCATGCCTCAACCGCCGAGAATGACTGCTCGTCCAGATCGTCCTCGCTTAGGACGGGAGCAGTCTCCTTAAGAAACCGGGTTAAGTTTAGGGTGGTTAAATAAAACAGCATCTTTTGCTGCCAACGTTTGAAGTTGTCACCCCTAAACTTTTCCGGCTTCTCCAGATGAGAGGTCGGCAAAACAGGCATAGCCGAACGCATCGGTGCCTTTCCCCTGGCCGCAGCCATAGCCTTGGCCGCAGCCACAGCTGCAACCTTGGCCGCTGCCGCAGCCTCAGCCGCAGCTTTGGCCGTAGCATCAGCTTGGGCCGCAGCCACAGCAGCATGCGCCTGAGCGTCAGCCTCCACATTTGCATCGCCCGTAGTGTTATGGACATTCCCACTAACCACTACGTCATGCGAACTCACCGTAGGGACAATAGGATCAGAGATATTTTCGTTCGTCATCTTTCGGTTTCTGAAAAGACAACCAAAAGACTATAAGATACGCGTATTAGAATATTCTTGAACAAAACACCAAGTATAGAAAACTTGGTTTCTGTAAAAGAAATAAGATACAAAATAAATTAATTCAAGCTAATACCAAACCGGTTGGTATTTTCTCGAGAACGGTACAAATACAAAAATCATAATAAAACAATTCTTGGAATTTTTCTTTGCTACAAATATTCTAAAACCAGAACTGTAGCGGAAGAATCACTATTCCTTTAATTTAAAAATTGAAATAAAACAGTACACAAACCAAAAATAAGGATATCGGTTAAGATTGTTGGTTTTGGTGTACGTAAAAGCAATAATTTAAAGTGCAAGGACTAAAAAGAAATAAACAATTTTATTTCTATAATGGAATGTGACTCTATTACAAATTCCGACACTTGCAGAAAGTAAATGCAATTAATTAAAATTCCAGACAGATTAATATAAATTATTAAACTGTTGGACTGGTTTGTAATTAAACGAAACTGCCAGACAGAATAGTATAATTACTAAACTGCTGGACTGGTTTGTAATTAAACGAAACTGCCAGACAGAATAGTATAATTACTAAACTGCTGGACTGTTTCTGGAATTAAATAAAATTACTGGACTGGAAAATAAATTACAGAGCAGAATAGAAATTACAGAAAAGAAAATGGACTGAAATGAAATTACAGAACAGGAAAATAAATTACAGAATATAAAATTGCTGGAATGTAAAGACGGAATAAAAATACAGAAAAATAAATAGACGAGGCGACTGTTTAACAGTCTGCCCTTAACCGATATTCGCCTAACCACCTTTGAGGTTTCTGGTTATGTTTGGCGCTTCGATCCCAAGGTACAACGTCTCGGATGACTCGCCGGAAACTGGCGACGAGTCAAGGTCGAGCTGTTGGTGGGTGGCTCTCTCTGACTAAAATGCAATGCTGATTTTTGAGAGATGATATATGCTGCTGTTTGATTTCAGAATGTTCTCTTTGACCTGTGGGGGGTCTGCCTATTTATAGGCTGGCTGAGTATCTCAGCCATTAAAGTCACTTTACTACTGTCAGTTTTCGAAATTCGAAACTGCAGTATTAACTTTGCAATGAATTCATATTTATTGCAACAGTTACCGCTTTGCTGGAAATTTTCCTGACCTGGAAATTTTTGGCCGAGCAGGACACTTTGGCCGAGCAGGACCATTGGCCGAGCTGGATCACTTTTCTCCGAGGAGGAGCTCTTTTCCCGAGGAGGAGCTCTTTTTTCCGAGGAGGAGCTCTTTCCTTTTCAATGTGGGACAATTCCCAATGAGTTATCCTCATTAAACCCATTTTCCAGCATTAAGAGTTTTCCTCTTTCTCAACCCCATTCTTTGATGCCAATTTCCATTCACTCCCATTCTCCGAATAGGTCATGCGACATACCGTTACGAACCTTGTCATACCATCTACTCAACTGTCTTGAGTATGGTGCCAAAATACAACGGCTGTCACTTGGAATCTTGACTCAAAGATGGTCTCGTGACCATTCGGAAACTACCATGTTAAACATGGTTTTTCCAACACCCCGCCGGATTGCGATACCTCGTGATCTGTTCGGCGTATGGGGTTTCTTGGCATACGTTCCAGGCTTGTTGGAACGCGTCATCCGAGGCTTGGTAGGGGGGGTATCCCCGCTGATGTGGTGGTGGTCCATAACTTTCCTCGATCATGTGTTCGGGATATCTATCGTCCTTCGTGTGGGTATCGAGAACACGTTCCCTATGCGTGTTTGGGTGGACGACCATCGGAGGGATCATTTCGGGGGCACTGTCCCCTTGATGGGGCAGTCTTGCGTTGGTTCGTCGCCCTGCTGCTTCCAGGGCGGCCCTGTAAGCTGAATCTTCCGCTTCACGGCATAGATCTTTATCTGTATTGGCGAGCTGGGTAATTGGCAATGCGATGCCGGCAGCTGCCATGGCCGTCATACATGCTGCCAGTCGAGCTTGCAGCTGGGCATAGTTCCTTTCATCGGCTGCTGGAACAACGTGTTGTACTTCTACCATGGATGGTGTAATTATCCTCGGCGGAAGAGTCGGTGGTCGGGACAACTGTTCAAGTACATGACCCCCGGGCATACCATATCGGCGATCTTCGTTCGTTTGTAGACGAGCGCCGGAGTTGACCGAGGCAGTTGGCAAAGGGACTCTTGAGCTCGGCCCTGCTTGGGATCCGGGTTGGCGTCTTCGTGCTCGCCTTAATACAGGCATGATTTGTTCGTCATCCGAGGATGAGGAGGGTTCGTCAACAATCCCTTCAATTCGCTGGGGTGGTTCTTGGTTGACATAGGAGGTTGTTGGTTGATTTCCGGGCTGGATAGCATCATTTCTATCACGGATTTCGAGTAGATCGTCGAGGTCTTGTTGGCTGAATTGTACGTTTTGGTTATTGGTTTCTACTATCTCGGGATGGGTTTCTTCTACATTGGTCACCATTGTCGCTCGTCTGGTAGAGGATTGGTATTCGAATTCTAAACTAGTTGGGGACTAGATGATTCCCGGAGACGGCGCCATTTGATAAAGCCATAACTTTGGTCGGTCGCGTTAGGCTTTTCAACAATAAAATAATGATAAATTAACTGCAAGTAATGAACACTTCTTGGTCTTTATTATTGATCAGGTCATTACACTTGTTCGGATTATTATTAACTTGCTACAATTGCGCTTGATTTAAATATTTAAACTCTTATCTTGATCATTCTCCTTCTTCTTCGATGCTCGGTTCTTTCTCTGTTCGGTTTGTTTCTTTACTGGGTAAGCTTTGATTAGTTTTTCTCTTTTCTCAACTTCTCTCTATAATTTTTGGATAGATTTTCTGGTCCTTTTCTAGGAGGGGTAGTTGACTATTTATAGGCAACTATGCCTTCTAGGATGTTGACAAATGTCTTCATCTCAGGGGGCTTTTCAGATATGGGTCCCTAGTTAAGTGAGTTTGGGCTTTTGATAATAACAGCCTTATTTCATGATGAAAAGGGCATGGGATGACCCATTTAAGCGTTGGATACCCATTTATAAGGTGGATTGATTATTACCCGAATAGAATATTCGGGTCCAATTTTTATGTTCTATCAGTTACGTTATTTTAGAGTAACACTATCGTAAATCCGGTAAATGTGTACAACTCACTAAAAACCGAACACCTATTAATGAACCAAAAATAACTACTACCATAAAATTAATTTAAAATTAAAACTAAAATATTCTATTGGTTGACACATTCTAAATTATAATGCATCGTATGAAGAAAAAAATAAAAATTAAATTTATCAATCGTGCCGAAAAAGTATCGGATGCATCTCAAATACGTTACGTAAAAAATAAAAATAAAATTTATCAACCGTACCGAAAAAATATCGGATATGTAATCGTGTGAACTTTTTTTTATTTACATTTTTTCATAATTTTTGTTTACCATTAGATTTGATTGTTTTTTATTTACATCTTTTCGAAGTTGTTTTGGGTTGACTACATCTACACCTTGTGGTTTAAGGATGATTATCTAAATACCACTATCGATAAAACTTATCTACCATTTAAAAAAAAATTACGCATTCAGTTTGACCTTTCTTAGATTTAGTTAAGAAGCTAAATCATAAAAATACTTAATTATAAGTTAGGAAATGATCAATATATAAATTTTGTAAAATGTATTAAATATGCAAATTAGGCCCAACTGTCCACCGGCCACCGCACTTACAAAGGTTATTGCTTAAAAACAATGAACAAAAAGGATAGGGATCAAACCATGGATTAGGGGCATCTAAAGTGTATATTTATCCTTTGCTAAACTATAAGCTCGTATTTATATATCTAGCCAATTGTTATACAATCTAATTCAGAATTTATAAGACTATATGAAATAGGGGGGAAAAAAGCATAATTTTCATGCTAAATCTCTAGTAATTACTTAACTAAAGAGTTCTTTGAAAGATAAGGACCAAGAAGTACTACATACATTCCAACAAGTCCATATTTTAGTTTTGGAATGTTTCACTTTATAAGTCTAATTTCTATAAATAAAACAATTATTTGCTAGTTTAACAAAAGTTGTACTTACTAAATATGTAGAAAAAATAATAGACAAATCTGTAAAGTATGTGTAAAAAACAAGGTAAATATGACATCTCATTAAATTCATTGATTTATGTAATGTAATTATAAATGGTGAGTAGTAATTAAGGAATCCGTATATGATATACTATTATCCAATGGTATTTTGTGCTGAAACTCGTTTTGTTCACTTTCTATTTTTCTTGCACTGGATATAAGAAGCAAGTCATGTGGTGATAATACATCACAATAAATTCACACATGTGACACTTGTACTTAAGTGTGAGTTGATAAAACCCCAACTCTCTATATTATTAGCTGGATCTACCTATTTTCAGCCGGCCAATATTATGATGTTTTTTGTAATATTGTGTACCATAATTTCGTATCAGGCATATGCCATCATGTGAACTCCTAGTTCGAGATTACTCTTTTTTGTTTTGCTTTTGTGGGGGCAAGTTTATAACCTTTTGTTCATCAATGGTATGATATTTATTGGCAAACCCCTCAATGAAGTACAAAGGTATTTAACGTGGATTTTCATTCTTCAAAATTAGAAATTTGGAACCTGTTTTGTATAATGAAGACATAACTTCATGATATGGAAAAATTCCGATCATTTTTTTTTCCCTATCTTACTTATCAAAATTCCGGCATAATACCTTGATAATCTTACCTCTCGTAAATTAATCAAACATGTGAAAAGTTGAAATCAAGAAGACTTGAAAGAGACCGTGTTGCCTCGCTACTATCTTTCCATCTCCGATGATTATAACTTTGCATTCTCTAGGGGGGAAATTGGATTTTGTCTAATGGCTAGGAACATTAAGCTTTGGTAGCATCTTTTGGTTATGATTTAACTGAATGGAGTCCGAATCTTCTACGCATAAGTCATGTTTACTTAATGCACTACTGTATATAGCTCAATTTCGTCTAAGCGATAGGCGAGATCAGGCTTTAGGCGACCTAATTTCTCATACAACCCGCATTGCGTCTTTTATAACATTGATGTAACCGATACCGTAAGATAAAGTTTGCATATCATAAATAAATTCGGAATTAACAAATGCGATCTATCTCTCTCTATTTTCTTTTTTTGACCTTGTTAGTATAATAAACTTGCTTTATGTTTGTTTCAACAAACTAAGGTTATATGGGCTTTTATCTTCTTTGCAAAAAAGCTCACAAGGGTCTTAACAAAAAAGTAGACAAAAGGAGCTACCACTATACCCATAGGCTCAAATCACTATACACTTTTGTAGCTTTTGAAGTAGACTCGACTTAGACCCAAAGTACAAAAACGATACCCTAATATATTATTCATTGATGAGACATAAATAACATTCTTTTTTTATCTTTCCATTTTTTAGGCCATGCCTTTAATAAAAGACCTTCAATCACTGCTACAAAAAACTTCACAAATGTGTCATATGTGAAATTCTGAACAATTTTATCGCTTTCCAATGAATATATAGTGGTTTCACCATGGTCTACTTGTCTTGTGGTAGACTTATATCTATCTTTTAAACGTTATGTAATAAAGAGAAAGTTCGTCTTGGGTTTCAACTCTAACAAATTTAAAGGTATTGTTGCTTTATATGATCCTTAAAATTAACAGGTTAAACTAAAAAAATTCGAATTCAAATAATATCGAGTTTTTGTCGATAATTGAATGGGGAAATTGTTAATTAAGTTGTAAATAAGATACAAATCCAAAATTTACCCTAATTGAATGGAGTATGTAGGCGGCAGCTTTTTGGGTGGGCACGGGACGGATTGAGCCAAACTCTAACTCAACTCGTAAAATAAATTGCGGGACGACGGATTGATAAAATTTAAATCTCAACTCAATACAACTAAACCCGCTATAGTTAAAATCCCAACTCAACCCAATGCAACCCGCAAAAAAAAATTACGGATTGGGACGGATTTATTATTAAATTTTTATTTTGGTCCTTTATTTTTCATAATTTGCACAATCAGCCTAAGTTTTAAAATAAATTGTATGTTTCAAACAGAAATAAAAATTAAAACCAATTATAATACGTTTATAACATTCACAACAAGTAAGAAAACTAAAATATAATAATATCGGAAGGTTTTCATCTTTAAATACATAATGTATGTATAAATATATATTTTTTTTATTTTTTATATATATAGCAGTTTGAAACGGGTTGTGACGGATTAACCCACGGTTTGGTAACCCCGATCCTAAACCAACTCACAAAATATATAACGGATTGCGACGGGACGGATTAACTTTTTTTGACTCTCAACCCGCCCCAATCTGCACGGATTGTGTTACAGGTTGGGTTTGCGTAATTTTTGACCACCCGTAGTTTCATTATTTGAAGGCCGGATTGAACTATAAATTCGATGCGACCACAATTGATTTGTTTGGTTATATAAAGTGCAATGATTAGGTAAGACAAGTTTTTTCAAAATAATAATTGAATGTGGTATTAAAAATTGAAATAGTCTAATTTCGACGGGTTTGTGACTTCGAAATTTGAAGTCTAAGCCCGTCTAATTTCCAAATATTGAACATGAAAAAATGATATGATGAAAAGTAAAGTTGGTTTGGGACCTTGGTTTATTATGATTAATGCGGTGCATGTTTGATTGGTTGTATGATAAGTTGCTTTCTTACTTTTTCTTTTCCCACTTTTTTCCTTCGGCCTGCTCTCTTTCAAGAGGTTCAGTGCAAGACTGAGAGGCTAAGAATAGGAAAGAAAAATGTACCAAAAAAATAAATAAATAGGAAACAAAATAAGTTATTAAACTTCAAGTAAGTTATATTAACTTTGATTTTTTCCTTAAGACCATTACTTGAACATGATTTATACTATAGGCGGGTACCTTTGTATGTCTGGTGGAAGAACAGTGACCGTTTCATCAAGTATATCGTGATTAGTGGACATAATAAGTTTAGTTAGAGGCGTTCATGAAGATCGTTCTTGTCCATATGCTTTTCAAAACGAAAGATCAGTTTCTTTTTACCTGTATAATTTGTACAGATTTCATGTTATTGATAGTGTTGAGTCATTTTGACAGAAATGACTGAATTTTTCAGAAAATAAATTGTCCTAAGTTTGTTTTGGGGTTCCAAATTTCAGAATTTCATGACCCGCTTCATCTTTGTTTTCTCATTCCGAAGAAACAGACGTGATTACCCGTGCTTAGAAATTAACACTGCAGATCTCTATTATCTTGAAGAAACAACTGACCTTTTATTTAATTTTTTTTTACTAAAAGAGCTAATGATGATTTTTTTATACCTAAAGAGTTCTTGTAATTTCTCTTTTTAGGCTGTGTAATCATTTTCACTTTTTCTTTTTCCTTGTTACAGCATGTCTTTTTTACTGGCCTTTGAACAAAAATAATTTAAAATTTTAAATATACTGGTCAAAGTCAGATCGATCGGGTGATCATTCCGTTTCACTTTTTTGTCTTCCTTCTTATGATGAATCACTCCAATAAAGAGGTAAAGTTTGTTATGGAATAATTATTTACTGTTTAAGTCAGAATTTCAAGTTGTAATTAATTGGTTATGTCACACGAAATAATAAAGATATCAGTTTTCTCCATCATTTGTAAATACAACAAAAATGACCCAAATTTTTTTTATGTCTAAAGTAAGTCAATCGAATGGTTGGAGATGACGTCTCGGTCAACAACCTCACAACCCGGTTTTGAAAAGACATTTGGTTGGGTGACGTCCCGTTATATTCAGTTGCTTTGAGCCTTTGAGAATTATTCTGCCGAATGAAATTGATAATACAATTTGTCGTTACTGAATCAATAATGCTTGGAAGTAGGGCGTGCTACTTTTTTTAACCGGAAGAGACTTTAGTTGCAATCACAACTACAAGTATGTGAATTTTTGCCAAACCAATTATCTGGACCGATTCGCATGGAGAGACAACTCAGAGGGTAAATATACTGTCAAATCAGCATACCTTTTGATCTCTGGTTATTTAAGCAAGCTCCTAGAGCAGGTAGATGATAGACACTTGGCCAGAATCTGAAAAATTATTGCAGGACGTCAATGCAAGTGCACGATATGGTTGGCAAAACAAGACCGTCTGGTCACAAACAGTTTGAACACAAGGCGTGGATTGACGTCATCACCCAACTGTCTAGTGTGCAAGCACGTATTTGAATCTATATTGAATGGGATTGTGTAGTGGCTAAGGCTGTTTGAATCTATATTGAATGGGATTGTGTAGTGGCTAAGGCTGTTCGGAAGCCTTTGGTCACGCTACATTGCCAAGATAGATTTTTTACGCTCCAACTATCCACATGGATCAATTTATGCGTGTTACGGGATGATTAATTTACAATTGACTACCATGGCATGGTGTTCTAACTTCTAAACATGTATATCTTTGTTATGGCTATGGAGAGACAAGAGAGTCTATGGCTGAGGATTTGTACTGCTCGTTGATCGTGCATGTGTCGCTGTGGACATGACTCATAATTTTTTAGCATGGAGGAAGTGGAATGAACACCCATTGCGAAGGCGTGGTTAGAAACCACCAGAAAAAGGGTGTGTCAAAATAATAAAGGACGTGTCTTTTTCTTTGCGTCTAATGTTGTGAAGGTTGGCAATGCTGCGAGGGATGCTGATGGATTTTGGGTTGGAGGTTTTTATTCCATTATTGTTTGAACCGCGGTTTTCACAAGCGATTTATAGGCATTTGTTCATGGGTTTGAGTTTTCGTGGCAAAAGGAATGGCAAGACGTTATAATTGAATCTGATTTCATAAACAAGTGTGAGGCCTCTGATAACCTTTATGTCAAACATCTTGATTGTAATATAATTAGGAGATTAATAGGTTTCAAATCAGTTGCACTTTAAACAAGTACAGTAGTATTCCTAAGAATGTAAAAACTGTAAGAATTTTCCTGAAATAGAAAAATAAAATAAAAAATACGTCATGATTCATGAATGATTTCGATTCTCTATATCCGCCCCATCACTGAGAGCGGTGATTTCTATTTGGGAGAAAAACCTCATAAACATGTGCTTATAAACCAAACTTCATAACTTACGCGTATCGAATTGATTTCACAAGCTAAAGCCTTAAAAAAAACAATTTATCTTCAAGTTTCTTTAGCTAACAACCCCACCCCTGCTCAATCTTTCATGTTCTGAATGTATTGAGTCCTAGGCAATCCCAAATTTCAGTTCATTTCTGGTTATGATTAAACATGCTCCCAACTTTAAACACAAATTGATGATTTGGTAGCTTCCGGTCGTGTTTTAGGACTTCAATCGTTTCTAGTATATTTTAGAGGGTTTTTTATACTTTTGTACAAAATACTATTGACTTTTTGCGATTTCGTATACCATACTACCAGATTGTTTAATTTGTACACCATGCTACCACTTTTCGGTGATTTTATACACTTCCGTATAATAATTTCCGTCCACTCGACTTTCACATATTACACCCACATTTTTTCTTTCGTAATATCAGTTGCATATATTGATCCATGTAGCGTACTGAACTGATCAAGCTTATGATTCTCATTCCATACTACATATTAATTATGTACAAAGTCCGTTTAAATTTTCAAGTCTAGCTTGAACTTTATGACAAATGATGAAATATTTTCTTACAAGATATTCTTTTCGGACGGAATTTTTAATTTTATTAGACGAAAGTGTATAAAATAACCCAAAAGTGGCAGTATCGTGTACTAATTAATTAATCAGATAGTATGATGTACACAATCGTAAAAAGTCAATAGTATGACGTAAAAAATTGAAAAAAAAACCTATTTTAAAAGAGTGAGCAGTCACCTTAATTCATGTTTTTATGTTATCGGTTAATTCACATGAAAATAGTTTTCACCTTATCAGGATTCACAAGGAAATTGAAAATTTGGAAACACAAAGAAAGACTCTACGGATACCTTATTGGAACATGACTTGCAGGACTCTAGAAATAAAAAAGACAGAGACGGAAAAATTACCATAATATACAACTTTTCAAGTCTAATTACCAAAAATAAAAAACAAAACTTTTATTCCCAAAACATACGACTCTAATAAATATGTGTAATTGTATGTTTGTATATTTTGGTAATAAACTTTTAGATATTGTATGTTTTGGTAACATGTTTTGGTTGATGGTATGTTTTGGGTATCGAATCAAGAAAGACTTACCTGGAAAAAAATTGAGAACCTGAATAGAGAAATAAAAGTAATTTTTTTTAATCCCAGAGTAGTACAGGAATCATTTTTGGTACCAACTGATTCGTGAAATACAACGATAAAAATAGCTGTGATTCTGGAAGCTATATTCACATATATAGCAGAATTAGAATGAAAGGGAAAAAATTAGTTTGTTTACAAATACAACAGAATTACAAAGCAGAGCATTATTCACAGTAGTAATCGTCCGAATAATCATCTAAGAACCATGTATTCGGAACAATTATAATAGCAATTTCGCGGGCGATTGAGCATAAAATGTCTTTTTTTCTTTTTCTTCTTCTTCACTATGCCATGATGAATATCATCGTCCGCAGAAAGAAGCTTTTATCTCTCAAGCATCGCTTTTTCCGATTTTACTCACAAAGGATGGTATTGGCTTTGCTTGGATGTGTTGCATAGCCTTCACAGTCAATGGATTACCCTTGCTCTGTCATATTATCAAAAATCAAATTAGAACTTGAAACATTAATCGATTAAAAAAAATGAAAAATACTTCCAATCAAGCCACATTTAAGTGAAAACAAGAAAGCCTATTTCTTCTGGAAAACCTTTCTTGTGACAGTATTCTGCCACACTGTACTCTCTAGAAAAGTTTTTTTATTTTTTTTGGTAAACTGCAAGACAAAATTTTTCTTTTCAATTCACTATCAAAATTGCGAGTCCAATGGCGGAATAGGTTGCAATTAAACATGATTTTAGAAATACAAACAGTAGCAGATTATTTTCTGGTGAAATTCTAGACAATAGCATTTCCTCAGTTTTAAAGGAACCCTCTTTGAAAAAATAATATAGAAAGTTTTTTCACTAGTTACAAATATTTATAAACATATCAACAATATTTCCAAAATGATGTAAAAAAAAACTGTTCTCTTTTAAATAATAAATCCCTGCTTAAGAGGAAACACGCGTTAAGAATTGTCTCGTTTGATTGCAGCTCTTAAGCACAATAAGTTTGATTTTTTGAAAGTTCAGTAGAAAGCTAGGTTCATCCGGCTTAAAGCTTCTAACTAAGTCCAACTCAAAGACAAAAGAGTTGAGCCTACACAAACGAAAGAAGGGAGAAATAGACTAAGCCTAAAAACCACAACCAAATGCGTTCTTAGTAACAAAAACAAATATAAGTTAACTACAATAGTAACTCTTACCAGTGAGCAAGTACCCCTGTACACGTCGCAGACGGGATAATCATGTGGGCAACAACTGAGATGATCCTCGCAGCAAGACGCCCCCTCAAGAGGACAACACCCCCACGAAAAACAATAGTTTGCATATTCGTATACGCAACAACAAGTCGTGCTCTCAGGACATGTATAATAGTCGTCGCAGACTGATGGTGGTGTGACAGGAGTAGGTGGCGATGGGCCTGGGTTAGGAGGGTTTTGGCCTAGTTTGATGGGATATGAAGGTTCGATAGCGATACCACATTTGCCAGTGTTTGCTACATTACGTTCCATACGTATGTATCCACTTTCTCCCCAGCTTGCACCCCAGGAGTTCTTGACGATCCAGTAGTCCACTCCGTTTTCAGTGCCATAGCCTACTGCGGTGACTCCGTGGTCAAGTGCGGTCCCACATTTTCCTGTGAACACTCCCTGTGTAAAAAGTAATAAATAATATTAAGTGCCTCGATTTGTTACATTGCTAAAGTAATCATTGTGACACCTCTACGAAAATCGCAAGCAAATGGCAGAACCATGATTATAAACAATTGTGATTAGAATATCACGGGTATATAACTTTTCTAATATGAACTGATCATATACATGTAGTCCAGATAATATTTCTAGTATATTTTCAAATTTCTATCCATTTAAGACATCTTCTAGGCTTGCAATAGGTATAAGTTGTTATTGGTATTATAGTAAACCCGTTCTATAAGTATGGAAAAGATCAAAGATGTAGTATTAAGAAATCGAATGATGACAAATATACGAAAACATACCGAGTCGTAAAACTGGAATGTCATGCCCCCAGCTTCGATTGCCACGCTAATGGGCTGATTCGCAACGGCCTTTAGCAGCGCCGCCTCGCTATATTCAGGCACATCTTCATAGTCATCAATAGTCACAACCTTAGCATTTTTCTGCAAAAAAGTAACCAATATCACCAAAAAAGAAGGCTTTAAATAAGCAAAAAAAATAATTGTTTTTTTGGTTACAAAATACCGACCCTATATTGGTCGCATTTCCCATCCCGAGCCTTGTAGGGGTAATCGTCGTCTGTGTCGATACCACCGTTGTTAATGATGAACTCGAAAGCATAGTCCATAAGACCGCCATTACATCCTTCATTATACGACGTGTCACAGTCAACAAGCTCTTGCTCGGATAAAGAAATTAATTTTCCGGTAGTTATTTGGTTAATTCCTTCAACCGCGGCGATTGTGGAAAATGCCCAACAACTCCCTACATTTTCAATGAAAGGGGCCAGGAATAAGTTTATTTCATCATTGATTACAAAAAAAAAAGTTATTTCATCATTAATTAAAATTTAAAAGATTCTTCAAAACAAAATAATGGACCAATTCCAATAAAACTGCCGGCCAATAAGGAAAATAAAATGTATTATATGTGGGACAGGATAATAGATGAAAGTCCCCTTTAAAAAATACTACTATATCATATTTAATAAATTATTTTATTATATTCACGATAACATGTACTCCTATGACGTTTGTGACAAAGCAGAAAGATTCCAATTTAACTTTTTCACAGAAAAAATAGATTCAGAATCAACAAGTAGGTAAATATACCGAGAGCAATCGTATCACCATACTTAACCATTTAATAAAATTTAAGACATTTTATATCTTTTAAAAAATCGTTTACATTTACATAAAATTTTAGTTTCACTATTAATTTCTTTATAATAACCCTACATTATTTCTTTTTATTTGCTTATTATTATTTAATAATCATCACAATATTACAAACACAAAAATATGACCCCATAATAGTTTCGTACTATTATATTTATCTATTAAACCATATACATTAATTATATAATAAGATGAATTTTGTGTTTCGTGAAATTTAAAGAATTTATAAGATTCAGTATGCATACCAATTTTTATATCATACTACTCAAATTTTAAGAAAAATTATGTTTTGAGTTAATTGACAAACAAAAATTGGTCAGTCAAACAAAGAGACAAAATGATTTCACACCTACTAGTTTTATAAACAAATAAAACCAATAATTGTTGTCCTGATCAAAAAGCTAAGTAATTCTCAAATATCCAATACTCATAAATTCTTCTGTCTTTTTTTTAATTATTATTTAAGTTATCTCTATAGATATTCCATCCACTATCACAATTATTGGTTTAAGATGAGATATTCGTGGCCACAAATTAATTCACTTCTTTAAAGCAAAAGGATAGTAACAGATAGATGATCTCTCACGCAAATTCATTGACTTAACTAACCAAAAACAAAATAACAAATCGTTAGTTCCAATAATCATCTACTGGAAATACTACAATGTTTATAATCCCTAGATAATTTACCTACTTACTTACACCACTAAGTATTATTTTTCCTATGGTCCAATTGTCTAATGTGTTTAAACTTTTAAGTCTTTAAGTACTAGAGATTGTTAATAAATAAGTTGGATGGAATTTCCAAAGTTTCCATCTTCTATGCCATGTGATATGATCTAAACTTCTAAACTACAATATCATCAATTCGTAAAACCTTCTTTTAATTTTCCATGGTTATTTAGTAAGAATGACCATCTATTAATAAACCCTTATTATCAACTAGTCAAGTTTTTTGTTTTTTGTTTGAAATGAAACTAGTCAAGTTCATAAAATAGCAATCCTATGTAAAAAGAATTCCATATTTCCAACTTTATAGGAATTACCTAACCTAAAGAGCTGTTCTCCTACTTTTGATCTATCAACGCGTTTGAATTGTATACATACACTCTCATTTTTTTCCATATTAGCATACTATCATTCTTAACTATCTAAGCATTGACGGAACCAGTATTGCGAAATGCGGGGCTGATTTACTATATAAAAAAAATTATACCTTATGTTAATTTATTTTACGGAATGAGTGACTGAAACATTAAAATTTAAAAGTTTTGATCAAAATAAATAGGAAAAATCTATTTTTTCATAATTTTTTTCCAAAATATAGGGCTGTAACCCCTGACCGTCCCTCATCTTAAGCCAAAACCAAAATAGGTGCTTGAATCGGTAAGTGGAGTAAAACATTTGGGACAATAATAGTCTTTCAAAAAAAAAAAGAATTGAGAATAGTAATCCAAAATAATGGCACCACTAGTGAAACTACTGAAAAGTTACTTAACAAAGAAGAATATTATCAAAATGGACCAACAAATCAAAAATATAACTAGATTGACCTTAAAAAATTGGAGACTACACTTGTTTCTCTCATCAGATTCAAGAGTATTTTTCAGCTGTATGGTTTTTTGGTAAAACAATATGTATCATAACAAAACAAGTATAATTATTACTATAACAAATTAACGCAAGTCCATAATTTGAATCTCAAAGCAACTTTTTAAGAATAATATTCATTTTCTAAGTGAATAGTAAAAACATCCTAAAACTATGAAACACATGTATCTGCTACATAATATCTTACAAATAAAGCATACACACTCAAGCACAAGATCTCATCAAGTAGTAACTCAGTTTCAAAATATTTGTCCATCACATAATTAGGTATAACTTTGACCGGCATGAAACTTATATGTAAATTACTAAAACGGAAAATTTTAAAAATTAATCATAAAATTTAAATGTTAAACTATGTGATTAATTTTTAAAAAAAATTATTTCGACAATTTAAATAGTTTTAATTTTTGAGCAGTAATAACCAAACTGATCAAAAAGAAAGTCCGCAAAAAATAATAATTCCAACCAACAGTGAAAAATACAGCAAAACAGTAAAAAGAAATTACCACATGTATCTGGTACCTAGTATTTACAAACAAATCAAGCATACACACTCAAGCACAAGATCTAATCAAAATCATCAAACTGACCAAAATAAACACAGTAACAAAAAATAAACTCTAACCAACAGTAAAACAGTAAAAAAAAAAATTATTAGTTTCCAGGAAATAAACACAGTAACAAAAACAAACTCTACCAAACTGTAAAAAAAAACAGTAAAACAGTAAAAAAAACTTACCACAGCTCCCCTGATCTTTGACTCTAACAACTGCCCCTTTCTCCCTCCAATCGATAGAGTCAGGTAACGCCTCGCCTTCCACCGGAGCATACCTTAAACTCTTTTTCGGCTTTGACAACCTCTTGAAACTCTCCCCTAGCTTAACACCCAAGTATTTAGACCGGTACTCATCGTTCGTTAAGTCAGCAAACCGGTTCAAACCCAATTTAAAAGACTTTTCTACGGAGTTATGTTCGTCGATAAACTCAAGGTTTGTCTTGAATATGTTGAACCGGGTTTCCTTTTCGCCTAACGCGTTGTAAGCTTTGTTGTGTTTAACTAGCCATGACTCGAAGAGTTCCGAGACTTCGGACTCGGTTCGGTGGGAGTAGGAGAGGGTGAGTAGAGAGAGGAGGAGGAGGAAAGAGAGGGAGAGAGATGCCATGATTGAGAGAGAGTTGGATATGGAAATATGAGAGTAGTGGGGAGAGAGCTTGGCATTTTAAAGGCATAGGAGGGAGGGAGGGTGGAAAATTTAATTTATTTACCAACTCTGTTTTAAATTAATTATAAATTATAAAATTACGTGTAATTATTAATCATATTAAATGAAAATATTATAATTCGTTGGTTTTCAATTAATTGTAATTTACGAAATTATTTATAATTTTGGTAGGATTATAACATTTATTAAAATTATCGAAATGAAAATTTTTAAAACTAAATTATAAGTATAATTTAATATTTGAATTATATGATTAACTTTTTAAAATTTATTTCGATAATTTTGATAAAAGTTATTGACCGGTCAAAATTACACGTAGTTTCGTAATGGTCAATTAATTGAGTACGAAGGAGTATATTTTTTTTATTTTTAAAATATTTAAAAATATTTTTTACACTTTTGGTAAGAGAAAATAGTTGATTGTTTACGTATAAGTAATTTACGAAATTACATGTCATTTTTAATTTGTAGTAAATAAAAAAATTATAATTCATCCGTTCCAAATTAATTATAATTTACGAAATTACGTGTAATTTTGACCGGGTTATAACATGTATCAAAATTGTCGAAATAAATTTTTTTAAAACTTATCATATAATTTAATGTTACTATATGATTAACTTTAAAAAAAAATTCCTTTCTATAATTTTGATACAAGTTATTGATCGGTTAAAATTGCACGTACTTTCGTAATAAACAGTTAATTGCGGACGAAGGAGTATATATATATTTTTTTTCAAATATTTAAAAATATTTTTTTACACTTTTTGGTAAGAGAAAATAGTTTATTGTTTATTGAGATGTAAGTACTTTTTTTGTGTGATAATATGATGATGGTACTCAATTAAAATTGGTATTCTCTTTTAATGACAGCATCATGCCATAGAATTGGACTTTTATTTAGTTGTATATAAAACCTCTGTTTCAAATGTCCCCATATTATTTCGATTAATCTCTGCCCAGAGTCCTGGTCTCACGTCCCGATTAATCGCGACGTTTTGATATGATCAAACCCGAATCAAACAGGTCAACCTAGTTGGAATTCGTGTATTTTTTTTTATTAAATATTTTTAATATTCTTAGTTCAAAAATCATGTTTATAATCAATTAAGATTTGCGTTTACAAATTTTTTGTAAATGCATATCTATATTTATTTTGTTTTATACTGTACATATTGTTAGAAAAACCATGTTAAAACATAGTAGTTTTCGAATGGTCACATGACCATCTTTGAGTCAAGATTTCAAACGACATCCGTTGTTTTTTGACACCATACTCAAGACGCTTGAGGAGCTGGTATGACAAGCTTCGTAACGGTATATCGCATGAACTATTCGGAGAATCCTTATGTTTGTCATGCTATGAATATTAAATGGAAATTGCCGTCAAACATTGGGGTTGAGAAAGAGAAACTCTTAATGTTGGAAAATAGATTAAATGGGAATAATCCATTCGGAATTGTATCATATTGGAAAATAAAGAGTCATTTTTACAATATATATACAAAACCATCTCATGTGTATATTAATTTGTGTGTCCAAATACACATGTGTGTATAAGTGTGTACCACACACGTCCGCTTGTTCGGGCCTCGGGTCTAGTCCCAAGACAGAAAAGAAGTTTTGTATAAATAACAGGAGTGCTTCTGAAAGTTTTCAGCAAATCTGTAACTGATGCAATGAAAAAAGTTAATGCTCCCCCTACATCAGAAAACACAGAGTCATCCACCAACAACTCGACCTTGATTCGTCGTCAGTTTTCAGTGAGTCATCCGAGACGTTGTAACTTGGAATCGAAGCGTCAACGTAACTAGAAACCTAAAGGTGATTGGGCGAATATCGGTTAATGGCAGACTGTTTACAGTCGCCTCGTCTATTTCCTTTCCTGCATTTTTATTCCGGTATTCCGCTTTTCAATTATGTATATTTCTATTATGTACATTTAAATTCAGTCTTTTCTTTTATGTTATGTAATTTCATTTCAGTTCTTTTCTGTAATTTCATTTCAGTACATTTCAATTCTGTAATTTATATTTCAGTTCTGTAATTTCTTTTATTTACAGAAACAGTCCAGCAATTTAGTAATCATACTATTCTATCTGTCAGTTTCTTTTAATTAACAAACAGTCCACCGGTTTAGTTTTATACTATTCTGTCTGACAGTTTTGTTTAATTACAAACCAGTCCACCAGTTTAATAAGTTATATTAATCTGTTTGGGTTTTAATTAATTGCATATATATTCTGCAAGTGTCGGAATTTGTAATAGAATCATATTCCATTATAGAAATAAAATTTGTTTATTTATTTTCGGTCCTTGCACTTTAAATTATTGATTTTACGTACACTTAAACCAACACATATATACTATTTACATATCTTTTTTGAATTCTTGATATTATACCGATAAACTAACAATGTATAAATGTTTAATTTAGCTCATTAATTGAATTTACAACCTATGTGTCAAATGAAAATCCAAAAATTCGTATTAAAATATTAAAATATGGTTTTTCCGCCTAGACCCCGCTTCCCCACTTATTCGCCTAGACCCCAGACCCATCTCCCGCTTTTAGTCCGCCTAGCGACTTTTGAAAACGTGTATAAAACTTATGTTCTGGTTAATGACCATTCAAAGTTGTAATTTTCCTTTAGGTAAATGAAAATACAACGATGAAAGAGATTTTTATAACAGGAGATTGATGATGGATCACTTAACAAATGTTAGAGCTTTCGATTAAAATGACAATTCTGAGATGTTTTTGAGAAAATTATACAAAGATGTGGTATTAAGCTAACGAACAAATGTCATTTCCTTGAAATAAAAACCCACAAGTCCTTAAGCTACCTTTTGACTTATTTTTTCGAGTAATTTGGAATTTTCTTTCCACAAAACTCTTTTGAAATTTTATTTCCCCACCCACACCTTAAGTCTAGCTACTTGAGCTCATTTTGATTTTGTCTACATACTTTGGAATTGTCCTTTTAATTAAATTAAGAGGGACCATATAGAGATAGATTTTTTTTTGACAGACACTCTCTTGCACTTAATCTTAAGGTCGCATCGCTTTATTATCGAATTTTTTAACTATATAACGATACCATAACAAACTAATTTGATTTTAGAATTTTTATACCATTATCGAACCAAAAAATTCGGTATACCGAACTTTCGGTTTACCAAACTATTCGTTCGGTTCGGTTCGGTTTCGTTTTTATACCAAACTTTAACGTTTACAAGTGATGATAGAAAAATGGTACGTATTGAGAAAAAAAAGAAAGTATAAAGTTTTAAAAGTATTAGATTAAAAATATATATATATATTTATTTATATTATTGTTACATTTCTTGTTTCTTTGCATAAAAGAGTAAAGATTATTAGATATTTCTAGTAAATGTTATAAATAAATAAAAATGTTAAAAATATTCAATAGAAAAAGTAATTTAAGTATATTATAACAATGTTAATAATTAAGTGTATATAACTCTTTTAGTTTATTTGTCTATATAATATATTTTAATATTTCGGTTTGAATCGGTATCATACCTAATTCACCAAACGAATACCGAAACCGAACCGACTTTCAAAGATCGGTTCGGTTGTACCGTACCGTAATGCCGGTATACCAAACTTTTGATACCGACTTGATTGGTTCGGGTCGAAAAGCGATCGGTTGGTAAAAGTCGGTACAAAAAGGTCACCCTTACTTAATGTGTATCATTGATTTACTCTCATATGCATGATCTTATGATACACATTCAATCTCTATAAGAATTTATGTCAAAAAATATCTACTTATATCATCACTCTTAAATTAATGATGACATTTTAAAATAATTAATGTTAAATAGAAGCATTTAAATTTTTTTAGCCTATCTATACTATTACTTTATGTTAAGAGTCCTTATGAGGCCTTGAAACAAATAATTAATTAAAACTCCTCTAATTAACATAAATTACAAATAGATAAAATACAAAAGACCAAAATAACTGATGAACGGTTAAAAAATAAACAACCCATGTCAAATAGATATCTGTCTCTTTCCAAAATAACTGCCTTTTCAGTTTTCAGAATAACTCATTCTCATCTTCATCTATATATATATATATATATATATATATATATATATATTTGATAGAAAACTTCACAATTTGAAACTCACTGGTAAGATACTTTAATTTATTTTTAATCAAATTCAATTAATTCTGTTTTTATTAGTAGTATATTTGTACTTTTTTTTATCAAAAATTTACTGCAATTTGAGTTTTTTAGTAAAACAAATATTTATTGTGCGAAAAGGTTATCACTGATTCACGCGTTACACAACGAATCGCGTGAAGAAGGTGGGCTAGTATATATATGGAGCCTCGAGGTACATGCAATTTATAGACTATAGTTTTTGATGACTGGATGAGATTCCAATGTAAGGAATCTGAAAGGGCCACGTTTGCTCCCCTTTTGGCTTATCACTAGTTGTGTGTTCAACTTCAACAGCATGTGTGGACAATTTACAATGTACATCAATTATTGGAAAGCTCACATTAGCACTACAAACTAACCAATGTATTTATGTTAATTCCATCTTTGTTCGTATTCTTTTGTATTTGCATGGAACACTATCTGATTATTAGGGGGAAAAAATCATCTCTAGAGTTTCTTCACATGCAAATTGGGCTAGCGATCCAACTGATTTTTAGGAGATTATATCATTTCTTTTAGGAGTAAACAAAAAATATATTTCTCGCTTTTCGATCTAGGTAGGGTATCGGTAATGGCTTCCATTAACTGTGAGTTATCTGGTTACAACGATTGTTGGTTGATTTGAGTGTTTTTATGTCATGTCCTATGCTGATATATATTACTATATAACAAGTGTACAATTCAAATTGCATATAACATTTTGTTTCAAGAGCTAGTATAGGAAGCACATTAAGACCTCTTACAGAATTTTTATACTATCCGTGTTAAAATATTTATACTAAAAAAAATTATCTTACGTAATTTTTTTAAAATTATGAGAGCTGCTATGGCATCACATGATCGATTACCACTTAGCTTCCTCGTGATCGCTTGCCACATTACTCCTTATCACAATCAGCATGGATGCATGAAACTATTGGGTTTTGTAGATTGATGATATTTTTACAAGGCTCCTACAATACAGTGCCATAATTTATTTTATCAATAAACTGTCGATGATTCTTGTTATACCATATGACGAGTTTGAGAGAGAGATTACAATATACTTATGTTTTATATCTAAGTGCACTTTATTATGTTAGTAGCTAGTCTTGTATATATTACCATTTTCTAACACTTTTTTAAACATAATCAGTACTCTTTTATGGTATTCACATGTTTTCTCCACTTCCCTCTTTTTTCTTTCTTTGTGATTCATATTATTTGATTATAGGATCGATAGACCTTAACAAATGTACAAATATAAAATTGCTGGCCTTGCCATAAGATCCGTGACCGTATCAATTAAAGAACTCATAAATCTGTATCATTAGAATTGCATAATGGTCCACTCAAATGGTAAATGGCCAATATAGAGCCAAGTCATATCCTTTACGACGTTGATACCAAGAAACAAACTAGTCCAAAATGTCAACAACTAGTTAAATGTCAAGCTTATAAAACAAACTGAATGGGTTATTTTCCTACGGCAACTGTTTTCGTGTTTCATCATACTTCTTTTGAGAGAAATATCTTCATTATAAGTTTTACAAGACTACAATATCTATTTAAAAATATAGTTGGGCATGAAATTAGTACGTTTTCTAGAAAAAAAATTTCATTGAATGACTTGTCATGACTCAATACAAATGAGCATCATCTTCACGCACGATAACCACAAAAAAGAAAAAAACATAAATTGGAAAATGATAGTATTAACTTATAGGTAGAGCCGTTGGGGTTAGAGTAGAATCCAAATGAATATGGAGTTGATGAATAACTACATTCACATATATACTTCGTATAGGCCGGTTATGAGATATTCGAGTCCCCACTACAAAAAAATACCCAAATAACGACGGGATTAGTGACGGTATTTTTTGTTACGAGCTTATTAACGACGGTTTTTGTGACGGTTTTGTGACGGTTTAGTCAATTTGCGACAGATTTGTGACAGTTTTTTAAATTAGCGACAGGCTTGTGACAGTTTTTGACTCTCACTAAATCAAACATTATTTTGTAGTGCCCGATACAAAAAAAATTAGAAAAACGGCCATTTGACAATATTTTACCTAAAATATTCTACTGACTTGAAAAAAAAACGCTTAAGTTCTTTACCAACTTCTAACACTAAACTATGCAGTGAAATGAAGTTTCATTTAATTTAGACTTTTAATCCTCTATACATGACATCAATATATTTTTGTAAAACACTAATATTAAGGTAGTAACCCAATGGTTTTCCATTTCAATTAAACAGTCGCTTGTGCATAATAATCGATCTAATATAATGTAATACTATCTAATATATAATATATTTATATATAGTATATACTAATAAATATCATGCACTTTAATTTTCAAGTCCCGGTGCTCTAGCTAGCACGGTTCGCACGGATCAAAACCGCCTCTCACTTCGTAGTTCGTACATACACTCATCTTTGCATTTCTTAATTAACAGGAGTATTAATTATGTACAAAAGACATATATCACTATCTATCTCGTGCCGATTTGTTTTAATTGATTTATAATCGGACAATTTTTTAGTAGGTCTATTGAAAGCCACCCCTAGATAGGAGTATATATATTAGTTGAGCTATATTCTCCCCTTATCTAAAGATATTTAGCAAGTTAGTATCACAAATTTGGCCACGTTCATATAAACTGTACTTTTTTCTAAACAAAGATTTAATACGTTAAAGGTCAAACAAAACTGAGGTTCCAATTTAAGTTTCTTGGACAAGAAATACAAACATACATTTGCCTCATTTGGTCGCATTTTAGGTATAAAAGTATACTTTATATATAAAGATGGAAAAATATTAATTTATGATTACTTTTTGTTAAATACAATGTTGTTTCGTAAACATCGTAAAAGTATACTTTTTAATAAAAATGTTGTTTGGCAATTTCGGTTTACATTTTAACTTTTCCATATGAATAGTTCATTCCAATTAATATAATCATACAAAATATTTAATTTGCAAAAAGTATTTCATTGAAAGATTAAAAAATAAAACATTATTATGAAAAAATAACGAGTATACAAACATAAAAAAGTAACAAAATTAACTACTTCGGCTACGGTCTCTCACGTTTCTACCAATTTGATCACGAATTTCATTTTGACAAAATATCATTTTTATTTGAAAATATTATGCAAATCATGTTAACAATGTAATCTGTGTGAAAGACCAATTTACATGTTTATCGATGATAAATTATAAAGATCAAACTATCTGCCCAATTCTGGTTTGATCCCGGTCCAATACCATTTGCAAGTTTTCGTTTTCAAATTAATTTGGCATCTCAACTTAACAATAACAGTGAAAAAACTTGGTTGTAAATATGTACTTTACAAGTTGTTATTACCATCCAAACAAATTATTTGATAAGTTTTATTACCCAATTTCTAAATAAACAACAAAATAAATTTATTTTTGCGTTTGTATTCTTCACCAAAAATTTCAGATTATAAAACTTAACAACCTAACATGAATAAATGGGTTGGAATGTTGAGCTACAACGCATAAAAATTAGTTTTCTTCCATAAGCAAGATGGAAGTTACTTTTGATAAGTTAAAATAAACTGATGTTTACTTTGTATAAAAGTAAGATTTTATACATGTAACAAAACAACACTTTTACTTTTCATAATTATAAGTAAAATTAAGTAAAAGTATACATGTGCCAAACAAGACCATTATAATAGTTATTTTTTCTTAAATTACACATGAAGACTATTCCTGAAAAGTTGCAGTTTCTTGCACGGCATATATGTTTTGATAATTTAACGGTCATTGGCCAGTTAGGATATTTTTAGACACTTTTATTTTGAGAAATTAAGTTCAGTCGCATGTTTCCTTCCCATTTTTTTACGAATATTTCCAATTTTTTGATGAAACTTTAATCAAACCCTCAAATGTGAAAAGTATCAAGTGGTGTTAAATAAAAACCAATATTAAATACCTTATGGTATGGGTGTGTATGTTCCTTTTCATGTTCTTCTTTTGGTAGGTGTAGTCGTGTAGAATCTAAATTGCTAACTGCTAAGGGTAAAAAATTTTTTTTGAAACAATTGCTAGGGTAATTAATTACACTTAATTCTGATTACAAATAAAAATAAAAATTACACTTATCCTTCCAATAATTTACACTGTTTTTATGGTCCCTATACTATTTGTTAAAGCAGTAATAACCACCAAATATTAAAACAACTTTGTTCCACTATGTTAGGAAATGACCAATCTGGTATTTAGCTTTTGAGCATTATTGCTATTCAAACCTTAACAAACTAGTCGTGAGTGGACTAATCATATAATAATTACATATTGATTTTTATAACAAAAAACAAGAAAACAAATTATTTATGAGTGTATTGCCACACCAACCGTTAATAGTTTAATTCGGTTGGAAAAACTTGCTATACAAATCGGGTTTTTTAATAGTTGATTCTAGTAGTCAGTCGATGCAATGACAGTGATACAAATAATGAAATAATAATCTACCCATGAAACTCAAATTAGCCTCTCTATGGATACAATTTTGGATGATTTTTCGTGAATATTACGGATGAAGTATTTTACTTTTTTTTTTAAATGGGACTCATTAGTACTGTTACAGTTGAAAATGGAGACCAAATTTTTACAACTATGGAACCATTTGTAACAAATCCTTTTCTTAGGTTCAAAGTTGAAAATCCTGACCATATCTTTAAACTATAGTACAATATAGAGCCATTTGTAACAAACCCTTTCGTAAGTTCAAAGCAACATTTATGGAGTAATTGAGAACTTATTATCAAAATCAATTCCCATCTAATTACAATAAAGTCAATGCTAACATGTTGGTAATTTGATACTATATAGGCGCAAATTTTGCAAGTACTGTAATTTAAATATCTTAAGCATACATAAATAAATAACTAAATTCTCCATAAAAGTAATTTCAGACATTTCCAGAATCTCATTAAACCAAAAAGTTAAGTTGCTTACGGACTTCGAAATTACGGCATTTTTCAGACCAACCAATTAATTGCAAATTGTACAGGCGTAAAAATCAATTTAGAGAAATGGCCACGAAACAAATAAACAAAATATAGTATTACTTTTAGGCAATTCATACGATATTTACTACTAAATCTACACGGTTGAATGTTAATTTATGAAACCATGCATGTATAGTTTTCGACATTTCGTGTGTGTAAGCTCACATTCTAAACGTTGTCGAAAACAGTACAAGATAGTAATTTTATATATAAGGAATCGATTAGGTACCGAGTTTTACACTTCATTTACATTAATTATTTTCTATTGAAAAAGTTTTGGTGTTGCCCGATTACTAGGAATTATGTGAATTTGGTCACATATTTTATTGATCAGTGCATTGATTATTGAATACAAATACATAACTGATAAAGTCCAAAATGAATAATTGCCAGGACACTTGGATAAGATAACTGCACATGGAACTTCATTAACAAGTTCAGATCCCCATCACTTCTTCTACTTCCAACCAAACTGGAGGAAATAGTCTTTTTATTTTAATTTTATTTAGTTACTTTTTTTGTTTCTTTTAAAAAAAATAGTTTTTATTCAGGAAGCCTCAAGTTTCACACACATATTTTACTGGCGTATATATGGCCAAAATAGAGGATGAAATAATGGTTGATCTAGAGAAGATAAAAAACCAAAATACAGGACCAACGAGAAATTATTTGGTCTTCTTAGAGTATTTCTCTAACACACTTTATAGCCACACACTTAGTATATTTTATTATGTAAGCTTGTGGGACCCACTAAATGTGTGGCTATAAAGTGGGTTGTAGGAATCCTCCAAGAGGACCAAATAATTTCTCCAACTCCATATATTTTTATGACCGAAAATGAATAATTTTGATATAGTCAAGGGGCGAAGCCATTAAATGTAAACGAGTGTGTCAAAATTTATATCAACTACTAAATTAAGTGAAATAAAAAAAAAATAATGACAATTTATCGTTTTTAACGTATTTTCGTGGAAATACATTGTCAAAAACTAAAAAAATGAAATTACGTGAGATGTCGTCGCCCACCGATGGTCTGCGCGCACTTAGAGAAACACTACCGTAAACCCGGTCTACTAAATTTAAGGGTGTGTCATCCACTAAAAACTCAACACATATTAATAAAACTAAAAATAAATATACTAAAAATAATTAAAAATACAAATTAAAAAATCAGATTGGTTGTCAATTCTACTAAAATAGTAGACCGGGTTCACATAATTGTTTTGGATGCACTTTAGCTTCCCATATGATGCTTCACAGTTAAAACCAATTTATGTAATACTACTATAGTTAAAATAAGTACAGTATTTTTTTAATATCAGTGTGTCAAACAACAATGTTTCATGACATTCTTTGTGATATGGGCTTTGTTTCTGTTTGGTTTGCTAGTTACTGGATCAGGATGGACATTGACTACATTATAAATTGCTATTCTTAATTATGAGTTGCTTCAACTGAAAATTAGCCTACCATTTTCCACATTATAAATTGCTATTCTCCTCATGTACTCAATGAAATGTGGATTTTAGATAAATTTCTATCAACTAGCATTGTTTGACAATAACATGAACTTATTGGTGTGTAGTATGAGTTAGCGTACGATGAAGTCTGGGTCGGTAAAAATTATTGTTAAGAATGAACTCGCTGGAGCTCAATATGGCATCAAAGCTATACTTTTTAGGTAAAGATCGATTATAAGTGGATTTTATGCTACATCATGGATAGGAAAATCTATGCATTTAATCGTCTAGAGGTTAGTAAGTACATTTCGTTCCCACATTTATAAATGGAAAAACATCTCGGAGTATTTTTTTTAGGTCTTACACCCAATGCGACAACATGAAGGCTTATGTTGGCATTTTTTTTTAAGCGAAAACATTGTTTAACTTTAAATAGAATCTGAAGCGATACACGACCAAAGATGGCTCGGCCCCGCCTGTTGGCCCGGCCTAGTCACTGTTGGTATAACAAGAAAAGGAAAGAAATGAAAAATTATTGCTACCTAAAAAGCCCAACTCAATAATCCACACATGTGACATGTACAAGCCCAATTACTCATCTTCCAACATAGTACCAACTCAATAATTCTTTTTACCATTTTGTTAAAAATTACTCATAAAACATTAAAGTATACAACAAAATAATGGGTGGATTTAAAGCCGGTATCACTTTTGCAATTGTATTAAGAAAATGACCACTCTTTTAAAATAGTCCCGTTTATTTTTAAAATAGTTTTATTTTAATAATAACATATGGTCAATTGAAGATATTCTATGATCATTTTAACACAATTTGGTCTTTTGAAAACAGTCAATGGTATTGAATTGAAAATTTTAAGTAAAATTTGTTTGTCTTGGACTATTAATAACTAAATAGCAATACATTTGAAAATACAAAGATGAAAATGAAACAAAACATAAAATTTAATTTTTATTAAATTCATAAAAGTGGTCCATGTGAACGGTAGACCTAGGCTGCGGCTAGTGAAGACCCGGCACCGCCACTCTTTGCCAAAGCTGCCAATAAGGTTTTGCCTCATTGGCAATGTTCGACAGAGAGAAGCAGACGAACTGAGAAATAGGGAGAGATCGATGGATAGAGAAAGAACGGATGTGAGTTTGATCCAAAAAACCCTAACTGATTTGATTTGAGATTGACGTTTTAAAGAGAACAAGTAAATTAAAAGTGAACCAAATTAGATTTTGACTACTTCATATATTTATAAGAATTAGACTAAAAGTTAAACACTTTTGCTCAAAATAGTCTTTTACTATTAATTATGTATTGTATTTCGGTCTTAGACTAAAACTTAAACAATTTTGCTCAAAATAGTTTCTTACTATTAATTATGTAGTGTACTTGACCGAAATCTTAAATAATTTGGTTTTTCAGGCATAACTTAAATGTCTTTCAAAATAATTAGGTATATGACTCATTTACTTGAATCTAACACTTTTATTTTTTAGTGACATGTGCAATTTTATAATGCAAAATTAGGTTATGTCAAAATTACGATGAAATAACTTTTAAAATGTATATCGACTGCATTTTAATAAAAACAATTTTATAAGAGTGACGATATACTGTTTGACACAGACTATTGCATATAGGCATCCATACTCATTGATCTACTTTGATGTACATTGGTCCAATGACTATCAACAAGTCTATATAAAAATATATATCAAACAGTCTCGTATTATATCGTCACTCTTTTTATAATGCAAAATCGAACATTTATGGGGTAATTAATGATATTCTATTCGTCGCTAAATAAGTGTTTATTACGAAAATACATGCAAATTTGAACATCAATTTTCTCATATGTAGTCATGTAGATTGTCGGAATGGATAATCTAAATTTCCGTCATATAGTGATAATCATAAACTATTTAATTGAATTTTGAAAGATTTTATTCCGACAATATACATACAAGAAAATTGATGATAAAAATTAGACGTATTTTCGTAGAGATAACCTAACTTATTGATTTTACTAAATACTAGTGAAATTGCAGAAATTTCCAGAACCATCCATCTTTTACAATATAACATTAATAGTCATATATAAAACATATTTAGAAAAACATTCACATATACAATTAATACATACATATAAATAAATAAATAAATAAATAAATAAATATATATATATATATATATATATATATATATATAAATTATATATAGAGAGAGAATGATGGGTTCTGCGGATGACGAGATGACGGAAGCCTCATCGCCGCCGCCTCCACCGCCGGAAAGTAGCTCCGGCGACGGAGATACGGCGGTGAATAGGCTGCTACCGTACGCTCGCCAACTTATTGATCAGGGAAAACCTTCTCATGCTCTTCAAGTGGTAATTTTTTTTATTTTTTTTTTCCTTTTTTGTCTTTTTTTTTTTCACCAAATAATATTACTATGTGATTGTAATGATTTAAGCTTAGGGTTGTAATAATTCTATCTTTTACCTTTTTTTTTCAGTTAAACCTTCAAGTTTAATCAGTCTAATTTTTATGTGTTGTCTAATTTTTAATAAATTTCTCTTTTTTTTTTCAATTTTTAGTAATAGTATACTAGTATGTAATTGAAATGCTTTATGGTTGACAAAGGTTATTTTTTAATTTATTTATCAAAAGAAAGCCTTCTCATGCTTTTCAAGTGGTGATTTTTTTTTGTCTTTTTTCCCTTTCAATATCCTTTTTTGTGTTTTTCTTTTTTTCCCAATTCTATTGGTATGTAATTGCAATGCTTTAGGGTTGATAGAAATTCGATCTCAAACCGTTTATTCTAGTTAACAATTTGATTTTAATTGCTGTTGAACTTATGCACTGTCTAATTTTTAATAAATTTCCCCTTTTTTTTTCAGTTTTAGTATGTAATTGCAATGCTTTAGGGTTGGTAAAAATCAGTGTTTTAAAAAGGGGAATCTTAGCTAAAGCGTTTTTGCAAGAGCTACGTTTAATGCGTAAAAAGAGGAAAAGCGAGCTTTTTTAAGCATTGAATTGAGCTTTGAATCAAGCTTTTTTTACTATGAAGCGTGCTTTTAAAAACAGTGATAAAAATTCTACGTTTTACCCCTTTTTTTTCAGCTAATAATTTGAACTTAATTACTATCAAACTTATGTACAGTCCAATTTTTAATAAGCTTCCTTTTTTTTTCAATTTCAGTAGTAGTATGTAATTGCTATGCTTTAGGGTTGACAAAGATCCTATCTTTTCCATTTATTTCAGTTAAATCTTCAAATTTAATTACTCTATAATTTATGTACTGTCTAATTTTTAATAATTTCCCCTTTTTCCTTTTTATTTTTCCGATTTTGGTAGGATTATGTAATTGCAATGCTTTAGGGTTGACAAAGATTTTATCTTATAATCTTTTAGTTTAGTTAAATCTTTGACTTACAGTGTTATACTAATAGGCACAATAATAACAAATAGACTTTGTTCAATCATTGAAGCTAAGCTATAATCTTTTATGGTTGTTCTAATGTTTATTCTTTCTTTACTTAAAAAGATTTAATTGTTGTCTCCAATGGAACCATTTATGTCCATTGTTTGTTCAATTTTTCCCTTTTCCCTTTTGTTATTTGTTTTTGGTTTAGTAGTTGGAATTGCAATGTTTTAGGGTTCACAAAGATTTTATCTTTGAACCTTTAATTTAGTTAAAAACTTAAAACCATTGAATTATAGTTTTATTGGCACAATACCAACAAATAGACTTTGTACACCTTTTGAGCTGATTTTTGTTTTGTTTTTTTGTTCTAATGTATAATCTTTCTGGAGCCAAAAAGATTTAGTTTTTATGTTCTCCAGTGTATCCATCTTTGTCTTTTTTTTGCTTTTTCAGTTTTAGTAATATACTAATATGTAATTGCAATGCTTTAGGGTTGACAAGGATTCAATTTTTCTACCATTTTTTTCAGTTACGTATTCGAATTTTAGGCACATACTAAGAAAAAAACTCTGTACAAGACATGTGGTTGTAGGTTTGTAGCACTGATTTGTGAGCTAAAGTATAAGTGTTGCGCTTTTATTGATGTATATTGTTTCTTGAGTTCAAGATTTAATTTTTATGTCTCGAACTTGTGAATATTGTATTTGGATTGTTAGTTTTTGTTATATTGACTTCTAAGAGAATATAAGTGATGTATTTCAAGTGGTGAAGATTGGTTCTTTTGTTCCTTCGACTTTTCTTTAGTGAACTGATACCTTTATGTATTGTTGTTGGGTTGTTTGAGGAGCTCATACTCCAGGTCTCCAACTTACCATAAAAAAGAGATACTCCTACTACTAATATTTATGTTTGTCACTTAAGTGTGGTCTCTTAAGCTAAAAAAAGACCTTCTTTTGGCTTCAACTCGTAATTTTGATCGTCTTTTGTAGTTTTATAAAGAAATTATAGTTGGATTTTTTAGGAAGATTCGTCACATATCAATGTATCGTACTCTTCCTTGTTTTCAACATGTGCAATTGTAGAATTGATAATGAGCTATGAATCACGATGCGGTTTTTATTTTTTGTTTGTCTATATTGTTTAAGTGCCAGCTTGAATTTGTATGTCTCTGACTTGTATCTTTACACAACTTTGATTGATTGGGGAGATCGACTTATTACTAGAGTTCAATGTTCACATATCATCGCTCTCTAGTTTTTCAATCCATGCTATTTTTTCTCAAGAGTTTTTAGGATCATATTCTAGTTGTTTGGGCTTTTCATTCGGGATGGCTTTCTGTTTATGTACTTTGTATTATAAACTTTTGAGGAAAAGTTCATCTCTTTAGGTTCAAAATCATCTATTCAGCTAAAGATTATTTTGATATAAATAGATTCTTGTGATTCCATTCAAGACTTTCAAGTTGTCATAGCCTGGCTCTAATTAGAAAGGAAATCATGACTGATTAGTACACCTTTCATTTTAAGAGTTACTCGTGAGACAATATCTTTATGAGAAATATAAGAAATCTTATCTTGCTGAATTACGGCATACAAGGCTCTGGTTTTTCTCCAACCTTCTCTCTGAATGCTCTAACTTTTGGCTCAAGTGACGGTTCCGAGAATGAGGCTGAAATTCATGCGTAGAATTTTTTATTTTTTCATTAGGTGGAAGAATGCAATTTTGCCTAAGGCCTGGTTTGGTTGCAGCTTGCAAGCTTAATTTCATTGCTTTTTTGCTTAAGAGATGAACCACATATGGCTGACCAGCTTTAGAAGCCAATGTTTTGGTTTTTGATCAAAATAAGCTAGAAGTTTTAAGACGGATGGACTTGGCTTTTTAAAGAACCTCAAGAAATTAGTATACTTTTTTGCTGAAAATCTGCAACCAGACAAGATATATGGTGGGTTTTTTTTGGCCATCACGTAGTTCTCGTTGTGTTTTGGCTCCTAACAACATGACATGTGGACTAGGCAGTGATTGTTCTGTTCTGAAATTTCTGTCACTTACGGAGCCATTAGTTGCAGGGGTTGCCATCGCAATACCAGAAGCTACCAAAATGCTGTCTAAAAATTAGGGATTTAATAACTGAGAAATTGTATCTTAATAGCCCTATGAAAAGATATTTTTGCTTTTGACAACCCCAAATATTAATGGTAATGCTGATACAGGTGGTGATGGCTTTGAAAAACATTGGCGGAGACGAGGCTGTACTTAACACCTTAAATCGTGCTCGTCAACAATACGTAATAAAATTACAAACAGCCTCTGCTGCCGATGAGCTTGCATCTTTATTTGCCGAATGTGCAATAGCCGAAGCCCTTCCTTCAGTAAACCAGCCAATGTCGCCACATCGTGGGCATCATACAGCCGAGCCATCTGTTGAATCGGATTCCAACGGAGTTTCTATATTGGCAGAGACTGGTCGGAGGCAAATCGTACTAGATGCCTTTTCGGATGGGAGTAGCTTTGTTTGCTTACAGTGTGGAGGGCTTGTTAGTAATTTGCGAAGAGATGAGCATTACGCCTATTGGTGTTGTAATAATTGAAGAAGATTGTAGTAGTTTTGGAACTGTTTTTTTGTTTAGGCTCTATTTATCTCAAAATAGATTGTAAATTAGTAACTATACTCCTTTTTGGAGGAGTAAGCCAAAATGGACCGAGTCTGGGTTCATTTATAGAGTGATGGCAAGATTACCAAGCTGAGATCTTGTGTGAGATTTAGGTATCATGCTTGCTATGGATATGGAAGGGTGGTGTTAAAGCTGTATAACTATGTACTGATACAGTGATGAACATGTTTTTTTTTCCTTTGGTTTCTATTATTTAACCGATGAACATGCTTAACAGATGAAAGTTCCAATATATTTCTTTTATACTAGTCTTGTGGGATGACATAACTTTTTAAGATAAGTCCTGATGATGCAGTCTTCATCCGGTTATGGTCCTACATCCCCCGTTCCACGTCAACTTGATCCCTTCTCGAGATTCTTTACTTCTTCGACCGAGTCTTGCAGGTGTTTGTGAAGATGAGATCTGGTAGACTTGGTGATAATTTGTTTAAGTTGATAACATTTAATTTATGTATCATAAAACCAAAGATAAAAAATATATATGGAATTTTAAATATACAGGAGATACTGCCAATCAAATAATACTCATCATTCTAAGAGGTCCGAACATACGAATTCAAGCCAAATCTATTAGTTTGGAAGTTACAATCTGTTACATGATAATCAGTACACTACACACATCAATCGTAATAATACAAACAACTAAAAGAATGATGCAAACATTTTGCGCAACATATTACTGTAGTGGTTAGAAAGTTCCTCTCTAAAAATCCAGGTAAGCACACTTGGACAACAAAGACCCAAGCAAAACTAGCTCAAACTATGCCTCGACTCTTAAAACTAAAGTAAAAAAACAACAAAACCAACTTTTTGGCTCACTATAGACAACGAGAGATTCTTCCCTTGAAGAAACTGCGACCAGCGAGTATATCTCCACTTGTATCAGCTCATTTGATTAGCTTCCAGATGCTCGTCGACAGCATCAAAATTTTTCACATGATGCTATCTTGCTACAGGATTATTATCCCCTGCTTGCTATGGTATAACACTGGAAAAAAATATTGAAATCTGTAAGTAGCTAAACTTTTAACCCTTTGTTTAATTGCTTCAAAAAGTTCATATGAAAACCAGAAACAAACATTTTCCTTGCATTTCGGGTTACAGGATAAGTCGTAAAACAGGAAGAAGTAAAACGATAAATTGTTAAACAATGAACAAGGAGCTACCAATAAGTTTTGTGATTCTGAAGGAAATTTATTGTACACATCTTCTCTTTATATGGGTAAGTACTATGAGTTAGTGCTAAAGCAATGGTGGAACGGGGATTCGTTCGGAAGAGGGGCCCGAATCTGAATGAGGATCATCTGTCCCCTATTTGTGTCCCTTCTTTGTCCCTTTCTTTTATTTTTCTTTCAAAAGTGCGATAAAAGAGAATTTTCGGTTCCAAACTTATTTTAAAAAATATATACATTACTAATGTAAAGAAAAAAATAAAAGAAACGAAACATATAATTTCTATATAAAACTTGGAAAATAGCTATCTGGATATTATGTTTTTACTCTTAGGAAGTAAATTTGTCAAAAATATATTCTAAAAGTTATTGTTATGCTTAAAAAAAAGGTTATAGTTGAAGTTAAAACTAACACGGAACGGAGAAGGGGAAATCCATATAGTGAACTTTTAATTTATGCCGCGGGATTGTAGTCAAAGATGAGTTTTTTGTCAACATGTTAAAAGCCATAATCTTGATATTAATATGGACTTTAAAGGAAGTGGTCTCATATTTAACTCTTATTTGTTTCAAATTTTCAAAACTTCTCAATAACAATTTATCGTATGAAGAAGATTCACCTGTAATGACTTTTAACGTTCTTCACACCAGCATGTGGGTACGTGTCTCGAGTTTATATATACGTATAGTCATAGAAACATATACATTAACGTCCCCGAGACATAATGTCTGGAAGAGCCTGAGGACGGGGCCTTGATCTGACAATAGTTTCGTCACTATGTCTAATCAATTCCGAAAGTTTCCAAGGTTTTTGCCATTTCCATTTGAACTGCAATAACCACTGGTGATGGCTTCGTTTCCATCTCCATAGCTTCCCACCTTGCCCTACAGCTGCTAATTTTTTCATAGATAACTGCCCCATGGGAACCATCTGTACTCAAATGGAGAATTCGCACATTACTTGTCAGAAGAGTAATTGGGTGTACTTGTGTTATTTTCTGAGCAGAAGAAAATTCAAAAACCAAATTGTTGCTTCTTAAACAATGTTTTATAATGTAAAGCATAGCCAAATTGTTTGTACAAAATTTTCACTAAAGCTTAAGAATTTATGCATAAAGCATGAGCTGTGCATAAGAACATGTCTTCATCTCCATAGGAGTAACTAGGTAGCGCAACATCGCTTGATTTGTATCTTTTAGGTTCAAACCTCAGAAGCAATAAGACGTATACCACAAGAGTTACGCAAATAAAAGGAAATCCAGGGTTTATACTTCGAATACCAATAAGAAACGCACTTGCTAATGATCATAAAGATACCTTACAGCATCATGATTTCACCCTTTACAACAAAAATAGTAGAATGATGCATATGATTTTTGGAGGAAAAAAAAACTTAAGCTATTTATGTTTTAGGTGCAAAAAAAAACATGTTCAAAGCGTAACAGGCTTAACCTTAGAATTTCGTGATATTTTCAGCAGGACATACAGATTTCTACCTCTACCGTTTATAGCAATCTTTACGGTGCTGTAAAACGAGGTTTTTTCGAAACATATTTGAAAATAGACACCATAGAGAAGCATAAACATACTTTTCTTGTATTCTTAGGTAGGAAATCACCTTTCGTGTGTAATCGATGAAGGCGGCTGATTCTCTGATTGAACCATTAACCACTCCCGGTGTGTATTTGAGCTGTTTCTGAACAGGCACAGACATGGGCGATAAGGGCCCACTCATCTCGTCCGCAAAGTGTTTTAGTGAATTATGAGGACTCCCCTGATTTATATGATAAAGCAGCAAAAGTTAAAAAGTGTTTTAACAAGAAGAAAGGGAAAATACAAGCTAATTTGAAGAGAAAGAAAAAGAGAGACTCTGTAAACTGTGTGAAGATACCAAGTCTCAGAAATATCTTGCTATCTACGTCCAACTCTTTGGAGTTTTCTAGATATTATTCGATTGCAATGAAGTTTCAATTTTTGCAGTCCAATAGAGGTTTATAATGTTTTAAGAGGAGGGCTTGTTTGGCCACCTTAATTTCTTTTCCTTATTGTACCAAGTACACAAGTAAATTACATTGTTTGTTGACGCCGCTAAAAGTATACTTTTATGTTCTTAATAGTATAACTTCTGGTATTTATTTCATTAAAGTATACTTTCTTGTTGATTTACATTTAATCAACCATTTTTTCACTACCTTAAACATTAAAAGAGCACATTTATAAGTAGTAGTAAAGAGCATAATTTTTTGCCATCTAAAAAGTATACTACTGTAGTTGCAAGATGCAACAAAAGGGGGCCTAAATAGTTGAGTACATCCAGTTAATCGGTGTGATATTTTATATTAGGGAATGAGAAGAAAAAACTGAGAGAAGTGTGATTTTACCGAAGCTGGAGTAGACAAAGCAATGGCAGCTTCCTGTTCTTTCAATTTTAATTCTTTCTCAACTTCTATTCTTCTTAACTCGCTTTGCCTTAGCAGACCAACAAGCTCTTTTAGTTGCTCTTTCATCTCCTTAGCTTCTGTCCCTCTCTCCCATATTTGGCACCTGTGGAATTTTTTTTTCTTTAAACTGGGTTTCTTATAAAGTTGACAGAAAACCTAGACTATCTTTTTTAGTGAGGGTAAACTGGTTTTCTTATAAAGTAAACCAAAAATGTTAGAACTACGAGAATTTAATTTTTCTTAAGAGTAAAGATGTCTTTCATAACAAATTACTACAATAAATTACAAGACGGCGTTTATTGATATGATAGTGTGTCAAATTTGAAGCACAAGGATGTCAATTCATAACATGCCAAATTTCAGATGTGGTCAATATTATAAGCCATGACTCATGGAAAATGCTAGTTGTACTAGTGGACTACCTCAGAAATATCCAGGAGGACCACGTATGTAGTTTTAAAATTACACGTTGATTACACTTTACTGCCTGAAACCAGAGTGTAATTTTTAAAATTAGCAGTGGTCCTCCCGGTGTATTCCCGGGGTATTGCACCAGTGTGTATACCACAGCTCATAAATCATAGATGCAGGAATCAAATACGACTTCTTTCACACAAAAACTTAAAGAGAACAAAGTTAATGTAAAGCGTAAGCAATATATTTGTAATTGAAGTCTCACCTTGCGTCCGATAGAGAATTGAACATGTATTGAAGTAAGCTCTTTGCATCTCCCATCGAACGCAACTGGTTCCATCGTCCACGGTTACTTAATAAACGCTCACGTTCTTCTGCTTCTGAAAGCTGAGAAGCCATTGCTACTAATGAATTTGACGAAATACTAAGCATGTTCTCTAAAGAAACTATCCTCGACATTCTAGCATTTGGTGACATGGACGACACCCTGTATATTAAAAAGAGCACATTAATAGGGTACAAAAATTGACTCACTTGTATTGGCTTTGATGCCCTTACTCCTTTTCCTTTTTGACTCATTGGTAACATATTTTATAACATTTTACCCAAATTAGACACCTTAAAATGAGTATACGACGAAAAAGTCGAGGGAAAGTGAATGGTAGAAACTGGTGCCACACGATTAAAGCTGATTAGAATCTTAAAAACTAAATTACTCCCTCTGTTCCAAATTAAGAGGACTACATCATGACATGTTTTTTGAATTTGAATGAGTTTTTCAAGTTTACCGTTATATAAAACAAACATTTACTCGAATACTTTAACATAATATAAATTAAACACACTTTTGTTATGTAAATGCGTAAATGCGTAAAAGCATCTTTGCTAAATGTAGAACGTGGACAATTAATTGGGAAATATCAAAAAGGAACAATGAACAATAAAAATGGAAGGGAGGGAGGGAGTTTCTTAGAAATCCGTACTAATACAACAAATTTTCAATTTTATTTTTTTGCTTTCACTATATGAATAAAGAACCTACGGTGGACTAACATAAAGAAAATATGGCACAATAGCTCGCAAAAATAATACCCTAGCCTTAGACACTTTTTGTATTAGTACACTGAGTGCCCAAATTGCAAGAAATGTAACTTTACAACACTATGCGCTAGTCTTTGTAGTCTAGTGTACAAAATGGTAATCAGGTGAACCATCAGAGTGAAATACTGTAATTAACCCCACACAGTAATGCAATATAGCTGACCTGGCAAATCCATTTTTCCCTCTAGGAGGACTAAGCCCCTTCGCGGCGAATTCATCTACTTGTTTCAAAACAGCCAATTCTTCTGCTAAGGCAGCTCGTCTGAAATTTGAAGAATAATCATTTAAAAATGATATTGCCTAAGCAATTATAAATGGACAATGTCTTTTGAGTTGAATGTTGAGTCCATACACTTGACTTTGCTTCTCATATTCGTAATGAACTTCATTAACGTTCACCATGACTTCAATCTCATGGTCAAGCCAACGTTGCAAAGATTTCTCATTGCTCTAAAAAGGAAAGAGAGTTAGAAAGAGGGTAAAAAGAGATCAACAGCTTTGAAAAGTATAATTAGTTAAGTGAAGTATCTCTAACCTGACCATTTAGTCCATTTCCATTTGTATGTACTGGAAAATAAAATAGCAAAAGGAAACAACATAAGTACTTTTTGGGGATTTTATTAAACAATCAGCTTAACAAGAAACTTGAAAAAAGCCTTAAAAACCCCAAAAGTGTGAAAAAAACTACCTGACGTATCGCGTGCTGCTGACTTGCGTGCTTCTAGCAACTCTTTTAGCCTCTTAGTGGCCATTGCAGCCTCCTCAGTCTTTCTTTGGAGAACCTATACATATACAATAGATACTCTTTAATAGAATGTAACGAAGTTAGCCACTACCCATATTTTTTTATTTTTTTATAGGTTTCAAGTTTCCTGAATCCAATAAATACAAACAAGTGAAAACGCCGGCTTAGAGTATACAGGATATATTTGGAAAGACAAAAGATATTATAAAGATGCACAAGTTCACATCTCACCATTTTTTGGCGGTGATTCAGAGCTTGCAGTTTATGCCTTTCATACTCATTTTTCCTCCCTTCCTTCCGTAACTGCATTAAATATAGAATATTAATAACATAATAAAGAAACTTACTGAGGCAAGACTTTTGTGCAAAGTTATTTCTTTTTCCAATCATGCCTAATGTCATGAAGCTAATTTTACTGCTAGCTAGCACAACAAGAAGAACCAAAAAAGAGGGGTAAAACCTATACCTGCAGCAGTTCCTTCTCCCGAGAAGCCTTCCATTGTCTAAATTGTTCGGCCTCGTGTTTTATTTTTTGTTGCAGTTGCACCTACAACATGATTAAATGAGAAAAAAAGTTATTAACATGAAAAAGAAACGTTCCAAAAAAAAATGTTCTATGAACTCAAAATATGCTAGACATGATCCAACCTTTTGAGCTTTTATATATTGAATTTCTTCTTGTAAACGTTTTGCTGCTTCATCACTCTTCTGTTTTTGTTTTACAAGATGAACCTGATTTTCTTGCTTCTTCTTAAGATCCTGAATCTATTTAATCAGGTCGGAAAAAAAAAATTAGGACAATATGATGAATAGAAGATTCTTACCCAGAATAAATAAAAAAAAATAACTACATATATCACCTGTGCCTCGAGTGCTTTTAACTTTTGCGTGTGGATATCATGAAATTTATGCGCTTGGCCGTCATTGTTCGCAGCCAGATTCACAACTTCTGTTAACAAGCGGTCTCTTTCTTGCTGCATTAACGAAAATGAAGATTCACATCCATAATCCTGAATTTGTAAGGCTAAGTAAATCTTGTGAATATTAACAGACCTGAACAGCTCTTTTTTCATCCTCAAGTTCCGTTAGCTTCTTTCCAAAGTGCTGCTTAAGGGCCATAGTGTCGAGTCCTCCGAAAAGTTTCATTTCTGACTGGTAGAGACACAAATGTTAAATGAGGAAAAAAAGCAGGTGAAAAGGTGCACTTTAGCAATGAAAGTCAAATTAAAAGGATGATATTTCCGAAAGAAAATTTTCTTACCTCCTTCTGTTCTAATCGTCTGTTCAACTCGTTCAACTCTATATCCATTGAGTTTTGCAAAAGTGTATGCTCCCACTCTTTTGCTACTTCTTCATCACTATCACCAGAATCATCTACTAAAAGGAAAAACTATTCAAACTTACTGCGAATAAACAAACACATGAAGATTACTATCCTTTGCAGGTTGGCTATTCAACTCAGTATAAATCATTTACCCGTGGTGATTTCACCCATATGATAGTCCGATGTGTTGGAACTTTGCAAGCTCCTCTTTACCCCTTCACCTTTTAAAGGACCATTTCCATTAACCTTCAAGACATAGCATATATACACGTAAGTAGCGTCATATTGAAGAAAAGTCTACATCTACACTTTGACTAGGTTAAAGAAAAACTTCACACTTCCTTTTTTATATAAATTTATGAACGAATCATGCAGAAGAAAAAGAATAAACAAGCTAAGAGATAGTGACTTATCACATACTTTTAAGTCTGTCTCAGATCCATCATTAACAACACCACATCTGCTTCGGTATTGATGAAGCTCCCGACAAAGTTCATTGTTAGAAGCTTCCAGCCACATGATCCTTTCCTTCAAAACCTATCAAAAAATAAAAATAAAGCTCTTTTTCTTTTTTATAAAAGGAAAAGACATGACGTTCGACACAAGAGCTGAGAACTTAGACTGAACTAAGGGTTTTGATACCCAAAAAAAAGTGTAGGTTCAGTTTTTGTTCTGTAAGAGTGATACTTCTGTAACCAACCCATTTAGGGGATGAAGAAGAGAAATGAGAAGGATAAGCTATATCTGTGTACAACACACACACACAAGTAAAAAAAAAGGGGTCAAGACGTCAAGTAATGAGCGGTTTGGGAACCTTGAGAATGTTTTACAAATTATGAAATTCAAGGATCCCATTTACAATTAACCGAAAAATTAGCAGCATTAGAAGGCTCCTCTCCTCATGTGCTGATCAAGGAAAAACTGCAGTCTCTTTCTATTTTCCATTAACCTTCTTATCTATAAGTAGCAGTAGCTACTCAAATCAGATCATTTCTTTCCTTGTAACTTCTTTTAAAGTCCAATCTTTCAGTCAATAAAATCCAGAAAATGTTCCCCAAAAATACAGCAACAAATTACCGTTCCATCGCATATCTGCTGTAAAATTTTGCAGCTGCAGCAAAAGATATTTTCTGGTTAATTTACCTGCATCTCGTTAGGTGAAGCTCCTCCACCTCGTGCACAAAGTTCTGCTTGTAAGTATTCTAATTGTTGGCGCATTTTCAGCATTTCAGTGGACAATGGGTCTCTATTGATCTGTTCAAATGTTAATGAAAATCAGTAAGCGATTGTATACAAGACAGCTTTTGAATTACTTAGAATTTAGATAGAATTATCGGTTAATATAACTGTTTTTGACACTTACAACAGGCTTATTCCGAATGTTTCGAGCACGATTTGCGTACTTCAACGTATTAAGAGTCTCCTCAGCGTTAATATCAGCAGGACTGATGCAGGCTGGGGAAGAAAGTGAGACACATAAGCAAATCCACCATAACAATATCAGACATTAGTATTACTCATCCTTTTAACAGAGCAATGCGCGTCCAAATTTCATCGCAAACTAAAGATCAAACTTAATACACAGAGACGATGTTCTGTTTCAGGTCAATTGCATCTGATAAAACTGCTGTTATACCTTAGCAGAAAAATTTAACAAAATATATTCAAATAAGAATTTTTTATGCATAAATTTGATTTAGATAGCTAGTCTACTTCTGGAGGAGTTCATAGCATAAACGAAGATAAATCCTTATTTTGAAAATGCACAGATAACAGGCATTTTTTTTAATATCACACATCTGAATATTTTTTTAGAAATTAGCAGAGATATTACACTGATCTCTCCAAGTGAGAAAAAAAACTCAACTTCTAATTTTTAACTTATATAGCATAGAAAACAAACATAACGGAAATAGTTACCTATCATAACAGTCCTGCTGTTACCACCAAGAGAATCCTGTCAAAATATCAGGATAAAGATATTACGAGTGAAAAAACAGGCATATAAAAAAAATGCCATTCAAGTAAAATGATGAATATTTAAAGTTTTAAACACGGTAATGCCTCTTTGAGAAACGGCATTAATTTTTTAGACTATACCTACCACTCTTTATAAATTTCTAAACCATTATATTATAATTAACTGCAGTGAAGACTAAAGATAGGTCACACCATCGGTAATATAAAAAATATTAATAAAAATAATCAACTAGAGGTGTTACCTGTAAAAGTCTTGTAAGTTTACTATCTCGATAAGGTACATGAACTCCTTCTTTTCGCTTTTTTTCATCACCAAGTGCGCTGATGACATTACCAAGTGCAAGAAGTCCTTTGTTAATGTGAACTCCTGTTCAGGACAATTAAATGTCACATATCTGTAAACGACAAAAACCAAGCGAGCTAGCAAACAACTTAATTACCTTCTTTAAAACGTATGCCATCAGAACCAGTTCTTTTAGCTCTCTCAGAGCCAGCAAGATCCACCAAATGCAGTTTTGCACACAAGTATTCTTCGCTCATACTCTCGTTTGAACTTATATCGCAAGGCTTATGCATTTGCTCTAAGGTAATGGTGAAAATAGCATGTGACCGACTGCCAAAAGAGAACAAGGTTTAGAAATTGTTATACTTTCCTCTTTCGACAATCAGCTTTGTCTGATTTTACTCCCGTAAAAAAATGTATTAAACAATAGCATTTTATTAACTTCTAAATTTGTTCAAGGGGAAAAACTTCTGACGCAGAAGGCCAGAGTGTTAGGTGTATGAGTATCAGACACCCATTGTGTTTAATTACATTAATACATAAGGACTGTTTTGTACACTCGTATCACAATCTTTCGATTTTATACACTAACCTACAAATGTTGCATAAAATACACCGAAGTTAGATTCTTTGCTGATTTAGTTCACCTAGTGAGCCAAGTGAACAAAGTAGGTTGGGTACTAATTAGGTATGAAACCCAAGTATTTTCATAAAAATAAACAAAACAATAAAAAACTACTCTTTCATGTGTTTCATAGTTTGTAACATACAGATGCGGAAACAAAATGCTAATTTGGTGTACTAATTGCTATAATTTCGTTAGCTTGGCGTACAAAATCAACTTCGATGATTTAAGTGTACAAAAATCTAAGTATAAGAAACAAAGTTTATGGGAACAAAGCATCGGGGTAGAAACTGAAGTGGACGAGGCTTCAAATTATAAAAAACAGAAACAACAAAACAGTAATTTTATCTTCGACATGATTCACAGAAAATTACATATGTATTTCTCTGACCTGGACTGATTGTTCATGTTTGTACTCCCAGTTGCTCTATTCAAAGATCCTTGTTCTAAATAGCTAGCCATTTCTTCAAGAGAAGTAACATCAACTTCAGTATTTCCTGCTAGCGTAATAACACCATTTGACGTTTCGCGTATTTGTATAGGCGGTTTTCCAGGACTAGCCAATTTTGCCACCTGCCCGTTAGTACTTTCTGTTTTATTTACATAAACGGTGTCCAGCAAGTCTCGAACTTCTTCTTTTAGAATCTTTAGCAAAACAAAAAAACGTTAGTCAGACGGTAACTATACAAAAATACAACGTATCCATGTATGCAGAAGATATAGAAGGTGAAAAGTTCAATGAACCTCGATAAAGGACACATGTAGTTGAAATTCTGTTTTATTCTTCAATGTGTCAATTTTGTTGAATAGGGATTTCATAACTTGAGGAATTAATCCATTATTTGAACTGTCTTTGAAGCTAGTACCCATAGTATATGTTTTCCCAGAACCTGTCTGTGAAAACATAGCAGTGTCAATTACGCCAGGCTCCTTATAGTATGATGTATAATTCAGAAGTAAAAATAGTTATCAGTGACAAGTATTTTTTATACCTGTCCATAAGCAAGAACAGTAGCATTGTACCCTTGGAAAAGTCCATCTACAAGTGAAGCTACACACTCTTCGAACATGGAAGAAGGTAAAGAAGCAGTACTTCCATATACATGATCGAAAGTAAATGAATGAGTGCCGATTTGGACCTGCAATAAGACAGTGAATAAAAAGCACAGAAAATAAATTAGATGCTGACCTTGCTTCCTTAAACAAAAGGCATTAATAACACTGTTGAATACTAGTACTAATTTAGGAATCGCAAGAAAGTCATCACAATCTTGCCATTTCCATTTACTATTTCTTAGGAGTTGCTCTTCGCCCGAATCAAAATAATTTGAGTCAACTTTAGATGGGTGAGAGCGATCAATTCATTATACATTGGGACATACAGATAAACAACAGTAGTAGGTTTCTTGAAAAATCACAATGCTCCCATTCAAAGCTTAACCGGCACATGTTTTGAATGCTTAATTGCCACATGTTAAGATGTGATTAAATGCCAGTTAAATTTCCTTTCATGTATTAGCAATTTCTTTAAAGGTCAGTCAGTCTCAAGCATTATGGCATCATGCTTAAAATTCTAGGAATCAAGAATATTAAACTCCACAAGGGAGCGGAACAAATAACAGATAAGAAAACAATTAAGCTGCGGAAGAAGACAATCAACCAATCAAAGCCATTTGACTCTATGAAAAAGGACAGATAAAAAATATATTTTATAAAAAATATATTTTTAAGAATCTAATCCAGTCCAGATCAGTTTATTAAAATATGGGCAGAAAATCAGCATCATGGGAAGAAGGTAAATTTACTCAATATGTGACCCCATTTTTCCAAAACTTAGAAAACTCTAATTAATCCAGCACACCAACCTCAATGAAGCAACCCATTGACCTAATTTTGTTATGGTTTTTTCAAATCAAGTTTTAACAAAGAAATGGAATCAATAAAATATTGGAAAACTAGATGACCTGTTGTTTACAACAAATTCTCTACAGACAGGGGTTTAGTGTTGGAAGTTACAAGTAATTAGCATTATATTCATTTAAAAAGCATACTGAATAGTACAATTCTAACATAATTTAGACTTTTACAATTCTTAATATCTTATATTCAAGTCGTAGTTAAAAAAAATAGACTAAATTTTATAACCCCTACGAAATTTTAAGATATTGTGCTTGCTAACTTAAAAAAACTGAACATTTCAAATAGAAATGCATTTTCATCTTCAAATTTCAAGCTTTTAAATTCCATAATTTCGAAAAATATCGGTACCTTGCCAACCAAATTTACTGCAACTTACAAGAAAAGTTAACAACCAAACAAGTCATAATTCAACATGAACGAATTTTTGGTACTGCAAAAAATAAGACAGACTGAAAACTGAAGCAATCATTTCCAGATCCAGATCTTTATATAACCAGCACATCAACAAACATTTCATAAAATAGTTGAGAGCAAATTATCAGCAGTTAATGCTAATGCCAAAACAGGATGTGGAAAGGGAGTCACTAAAATTCATTTACAGTATTTTTACTCATTTAAGGAGGTGCAAATTCCAAAAAGTAAATAAAAGAAATTGACACTAATGTCCTCTTCAGTAGAAGCTTTTACTCAATTAAACTAGACTTTTTTTAGCTTAACAAGGTGCAAAATTCAAAACATTTAAAATTGACACTAATGTCTTCTGTAGCAGCTTCCCAAGTTATTAAGCTGGACTTTTTTTAAAAATCAAATATTTAAATTGACACCAATGTCTTTTATAGCAGCTTTTAAGTAATTAAGTTGGAATTTTTTTTTCTTATGAAGAAAATGAACTTAGCTTCATCAAGCTTAAAGATTCCTCAATATTCTCACTTAAAAGCCAAAAAAAAAAAAAAAAACTCGTTATCTAGCTAAATGCAATCCGCTTTCTAAGAAAAACCTAAAAAAATCACTTAAAATCTGCAACCAAACAAGGCCACACTTGTCACAACACTTAGTTTCCCCTGTTTACTGTATTAAAGTTCGCAAATCCAGATTTGTACAAAAGCTCCTTTTTTTAGCTGATAAACCAAAAACCAATCCAGTTTCTAAGAAAAAAGAAAAAGCACGCTTGATATCTGCAACCAAACAAGCCCATGCCTAAATTTCAAATGAAAAATACCTTTTTTTATCTCACTTGTATCAACACTTAGTTCCCCTATTTACTGTATTAAAAATTATAATTAAGGATCTGATGGAATACTTTTTTGTTATTACGAGGGGCAAAAACGCTATAATCCGCAAATTTTTAGCCATACAAAAAATGGTAAAAAAAATATTTTTTTTTGGTATTTAATAGACAGTAAAGTAACACCCTCATATTAATGCAATATTAATTTTTACCATGCATTTTAGTTAAAAAAACTCATCATCATATTAACAACAATAAAAACAGTAATAATCACAGTTTTAAAAAGCGCGCTTCATAGTAAAAAAAACTTGATTCTCAGCTCGATAAAAACTCGATTCATAGCATAAAAAAATCTTAAAATGCTCACTTTTTCGCTTTCGCTTTTTAGTAAAAAAAAAAACGCCCTTTGTTGTAGTAAAAAAGCTTGATTCACAGCTCGATAAAAACTCGATTCATATCTTAAAAAAAGCTTAAAAAGCTCGCCTTTTCGCTTTTCAGGCCGCTAAAATCTTACATTTTTACGCTTTTAGCATATCTCTTGCAAAAACGCTTTAGCTAAGTTTTCACCTTTTCAAAACACCGGTAATAAACTAATAATAATAATAATAATAAACAAAGTACCTGAGGCTTTCCGGAGACAATGGATACGCAATCTTTACATCCTTGAAGCTTCTCGTCTCCGATAAGCGGACGAATGTGAACAGCAACTTTTACGCAGCAGTCCTCGGGCGAGGCCACCTCCATTGAGGACTTAATTGTTAGAAATTCAGAGTCTTGGGTTGATAGTGATAGAAGTAATGTGAATGTGGGTGTGAAGTGATATTAAATGAAAGGTTGGTTTTGGGAATGGGTAAGAAAATGGTGGAAAGAGAGAGAAAGGAGATGGGGGACAGATATATATATTTGTAGAGCCTGGATTTTTATTTATACATGTTTACGGTTTTGACATGAAAACATATATTTTGCAGTCGAAAAATCCTCGAGACACGGGAGTGGCAGAATAGTAATTTAGAAGGTAATAAGGGGTGTATGTTTTGGATAATAGTTAACTATTGAGACAACTACTTCAACTACTTGGTACACTTGAGTAACTATCCGTCCTATCGGAATAAGAGTTATTTGTACGGTTCACGACTACATGTCATGTCTAAAGATGACTAGTATGTAAAACATAAATACATATTAAAAACATAAGAAAAATTATTAAATCTATGATTACTAATATATATATATATATATATAACTCACATATTCTATATATGTGTATTTAGACGGATAAAAATATATTATTATATATATAAAAAAGAGTGTGAAATACATGCAAGTGAGTGCGTAAGTAAGTGGTAAAGTTATGTGAATATATTTTTATTAATGGAAATAAAATGTTCTTTTTTCAAAAAAAATAAAATTGAAAGTATTTTGCGTATGTACGTTTGGCACATATTATAATTACCAAAGCTCAAACAGTTCAACGTCAATCTTTCCCAATTTGCCCTCACTGGCTTGCAACGGCTTTCCCAGTACACGTAAATTGCCTATTATAGGCTTCCAAAGCTTAATTATAGACAAATGATATAAACACCTAAAAAACTTATAAAAATAAACATTGATGTGACGGGTTAAGTGTATCAATCATTTTTATTTTGATATTGAAATCATATTTTATTTAATAAAATTTTTAGATAATATATTTAGATGTATGTTATAATAATCTTAATTCTAATATATGCAAAATTGTATAGATACAACCTATGCCACGTGACTGTTGGAATAAATGAAACGACTTCGTTTTCTCTGGTCCACTAATCCATCAGAGTACCCAATTGATACAAACAAATTAAGGAAGTGTATTTAATATTAGGATGAAGATTAGGAATTGTAACAAGCATTTGAATATCAAATTCTTCACTATTAGAAAGAAGCCAAAATATCAAACTTATTATCATGCTTTCTTCTGGCTCATTCATTCATTCATTCTAGATTGTGTTGGTTTGGAGGTTTGAAAATTTTGAGATTTTATGAGAAACTTGTTTTGTGTGTGCAAGTACAAATATGGTCTTTTGATTAGTTTTTTTTGGTAAATTTTGTGTGTGTGTGTGTGAAGGTTAAGCCATCCTTATTATTGTTTTCAATATATGCAACTAGCGATATGGAAATTCCATTACAAAAAATGTCCGAATACTGAGAGAAATAGTGTCGATTTTTTTTATGGTGAGCTTATTAGCGACTGTTATTGTGACGGATTGTAACAATATAATTAGATTGTGACAACTTTTTGAATTAGTGACAGCTTTGTGTCAGCTTTTCACTCCCACTAAATTAACATAGGCAGTGAGCCACCCGCCGAAGACGACGAACCAGGAATACAAACAACATAAATACTTAGAGAGCGAGTGAGAAGACAATATAGACACAGAGTTATTGTTTGGTGAAGTGACTGATGGCGATATTAAGATAGATAGATCGAGTAAATATAGCAAGACCAAGAGAGATATGTATGCAAATCAATCAACAGAGGAACCACCGCAACGATGGTGGCTATGCTAGCTTGCTGGAGCTGTGGTGGGTTGATTGCTACCTATATATAAAGAGAAAAATTAGTTTTTGTTACATACTGTGTAGCAACCCAAAGGTTAAATAAGTTTGATGAATTTGAGTAAAGCTAACCTAAATATTAAAAAAACAATCTGTGTTTGATTTTTTTTATTGAACTTTTAATCTATTAACAAATAACGGCGGAGAAAAATTCATAATAGCGAGAAAATTTCATATGTTTTCGTATAACCGATCTCAAGTTTTTGGGATAAAGTCAAAATCCGACGATGGTGATAAGCTACGAGTAATTTTGGCTACTCCATACAACAGGCTAAGAGGGTCAGTGCGATTGGATGTACTCACTTGCGATTTTGTCACGTAGAATGATATAACTAATAATCACTTAGGACCGAATTAACTTTCCTTAAGTTTATAGTCCATCAATTAATAACGATTAAGGATAAATATATACACTTAAATAATTATAATTTAGACAAAGGCAATTGGTGGTCTCCTACCATCACATGGCATTTCTTTTCTTGTGTCTATGGTGAGCTGGACCCCTTTTCTTTACCTTACCCATTCAATACTCAACATGTGGCTAAAACAGGCCAACTTTTATTTCATTTATAAATTTTTAGGTTCATAAACCACCCCATAGCCTTCTTTTATTCGAAGCATAAACGGGTCAACTTTTATTTCATTTATGAATTTTTAGGTTCATAAATCACCCCCATAACCTTCTTTTATTCGAGCATAAACGGGTCAACTTTTATTTCATTTATGTAACTAAAATGCAAATTTGAAAAAAGTTTTATATAGTAATGCATAAAAGTTTTTTCAAAATTTTCATTTTAGCAATTTAGATACGTTTTTTTTTATCTCAAAATACACATATGACGATTATTGACAATTAAATTGTAACGGAAGGTAATATTTAATCTGCTATTTTCAACAACCCTTGTATTTATGCTCGCAATTTTCCTACAATTTGTGTTTCAGTTTCATATTTATTGTCCCCATTTTCACAAGAAATGCGTGGGTCGTGAGGATATAGTTTTGTTCCCATTCTTATTGGTAGGTATGTTTCTTGTTACGTATTAATTAAAAAAATGTTTCTTGTTACGTATTAAAACCAAAATATATAGTTCCCTTGGTAAACATATATAGTATATTTATGCTCAAATGTCTAAGGTTCCATAATTGCCTATTGTGCCTTAAAGGCTTAAACTATTTTGCTTAAGTTATATACAAATTACATTGTTGTTTCCCATGGTTAATTTCATAGATATGTCGTCATACAATTTAGTTTTATTTATAACACTAATGGCCCAAATTTATCAATTACAAAATATTTAATCCCCGGTTATAGCGTATATATAACGAATAAAATTAATTTTGATCAAGGCAATTCGAATATATGGGACGACTCTGATTTGTCCAATATAACTAGGAGTAAAAGACATACTTAGCTAATCAAATCATATGCTTATTGCATAATACATTCGGCTATTCCCACATTCCTAAATTATAAGTCATATACGAAATCACGCGCAATTTTGACCGACAAATAACTCATATCTAAATTGTCGATTTTTTTTAAAAAATTCTATCATATAATTTAACATTTAAATAACGTATAAAAAAATTAAAAAAAAATTGTTTCGGCAATTTAGTTATATGTTCAAAACCGATCAAAATTGCATGTGGTTTCGCATAGAACTTATAAAATGGGACTGCGAATAAAACCCAGACAAAGTTCAATATACTTCTGCAAAACAAATTACTTCCGAATTTCATATAACAAGTCTCAAGAAATGCAATAAGATGAGCTCATAAGGAGTAGTTATTTTGACTAAAGTTAATTAAGTTCATAAAATATGTGTATTTCTATAGACTTTTAATATGACATGTCATAAAAGTAAGAAACAATTATGTCGGATTTAACATCAAATCATGGTCCCTAGATTTGGCCAATTCTAAGGGGTCTTTTTCAAGGTTCGAATTTAGGGCCAAGTTTCTCTCAAATATTTGTCTCATCCAGCACTAATTTTATTTTTATGGTACAACACTTTAATTGTTTATATTCGAACGTATAAACACAATCGTTTTGGCATACACGTCACTACAGACACACCAAAGTTACCCAAAACGCTTCGCGTACACATATTAACTGTGTCACTCGATGGTTTCGTTTGGTTGCGGTATTAGTAGTAACGGGACTATGAATACCTTTGTACTATGACGAGATAAGAAATAAATGTGAGATTAATAATAACTACATACCTGAAATATCACACAGCCATAAGTACACATTATTTGTAGACACTCTTACTATCATTTTTATATTTTCTAACACATCCCTATTTAATTAAGAGTGAGCATTTTCTATTCTATTTCTCATTTTTTACCTCCTCTCACATAATTTTTTTACACAACTCTTAGGCCGGTTAGTTGTGAGTTACTACTCCCTCTATTCCTATTTAATTGTCCACTACAAAATTAAGTGTAATTTTGACTGGTCAAGAACTTGTATTAAAATTGTCGGGATGAATTTTTTTAAAAATTGATCATATAGTTGATCAAATGTTAAATTTTATGATTAGATTTTAAAAAAATTAATTTCGATAATTTTAATACAAGTTATAAGCCGGTCAAAATTGCACGTAGTTTCGTAGTGAATAATTAAATGAGAACGAAGGAAGTAATAGATAAGCTAAAAGCCTAAAATAATTTAATTCGTAAAATATACTATTTCATATAGCATCAATCTTGTTAGGTTTTTCAGTGGGAAAACAGAAAATTTAGCTTCATACGCGTCAAATTTAATCTAACTTTTAATATGAAAAAAATTTGAATTTTAAATCTCATTCCCAATTCATAAGAAACAATGGAAACATATGCAATTTTTCTATTCGAATTTGGTGCACTTGAAATGTCGAAATTTTAAATTTCAAAAATTACTCATATAATTTAGCATGTTAATTATGTAACTAACTTTTAAAATCTACAAATCAGACAATTTAAGCACACTAATTTTACATTGTAAAATTACACGTATCCCTATTAATCCTTGTACCTAGCAGTAGAGCACTATGTATGTCTGAAAATTAGCCTTATTGTGACCTAATTATTTTTTCCTTTAGATTGCTGAAAAAGAGAACCATCTCACATTTCAAGAAAGTCTAATGGTCCCATACCCCATTATATCATTCTTATTGAAGCTCGGTTACTTCATAGTTTGTTTAGTTTAGTTATTGATTTTAATAGCAAGTTGAGATAGTTGAGAGCAGTAATTGACACTCTAGCTACTGGTCACTACAAATGTACATAAATACTTATTTTGTTACAAAAGTATTAATGTCATGATGAAATTGTAGTACGTATTAACTTAATATTGAGTTGAAAGCCAAAAGAGGCGCTATATTTTTCCATATATATACATAGATGACAGGAAAAGCAAGTTTATCAAAAATTTGGCAAATTCACCTAATTTTACATATTTTAGAAGACATAATTAAAACAGAATGGAATTCTCATGAGAGCCTAATAATTGAATGATAAAAATTAATGTTATTTATTTTGGGCTTTGAGGAAAAGGGGTCAACCACTAGAACAACAATGTAGTAGAATTGGTAGGAATAGGAACTTAAATAGAGTAGGTGTTACCCAAAAATGCCGAAATGAAAAAGATTCTGCCCTAGCTAGTTGGTGATAATTAAGAAGAACATTTTTTTTTGAAATGATAATAGAACATATCACACGTAATCAAGGAAATGTTTTGACTTTACTCCTGTAATAAATGCTAGTTATAAACATTTATGGAAAAAGAAATGCAGTACATTTTTCGTTTCCACAGTCCAGATAGAAATCTAACTTGCTACAAATTTTAAAGCAAAAACTAATAGGTTTCTTATATTATTTACATCTGGAGTGATAAAAACACAAACATGTATATATATATATTAGTAATCGTGTCTCACGTGTTGTGTGTGCGACGCGTAATGCAATAAAAATATAAAAAATATGTATAGTTATGATATAATTAAATATGCGGATAATACAAAAAAAAAACATAGTTTAGGATTCAAAAGAATTTTTGTTTGTTAAACAGTGATAAATAGTTTTATTAGTTTTTAGTTTTTATATTTTTATGGGAGTATGATATTATTGTAATTAATATAAAAATATAGGAGTATTTTTTTAAAAAAATGACTAAATTGTGCAGTCTCGTTTGACCTGAGTTGCCTTATTATAATAGAATGATATGACACCATACATACGGACGTTTAATTCAAATTTCTATATATTCATGAACGGTCGTTCGGTCTTCCCACAAACTAAGCTTGTTTTAAACGATTATTTTTATTGCATTTTTTGACAATTTTAGTTCGACTATTCTTTTCTATTTAGTCTGGGACCAGCTGCCATGCATCTACTTTTTTTTTTTTTTTTTTTTGGTAAACATGTCAATTTTAATAAAATAATCCAGGCATGGGCTATGCTTGCATGTTAGCAGATCCGGTTAAAGTCCCGTAATAACAAAATAAATACACAACTTACGATCAAAGCAAAGTTTGAATATAGGTCTATCACTATTTTAGAGGGGAAAATACAACTGATATTTTGGTTTCACTTAAGCAAATTAATTGAAAAAAAGAGCCAATTAACCTTTTTATTTTCTCTTTATAACCCCTAATCTTATTTCTCCACCATATGAACGGATACAAACAACGGATACATAACTAAGTAAATTAATATCATCAGTATATTGCTAGAAGATTTTTTATTATTTTGTGCCTATATATTTTTTGTGGTTGACTATAAGCTAAGCTAAGCAAAGCATGAACACTGTGCTCATGTTCATTATTCTTCCAACTTTGAATAATAGAGTGAGAATTGAGTATAAAAGCGGCGAAAACATTTGATTTTGGCCTCTTTTTCTGGTGGATAATTATTTTCTTTCCCTATCTGAGTACCTAACTTCATATTCATTGGCATGGGTTTTTACTCAATCCTACCACTGTTAGTTGTGACATAAACTTTGTACCTACAACCTGAGAGGTGACCCGTCTGAGTCTTAATTTAGTATAATAATGTGCAATGTTTAGTACTCAAAACTAACCTATATTTGTAATTAACAACAGCTTAACAACCCCCCTATGGGCTATTTTATAAGATGTGTTAAAGTAATGTATGTAGCAACAAGGCATGGAGGTTTTTTCGTGTCATTAATTAGAGTTTGCCAATTAATTTTGAATTTAAAAGCTTGTATTCCCTAATTTTATTATGAAATGAATACATTTATATTTATATGGAAGTCAAACGAGCAACAAGCGAACAAAACTAACCTATATTTGATTTTTGTGTTGGTTTTGATGTACGTAAAAATAAAAATCTAAGATGCAAGGTCTAAAAAGAAATAAACAAATTTTATTTCTATTAAACGGAATGTGATTCTATTACAATATTCCGACACTTGCAGAATGTAAATGCGATTAATTAAAATTCCAGACAGATTAATATAACTTATTAAACTGCTGGACTGGTTTGTAATTAAACGAAACTGTCAGACAGACTAATATAAAACTAAACTGCTGGACTGTTTGTTAATTAAAAGAAACTGCCAGACAGAATAATATGATTACTAAACGCTAGACTGTTTTTGTAAATAAAAGAAATTACAAAACTGAAATGTAAATTACAAAAATGAAATTACAGAACTGAAATGTACTAAAATGAAATTACATAACAGAAAAGAAATGACTGAATTTAAATGTGCATAATAGAAAATTACATAATTGAAAACGAAAGGAAATAGACGAGTCGACTGTAAACAGTTTGCACTTAACCGATATTCGCCTAACCATCTTTAAGGTTTCTGGTTATGTTTGGCGCTTTGATCCCAATATACAACGTCTCGGATGACTCTCCAGAAACTGGCGACGAGTCAAGGTCGAGTTGCTGGTGGGTGACTCTCTCTGACTAAAAGGTAATGCTTCTGTTTAGAGATATGATATGGCACTGGGTTTGATTTCAGGATGCTGTGTTTTCTGATGTGGGGGGAGCTGCCTATATATATATATATATATAGGCTGCTGAGTATCTCAGCCATTAAATCACACTTAATACTGTCAGTTTTCGAATTTCGAAACTGTAGCCCGAGGCCCGAGACCCAAGCGAGCCTTAATATCCACATGTGTATGTTAATGCTCGCTCATGGGATAATTTTGTATATATATTGTAAAAATGACTCTTCATTTTTCAATGTTGGACAATTTTCAATGAGTTTTCCATATTTAATTTATTTTCCAGCATTAAGAGTTTTCCTATTTCTCAAGCTCAATCTTTGAAGTCAAATTCCATTCACACATATTCTCCGAATAGGCCATGCGACATACCGTTACGAAACTTGTCATACCAGTTACTCAAGCGTTTTCAGTATGGTATCAAAAGACAACGGCTGTCGCTTGTAATCTTAACTTAAAGATGGTCATGTGACCATTCGGAAACTAACATGTTTTAACATGTTTTTTCCAACATTTTGTTCATATACCTTTTTGGATTAAAATAGTGCAAGTTTATGATTCACCCAGGATATAGTTGGTTTCATCGTACAATTTCAATATATTTATTCCCCTTCCCATAAGCTTTGAAACAAGCATAAAAATTATGATTCACAAATGTGTTCTTATCTATTAAGTGTTATTTATATTATTGTAAAACCAAAAGAATATCCACACACAAACTTAACAATGCATGATTAACCTAGCTCCAAACCTTATGAAATAAATGGTGTACCTGCAATGCAACTGAACATTTATTCTAAATAAAATAACGGAAGAAATAAAGTTTGAACTAATTGGAATTTTGAAGCATCTTTGATACCCCATTTTTTTTTATATGTCAAATCCAATAAAATAATTTCGTTATTGTTTTATCCAGTAATATTGAAACTATCTAGCTTAGAAGCCAAGCCATAATACGTTACCTAACTCGAGCATAAGGAAATATTATTTAACCCAAACAAAACCTACGTACTTAAAGAAATGATGCATTTTTATAAATAGTAATGCACCTCAAATGTACAATTAGAGCCTAGAAGTGGTTGCCATTTTTTAGTTATTTCTTTTTCCTTTATCGTTTCCGGACATTTTCAGCTTTTTGTGATCTCACACATGAAGGTGCCTTCAGTTTTTGGAATTCCATAATTTTCTCTTTATAGTTGGCCACGAGGTGTTAATTAACAACTTTATGTCAATCCAAAAGAACACATTTTCTAATTATATCAATAAATTTCGAAGGAGAGAATACATTTTTTCAACAACTGGTATGAAAACACAACATAATATTCTCCTATGTGACAATATGAGACCAAACCACGTGATTAATGATTTGTTAATTTTTTGAAAACCAAACAAACCAATAGCTTTAATTTACCCTGTCATCAGTATTTAATTGGAAGATTGAATAATATTTTAGTTGAAACAAATTTGTCAATCAAGAACATGTTATTGATATTCTTTATATATATAGCCTAAATCGTAAAAGACTACTGTTTGTTTCATGAAATTTATGCATACTTCGTGTATTGTTTTCTGCATGTACATTGCAACCCTCGATTTGGAGGCATATTTAATTAAGTATGTAAGCTCTATTTCTAGTTTGAGAAAAAAAATAGTATGCATTTAATTTTTTTTTTTTTTTTATCTTTCTAGACAAAAAAAACCAAAACACTTAGAAAACTACAAAAACACGATACTTAAAAAAGAGAGGTTAAAACTGTATTTAAAAAAATACATTTAGTACACCAAACTATGTTGTTAACGATTTGGGTATCCACATTTCAATTTTTTCAATTTGGATAACACACTATAAAAAACTGGCTAATTTAGATATCATTGTCTAAATTAATCATGAGATCATGTCACATGACAGCACGTGCTTGATAAACTTGAACGTGGGAGTCTAATTTTATCATTTTGCATCAAAATATATCATCGTAGAAAAATATTTTTCCCCAAATTTGGACTATACACTGATAAAATATATTATTTTATAACAACGTTTTTCTTTAAATTTGAACTATATGCTGATTTTTGTTGTGTGAAATTTTAACATCTCTTTCTTGTTATATGAGTTGCAAAGGCACATTTTAGAACCATAACATCCCTCTCTGGATATCATGTTACATGTAAAGCTTAAAAAATATTTTCATATCTTTGTAAGAAATATTTAACAAAATAAAACCCTTTCATTCAGTGTGCTTTTCCACCCATGTGAAGCTTCAAGTCACATGCTTAGCTTCTCCTTCTTTTCATCAGAAGTATTATTCTCTATCACTCTTTTTTAATCTAAGTACTCATCTTTATGTCCCTTTTCATTAGATCACCCCCACAAGCAAAACAATACTTTTATAAGTCCAATAATCACAATCCACTTTTGCTTACACAGACTGATTTACTCGAGGCATAGAAGAAACCGTGTTCACCCAGTGTAAAACTTTCTAAGTTTTCAATGCATAATTAAAAACAATTTACAAGAAAAAAAGAAAACAAATAATTGAGTTTAAATCCAACAACCAATCAAGCAATGTATCTTTTGGTCAAATAGACAATGCTTCTCTTAATTATATGTGCATTCATTTAATTAAGTACACCTAGCACAGACTATGGTTTCGTTACATAGGGTATGATAATAAATGATTCCCCATTTTCTAATAAATTTTACTGGTGGCCCTCAAATTTTATTGCCTAGGACCACAAATGAGTTGTAATTGATCGAATTGTGTTCCTTTTTAAATTTGTTTATCTTCCATCATATATTGTCTTGGATGAAACTTAAGTACTTTTAGAGCTCAATCTCAATGTTCTTTCCTTTTTATGTTCTTGACTTGAAAAGCAGTGGACATATCATGTGCACACTTTGCTAGTGATGATCATAGCCGTTCTTTAGCATAACAAATTTGATGATGGTTTTGTAAATGGAATTTTAAAAGCACACGTCTTCCACTACTTGTAGGTTAGGTATATATTGGCAATCTGATGGTTCCATTGCAGCTTTTAAGCTCGTGTTATTTTTTCTATGAGGTGCATAATTTGGTATGTATAGGACCGTTTTTTTGTTTTGTTTCTCTTCAACTTAATTTGCTTAAATTCTACTTTGACAAAAACTTGTAGTGTAATTTGTAAATGAATAGATACGCATTAGCCGAACGTCATGTATAAATGAGCTTGACTCGAGACTGATTTGCTACTTAAAAGCGGACAGAGAGTAGGTAATTTCCCAAAAAAATAAAATAGGGGACAAGATAGAATGTTATAATGGAATTTCCTTTAGTAAAAGGGGAATGCAGTTGTTGTAAAACTTCGACGACTAAAGTCGCTTGTCTGCTGTTATGATAAAATTGACCGGCTCAGATAGAAGACCGATTACGTTCACCTGACTTACATCTCAGCCGTAAGATATTAAGCAAACAACTGTTCCATAAGATTCAGCCTCTGAAATTTAGTGCAGGCTTCATCAATTTGTCTCCTTAATTAACAATTCTTAATAAATTAGAAATGTAGCTTATGGAAGTATATCTGCTTCGAGAAAACATAGTGTGATGCTTGTTCCTAAGTTTTTTTTTTTTTTTAAGAGACTCATTTTGTTGCAGAAGGCCATAGAAGCTCAACAATAACAGATTAACCATTGAATCTGTTGTTCATTTGTACCAAGTCCTGTAGAAGATAATGGTGCCTTGATCATAAAAAATAAATAGGCTGCTTTATATCTCTAATTTTAAAATTTTCGTAATACAGTAAATAGAACGTCTTAAATTTCAACAAACTATACGTACTTGAATCAAACTTCTTAAGTGTCCTTTCTATCAAAAAAATTAGGTCATATATCTTGAGTTTGTGCTTGTAAAACGTGCATGCATTGTACAGTCATTTGCTCTTTTGCAAATTATGATGACAAATCTAATGAGAAGAAATAAGTTATGGGCCATGTTTTAAGACATGGAGTTAAAGCCCAACAACAACTTTTATGAGTTCAGGTATAGTTTCAACTAGCACTAGGCTTAAAGTACTATTGGGCCATATGAAATCGGCTAGAAAATAATTATTGGAAGCAGTGGTGCGAAGAGACCAGTGGATCATCACCGCCGCCGTCAACTCATGTGCAAGTAATGAGTGGGGTACAGTCGTCAGAGATTTGACGAAATGCATACACAATTGTGAAAATTGCACGTCATTTTCTTAAATGCATGCCTTTTCACGTATTTAATCATCCACCAGAGGTGTGGCGAAACTCCAACAAGTTCTTGAAGTTCAGGTGAAATGCATAAACAATCGTGGAAATGCATACATAATTGTAGAAAGACATACAATCGTGAAAAGTGCATACAAAATTGCAGAAAATTGCATTTTTGTGAAGACGGTTTTTTAAGTAACATTATTTTAAGAATATACATTATTATTTTTTAACTTTTTATAACTGTCTCTTGTTTTGATCACAAGCCCATTTACCATGTCTAACAGGAGTATCATTCATATAACCAGTAAATCCAATAAATAGAGTAAAGAGAACACCCATCTACCCAGAATTGAAATCAACTATTCCCTTCAAACATGATAGTGGCCTATCCAGCCCAATCATTGTTTCATGATATGGCACATATCATAAGTATTTTTATAGTGACAGAAATCCAGCCATCCTCTATAGCCTATCACAAGGATTTATTGTGAATATTATTCATGTGTCATGTTTTATAAGATTTTTTAAATAAAGATTATATGTTGAAATTTTTTTAAATTTCAGTCACTCGACCCAATAAAAGAGTTTAAAAGCTGTTTTAAGCTTAAAAAATAACTTATAATCTATACTAGAAAGATATTAAAATATAAAAAAAGAAGTTAAAAGTTGTTTTTAAGTTTTAAAAAAATATTATAATTTACATGAGAAAGATATCAAAGTGTAAAAAAATAACTTAAAAGCTGTTTTTTAGTGCTTGTTTGAATTATTAAGTAAAAAAAATACCAAAAAGTTATGAAAATAATATTTTTTTATCATTTGTAAGCTAATCTACAATTAAAAATATTAGGAGAACGTAATGACTTATACACATAATTTTTATTGAAATGTGAACTCACACCAATAAGCTCATTTCGTCATTGCATTCTTTTGTAGATCTATCATTTTTTTCGTTTCTGAAAACTAGTTTGTAGTTGAAATCTAAAACGGGGTGAGTTTTAGCATTCAATACTTGAAATACGTTTGTTTATTTATTTATTTTAGAAGTAGAAGAGTCCATGCTTCATTTGGTTAGATATGGGAAGTGTTTGGTAGTTTATCTTATTAATCACATCTAATACGATATTGGCAAGCTAATTTGTAACAATTTTCTTTTTGGAGCTAAGATGCAAGAGGATAAAGTTATAGTTTGACATTCCAATTTCCTAAAGGCCATTTTTTTTTGGAGTACGAATAAACACTCATGTCATTTTGGGGGATGCTACTATTCCGACTTTCTCCATCTAATTCATTTCCTTCCTCCTGACCATATCCCGACATTCTCCATTTAATTCGTTTCCGTCCCACTGGCGATTTTCCTAACGTTTTTTTTTTCAGGATTGTGTAAAACTCTCCAATTTCCCAAGTCATGCATTGTTCTATTCATATCATGAAATCATAATTTATAATATATCGATGAGAGAAAAATGATTATGTCATTTCGTTTGTGTACGCATATTGTTTTTTTACTATCAAGTATTTATACGTATATGCTATTTTTCGATACAGATATATATATATAAACTGAATCTTTTACGTGACACAGACAATATATATATTTTTTTACCAAAAAAACTTTTCTTATTTTATGAAAAAAAAACCCGTAACCATCTACCATCAAACTCGTTCGTATATCAAATTAATATATTTTTTTATCAAATCAACATCACTCTATCACTACAATTATCCCCAATTTTACCACACAAAAAAAACATCTCACAATTTACCAAAATAAAACCTCCTCCAATTTTACCAAAAATAAACTCTAACCATAATCACCAAACTACTTCCTATATCAAATTAATATCATTTTTTTTCTCAAATCAACATCACTCTACCACTACAATTATCAAGTAAATATTTATTTTTATTATTGAGTTTAAATTTTATGTAAATAGATATAATTATTAATAAGTTATAATATTTATTAATTAAAAGTTTTTAACTTTTTTATTGACCTATATCGGAATTAGTTTGGTAGTTGATGGTTAGAGTTTATTTTTTGTAAAATTGAGAAATATTTTATTTTGGTAAATTGGGATATGTTTTTTTTTTTTGTAAAATTGAGGATAAATGTAGTGGTAGACTGATGTTGATTTGAGAAAAAAATATATTAATTTGATATACGAAGAGTTTGATGGTTGATGGTTAGAGTTTTTTTGGGTAAAATTGGAAAAGTTTTTTTTTTGGTAAATTGGATAGGGTTTTTTTTGTTGTAAAATTAGGTATAATTGTAGAGGTAAAGTGATGTTGATTTGATAAAAATATATATTAATTTGATATACGAACGAGTTTAATGGTTGATGGGTAGGGTTTTTTTTCCTAGTAAAATAAGAAAAGTTTTTTTGATAAAAAAAATATATATATTATCTGTGCCACGTAGACGTGGGATTGTGTTATACAGATAATTAAATTGGCTATTGAAAATAGAATCCCCCATAGCCTTGGTCTGGTTCTATATAATGAGCAATTAATGCACAATTTAAGTTTCAGTTGGTTCGTATTTCTGGTTTTGGCTGGTCTTTTTTTTTTTTTTTTCACGTCAATACAAAGTTTGAAAATATTTATGTATTTTGTCTCAATATACGAAAAAACAATTATATGAATCCGGTGCACTATTATTTAGGCTGTGTCAACTAATACTATTTTTTAATTTTAATTTTGAATTAATTTTAGCTTAGATATTTTTGGTTCATTAATATGTGTTAGTTTTTTTATTATTTTTTAGTTTTAATTTTAAATTAATTTTAGCCTAGATATTTTTGGGTTCATTAATAGGTCTTAACTTTTTAGTATGTGGCACATCCTAAATAATAATGGATCAGATTCACGGTAGTGTTACTTGTTTTGTATGCATTTCAAAACATTAAAATCAAAACATTTTTTCATATTTTTTTTTGACCATTACTATTTTGATATAATGTTACTCAAAAATCTAGTACATACTGCCTAAAAATATTAGGCAGCCAGAATGGATCATGTATTTTCATAACTTCGTTTAGAACAGTGGTAGTTACAAAAGGTATCAATTTCTTTTGGGTACATATAAAAGGCACTATCATAATATCATTAATAATTGTGACTCTCTTAGCTAACTGCCGGCCAATTTTTTTTCCCATGGCTAAAATCAATTTTTTTTTCGAATGGAAATTAAAAAAATTAACAAAACACTTGTACAGCGTCCTTTCCCGGTCTTCCAACAACTACTATAAAATTTCTTTTGATCATTGTAAGAGAAAAATGACTTTTCGTCAAAAGAAGATGCAAAAACTAAATTCAATTGTACATGGAAGAAAAAAAAACTTTTCAATCTTCCGTTCTTAAATTTTTTTATACAATAAAACACATAGAAATGATTGCTAATTCGCAAGTAAAGTTAAGGTTTTGAACATTTATAACTTTAAACCTCTACCGATCAACCCAATACATATTAAGTATCATCGATAACACGAATTTCCGGACAAATTATATACACTATAAAATACACTAGTACTTTACCAGCTTCATGTATACGATTTACGAAAAGAAGAATTTGTAACAAAACAAATAACTAGAATTTGTTTTAGGTGAAATGCAAATACCCCCATGGTAATGCACTATAATTTGTGTTTTGCAGTTAAAGCACCAAATCGAGCTTCATTCAAAAGTAGTAGTAATTTTGTGATCATCGATAGGTATTGTGAGTTTTATTAACACGCGTAATTTTGTATTAATACTAAGTAAAATAGTGAAAGGGAAAGTCTTTAAAGGCAATTATATATATCACGCTAAAAAATTTAATTGATTGAAAATTTGTATTTTTACAAAAATAAAATGTTAGTAGCTGCTATTCATCTGTTTAAATGGCATAAACATTGACAATATACATAGAACAAAAAAAAGAAAAAGGTAAAAAATGGACCTGAATACAAAGTTATTCTATTCTAAAACTGGACATTTATTTTTATTTAAAAAGCTAGATATTGTATATATGGAGGTTAATTGAAAAGATTTGGAAGTAGATGAGTGTTATTTGGAAAACACCCATAGTACATTTTATTAATTTTAATTTTTTGGCGCAATTGAGAACTCAAGATTTTCTGTTCTCTGACTATGTCCAAATTAATCTTTGTCATTTTGTTTGTTTTAACTTAAACTATAGCTTTTCTAACTTTATAAACATGTTTATAACTCTATTTTATTTTGATAAAATTACTTCTTAAGCACATATTATTAGTTTAAATATATTTTTTCAAATTTATTAGAAATTATATATATGTTTTCTTCTATTTTTTTAAGTAGAAGATTATAATTGGATTTCCAATAAATAATTATGGTCAATATTTTTCTACAAACTAGTTAGAAGGAATTCTCTATATACCTTCCATGTGTGGCTATTAATTCTAATTGGTTAAACTAAATTAATTATGAATTTTAATGTTTATCTTTAACTCACATATCTCTAATCATTAAACTGGTTAACAAAATAAATCTAGCAAATCAATTACTAGGTGGGTTAAATTATTTTGTGACCAATTAAATTTGATCTTTGTTATTCTGTGATCGATTATTAAAAGAATTCATGGAAAATTTTAATGTTTATCTAGCAAATCTTTTTTTTTTCGAGTTACAACTTAAATTTGATCCTTGTTATTATGTGATCAATTATGTATTAAATTAGGTGGGTTCTATGGTTCTACAATATTGATAATTTTAGTATTATAACCACCAGAAAAAAAATGGGTTGTCGAAATTAAGTTCGATATAATAAACATGAAAGTCAATCTTAATGAAAAATATTGGGTTCTAGAATTATGATGATAAATAAAGTTCAACGTGACACACATTAAAACATGAAATATACACATGCTGCACCCTAGCTTAACTGGCAATGTTTAAGTAGAATGAGATAAATAATTAAGGAAGTAATTGATTTGCTAGATTTGTTTATAGTTAACCCGTTTAATGTTTAGAGATAGGTGAGTTAAAGATAAACATTAAAATTTATAATTAATTTAGTTTAACCAATTAGAATTAGCCACATGGAAGGTATGTAGAGAATTTCTACCAGCTAGCTAGTTTGTAGAAAAATAGTGTCCAATAATTATTGAGATTATGAAAATAAACTCGGAACTCAGAATTTCATTTATCGCGATTTTGATGAAAATAATAATAAAACGGGACAGAATCGAGTGAGTTATACCACTCGATTTTAAGGACAATCATTTCGGGAAAAAAATATGCTTCCTATGGGGTCGAACTTCTCAATATTTTTTCTAATAAGTTTATTTATTTATTTGAAGTTTGGACGTTTATAAATTAATCATAATAACACTGAATCTGGACCTTGCTCTAGACTACAAGTCCCCTTTAAAAATTGGCCTTTTCGTCAACTATTCCTCCGAACAACTGAATTTATGTATAAAATATCTTGATCATGTCATCTTGTCTCTACTTATTTTAGCTCATCTTAAAATTAGTTGTTAAAATATCTTTTTGATTTTATTTTCCCTTTTGATATGCCAACTAAATCGATCTTCAAAGCATGTTATGCTCTATATATCCATTTTGTTGGTATTTCAGATAACTAATTAATGTTTAAGATATGCCAAAATACTGCTTATGACTCATATATGTAAAAGAGTTCAGTATATATTCATTGTACTAACTATAAATAAATCTTTAATGCTCAAATATTGTAACTATATATATTTTCCAAAAACGTGTTAAAAACTATACATAGGTTCATGTACATGAAATCAAACAGATATTCTCCCTGGGCATGGTGTCAAATATATATATACCATGCTACCCTGTACCAAATAGTGCCCAGGAAGTGTCCGTCGTGATCTACATAAAAAAGTCAACGGACACGGATTTTACAGTCTCGGTTACCGGTTTTTTCGTGTCTCACGCATGCCTATCGGACACCCCGGAAAGAAAATTAAGGAGTTTGTAGTATGTACGCGTTTAGTGACTCAAATATTCAACTTTGGAGTTCAGATATTAATTAGAGATTAAGACATTGAATATTGTGCCTTAATTTATGTGAAATACGAAAGCCAAACTTAAAAAAATAAACGTATTCTCCTTTTTCGTAACACTAGTATTTAATTTTATCCAAAACTTAGAACTTAGATGGAAGAATAAGTAAATACGAAAGGGTAGAAAGGGTAGAGTGAAACGAATTTGCAAGTACTAATACGACCTCGATTACAATTTTCAAGGGGAAAGAAAAATCTCTAAAAAGACAAATTATTTATTTATCCTCAAATGTCACAAGAATAGAAGCTACTCACTCAAGCAAACGCTTGTATGACAATATCCACATTAAGCCTGATATCTTTATACAATTACCAATTACCAATTTGGAGCTTCAACAAATTGCTCATGTTCATGTACAAATCTCCTTAACCAATTTGGAGTATTTGGATAAATGATTAATTATAAAATATTGTTAAACAAAATAATCATGTTTTTAATCTAGATAACATTATCGGCTCTAATTCAAGTTCATCTTGCATGCTAAAATGCTAGACATGGCTGACATGTAGGTTGCGAGATAGTATTTGATCATTTTTTTTTTGTAGCGAAACTCTCGTTGATATCGTCAACAAACTCTAAATTTTCTCATCGATTCATCGTGATACCATGTTTGGAGATTTACCACTTTCTTCGGCCAAAACAATCTCAAACAAATCACCTTCGGATTCTTGGTCATAATCAATCACAAACTTGTTATTGGTACCCCCATAATTACCAACACTATTTCTAGCCGTCGATCGATTAAGCCATTGCGAATCTATTCTTCCCATTGAAAACAACTCTCTACTATCTTCATACCCAAATGTAGGTGAATGTGCCAAAGGACCAACAAAACAAGGATTAGGTGTCCTTTGGGAATTTGCGGGTATATATCTAAATGAGCTTTGGCCGAAATTTACTAAGACCGTTACGTCGGTGTTTGCCGCCAATGTGGGATATAGAGGGGTACCGTATTCTTCTGTTATGCAGCTGATAACGTGGACAAGTTGCGAGTCTACCGTAAAGTATACTTTTTTCTGGCTCGGATTGTAGCCGCAACCAATCACAGTATCGGATTTTCTCCATTCTTGTTTTTGTGACTCGTTGACAAGTTTAAGTCCTGATAAAGAGCGATAAATTAAGCATTGGTATTTGATGAAGCTATAGCATAGGGTTAACCTAGTGATCAGAGCTCACTCTCTAAAATTGAAGGTTTCTCGTTTGAAACATGGAATATAAACGAATTTCTTACCATCGTAATTATAAAAGAAGAAGAAAAAAACTTTAATTTGAAGCTAGAACTTGTATAAAGTTGGCTACTATATACATTTCACCAAACACTTGGTGTTATAATTATTATGAAAATTATCCCAGATTTAAACTCAAATTTAGTTCGCTGTCCTATTGCACATAATATCAATTTATAATCAAGACGGTTAAAAGAAAATTTCATACTGAATATTGAATAAGTTCTATGGGTTCGAAACTTTTAAGTTACAATTTAACTTTGTTTGATTTTGATTTCTATTTATCGAGCAAAAAAAATCGAGCCTTAGCCATTCGGACATACCGGCCGGCACTGCATGTAACGGAAAGGCCATAGATTATTCAAATAACTTAAAAGTACCTCCCCAAACTCGTAAAATGGAAATTTGTAAAAGTAAAAAAAAAAAGGACCAATGCTAAATCAATAAATTTCAAGGAAAAAAGAATAGAGGACTAGGGTTACTAATTTACAACTAACATTTTCCTTTACTAATCAAATTTACTACAGTAATCTGAAAATAGAAACCATTATATTATATGATGACATGTTGAAGGTGACTTAATTTTGTCACTATGTTTGATCAATATATTGCAAATAACTTCTATACCATTTCACAAACTAATATCAACATATGCATGTAATTCTACAAACTATTCAGGTACAATTTTTCTTTACAATTTTGTTGTCAATAATAAAAAGATGATTAAAAAAAACATACCATCGAGATAGACGGACCCATCAGAATTAAACCCGACGGAACCTGGAAAACTCCCCGGAACTTTTAACGGAATAGGCCCACCTCTAACAAACCCAACCGAAACCGAAACTTGCCCTATTTTAACACCCACCAAATTATTATTATTATTACTATTCCCATGAACACTACTAATAACATGAGCCATCGACTCGGACCCTACTTTCCCACACGAATTTTGCTGGATTAGCTTCGCCTTCTCGCTCTCACTCCTCAAATTACCAAACTGCCCCTGCAGGCCTTGTCCCGTTTTCAACACCGTTATCTCGAAATAAGCCTCTTGAGGGAACGACTCCGGTGGGCCAGGTAAGGGCAAAGCGGTCTTTATCACCGAAACTAAAGTTAATTTTTTTAAACCCGGGTTAAGCCTGATTTTCTGCATGAAATCAGCGTAACCTGGGCTTACTTCCCAAGCAATATCGACACCTGTATCTCTCTCTTCTTTCGCCCCAGTGCAAGCGCCTAGAAGAGACTGCGTCTTCGATCCTCTGGTAGATTGAGACGAAGTGTAAGGTGTCGTAAAAGCGAATCTTGACCATCCGTTTTCGACAGCATCCATGACTAACGAAGGGTGATCGGACCATGAGAAAAGGGCCTTTTGCGACCGAAAAAGATGTTTCTTATCGAGTTTTTCGATATCAATTTGGTGGTGTATGTTAATGTGGTGTAGCTTGGCTATACCGGCATGTAAAGACCCGGTTCTCTCTATGTCTAAGCTTCTAGAATTGGGCGGTGGGGTCGTGAGGGGAGGAGAGAGGAGGCGACGGAGAATGAGGAGGAGGGAGAGAAATACCGCGACACCGGCGAAAGCTATGGTGACTATTATCCATGTTTGCATGATTTGGAATAATGGGTTTGATTTAGTTTACTTTGATTTTGTATAGCTAGAGAGAGATTTGAATATGAAAATTCTCTGTTTTAAAACAGAGAATTTGAGAAATGGTAAGGGGGGTGGACTAAGACTGGTTCAATAAAGACTGTGCAATAAATCAATATTAATTGTTAATTTGATTATATTAATTTCATGTAACCGACTTCTGAATATTATAAAGTTGAAAGTAGATAGATATCTAAGGGAGTGATTAGTTGCTAAACCAAGCTAAAAGTTGGGTTATTAACACCAAGGGATCTCACTGTTTTATTTGCAGGGCGGTTTTGAGCCCCGTACGAACCGTACCGGACCATCGGGACTTGAAAATTAAAGGACCCGATATTTATTAGTATAACTATATAGAAATATATTATATATTAGATAGTATTAGATTATATTAGGTCGATTATTATGCACAAGTGACTGTTTAGTTGAATGAAAAACCATTTTTTCTAAAAGTAATTAGTCACGTGTAATTAATTAAGAAACAATAAAAAGAATAGAATTAAGGATCCATGACAAATAACTTTCCAAAAAGGAAAAAAGATTCACGATTATCTTTGATCCAATTCTCCAATAAATGATGGTTATTTACTATTTATACTTTTGGTAGTTATATACGTGCATCGAACATGAGTTTCTCTCTCTCGAGTACTTATAAACGTTTTAGCTGTATTCCGTTTTAACCAAAGTCGACACAAAAGAATTTGTTTCGAATGCATTCCAGAAAAAAACTACACTATTTTGCTATTTTGGCCAATCTAATCCAAGAAATAGAAATCATAATATAATAAAATTAATAGGGTTTTATATATTTACCCTTGGAGAGGCCTGTCCATTTCACTAGGAATCGTCGATTTTATCTTTAAAATATAGGTGAGAAAACAGTTTTATATATCAAATGCATTTGTTTAACGATGTTGCTGCATCTTTTTTATTTTTTTGTGTTCATCTTTGGTGCTTATAATACTGCACTCATATGTACCGATTCTTAAAAAAAAAACATAAATATAGGTTTTTTAATAATTAAGTCTGAAAGACATCAACTTTTTCAATGGCTGTTCCAATTAAAAATGGTGTCCAAATATTCTATCTCATTTCTCTATTCCCTTCCGTGCCCTTTTGTCTATTTTATCTAAAAAAAAATTCTAAAAAACTTGAAAAAAATTGTACAATTACTATAATACATGTATCTATACATTTCAATAATTATTTTTAAAAGAAAATCCACACAAATTTTATTTTGGAATAAATGTATAAATCGGTGTAAATTAAACATTGAATATTAAAAAAAATGTTTAAAACAATATTATGTTCAAATGTTTTAAAATTTGAATACAATATAATATAAAAGTTTATAAAATTGCGGTATAAGTTGTGAAAATTTAAAATTTAAGTGAAAATAAGTAAGAGAACACAGGAAGAGATACAGAATATTTGTACTCATCTCTATGTAATCAGGCCTTTGTAAGAGGGAAAGTCAAGTTTAAAGTTTTATTAAGATTCGTTTGGCCAGTACTTCAAATTTGGCGAGAAGATAAATGGGGACAATACAGATGAGTCCAAATTTTCGAAATGGTTTAAAAAAAGTTGAGGAATAAGATACCATAAAACATTAAAAAGAAAGAAAATTTATACAATAAGTTAAAGTCTCTTACAAGTTAAATCGCAGCTTCCCAAGGATTTTGAATATAGCAGTTATCAATATGCAAGAAATGAAAATGACTTCTTCTTCTTCTTCATTTTTTATACAAACTCATTATTGAATAAGAACAACGAACGAAAATACAGATTTTCGGTGTCCCCGAAACATGCTCAAAGGGCTATTCAAAATAAGATAATGCAAAGTCACAAAGGCGTACAAAAGGCTACAACTCCGTACATAAACTCGTCGACTCATCACACCTTAGACAGACCGTATATCTACACACAACAGATGTAAAATAAAAGCATAAAATAAACTCAACTATAAAGAGAAGTAAAATATTTTCACGCGTGCCAATCCAATCCAATTAAATATAGGAATAGAAGTCGCAAATGATTTGACCACAACTTTAAGAATATGAGAAAATGAGTACTCTGATGAGTTTTAATTACATGTCTTTGTTCGTATGATTTGACCATAAGGATAAAATGTCATTTTTAATTTGTTTATTTATTACCGTAGAGAGGACAATTTCACAAAAAGCATATTTGTGATTTATTTCTTTTGGTTTAATTTTTGCAAGTCTATTAATTCTGCAATTTGTTACGTTGAACTATAGCATCAGTGCATTACATATCGTAGTTTAATTTAATTGAAATTCACACGGTTCTTTCTTTTATGTTATTTTGTCACACGGGTAACAGTTAATTAGTTGAAACTTGAAAGGTATCACTTATTAATTGGTGGCTAGCTAATCAATTTTTGTCTTTATTTTCAATGCTTCTAGTAGTTCCTTGACTCTCATAACCCATTATTTATTTATGAAGTGAAAGGGATATTGTCATCACCACGATGGTTCTAAAGTTGAATAAAAAGACAAAAATCAATTAACTTAGTCCCAACCCAATTCATATTGCTTCTTAAGATATTATTAATTGTGCTTAAAATTAATTCTTTATAATTATAATAATGGAATTGCTTATTTTATTCACAATCATCACGGTCTTTTGTATCATTTAAAGAAGTAGACAAACCGACAATATATTCAAGTGATCTTAAGATTGTTTTTAGATAATATTCCCACAGTTAAACAAAATCAAATTGGAAGGAGTATAAATCTTCTATCCCTAATTTGTATCATATTTCGTGTCCCCTTAGCTTATTTCGCTCAAATTTTGATTTTTTATAACTTTTGTGTGTTTTTATAAACTTTTACAATGTATTCTAGATATATTTCATAATATTGAGACATATTGTTGGGTTACATTATTTTTTTTGAAATTTATATTTAAGTTACACTAGTTCGTATTTTAATTCCAAAATAAAACATATTTGAATTTTTCGTTAGGAAAAAAATATTAAAATGTATTAATACATGTCTAATTATAATTGTCGTATTTTTTTTAAAAAAATTTAATAACAATTTTGGGTTAAAAAACTAATACGGCACGAAATGGGATATACAATATGAGGTAAAAGATTTGAACTCAATTGAAAGTGATAATATTTCCAATATAATACTTTAGATACGTATAGGTTTGGCAATTATGAGACGTGCCTTCATCTGTGCAATTAGCTCTGTATCGTCTATCCAAGTACTACTAGTAATTTTATGAATTCATGAAGCAATTTAGAATAATTCCCCTTTCTGGTCACCGTTTGTAGTCCAGGTCTACAATTAAATTAACATAGGCTTACCTAACAATAAAACACACAAACTTGCATCCAGACCAACAGTATATGAACTCAAATGTATGGACTTTATAAGTTAGATTGTGCTCACTTTTATAAGCGTTACGGAACTTACAAGATGAACTATATGCACTTTACCGGTTGAAAGTGTATGCACATTGTAAGCCGAAGAGTATACATGAAGTTTATGCAGTTACAACTTACAAACTCAACTATAAGAGTATCTGTATCAATATTTCTATCAAACTCTTTAAATTTGTAGATAAAAACATAATTTTTAGATTTTGAGAATACATTTATATTTTATGTCAATTTTAAAACTCTCTTATAACCTCTCTATAACAATTATTATATTATTAATAGAATTAAAATTTAAAGTGACAATGTAAATAAATGGAGGAGACAAAATATTGTTATTTTATTTTGGTGAGAATGAATGATACTCTCTTAATATAATAAGTTCAAATTACTTTCTCTATTTATAAATATCAAGTGGAGTCCAAATCTTCTCTCTCATATTCTCTATCCCTTTCCGTGTCCCCTTACTTATTTTCACTCAAATTTTAAATTTTCACAACTTATACCGCAAATTTATAAACTTTTATATTATATTGTATTCAAATTTTAAAACATTTGAACATAATATTGTTTTAAACAATTTTTTTAATATTCAATGCTTAATTTACACTAATTTATACATTTATTCCAAAATAAATTTTGTGTGGATTTTCTTTTAAAAACAATTATTGGAATGTATTGATACATGTATTATATTAATTGTATAATTTTTTTCAAGTTTTTTAGAATATTTTTTTGGATAAAATAAGTAAGGGGGCACGGAAGGGGGTAGAAAAATGGAGTAGAAGATTTGGACTCCAACTTGTGAGATAGATGTGAAACCAATTTTTTTTAACCATCTCTATTAAAATAGATTTATCACATTTGATAAGTATGATATATTTGCTCTAAGCGGTATATGCACCATTAAACTGAATTGTATTTACTTTATAACCCGAAGTGTATTTATTTCTATAAGTAAGTCTATGAACTTGATAACTTTGATATACGATATTGACATGCATATAAATATAATCTGTGTTGACATGTTTACACTTTAAAAATTGAATAGTATACACTTTACGATTTAAAATGTATACAATTTAAGTATTATTTTACGTACAATATTTGCTCTAAGCGGTATATGCACCATTAAACTGAATTGTATTTACTTTATAACCCGAAGTGTATTTATTTCTATAAGTAAGTCTATGAACTTGATAACTTTGATATACGATATTGACATGCATATAAATATAATATGTGTTGACATGTTTACACTTTAAAAATTGAATAGTATACACTTTACGATTTAAAATGTATACAATTTAAGTATTATTTTACGTACAGTACTACTGGTATTATTGTGCATACACAAATACACCAGATGTTCAAAGGCATATACAGTATTTCAGATGCTGAGATAGATATATAATTGGGAAACAAAACCATTCAAGCTTGAAAACCAATGAAAACATTTTGTTCCAAAATTGAATTTTCGCATGCTATCTCGTTTTATTAATCTCTCCTTATTTTTAAAGCCTTTTGAGCTTGTTTTCGAAACATTTGGAGCTATCGAAAGCTTATCCCGGTAATCATAGGTTTTTTATTTGGAGCTGTCGATAGCTTATCTCGGCAAGCCTAGGGATTTTAGATCCTTGCAGTAGTTACCAGAGGCATATGGCAGGTGCCAATAGGATTACCAGAGGCCTTTCACAAATTTGCCAGAAATGTCAATGACATTGTAAAGATGCCAAGGCGTCGCAAGTCTATCGTAGGCTTTTCAAAGATGCAGGCAACATTTTAGAGCCTTTCCAGAGTTTTTTTTTATCTCGTCATAACTTGTCGGAGATCGCTGGAGATTGTTAAAGCTTTGATGGGAACCAGGGGCGGCCCAGGCCCAAGTCGAATAAGGCTTGTGTCTTGGACAATTGATTCGGGGGGGAAAATCGGACAACACCTGACTATATTTTTGATATATTTAGTAGTTAAAATAAAAATATTAAAAATCAGTTTGTCCACATGTGTTGTAATAGCTCAAATAGTAGATTAATTTGGTAATTTACATAGGAGATCATGAGTTCGAAATTCTTAAGTTACAATTTAATTTAATTTTTATTTATCGAGCAACAAAAAAAATTCGAGCGTTAGACATTTCGAGATACCAGGCCGATAGTGGTGGGAACCTCCAGTGGTGGTGGTGGCGTGGGATGGGTAGGCTGTGGTGGTCGTTCTAGAGAAAAAAATTATGTGCTCCAATGTTGTGAGTTACATACATAAATGCGTTTTCGCAAGTAATGTGAACAATGAATGAAGTACATAAAAAAAACAAAGTTTTTTTACTACCTTATTTTGACTATTTGGCCTTGTTTAGCATCATTGGTAGGTTGGAATTGGACTAGAAGTCTACCCAACCGAAAAATTATGTGTTTGGTTGCGTAAACTTCAATCGAACTAGTAGCACGTTTGGATTGCTAATCCGACCTTCATTCCAAATATGAAATCCCACTCACAGTGTGGACCGTATTAGTTGTCACGGATTAGTAGTCCAATGACTACTAATCCCGCAACCAAACGAAGTCTTCGAGTAATATAGATTTACTTATGGAATTATTAGACATTATCTAATTATTTAAGTAACTTTTGATAATATTGGTGAATAATTTTTAGAAAAAATGCTCATTTAGTACATTTTTGAGACATAATTATCACATACTCAAGACTTAAATCTCTTATAACATTAGGTACAAATACTATTTATTTTTACTCTTTGTATATAAATTCTATAACTTCGAGTATATGTACCAAATTTTAATAAATAAAAAAAAGGTTTAAGTATTTTTGTAATTAATTTCGAAAAAAATAAGTAGTCGGAAACAATAAATCTCCCAAGTTTTTTGTAATTAATTTCGAAAAAAATAAGATGTATGTATCTATATGTAATATAGTGTGCTTATGTTTATAGCTCATTATTTTCACTTATCTTATATTATTCCTTATCCAGTTATATACTAACTTGCTAGTTGTAACTAATAACCTTAACTTGTTCGATAAAATGCTCCAATGAATTCTAACTTAAATATCCATATGAAATCTTCTATTTAAATTTCCCAATGAACCCAAAAACAAAATGAATCTTGAGTTTTTTCACAACCCAATTGATAATTTCCCTACTAAACCATATTTTTCTTTACCCTCTTGTTCTACCCTTCATAGTCACCATGTTTCCAAAACTCCCCATCAAATTAGCATAAAAAACAAATCTTTTTCGCTACCCAAATCCCGGTTTCGACTCGCTGTCAAGGCCAATGTGGGCGAAAACGACCCGTCGTCGGTTCAAATCGATATGGTTAGGAATAAAGACGGTGTCTTTGCACCGAAAGCCAAGAAAGTTGTGGTCTTGTGGGACCTAGACAACAAACCTCCGCGTGGGCCTCCCTACGAGGCGGCGACCTCCCTTCGCCAGGTGGCGCAGAGGTTCGGGGAGGTCGTGGAAATCTCTGCCTATGCAAATCGTCACGCGTTCAACCATCTCCCTCAATGGGTTGTCGAGGAGCGTCGCGAGCGTCGACATCTTGATATTCTTGAAAGGAAGGGCGTCGTGGCTCCTTCGCTTGATACGTACGTGTGTAGCGTGTGTGGGAGGAAGTGCAAGAGCAACCTTGACTTGAAAAAGCATTTTCGTAACTTACATGAGAGAGAGAGAGAAAAGAAGTTGAACCGGATGAGATCGTTGAAGGGTAAGAAACGGCAGAAGTTTAAGGAGAGGTTTATTGACGGAAATCACAAGTATACCGAGGCTGCTAGGACTTTGGTCACGCCAAAAATTGGGTAAGTTATGAATTCTATTTAAAGCCCGAGCTTTTAGTATACTAGTTTTGTACTCTTTGTATTATTCTCGGGCACTCTGGGTCACTTGAATTTAATAGTCAGTTTAGCTCATGTCAAGTAAAGTTTAGCTCATGTTCAGTTTAGCTCACTTGTTGGTAAGAAAATAGAGTAGTGAAGTTTAATGCGAAGAATCGAATTCGTGACCTGGCTCGGATATCACGTTAAGTGTTTTTCTGGATGTTGTTTTAATCCAATAAGCTGGATCATTTTTAGGGTCAGAAAAAAAAAGCTAGGTCTATCTAATGTTAAAAGCATCTAGCTTATTCAGACCAAACAACCAGAGAAGAGCAGCTTTAGAGCTGGTAACACAAATGTGTCCATTCTTTTGGCTAAAAAGTGTAAAAGCGTAGCTTATAAGTTGCAACCAAACAAGGTTTAAATTACCAATTCTACTAAAATCTCGAGCTTGTAATGAAATCAACCTTTGAATTTTATATTATTCTCCAATAGGTACGGATTAGCGCCTGAGCTTAGGCGAGCTGGCGTTTATGTGAAAACGGTCGAAGATAAGCCACAAGCAGCTGATTGGGCATTAAAGAGGCAAATTGAGCATTCTATGAGCCGAGGGATCGATTGGTTGTTTCTAGTTTCGGATGATTCTGATTTTTCGGAAATGTTGAAAAGAGCTAGAGAGGCAAATTTGGGGACGGTTGTTGTTGGGGATATAGATAGGGCGTTGGGGAGGATAGCAGATTTATGGGTACCTTGGTTAGGGGTTGAGAATGGGAAGATTTCGGAGGATGACTTGAAGCCGAGGAGGAGAGAGGCTTCAGAGAGAGAAGTAGGTTGGGAGGGTAAGGGTAAAGGGGGTATGGATGATTTGGTTGATGAGCTTGTTGCAGTGAGAAGTGATTTTCACGATTTCGATACATATACGTATGTTGAAGGGGAGGAAAGTGATGATTATGAAGAAGTAGAAGGTGGCGATTCATTATGGGATAGCGAGGATGAGGATAGTGATGAGGATGATGATTATTTTTGACACAGAAAAGAGATAAATATGATCTTTAGGCGTATATTTTGGATAATTGAGTCCGTATATTTGGAGATTCTCTGGTCGAACAATAGGAAAGAAGCAACAATTCTATGTTTCGCTTTCTTAAATACAATTGGTATGTCTCATTATAATGACTGTGGATTTATAATCATGATAAATGCTTTTGCAACACATCACATTATTAGTTATATTTGTTCAATACACATTTATAAAGTCTTCTTGTCTAGGTGAAGTCATTTTTTGTAAAATCCCCATAGACCTCCCTGTACTGCAAGATGAGGTTACAGTGAACAAAAATGAAATAGGTAAGTAATACCAATTAGAATATCACATTTTTTTTCTACATTAGAATCATAGGATCAAGTTATGGATCTTTATTCTTTAAGTTAGCGAGGATACCCTGAATGTGCCAAGTAATGGTGTACTTGAGCTCCGAGATTGTTGTACTTTTAATTATGATAAAACATTAATCTGCTACTCCCTTTTTTTTAATAACATTTATCCCCAAAGTCAATGGAATCTGAAATAGTTTTTTTTAAAGGGCAACCTGGACATAGTACTATAGAAAATGGGGAGTTTTGGATTGCATGTCGACTGGAATTTCTGACCTGATCCCATATATACTAGAAAACCAGATATGTACCCTCTTTTTCATGCTTTTATTGTTATGACTACGACCAATTTTATGGCCATGACTAGACCTGGTATAGTTTATTATGGCTTGCTTTGTTGCAGCTTCTAAGTTCAGCTTATTCAGGCATTTTGTGCATAAGCTGTGGTACGGTGGATTTCGTTTGTTTACTTAATGTTTGAGTTTTTATTTTGTTTAGAATTACTGGTTTGATAAAACTAGAATTATCAGCTAGATAAAATTACATTTTTTATAACCTGCAAATTGGCCTGCTAATCTACTAAGAGGCTGCATCCAACATAGAAATGTTATCTTGTAGTGTAATTGAAGTATACACCTAGAAACTCCAGTACCCAAAGGTAGATCTTGATAAGAGCTGTACACTTAAAACTCCAGTATCCAAAGGTGGATCTTGATAAGGGCTGTACTAGCTGGTGGTTGTAACTTTGGTCATATAAGGTGAGCCTAATATACATTTTGTGATTATAAATGTAATTGAAGTATGTATATACACTTAAGAAACTTCAGTATCCAAAGGTGGATTTTGATAAGATCTGTACTAGCTGGTCATTGTAACTTTGGTCATATAATGTGAGCCTCGTATACATTTTGTATATATACAAATTTTCTTATTTCAATTTTCAGTTGGTTGTAGCAACTTTTGGTTTCTCTTTGTTTAAGTTTACTTCTTGAGTCTGGCGAACGTGACTAGTGAAAAACGAAAAGTAGACTCTGTACTACTGTATAGATGTTTTAGGCTCAGCTCTCTCTGTTACTAATTAATGAACTCAATTGTTTTGTTGATATTCTGCTTATTGGAGAATTGAATTAAAGCACACTATGTTAGCGTGAATGCCTTGTTCTTTCTTAGGTATTTATGTAGATTGCAAGTCTGTTAGGAATTGAGAAATGAATTTGAATGGTTCTGGGCAAGAAAGATATTCACTCCATTAGCTAAAGGATTTGATGGTTGCGCTGCAAAAATTATACATGATCGCAAACAGCAAACTGTACTATACGAGTGTTTCGCTGATCTTAGAAAACCAGTACCAGTGTCGGATATGAGTATTTGTTTTGAAAACTTCTAATTATGCCAACTTTGGTTTTAGTTTGAATATGATATGCTCAATCATTTATTAGATGGAATAGAAAGAGCTCCGCGGTGATATCAATTATCAAAGTTGTTTAGAAGTCCAAATCATGATCGGGTATGAATAACAAAATAACTAAAAACTAGACATTAAAATATGTGTTTTGAAGTGCGCATTTAGGATTTTTAACGTCAAATGAATTTGAAATTTTCTTTTATTGTTGCAACACTGTTAATTGTGTGATTGACAAATTTGAAGGAAGGTAAAGTTTGGGCATATGGTTTTGACGTCTAAGAGCACTCTTGAGTCTGAAAATATATAAGATTTGAAATAGTCTCTGGCCAACTTCTATGCTGTGGATCGAGCATGGTGCGGGCTGACCCAATTGTTCTCATTTTTTTGTCTTTTATGGATTCGATATTTGGAGGAGGGGGTGTATTTAGGTACTGGACCTCCTGTCTAGATAAAAATAGTTAGGAGAAATGATTTATAAAGAGGTTTTTTTTTAAGCATATATAGATATTACGAAGAAGACAAACCCGAGTTGATCAAAGAGCACACCGACGGTTTAAAATCATAAAAAGCATGCGAATTAGTTCAAGCATGATCCAATAGACAATAATGCTGATTTCTGAATCCGTATGTAATTCCATTTCATTTCTTTCATAAAAGTTTTTGTCTTTGACAATAACTTCGACTCCGACGTTAAGATGAAGTTTTTGTCTTTCATAAAAGTTTTTGTCTTTGACAATAATTTTCAGCTCTATTTTCCACCCAATACCTAAATTTTACGGTGTATTTTCCCGTCTTTTGTGTAATGCCACAACAAGTTATGGTTATTTCTCGACCGACTTATTTGTATAGCGCTAATTCCCTCTGCAGTATTTCTTGAGATTATGCATATAAAAGGGTTGTATTCCATTTTTTTTGAGTCAGGGCAGATAAAGTCGGCTACTTTCTCTAGAGAGCAATTCTGCGGTTTTTGTTGTTCGATTATAAATTTCGCACACCCCACGGGGGCCATTTATCTTTTCAAATTTTAATTGTTTCCCAATTACTAACATTTCATGGCATCCCTTTTTTAAGAAGAATCTTTTTTCCTTTTTAGGATATTAACTAAAAAACATGTTAATGGATATACGGGAATTGCATGCTCGACCAACCGACTTAATAAGTAGTTTCTTGGCCGCCGGTGATAGTAAATTCTTTTTACAACCTTGGACTGCTCTATGATATGAAAAATTTAAAAAAAATTGGGATCATATAACTGGTAATCAAAAGTAAAAATAATTCTTGCTGATAGATTTTACAAGACAATTTAATACTCCCTCAATTCTGGTACATTACGAAACTAAATACAATTTTAATAGATTATAATCTGTATCAAAATTATCGAAATAAATTTTTTTAAAATCTAATCATAAATTTTAACATTTGAACTATATAACCAACTTTTGAAAATTTTCATTTCGATAATTTTGATACAAGTTATTAACCGATTAAAATTACACGTAGTTTTGTAATGGACAATTAAATAGAAACGAAAATATGCGTACCGAGTCCCACAACTTTCTACTATTTGATTAGGTGACAATCATTTAAGTAGAATTCATGACAAGAAATAGTGTTTTTTTTGGCGGAAGTTCCAATGATTATTGTCAATTGAATATTGTGATTGTTCTTAAAATTAAATACTCATACAATATAAAAGAATAATCCTTGAAAGTCCTCTCTTTCTTTGCCACCGACATGACCTCCCCTCTAGTCACGGAAACGGCGATTAATGCATATATTAATTGTATAGCAGGCAAGAAGATATGTACAAACCCTAGCTAGCTAGTTGTCATATGCTAAAAAGGAAACATGAAATTTTAATAAAATGTCTTTTTTAAATTTTTTATAGATGTAAGAAGAGTAAGCGAGAAATGGGAAGGTGTAAAACCAAAAACATAAAATGTGATTTTTAAAAAGTGAAACGAATTTCTGGGCAACTATGGTACAAACATTGCATGAACAAAAGTGTCATTGTATTTAATTATTTCTGTCCCACCATCTTAAAATATTTCTTAAAATATTTCTTTAAAAGGGTTCTCTATCAACATGTCAACTATGACTGGTACTTTATTTAGTAGACTCATCGTTATCTTCTCCTTCAACCAAACAAATATTATCCTAATTCTTCCACAGCATTATTGATTTATTTCTGGAGTTTCTCTTAATGTTGATGTGTTTCAAGATAGTGCATGATTGGAATGATTAATACTTCATGGTTTCTTCTTAATTTGGATTAATTTAATTTGAATAATGCGCTATTAATTCATGGCAATTTGATATGACAGAATACTAAGTAGGTCTCAATTTGATAACACAATAAGGTAATACTTTGTAATCAAGACGATATTGAAAGCAATACGTACATTCAGTCATACATCTGAGTTAAGTATTTTTTTTCTTTCCATGTCCGAGTTGCAAACAATATATATATTTTTTCTATCAATATCCAGTTTTGGTAAAGTGGAGGGACTAAACTTTATATAAATATTTTGTTGATGTGGGCTAAAAGCCTAAAAGCTCACACTTAGCAATAATTGACAAAAATAAATGATGTTTATTAGTCCTTGTCTCGATCAATCTAAATAAACTTTTACTCATTGTCTTGTCTGTATGTATATATAATGAATCCTTACTAGTTAATACTAGTACTAACTAAGCTTTCAAAAATAATTTATCTTACTATTTCACAGCAAATGGAAAATAAATCTCAAATCAAAAGCAGATAAATCTTGGTTTGTACTCTTAGATCAATATGCAAATTGTGCAAACGTAAGATTAAAATATTAATGCAAAGTACATAATAAAATTATAACAACTCATGTACAGTACTAACCTAATTTCAAAGGATGGCCATGATCTCACACTTTTCAGAGTTTTTAGCTAAGATGCCAAAGGATAGTTTTATTTCTAATATTTATACTAAAATTATTCTAGAATTTTATAATAAAGTACAATCTTGCACTTTGTACACATATAAAAGTACTTTGCAAAAACCGAATTTCGTTTTCGTCACCGGCACACAACTCACATCCACGTGTAAACCCATAAACGGCAAATTGTAGCAATCCAAGCTTAAGATTAAATTAATACAAATACAAACTAAAAAATAAATTAATACAAAGTGTGCAACATAAGATTAAATTAATACGAATACAAAGTACAAAATAAATTATAGCAATCCATGTACATTAACTTTATTTTTACGGCTCGCCCGATATATAAGCCATTTAACTTAGCTGCAAACAGACATGTGAATTGTGAACGATAACTAATTTCTTTTTCATGATTTTAAAAAAATCGAGTCTAAAACAATCACATACCAATATATATAATAAGTAGACAAATTATATTATCGCTAAATCTACTTTGATATAAAATATAGTTGTGTTATTATACAATCATATTGTTAAAATTCTACTGCATGATTATTTTAATAAATTGTCCAATCTTGTACTTGAGGTTTTATACATTTTTGTAACTTCTTTTCTTCACTTTTTTTCCTTTTAATATCTTTTTTTTTTACATTTGTTTCTTCATTTCGTAATTTTTTTCACCTTGGTTTCTACTTTTTTTTTCTTTTCTTTTTTTTGTCAAAAGTCAAACCCTAAAACTTAGACACACGGTTTTATTGGTACTTTTTTTGTTGTGACTTTGAAAAAAATTCAAAATTGTTCAAAATTCATGAAAAAAAAAAGTAGAAATCAGGATAAAAAAAATACTTCACCCGTTTCCATTTAATTGTTCACTACGAAAATACGTGTAATTTTGACCGGCTTATAACTTTTATCAAAATTGTCGAAATGAATTTTTTTAAAATCTAATCATAAAATTTAACATTTGAACTATATAATCAACTTTTGAAAATTTTTATTCCGACAATTTTGATAAAAAATTTTGACCGGTTATAAATAGGAACGGACCAAGTTCTAAAAACTAAAAAAGTGGAGAAACGAATATAAAAAAAATATAAAACAGTTTATACACATAAAAGTAGTTTGCAAAAAAACGAGATTCATCACCGGCACACAACTCGCCTCCACGTGTAAACTAATAAACGGCAATGCGAAATAGTAATGTCGGCCAATTTTGGATAATTTTCCTAATAAAAGATTTAATTATCTACGTGGCAGTCGTGTCACGACGACACACTATCAGCCAACTAATCATACACCCCTTGGGGAAAAAAAAACTCAATTTTATTATATATGTTATGGTCCTTTTTTTTAGGAAAGAATTAAAATTATGTTATGGTCCATAAGGTCTTATATATATTAATATTGGTTGTCAATGTAGTTGTGATATTTAATGTAACCGCACTCAAACTTTGGAGACATGCTATTTTTCCATGCATTAATTAAAAAAAACTGAATTGGAAGTTTGAGACAAAACAGTGTTAACCGATTTGAAATCGGAAATCGCTACCTTTCCGAATTACTCCTAGGAGGGGGGAAAATCTCAAAGTTTCACCTTGTGATTCAAGTTTACTTTGATTACTGGTTTGCGATAATTAAGTTTAATATAGATTTTCAAAAAATTGTCGTCTACATTTCAGTTTTATATATCCATTTCTCGTGCCTATTATATACTTGATTTTAATTTTTTAAAAGTAACTTATATATACATAGCCGATCCCTAAATCAGCTAAGCCACCAACCATCTCGCGTAATGAATCAATTTTTATTTTATTTTTGAAAAATAATAATAAAAGAAAAGGGTCGAAAGAAATTTGTCCAATAAATGTGTAATGTTTTCGATACTCATTAAGGGATCGTGGACCGTTCTACTGAACGGCACTACAAAAAAATACTCAAATAGCGACGGGATTAGTAACGCTATTTTTTGTTACGAGTTTATTAACGACTGTTTTTGTGACGGTTTTGTGACGGTTTAGTCAATTTGCGACAGGCTTGTGACAACTTTTGACTCTCACTAAATCAAACATTATTTTATAGTGGGCACAATATACATTTTTTGACTCTCACTAAATCAAACATTATTTTACAGTGGACAGAGTATACATTTATATGCATATATACCGAGTATATCATAAAAGGAATCATGAGCATATAACACTAATGATTTTAATAATCAAGGGAAGGAATTTAACTCTATAAGTCAAAATTTGAGTTCTTAATAACTTTGAATAACTTGATAGCTAGGAAGCAAAATTTCAACTGATGATGATTTATTAAAAAACATTTAGGACTGGATATAAATAATTAAATTTACAGGCACGTTAGTGCAACTAGGGGACCACGAAATATAAATACAGAACCTGGGGCTCGAGAGTATTGTTTTTTTAGACAATTAGAATATCAAACCCTTTCTCTCTTTTCTTCTCTCTATATATATATATATTTATACAAACATATATACTTTATATACATATAGTCATGGAAGCCACGGCGTGCTGCTCAACCTCACCACCGGAGAAGCGAAAAGAGAAACCCTATCGCGGTATCCGAATGAGAAAGTGGGGTAAATGGGTAGCCGAGATTCGAGAACCAAATAAACGGACACGAATCTGGCTCGGTTCTTACTCTTCCCCTATAGCAGCTGCGCGTGCTTACGACACCGCTATGTTCCACCTACGTGGCCCTAACTCGAGGCTCAATTTTCCTGAGAAGATAAGAAAAGACGAAAATATGTTAGGGGATATGACCGCGGCTTCGATAAGGAAGAGGGCTACGGAGGTAGGTGCTAGGGTTGATGCTATTGAGTCGTCCTCGTGCCGTCATGTGATGAGGAAACCGGACTTGAACGAGTTTCCTAACCCCGAGGACTCCGACGAGGACTGAAGATTGATGTTATATATGTTATAAGTATATCTGCCATAAGAAGTTGTCAGGATATATACCATATTATTAATATCAGTTTAGCAAAAGAGCGTCTTATTGGTTTTGGTTTGCGGAGTCTGATGGTATTCAGATATTTTCTTGTAGCCATAAATCTTGATATAACATATGTTTTGCTTTCCATCGATAGGGTTATATAGCGTCGGTCTTGGGTATCATGGTCCAAATAAGGGATTATGTTATCTTGTTAGTTTAATTAGTAAAGGCTTGTTTTCGGTTATATTTTTCTTTCTTTTTTTGGAAACTAAGTTATATTTTTCTTCCTCTGAAGGAGTTTTCATCTTTTCATGTTTTGGAGGCATAATAGCCATCGAAATCTTTCTAACTTGCAATAATTTTATAAAACTATATATTATGGTTAGAGATTGCTGTTTGTGAAATATAATTGTAAATTTTTTATCTATTAATTATTGGTGCGATACAATTAGTAAGAAAAAACATCATAAGTGTATATAATTAAAGAATTGGAGTAATATTTAGTACTCATAATCTATCAAGCTTTAATATGCAAAATGTTTGTATATATTAGTGTATTGTATATATTTGGCCGTAGGGTCGTTGTCCCCATCTGCCCTTTAGTTACGCCAATGAGTATGCGACAGAACTCAATAGAATAATATTTTTGATACAATATCTATGAATTTTATTTTTGGGGCCGGATATTGTAAGAATGAAAAATATAAATGATTTTGCTCACACATATTTTTTACTCAAAAGTTCTACCCGCTTAAGTGGTATACACACATGTCATATTCAGTCACTAATCAACATAAACTATTAATATGCATGTATGTATGTATATATATATATATATATTAGTAATCGTGGCTCACGCGTTGCATGTGCGGCTCGTAATACAATAAAAATATAGAAAATATGTATAGTTATGATATAAATATGTAGATAATACAAAAAAACATATTTTAAGATTTACAAGAATATTTAGTTGTTAAAGAGGTACAAATAGTTTTATTAGTTTTTATTTTTTATATTTTTATAAGAGTATGATATTATTGTAATTAATATAAAGGTTTATGTGTGTTTTTGGAAAAAAGTGGCTAAATTGAGCAGTCACATTTGACTTGCACTACAAAATAATGTTTGATTTAGTGAGAGTCAAAAGCTGTCACAAGCCTGTCGCAAATTGATAAAACCGTCACAAATTGACTAAACTGTCACAAAACCGTCACAAAAACCGTCGCTAATAAGCTCGTAACAAAAAATACCGTCACTAATCCCGTCGCTATTTGAGTATTTTTTTGTAGTGTTGGGTTGACTTATTATAATACTAGTAACGTACCCCACGCGTTGCGTGTGTGACACATAATTGCATAAATATGATCTGATACAGATAAATTTAACATTTTTAATCACAGATAAATTTAACATTTTTAAAAAGTTTGCAAAAATAATTGAACGATAGAATATTGTAAAAATATAATGTATAGTAATATAAAAAATACATGTATGATGATTTTGTTTGGAAGATGATTTGATGTGTGTGAAATTATTTATTTATTTATTTATTTAAATTGCATTAAGTTATTTGAGTAATTATTAAATTAGAATATGGGTATTTTTGGGTAGTCTCAAGCTTTCTTGAGTTCCATTATATTAATATATATATATATAACACTATGTTTACATTTTAATTATTTAAGGTTTTTTCAATAGTCAAACATATCTAAAACAAGAAATCATCACAACCCTTAAAAACATATGTAATGAATGGTTATGATTAAAATGTAAATATGGTGTGTTTTTTTATGTGTCGATATTTCATTCCCCATATATATATATTAATACACATGTATATTAGTAATACTAAATTTAACAATTTTTCTTATTTTTAATTAATATTTAAATTTAGGGTAGACTCATTTAGAGTTTTAATATATTTTTATTTGAGTTTTTAGTAGGTTGACTTTTTAGATTTAACAATTTTTTTTTAATTAATATTTAAATTTAGGGTAGAATCAACTAGGGTTTTAGTATATTTTTATTTGAGTTTTTAATAGGTTGAGTTTTTATTATGTTGGATATTTATGTTTAGGTGTATCAAATTATATATTGTATTTTATGTATATTTGTGGGGATAAATATGTATTTTATTTGCCGAGTGTGTGAGTTGTGTGCAAGTTGTGTGTATAGCATTACTCGGTTAGTAATTGTTAGAAAAAAAAATAGCAACAAATATTTTTAAAAGATTGAGTTCCAATTCAGATGTTATTAAACAAAAAAAATTGAATGAATAAGGAAAGAATTTGGTCACTAATTAAATAATGTTGTAATAATCATTCATTTCCTCTTTTATTATTTTAATTTCTTTTAATTAATGAGATGCTAATATTAATCAGGCTGAGTTGGATAAGTCCATCTCAACGGATTGATATTTTGGATTGATTTTAAAGGGTGCAATACTATCGCACAAGAAAAAATGGACGGTGATTAATGTTTGGAGCTAATTGGCAAATGAGAATCTTATAAAATACCCCCTCTAGGTTTAGCTATAAAAAAAACCGCCCAATTTAAGTTAATGTTCAATAAGTACATATAAATGGAACTTAATTAGAAAAAATACATAAAATAATTTTTATGTTTAAAACTTTGTAACATCAACGTATAACTAATTATTCAATCCCGAATTGTTCATGACTTGAGCAAACAAAGTAAGAGGGTGTTTTGTTAAATTTGGAAGTGCATTTGATTTTCATCGAAACTTCTCAATTTCTAATGATTTACTCGGTTGTTTCTTTAAATGATTAATAAAACATGAAAATGGCCTACAAGCAAACGCAAGTTGCTATAGAAAAAAAGTAGATAAGATAAGAAATTGTTGTATCTTAGCCGGTTTATGTGACGTCGCTATGGACACACACACACCACTGATATTATATATCAGAGAAAAAAAAGTGGTCCTAATTAAAAAGGGTGTCACAGTCATAGAAGCTTAAGGAAAATATTTGATTAAGTGGGTACGTGACGGTGCAACTGAGGCCAAAATAAAGTGGGCGGTAATATTAATGTATGTAATATTAATTATTTTGGAATATGAATGGGTGAGAATAAAATAAAGTCAAATATGTTCACATCTGTTTTAATGATCATATCCTTGAGATAAAGAATTATATTATTAGCTTGCAACTTGGGTGGTCACCTTTTTTGCTAAATATGTCCCGCTAAAATTAATTAAGTGAATGAATGTTCAGTCAAAAAATAAAATATAAGTGAATGGATATATATTCACAAATCACAATGTTGGTGTTATTGTTCGTATAGTGATGAAAAAAGTAGTGAATGTTTATTTGAGTGTCACCTGGATTAGTAATGTTCACATAGAAAAAATATTGAGAAAAAAACGAAAAAAAAAAACATACAACCCCATAATTAATGATGTTAACACGAATCCCTAGCTTCACCGTCATGAACTCTTGACATTATAAATCATTAGAATTTCTGTTATCATACAGCAATATGCCAATATCCACAACAAGAAGGAACCAAAATTTAAATTTTATTGACATTTCTCACTCAAATTAATTATATATATTGGATATCTCATGGAATAATCCAAATAATTTCAATTTTTTTAAACAATAGTACTACCAAAAGAAAATTAATTGCTCACATTTATCTTATGTATTCGGTATTGTATACAACAATTTCGCAATAGTGCGACAGCCGAGCCAAATGACATTTATTATGAATTATATGCAAATCAAATTAGTTTTTATCTTGGATTAATTGTTGTCCGATAGTATAATAGTGTGATAACCGAGCCAAATATATTTTCACACAATTTCAACTGCCTAACTGAATAGTAGCTCAATGAATTTAAAACATGAAGATACTACATTCGGCTATTATTCTGTCTTCTTTATATTGTCCACGAACATGAAAACTGTTAAAAAAGCAGCTGGGGGTCTTATAGTATTACTTTTTTAATGGCTAGGGGCAGGATGGGTTTGGGCATCTAAGTTTAGAAAAAAAAAGTGGTGCCATTTTCTTAGTTAATTCGGGAAAAAAGATGATTAGTGAAAAGATAGCAAATATAACAATAAATTATTATTGTCAAGATATACAAATAAAAGCTTTAAGTTAAAAGTGAGTTTGACTCATTATCATCTTTTGATTTAAATTTTTTTACTTTAGAGACTCGAACCCATGAGCTATTAAAGTGACAATAAATATAGACACAAAACTTTATCGAATTTATATATATATACACATTTACATATATATATATATATATATATATATATATATATATATATATATATACACATTTATCGAATTTTTTATATAAAGTAACTTAAACTACGATTTTTTTATTTTTTGTTTGCGTTTATTGATCGGACGACACCTTATAATTATAAGCTTACGAGGTTATATGACTCACGCTAGGACCGTTGTTTTTACAAAGTTGTCCATTCACTTATTATAGCATTCTCAACCGTCACACACAATTCAACTATACATTTTTAAGATTATATATATAGCTGCATAAGGCTTACATAGCACTTGACATATGATAATATAACTCATAACATTTTTCTTTCTTTTTTTTTTTGTGAAAATATAAATCAAAACTACACGGAAACATTGAAGACTTAATGCCCAAATTCAGAAACAACTGTTAATTTTTTTTAATGGTTAAAACATTATTAATTAGCATTATTTCAGCTTATTTATGCCATATTTAGTGTTTTCTGTTTTTTCTCGGTTTATTTGCACATTTATATATTTATGTAGGAAAATGCATGGAATTAACATAAAAATGAGATAATGACGTAAGAAGACTATTTGAAGGACCAACATTGAAGAAATCAGAAATAAAATGACCCCCAAAAATAATCTAGAGTTGACCAAAACGGAGACCAAAACGAGATAAACATCATGAACATTCTGTAAGCAGACCTGACCGCTCACAGTTACCAGTCAGGCCTGATTAGGTTACGACTGATTAATTAAAATTAGTTAAATTTATAGGACCTGTAAATACCAAAGTTCTATTATTTGTAAATAATGTTTTACAGTATATTTCAACAGTTTTTTTCAGTATTATCAACTTAGAGAGAGAAAAAACATAAAAATAGAAAGTTTGTGCACACATTATCTGTTTTATCGACTTCGTTTTGTAAGATCCGTATCGATTATTTCAATACAAGTCTTTGTTTTTTTTTTTACTTTCTTTACTGTTTTTATGCATGTTTGCTTTTGTTTACATCATATTAACACTAATCTCGTATCTCTTGCAAGCAAATCTAGTTAAATCACGTTAATAAAGCAGCAAATTTAGTTATTAATCATCTTAACGTCGCATGCACGTTAATTTGAGTTGATATAAACTTAAATACACAATTTAATAATCACATATAAACTGACATTTAAGTGTTATTAGTTGAGTAATCGAGTCGTCGGATTGATAATCCAACCATTAACGCTCTCCTCTTTTATTTGTTTTTTTTATTAAATATAGTAAATTCACAGGAAAATACTAGATTTAGCCGGCCACACGGTTAATCGGACGATATCTGAGGTATTTTACCTGAGAAATACTACTATACTATCCTCGTGCTTCTGCGAGACATTCGCACATTAAAAATAACACGTTCGAGTGGCAGTCACATTTCATAATGTATGAAAACATGAATATTCCCACCATTTATATGTATGTAGAAATTATAAAATGATCTAATGAATATTCTTTAAAGATCTAATGAATTATAAAATTTGTTATTAGAAAGTTATAACATGTGTATTTCTTTTTAAGTATATGTGTAAATTAATCCATGTATTAAATGAAATAAGAGAAAGCACAAAATATAACTTGTAAATTTGTAAAAGTTTTTAAGTTTTAATCGGGACGAAAGTAATAACCAAATTGGTTCGATTTTATTTAGATATATAATGTCTAGGTTGAAAATTATGGAAATTCAATGTAGAGACTATTAAAAAAAAATTAGTATTGTGTATAAATTGAGAATTGTCTCTTTACAATTTCCAAATCCAGGTTTTTTTTGTGAAAACAATATTAGTTTGTTTCGGATCCATTCTTACTGCCCTACTTTTTTCAGAGTAGGTTACCTTAGTTTTTTGGGACCATTTGATCAAAATTAAGCTCATCTAAGATTCAAAAAAAAAATTGGAAATATTACTATGTATGATTGACTACATACACTACTTGGTAACACAAGTAATTAAAAAAAAGTTAACAATGCGATTACGGTACGTTATTTTAGAGTAACAATACCGTAAATCCGGTAAAAGTGTGTCACCCACTAAAAATAACTAATACACTGAAACTAATTTAAAATTAAAACTAAAATATTTTATTCGTTGGCACAGCCTCAATTACAGTACATCATATGAATAAAAAAATAAAAATCAAACTTATCAACCGTACCAAAAAAATATCGGATACATTTTAAATACGTCACGTAAAAAATAAAAATCAAATTTATCAAGCATACCGAAAAAATATCAGATACGTAATTGTGTTAACATTTTATTATTTATTTTTTTCATAGTTTTTGTTGAGGAATGAATTCGTTTGTTTCACATAAATAGGGGATGCAAATACACCTGTCAGGTAGATCCGATATGGGAGAAGCAAATTCCATTTACCAAGTGGATGATTTAATATCCGAAAGGAGAAATAAGTGGAAGATTAAACAAAAGCAATGGTACCAAAAGAAAGGATCCATTTTAGGCTTGTTTTGTTTTAAGAAATTCAGGTGTATATGAACCACAACTTAAAGTGGAACATGCTTGCACATATCTACTTAGCATCAAACATGTCAAATAAAACTAACAATTAAAGGTTGGTTAGACTACTTCCTCCGTCATATACGAAATTACATGTAATTTTTATCGACAAATAACTCATATTAACTGATCGAAATCGAATTTTTCAAAAATTAATCACATAGTTCAAATGTTCAACTATATGAACAAATTTTTCAACAATTTAAGCATGAGATATTTGCCGATCAAATTTGCACGTATATACATAATGCCCCTATATTTTGGGACGGAGAGAGTATAAGTTGTTGGTTTCCGTGGTTTCCGTGTACGAAATAACAATTAATAAATAATAAAAGGAATAAAAAAAATAAACAAACAAACAGTTTAATCTATTATTAATTCAGAATGGTTACTGAAAATTACAGATATGAAACTGTCGGACTAACTAGTAATTAATACAAACTGTTAGTCAGATTATTATTATTTAATAATATGACAGACTGAATTGTAATAAACAAAAACTGTCGGACTGAAAATTATAAACTTAACAGCCGGACTATTCTGATTGGAAAAAGAATTACATGACTGATATGAAACTATTCTAATTACAGAATTAAATTATATAATTGAAATTACAGAAAAGAAACAGTACTTTAAATAAATTACAGTAAAGAAAAGACATAATAGAAATATTACAGCTAATTACAACAAATTTAAATTACAAAATAAAAGTACTGAAATGAAATAAAAAAAAAATATTAGAAAATAAAAGACGAGACGACTGTTAAACAGTCTGCCCTTAATCGATATTCTCCCAACTATCTTAAGGTTTCTGGTTGCGTTGGTGATTCGATCCCAATATACAACGTCTCTGATGACTCGTCGGAAACTGACGACGAGTCAACGTCGAGCTGTTGGTGGGTGGTTCTTTCTTTATAAAATGCTATGGAAAAATATGCAGTATTTGTTTCAGATTGTAAAAGTGTGTTTAGAGAGTGGGGGAAGGTTGACTACTTATAGGCTGAGCTGAAATCTCAGCCATAAATGGTCACTTAATTCAGCAATCGAAACTGCTGAATTAATTATGCAATTATTCTCATTTAATTGCATCAGTTACAAGTTTACTGGAAATTTGAGGACTATTTTGTGATTATTCAAAACTCTCTGACTTTCTTGGAGCGCGTGTGTGGTGCTCTTACCTGCACACACCTATGAGGCTACACACTTTACCAGAGTGCATCTTTGGAACAGTCATCTTATTTGACTGTTTATGGTACAATTATCTTAACCACCGTTAGATTAGAAAATGAATGTTTAGATGATATTTTTCAATAACTAATTTATTTTTTTCTATTTTCAACAAATTAGAATTTGATATATTAAAAATAAATTGTATAATACACTAAAAACTTAAATAAAAATATAGAACCCTATGAGCACCTACCCTAAACTTAAATATTAATCAAATATTTTTTTTATCCATTTGACACATTTTTATGCAAACGGTTGGTGAACCAATCATTTAGTGTGACTGTTCCCTAATAATTTTCCTATTACTACTCTCAAGTGGTGGATGTGTATATAAAACATTCAAAATAGTTTTTTATTTTTTATGTGAGATGAACATTTGGGTGGTTTTCTCACCCATTTGTTTTTTTCCACTCTTCCCAAATTTCAGTTTTTTCTCTCTCCATGATCCAACTTCGCAGCCAATTTTCATTCACACTCATTAATCGAATATGTCATGCGATATACCGTTTCGAAACTCGTCACACAAGCTATTCAAACCATTTAAGTACGGTGTCTAAATTTTAAATTTTTCGCATGGAATTTGACCAAACTTTTAACTCGTGAGCAATTCGGAAAACCCATAAAAATATAATTTTTCCCAACATAAGTTCGATATAAATAGCACAACTTAAACAAGGAAAAAACAAACTCAGCGCTTTAATTCGTTTGAAAATACAGCGGAAATGATGCCTTTTTAAGTCTCTTAATGTAAATCTTTTTTTAACTAAAAAAAATGATGTATGAAATGAAAGTCTTTTGTTTTTTTTATCCACATACAACTATCACGCTTTATATATACCTACCTGATATTAATTACAAGATCTTTCATAGTAGTATTTAAAAGTTGAAGAAGATTATATAACATCATGCAACATCACACATATGAAAACACAGAATGGTGTAATATCATCTATTTTTATCCTATTATATATATTTCATTTTTTAATTATTTTCCGTTTGTATTTAGCTATTATACATTTTTTTTAATGATGTTTGTGTGTTTCAGTTGTGCCTTTGAATCATGTGAAACTAGAAATAAAGATGGAAAGAAAAAGGAATTAAGGAGCTAGAAATAAACTTAAAAGGTTTGAGAGAGAGTAATTTTAGTAGTAGGGTATTTAGTACATTAAAACTAGATATTCACCTAATTTCAAACAAGAAACTTATAGGTTTATAAAGTATAAAACACTATACATTAAGTACCACTTTTTTGTTAGTACCAGTATAACCTAAATAAAAGTGGTGTTGGAGGTCTTATGTGAGATGATCAAGGCAAGTTTATTTTAGGGTTTTATACTGCAATCACCAGTAACTCCGGGCTAGAATCTGAGACGAAAGCATTATTATTGGGGGTTCAAATTGTTGGGGATTCCAATATAGTTTTTAAATCAGATTGTTTACAGATGGTGAATATTATACAAGAGAAGAGTAAGTGTCCATGGGTTTTAATATATCTTATGGATCAAATAAAGCATCAATTCAAAAGTCGTGAATTAACAATTATACATTGAAAGAGAAGGTAACAAATGTGCAGATTACCTGACGAATTTAGGTTGCGAACAAGATCCAATAATTTCGAATAGTATAGAGGACTTCTCAGATTATTTCAAAGGGATAATCATCACTGAAGCTCTGGGAATGTCTTATCTACGAATCAAAGAGGTTTGATTTCTTTTTGGAAAGAAAAAGAGAGACAGTCTCTCTCTAAGAGAAGAAAGGAGGTGGTACAGTAGACGAATGGTTTCAGATGAGTTAGATATGGGACGCGTGTTAATAGTTTCAGTTTATTCATTCTAGTCCTAAAGTTTCTGTCGGTTTGCAGTTTACTGAGTTAGTTTGTAATTAGGACTTTTTTTCCACTTTGTTACTTAATAAAATTGTGGGAATTCCCGCTGCTTATTTAAAAAAAAACTAGTATAACCTAACTAACTAAAACCTGTTATTGAGTGTCCTAATAATAATAATGAATAGGACTTGTATGGTGGTATCAAGTATGGTATGTAACGAAAGCTATAAAAACTTTTGCAAGTGTGCAAGCAACTAAACAACTTGTGGGTCAGCTTTCTCAAGTATATGTGATGCTTTGTCGCTAATACAATCAAAGATGAATTTAAAAGTTCATTTCCTTTATAGCTTTATAAAACTTGACGTGTCAACTCTCCAAACAGAAAGAATATTGTTGCGTAACACGAACTTAATTAATATTGCAATTGTTGACGTTTTTTCCTACTTGTTATTTTGTATATCAAGCGAAGTTTTTGAATAAAAAGACGGTAACAAAAATAAGTCATGTAAAGTAAACAATGTCAAAAATAGTCATGTACATCACATGTGCAAGTTTTCCATCAAAAAACTAACTAAGGGGGTTAATCATAATCAAACAAAAGCATGAATTCAGGGTACAAAACTAAAAAAATCAAAATTGAGGTCATAAAATTAAAAATAGACATAATACAGGCATAGAAGATGATAAAACCGATATTGCGATCCTTAGAAGAAAAAGTTCATTTTAACATTAATAATTTTTTTTCGGTTATATTGTTAAAATGATTATGACTAAATTTTAATAACAGTTTATCAACAAATTATGTTGCTATTTGTTGCTAAACTGTTACTGAAATTTAGCTATAACCATTTTAGCACTATAACCGAAAAAAATTATGATGTTAAAAACTTTTTATGGATTGTCTAATTTGGATGGTCATGATACAAATAATATCAATTTCTAATTTGATAGTCACACTATTTTGGGCTTAGCGGGCCTCAAATTGACATGGACTTTGCCAAACAGATGCTCAGTAATATACTATATATAGAAGAAATGCATGCTTTGCTCATCATGTCATATCAAATGGTGGAGGTGTTTTTCTTTTAAAAAGTGGAGGTGTTTATATTGATGAGCTTAATTTGATAAGTTTAAATGAAGCACTTAACGTATATTTCTATCTAATCATTTCTAGCTTAATCATCTCTAACTTGATCTGAGCAAAACTTTAATCAATTGGAGGGAAGGGTATACAATTGACAATTCTAACATATATCAACTGGCTTTCGAGATCATCATAATTATATGTTTTATAAATTACCCCGTTAAGATTTTGATTTTGAATCACTTTAACAAATATATTCTGTGAAATTACCCCAGCAAGTTGTAGTCTGCCAACTATGCTTCTTGGACCATATAAATTTTGTACTATTATATTTCTTTGTAATGTAGAGATTTTGTAGGTAAAAAAAAAAGTTAGATTTTAACCAAACTAGCTAAAAAGTTAGATTTTAAGTTTATTTGCCTACAGGTAAATTGGTTATCAGTTAAGATAGCATGCATGTTTAGTAAGCATGCTTTTAGGCTAATTTGGAGTAAGTTTAATCTCGTATTTTGCCAATTGTGGCTTAGTTATTAGTTGTAGTCTCGGGTCAGAAGGTTTATTTTGTATTTTGGTAACTACTAAAAAAAACAAATATATTCTGTGTATATTGTTTTGAGATATATATACTTACAAATTTACTAGTATATCACTTTAAAGAAGGTTGCAAGTTTTTTCTTAATTCTTAATTATAAAAATTAAATTGAAAAAACTTTATATCTTGAAAGTATAGCACAAGTACTAGTCATTTTCTTGCCTGTCATCCATTCACCCTCGTCACGAATATTTTTTCCTCTCATGAATTGCAACACCTTTTACCTTGCATGTCATTATTTCACTCCTTTTTTCGTCTAAGAAAGGGGAAGAAAAGATAGGGATAAAGAGGGTTTAGGGGGACATGAAAAAGGAATTCAAGATTTTACACTAACTAAGGAATATAAAGTCTTGAGCTAAATATGCATAAATTTGTATCCTTCTAAAGTCAATCAAAGAATGATGACGCCTTGCTTTGGCATATCAATGGTAATCATTACGAAACGTTATTAGCGGTTTTTCTCTGTGTGTGTTAATTTAGACCTTGTTTGATTTCGCTTGTAAAGCTTAACATTATTTGCAGTATTTTTTGTGTCTATTAATTTAGGACTTGTTTGATTTCGCTCGTAAAACTCGTTCGAAAATGTCAATTTACCATCACACGTCATGTTGATAAACTAATGGCAAAACCAAGTGTACTAACATTAACATTTAAAATGTAATAAATGTTAAACAAATTAGGTGACGAAAAAACGCACATGATGTGCACATGACTGACCGACACTTCTATGCAAATTATTAGCGCTATTTTATTCAATACATGATCACAAATTGACTTTTCATTATCTAAATCAAATTCTTATTTATTAATTTAACATAAAAAACTCCGACTCAAATGACTCAAATAATATGGTGTCTTTTAGATTCTTTATATCTGTATTAGCTTTATTTATTCACCGTTTTTTCACAGTAACAGATTAGGTAGTTGTGAATTTCAACGTTTAATATGTATTTTTTATTAAAGGATCTAACGGCTTATTTTTTGATAGTTTTTAAACATGTCCTCTAATCAAACAACTCTTGTTCCGATGGAGGCAAAGTGTCCGGCACCACTAGAGTGCCGGAAGTGCACTTGCACATCACAAATAATCATTGTTGTATTGACAGTGATTATCATATGTGATGTGGCGTACTCTGATTCGGTGTATCTCCGGAAGAAAGCTAAGGCCAATAAATTGACATGCTCATCCCCTACACCTACCCCCAACCCCTCGCTAATCTCACGTCCTTCCAAGTACCGCCAATGATTCTTCCGTATTACCATGTGTCGCACCCACAGTGATATGTGCCGCACGTAGCCCAAACACCGACGACACCCAGGCAACAGCTGTGCAGGAGCGGTTAAATCCACATGTGAAGAAACGGGGTATTAGAGAGTTTTTATGCTAGAAAAATAATGAAGAAACGAGTATTTTACTAAGTATGTTTAATTAGTGAGTTTCTTTTTCCTTTTATATTCAATAAATGATGATGAATATATATATATATATATATATATATATATATATATATATATATATATATATATATATATAATGGTAATCATTAGGAAACTTAGTGAAAGCTCTTCTTTCACTTCTTCACTTAGAAAATAGCCTGCATTTGTTTTACGTTGATAGAATTTAATTTTTAAAATCTAAAGTTGATAGATCATTTTGTTAATAAATGGTGGGGATCGAAAAAACACATTCTTGTTACTGATAGAAAATAGTAATAGAAAATATGGGTACCACAAAAATGTCACCAAAAAGGAGATTTGAATAAAATTATATAAATTGCAAATGAAATTAAAATTTGTAACATGTTTGGTCGGTCATGTGCACATCATGTGCGTTTTTTCGTCACTTAATTTTGAAAAAATATAAAGAAAATAGTTTTCATCTAATGGACTAGAAGAGTTTAATCCAAAGTCCGACTAAAATACTTAGGTTCATCTTTTCATATTGGCTTTTACAATAAAGATTTGTAATGTGAATCATTTATAAACTTCTTATACTAAAAGATTACAAATGTTAATGTACTAAAATACAGCCCTTAAAAAGAATTCAGTGTACTAATACATAAAAGGTCACCAAAAAGGAGAGATGAATATAATTATATAAAGTACAGGGAGCAAAGGAAATTAAAATTTGTAACAAAATCAAAAGCCTTCTTCATTTGCCCGGCAAATGTAATCTTGAGAGACTGCCTTAGGTACTTATTGTAATAATGCCACGCCTTCTTGTCTCGGCCCTTCATTTACCATGAGGGACGTGTTCCGACAAGGTTAAACTCATAATTAGACGATCACGCGTTTAAGTTAGGGTCGTGAAACCTAACATGGTCGTCAAATCTAACACGCAACTACATATTTAAACTTAGGCCATCACATGTTTAAAATTTGAGTCGTTAAACTCATGTTATCGATCCTTCCACAACCAAACATTAAATTAAAGAGCATTTCCGTGTATTTGTGTTTATGTTCAGTTCATTTGTTTTTAATGAATATTAGATGTATGTATGTTACTTTTCGGTTCGTTATCATTAAGAAACAAATGAAAGCATATTGAACTGATCACGAATTGAGTACAAGTTTATTTATGGATGTTCCTAACATTTGAAATCTTGCAGCCCCGACTTATATTCTAAGACTCTAGGAGCATTCACATTTTATTTATCAAATTCTACTTTCTATATAATTTTGATGAGTTTAGCTTCAAAATTCAACTATATCAAGCTCACAATTAACTCTGTATTTTTTAAAAAGACCACTATAAGAGCATTCATATTAGGCTTATCAAAAAAAATTCAAATGGGGAGTGAAAATTTAACTTTTTTTTATTTAGAGAGTCGTGTACATTTTATAGTCTCATCAAAACATCAGCTCTATTAATAATTAACCATTTTAATATTATATTTTTATATAAAATTCATATTTGGATAAATAACACACATATGGTTAAAGTGAGTTATATTAATTTTTAATTGATGAATATAACTATTTACTCTCTATTTGTAAAATTGTATAGTGCTATTATCTAAGATTAATAGAAAGTTTATTGTGAATTTGATGTTGAAGATTTTTTGAGATAAAACTCATCAATTATAGAGAAATTAGAATTTGATGAGTGAGATGTGAATGCTCTTACTCTTTACAAATAGGAAATAAATAGGACCACTCATCAACTAAAAATGAATGAACACAACTTTAATCATGTGTAATTTTATATTAAAATATAATGTTAAAATAGTTAATTATTGATAGAGAGCATGTTTTAGAGAGAGATTATAAAATGTACATGATTCTCTAAATACCAAAAAATTGATTTTTCATTCCGTATTTGAAGAGAATTTTGATAAGGCTGATGTGAATGTTCTAAACAAACAAAAGATTAGAGTATTCACATCTCACTCTCTATGACACACTTTGTTTATAATTTGAGCAGTTTAGATAGAACAATTTGGCGAGCCTGATTTTCTTCCCAAGCTCGACTTATATATTATTCGCGTCGGCTCCGATCTTCCAAGGTAGTTGGTGTAGGTGGTATCTGCTTCGTCGTCGAGGCGCTCTCTAAGCCTGCACAAGAAACGAACAGGGGCCCGGGGTTGGTACCAGGTTTTCCCTCTCCGACGATCAAGTCAGTGTCGGTATAGATTGAATGTAAGAATGTATTTAAGGGTGAGGGATTGGGCCAGTTACGAGTTGTGGCGTCAGATGTCACGGTTGATATTCTGGTGGTTCGGGTTGTTTTAGCTTTATCTCTCCTCTCTGTATTTTCTGTGTCCCCCGCTAATTGGTATTAGTGGGGGTATATATAGTCTGATCAGAGGTGTTCTTAGCCCTTGGATCACTGCACTGTCTGATAAAGATCCAACGGCTCCAGGTCATTTATGACTCTGACAATGGCACTGTTCATCATCCGGGGCCCACAGGGCTGGCCTGTGATTGGGCCACGTCGATGAAACACCTAAAGGGTCCCCCAAGGGAGCAGCAGCATTAATTGGGGAAGAGTGCTCAGCAAGTTTCTCTAGGCCGGCCTAGGCATGGTCCGGCTCCCCAAGATCCGGGGCGATACGTCACCCATGCTTGAGAGGCCCGGATCGCCCGCTGTGGGGTTGATATCGGTCCGGACGAGGAGGTGCCGACATCCCCTCGCCACAATTCACTTACATCAAACTCATAAATCATAATGATTTATTTATTAATTCTTATAGAGTACCATGATATCTCTTTAAGTAGAAGATAACTTAATGTGTACCCCATTATAACTCATGTGTTTATTCTATCACAAAAAAAAATATTAATTAGAATTTAATACTAAAAGTAATTAAATATTAATAAAGATGATGTTCTAAAAGATATTGATAATTATGTAAACTTGTAAATGAATTTCTAAATGCCAAAAAATACAATTAGCATTCTTTATTTGTGGGAGATGTGAATAAATGAAAAATGTTGATCATCCACCTATGGATTATGATGGAAACTGATAATGGATCCTCACCCGCACCGATACTTCCACATTGTGGGCTCCCAATTTAATTATACCCCCCACAATAATAATTAACTTTCTTAGTTCTTACTGTCTTTTATTTAATTTTTAACCTTTTGACCATCGCAATAAATAAGTAAAGTTCTGACTACATTTGACAATCATTTTGATTTTGTAAGATGACCACCCTAAATGCGCCATTGGTTGTTTTTCATTTCTCAATAAAGAACAAATATACGAAAAGTATTTGGGTCCAGCTTCGTTTAGAGCCTCTCTGATTGCTTAAAATGTGAGTAGGTGAGATTCGTTTTGGTTTTGTTGGTTATAATATGTTTCATTTTCAAAAAAAATATTAAAAAAATACAAGTAAATGGATGTGGTAACATGGTTTTTCTATGAATTTGAGTTGCTATTCTAGGTTATAGCACTGTTTGGGATATTGCTGATTTTAAATAACTCAACAACACTTATACCAGTTACAACATAATTGCTACAAGCCTTTTCTTTTATATTGTTACTTGAGTGAATAATGCAACACACATGATATGCAGTGCATAAACTACTCATAAGCAAAATATAGCCACACTCACACCAATACAAAATAATGTTTGATTTACTGAGAGTCAAAAGCTGTCACAAGCCTGTCATAGTATTTAAAAAGTTGTCACAAATCTGTCACAAATTGGTTAAACTGTCACAAAGTCGTCATAAAAACCGTCGCTAATAAGCTCGTAACAAAAAATACCGTTACTAATTCCGTCGCTATTTGAGTATTTTTTTGTAGTGTACAAGCTATTCGTTCAAGATTGTTCAACTGTTGCCGATACAGAAAGAAAGCAAACCCATGAAGTAGAGTAAACAGAGAACAAGGGCAATGAAATCGGAAACGCCCCTGTAATCGACAGTGAAGTAAACCGATATATACAATTAGGCTATTTTTTATTTTGAAACCGGCCATTCGTTAATTATTCAAAAGTAGCAACTACATGTTTACATGGGTCATACCCCCATGATAGCAAGTTCCGTCAACTCCGGTAAAATGAGCTGAATTTATAACTGAAATACAAAATAATTTTGGTTACATATCTAAAGCTATTTAACGAGAAAAAATATGTCTGATAACCTGGTTTTCACCTGAGCAATTTTAACTGAAGAAAATGACCAATTAAACTCTCATTTTCTCATTATAACCACTATACTTATTTCTCCGCTATAGATCCGGCCCGGATCAATGTGATCAAAAGAGAGAGTATTCCGCAACCAAAATCTCAGCAAAAACAACTCATGAAAAACCTCATATCACCCATCAAAACCTCAGAAAATAGCTACTTGTACAAAATGAACCTCAAATTACTTATATAAGGCGGTACTACATTCTAAAAACCATAGAATTCAAGGTATGCAAGTACTGCAATAACTTTTCAGTACATTTGCCATCAGTTTGAATTCTGCTATTTCAACAAACTTAATAATGCAAGTTCATGGTTGGTAATCATTACGGGCCTTCAATACAATTAGTCTATTTGATCTATTATGAATTCCACAATAAATTATACTTTTGCTTTGGGTTACGATATATTGATTTAGGCGATAGTATTAGGGAGTATTTTTTAAGGCGCGGCTCTAATCTTCGTCAATCTCGAAAACTATACAAGATATGGAAAAAAAAAATGATTCAGAATATGAATCCCAACGACCAAACTGTATATGTTTTATTTTTGGTTTTGTAGCTTTAGTTACTAACATGAAGAACAAATATTTCAGTCATATTTACCAAATTTTCAAATGTCACAGCATATGCTTGCATGGTATGGTATCCACTAAATATTGCAATTGATTTATGTTTGAAGGTCGGAGTATCTTTGACCATGTTTACGTGTCATCTAGTTTCAAAACTCACAATTTAAATATTTGATGACTGCTCCCCATTTTAGCAATCTTTTTTTTTTATTGCATATTAATTTCCTTTTTCTACTTTTCGTACTCGTGCATCTGCCTACATAAGTATTATAACTATTACTATTCCAAAGTAGAATTTCAATCACCTGAAATGTATTTGCTTTTGTTGAATAATAATGGGTGTCCCCCAATTATAGACGTACACTGTCAAATTACTATGTACGTACACATAGAAAGAAGTATTAAATTACTTTAAAAAAAAAAAAGAGTATTAAATTACTGGGAAACATAAACAAGAACTCATGTCTGTACATGCATATATAATGACTCAGAGAAACATAAACAAGAACCTCAGTTTTTTTCAGCCTCATAAGAAACTACCTACTAATTAGGACTCACTTGTAGTCCTATATCATAAGTCTAAACTGGGTTACGAATGACCACTTTCAGGTATAGTATCGGTGTAAAAACCCGGATTTTCGTAGAAAAAATACCGTGGTAAAGAGAAGTGAGCTATCACACATCGCCTAGATATGTAGTACCTATATGATATATAAGGTAGGAGTATCCTTCTTCTTATCACCAAGGCCTTTTAAAGTCGTGCGGCCCAATAAGCGATGACGAAATTGGGCCAAAGCGGACAATATTGGTGTTAGGAAGCAGATGGTGGCGGTCTGGTCGGAGGACCGGGTCGTTACAATCGGGACTACTAATACCACACATCGATGATATTGCAAATAAACCATTTCAGGGTTATTTGATATCCGGAGTGGACAATTAGTCCGATCCAATAATATATAATCAAATATATCGATCATTTGTGAGATTCATATCATTTCTTATCCATCATCCTACTATATCACCAGGGCATCAACCAACCCCTAAATGTATCCGCGTCATAATATTTGAGTTTCAATTTTTATTTTACTCGGTAAATAATAGATCTATTTTTTTCCGGTAAGTAAATATATATATAAATAATATATATAACTCAACCCAAGAAAAAGTGAAACTGTCAAATTTTGTTCATTTTTTTCAAAAATGTTCGCACTCTTTTTTACTAATTACTCGTTTATATTTATTCAATTCAAAATATAAGAAACACACAAAAATCATGATTTTTTCAAAACAATTATAATCGTATACCAAACAAAATCGGTTTACGTTTATTTTGTATAACAAAAACATTATATTACTCAGAATTTTTAATTTAATATATTTATTCAATCAATATACTATTTAAAAATTTATTTAACTGAATTATATATATATCACGCGTCGTACCTGGAAGGTTAGTACCTGGAAGATTGTGTAACGGGTAGAATTATGCTTGTGGAAGAGTGTGAAAGAGGGACACAAGAAAAGGATAAAATTTACAGTTGGGAATTGGGATGGTGGTTTAATTTTCAAACTATCTGGAAAATTGGTACAACAGTTTTTAAACTATTTGTGATAATTTTCAAACTATTTGAGACAAACTAAAAAACATGGCCAATGTCTGGAAAATCGGTGCCAACAGTTTGTTAAACTATTTGTCAAAATTTTCAAACTATCTGAGACAAAGTAAAAGACATGGCCAATATCCAGATTTTGTATAATACTAATACTATTATTTAATTGTTAAACAACCTGTTCCCTTTAAATATTATAAAAAAAATACATTTTGTTATCTTCCCTCCACTTTCAAATCCGTATCTTGAAAATCCGAAGTGGTTCCATTTTCAAGTTTTGGGATTGGAGGAATCTCTTTTCATTCTCTCCCCATCTCTACTTTTTGTGGAAAAAGTTTAGAAGAGAGGTAAAAAGTGAGATATATTGGAACCTAATTAAGAGGGCACCGAAAAGCAAAGCACACAACTTATCATGAAAGCAAGAAAAATAAAAACGACCTGATTAGACTGCCCAACACACTCACTGAGTACAGTGATTATTTATGTATACCACGTACATAGAGAGAGAGAGCGGTTTAACAGACGCCGTTATATTTTAACATATTTTTATATACAAGCAAAAACAATCCAAATCAATATCCGATTAATGTAAGCACAGTTTCACGACGGCAAAACAAACATTAGTCTTTTTTTTCCGAGATGTATAATTGCATGTATTGAAAATTAAGTTAAAATTTAAAACGCAATGCATGCAATTTTACATCTCCAAAAAAAAAAACTCATACTTATCTTCTCGTCATGAAACATAGCATATCTGCATTAATCATATATTAATTTGTAGTGTTTTTCACAAAGGTTTAAAAATGGATGTCAATAAAGATGTCATTTGAACCGTTCATATATAAAATACAAAAAAAACATGAAAGAAAAGAGAATTCTTAACAAATATTCAGAAAGGACATGCTTAACTAGTCCCTTTCAAGACTAAAATCTGACTTGCATCAGTTTTCAAACAAGTTATGCGTGATTACTTGCGTAGTTGCTGGTATATATAATAAGTTTTTCGTCGATATAGCATAACCACAGGCTCATTTCATATGTTGGATTTAATTTGACTGCTTTCATTTTTTACATTGACTGATTTCATATAAATGAGTAAATGTATGAGTACATTTTATATGTTTCAAAAGTTATACACCGTATAAAAGAAAATTTCATTTATCAATAGTTTAATTTTTGAGAACGGTTGTTAAAATGGGTATCGTTAAATTTAAGTAACAAAAATAATAACTAATTATGTTACTAAATTATTACTAAAATTTAGCAACAGTAACTAAAACAACAATTTTTAAAAAATAAACCGTTGTAAGTGAATTTTCCTTGTAGTGATTACTAATACAGTAATATAATAGAAACGTAACGGTAATAGACTAATAGTATATCTTTTAGAAACTATATATGATATATCATATATAATATCTTCTGGTGAAGTAAAAATTTTCCACACTTTTTCTGTCTTGAGGATAACTAGAACTCCCCTCTCACTTGCATTTTACAATTGCGTTTGTAATTTAATTGTTGGATGCGACTTTTATTTGTTTTTTTGTCAAAAAGGGAAAGCACCCTCATAAAATCTCAACTGCACAAGTACCCAAATAAGTGCTTTGAGGAGTATTTTACAAACTTTTGTGGCGTATTTTTGTCTATATCTATGATATGTATCAGTATATATGTGGAATGGGTATTACCTAGCTAGTTTTGAAATCGGCAGAGCTCGCAAAAACCTGATTATTGATGTTGCATGAAAAAAGACTAAAAGTTTATATAGACTTACTTAATTAAGAGGCTATCTGAGTAGTTGTCTCTAAGGCTATCAAACACTAATTACCATAGGTCAGAAATGAAAACCTTTACAATCATGTATGAACCTTTTTCTTTTTTTCCCCCTTCATCTTTTCAATAATGTAAACACACAAGTCAACTTCACCTCATCATATGGTCTTGGTTGATCAAAGCATGCAAAACAACTCATTTCCCACTCCTTTTATCCTTTTTACACATCTCTATCTTCTATATAAGAAACCAAATCACACTTTAGTTTCAATCACAAGACAAGAATTACTACTGCCTAATCCATGGGATCAACCATGAAGGTGCACCACTATACACGTGCGATTTGGGAGCACGAACACACCGCTCTTTCTCTTGGCTGCAAATGCCTTCGCCCTCTTGCTCCTAGACATGCGGACTCGGTCACCGCAGTCTCAACTGCTAGTGGCGTCTTTGATATTAAGAGCTTTATTAGGGACGATTGTGGAGTTAGAAAGATTGGATGCTTTGAGCAGAAGAGAGACTTTGCTCAGGTGACTACATTATTGTATCAACAATGTAGATTGCACACAATTATATATACTTTTATATCAAAATGGCATTCATATCAAATTTTGATATAGTTGAGTTGGAATTTTGTCGGATAATTATTCAACATGTGTCAGTTAAAAAATACTATAACTAAGTCGTGGAAATGAGATTTTCACTGAATAAATTGTTGGAGCTGGAACAAGTTTTGCGTTTGTGCATGGTCTTCTTCTATGATATGTAACCTTTATTCCAACACTTTATAAGTGAAATAGTTCAGTAAAATAGGATGCACACATTTAAATAACAAAGGTAGTATATAGCAACCTAGCAATCACCCCCGCACATTGTTTACTTTTTCTAGTTTGGTGTAGGTGGAAACAACTCCCGGTGGGACTAGGTGGAACCCTACGCAAGAACAAATTGGGTTACTCGAGATGCTTTATAGGGGTGGCATGAGAACCCCTAATGCTCAACAAATAGAGCAAATCACTGCTCAACTCAGAAAATTCGGCAAAATTGAAGGAAAAAATGTGTTTTATTGGTTTCAGAACCACAAAGCACGCGAGAGGCAAAAGCAGAAGCGCAACAGCCTCAGTCTCTGCCCTAGTCCTCGCACTGCCACCAGTACCACCACCACTATAACTTTGAACACAAGGGTGAGTAAGCATGATTCTTGTTCATGTATTTCCATATAATTCTTTTTTTCAAAATTACAAAATTCAAAAGTACTACAATTCTAAGAACATGTTAACTAATTACTATATTTTAGAATACTTTACTTGACGGTTACATTTCCATAATTGTCTACAAAAAATGAGGCATCGTCTTACATTTATATGATGTAAATGGAACAATGAGATCAATATCGTTTTTAATTGTAGGGGGAACAAGAAAAGGAAGCAGATAGTCCTTACAAGAAGAAGTGTACAACTTGGGATTTCGAATGCTCGGAAGAAGATGAGTCGTTTGGCCATGGAAAAGGAGACGGGACTTTAGAGCTATTCCCGTTACACCCAGAAGGAAAATGAAATTAAGACACAGTTTACTATTGCTTATTTATAAACTGCTAATCACATGCCTTTTTATGTTCCAACAATTAGTAGGTGCAGTTTACGATAAGCAATAACAAACTGTATCCATATGAGTTTCGTTTTCACTATGTATTGATTGTATTCAAGTTGTAGCTTTTGTACTATTAATAAATTCATGACTTTGGTACCAAAAAGTGCCTTGTCGCTATTGTGAAATTAAATGCTAGCCAACTATGGATGATCTTATTGTTCAAAATTTAATTAAGGGCGTCCAATTATTTGTACTTTTTGACTAAAGAACTTGTGAAAACAAGGTTTTAGGTCAAATGTTGTGTAGGCTTATCTCTATGACCCTGAAGTCCAAGCAATTTTTTTACTCTCACATTATTTCAAATTTCAAGTTGGCATGTGAAAGTTGATTGCTACATCTCTTTCAATAATGACCTATCTAAATCTATACTATATATACATTATTTATGTACATATATGATATATTCATCCTATCTATCACTGTCAAATTATTACTAAAGTATTAGCACATAAAAAAGTTACTTCGAAGAAAAATTAAGGGACAGGCATGCAAATGGAATTTGGCATATTTTAAAAGTTAGTGGCTAACGTAACGGGCCTACATGTCCGGTTATACCCCTTGGATAAACCTAACCTTTTGGAAGGAAATAAAAGTCTTGTGAAGTTTATGAACAAAACTTACATGAAAATGAATGAAAAAAGGCATGATTTTTATATTATAATTTTGATTTGTTTTATTAATAGCACATTTTGAATTTTGTTCATTCGAGAGAATCATCAATAAAGGTAGGAGATTGATTGTTAAATATCAAAGATACAAGGTTTTACTGATTATACTGTTTCAAATTGAAATCTATACTAAAATTTGCGTTCATAAAATAATTCGGTTTTCTTTATAACGGATTATATATAAAAGGTGGATTGCATTCACCATCTAGATACGTATAAATCCTTTTAAAAAAAATAAAAATAAAAATCATATTATGAAATTTGGGACCCAACCATAAATACAATGACATTTAAAAGCTGGGTATCCCACATTCATAAAGTTAGATTATTAATACATCAAAATTACTAAAATTCACAGTAATATACAAAAGCTAAACCCCAGAACAATTTTGTTTACTAGCCTACATATACAAACACAAAACGTGTAGCCCCAGGTATAGTTTTGAAAGTTTCGGCCTATGTCAACATATGGCTTGATTTCAAAATAAAAACGAAATTTCAATGCAATCTTAAATTATTTGCTTCATGCTCTTCTAGTTTCACTTTATTCAGTTAACACTTTTTCAATCATTGCAGGTTTGCTTGCATGAGACCTCTATCTTCTTCCATTACAGTTACGGACCGATGTGTTTTCCTAAAGATACGACTTTTTTCGAGATGTTTTCGATTTAAAAAAAAAAATTATAGTTTTTTCTTTGAATTTTTTGAGCTAATAATTAGGTGAGATTGACCTAAATATTAAGTAATTTGAGAAAATGGCCTAAACCTTAACATAGTTCAAAAATGTGAAGGTCCCAAATTATCCCCAAAGTTTGGGACGGTCAGGTGGCGATCGAGACAAGTGAGACGGGCGGGTAAGAAGTATTTTAGTTTTATTGATAAACAGTGTTAGCAGCTGAGAGTTTGTAAGAATAGACTATTTTCCTTTATTTTGTAATTTATTGTTCTTCTAGTGTATATATCGTCAATTTATTTTATTTTGATGACATTAAATAGTGCTGAGAATTTTTGGTTTCAGACCTTTTGGTGGACTGTCCATAGTTAATTCATACTCAAACATTTCACAAGTAAGTTTGGACATGGGCCACTTTAAATCTAGCAACCCATTTAAATGGGACACTTTTTTTATTTATTAAGATTAAGCATACGAGGTAATATTTTGATGCAGTGCAGTTTTGAAAAACACGATTAAGAGATCGTGGAGATACGAAAAGAATAAATGATACGAATAAAAAGAAATAACACAGGCAGAAAAAAAAAAGAGACATAAATTATATTTAGATTAATTGTTTAAGCAAAAGATATCATTCCTTAACGCATTATGCATATATATTGTGTTAGACTCTAAATAACTCATTACACTGAATCTCTGGCGATTACTTATTTACGAATCAAATGATTTTTGAACATTTTTGGAAGAAGAAGACAGTTTATCACTAAAAGAGGAAAATGATGGGTTCTCAGTATACGAAGAGATCAATGTATCTGAAAAAAGGACGCGTGTTACAAGTTTTAGATTTTTATTTTTAAGTCCTCAATTTTCTGTCGGTTTGCAGTTTGAAGCGCTAGTTTGAAATTGCAACATTTTTCCACTTTTTGCTATTGTTTTTGTAGGGTTTTTCACCCATATTTCTAATAAATAAAATTGTGGGCTTTCCCCACTAATTATATAAAAAAAAACTCTAAATAACTCATTAAACACCAAGTAAAATATAAAAAATGTAATAAATTATAATTGACTTCAAAAATGTAATTGACTGAAACTCTAACACAAAGCATATGAATGATGTCCTGTATCACAATGCTTGCACAAACAAGCCCGATAACATAGGCCACTTAGTATGTGAAGTTCGACAAGCTCGTCTACATTTTCTATTTGTTTTTTCGATTCGAACCGGGCTGTTTCAGTCTGGAGTTTTACATGTCTCCCCGTATGGCTGACCCTCGTGTCAAGTAAAAGGGGAACACATAACGTTTTTCATTTTGGAAAAATGAGACAAAAACTTGCAATTTATTGTTAGTCTTAAAGAGTTATTCGTTCCTACGACATAAGTATTGATACTCTTTGAATGGTCTTATCATTAATTATAACCATTTCCATCATTTCCACCGACCATTGATGCAAGGTTTCTCATAATGTGTGGCACGGTAAATTTCGAAGATTTTGAAAAATTACATAGTAGGGCTGGCATTTTATATAGTTCTTTTTATACTTTATAGGAAGGGTTGACACATCAGATTTTAAAATTTTAAACAAAATAGATAGGAAAAAGTTAAATTTTTAAAAAATAAAATTGGAAATGTTGAATCTTTCAACTATTTACACTTAGTTTCTTTTTTTTATGGGTCCAAATTTTAAAAGAAATAACATGAATGTCAGAGTATCGCTCATTCCATCTTGACTTTATAAATAAATGTGGTTGATACGCACAGATCGTGATCTTCTCAAATAAATGCTATTTACACAAGGTTGTGAACTAATTTTGTGTTTCATATCTGATAGTCTACGTGAAATACATAGAAATCAAACACAAACCGTAAGTGAATAAGATAAATGAAGTGAAAAGTGAGAAGAAATAGAGGAATAGGTACAACCGCATCTATAATACTTCAAAATTATGTCAGAATTTCATTGAATAGATTGTTTAAACTACTAATTCGTCTAATAATTTTCATTATAATGGATAAACGTAACGTTACAGAAAGTCAACAAAATACAAAATACGTGTTAATGCCGGTTTTATATAAATAAATTCATCAACAATACTATAATCCGTCAGAACGCATAAGAAACTCGTATTTTCTTTTAAAAAAAATAGTACCTTCCAAGTTTCATGAATGTTTATCAAAGTTCTGAGAATCGTAATTTAAGTTTGTACGTGTTTCACTTAAACTTTCGACACATTTCAGATACGTTATTTTCAATTTTTTTAAAAAGTAATGTTCATAACTCCGAAACGCGTTTCCCCGAAAAACTCAACGAGGTTGAATTTTTCACCTGTAAAAAATATGTTTTTAAGCCAAAATCGTAAATAAAAAAACAAACCGTAATCCTGAATTACGATTTGTCTTTTAAAATTACGGTTTTAACGTGAAAACAACACTAAATACGTAACCATAAAAGTATGCTTTTGCACAACCTCCAAGCATTTTATAATATTTGTACTTAATTTAAACACTTTATAACAAGGACAACAACACACGTCACAAAATCTATTTATTCATACTCTTACACATAAACTACTAATCATATAATTACTCTATTTAACCAGTTAATAATCTACGTGTACACCCCTTATTAAATAAAATTAAATAAATCCAACGGTCCAGATTAAAGCCACATCATCAAATCTAGGGTTGTGATTAATATTTCAGTATAAATACCAAACAGTTATTTTTCACTCAGTCGCGGTGCAGTTTTTGGGGCTGCCCTCCGAAAAAAAATATATACAAATATTATATCTTTCTCTCTCTATATCTATATATTAATCAGTCTCTCTCTATCAATTAATCCCTTAAAAATCAGAAAAAAATCGGAAAAAAAATCTGAAGAAAACCCATTTAAGAGAATCCAATTCTCTGTAAACCCACTTGAAAATTAGTAAAAAAAGCTAATTCTTTGAAGGAGAAAATTATCAAAAAAATGGCGCAGAACCAGGTACAAACAAAATTTTAATTTCTCTCTATATCTCTATATCTATATTTATAACTCTCTATCAATTAATTTTTTAAATTTCAGAAAAAAATTCTGAAGAAAACCCATTTAAGAGAATCCAATTCTCTGTAAACCCTCTTTAAAAAAAAGTAAAAAAGGCAAATTTTTGAAGTGAAAATTTTGAAAAAATGGCTCAGATACAGGTGCAGAACCAGGGGGTGGGACAGGTGGCGGCTGGTGGTGGTGCCACGGGGCAACCGGCGTTATCGACGACGTCATTGTATGTTGGGGATTTGGATTGGTCGGTTACGGATTCGCAGTTGTATGATTTGTTTAGTGGGATCGGTTCGGTTGTTTCGGTTAGGGTTTGTAGGGACTTGACTACGAGACAGAGTTTGGGATACGGTTACGTTAACTTCAACTCGCCTCAGGATGGTTCGTCTTTTTTCTTTTTTTTAATGTTTATGTATATAATTATAATATGTATACTTCATCCGTTTTGTTGTATAAGGATGCTTGGGAAATTGGTTGCGTATGCCCTTAAGTTTTTATCAAAGTAGTAATCTTTGTGTTTGCACGGATTCGGATTCCAATGTAGGGTAATGGAGTATCATGTAGGAGTATTAGGCATCTATTTTGAGGAATAACTGTCGATTGATTTGGGACGGATTGATTGTATATACTCACTTAGTCCCTTCAGTCCTTAAATATGTGTTATTAAATTAGTTTCCTGATTTTGAAAATGCTATTTAAGAATTTGAAATTGTTTCACTTAAAATTCAATAAGAAGACATTAATATTTTCAAACAAATACTATGTTTAAATTAAATTCTGAGGCTATATGTGTTGTTTTGATATGATTTAACTATCAAAACGGGTGATTTCAAAGAATAAAAATAATTTACTTAAAAAAGGAAAGTACACTTGTTTTGGGACGTCCCAAAATGGAAAGTAGTACACTTAAATAGGGACAAAGTGGGACGGAGGAGTATTTAGCAATGTAATGGTTACACTTACATAGTACAGACAGTAAATTGTGAATGGGTGTTTTTGGATTTACATGGTATAATAATGTCAATTGAATATGGTATACATTATAAAAAGAGCAACCTGTATGTGTTAGAGTATGCGTATATGTTTAGTAATGGCATTGTTGGTATTACAAAAGATCCATTTTTTGTTATAAATTTTGTCTTAATTGTGTTTAAAATAGGATTTTTGCATGTGTATGTATTGTGTGTGTATGTACAGTAATGCTTTGATTACTGAGAGGAGTTTAAAAGTTTTTTTTTTAACTACGACTTGAATTTGTCTGAAATACTAATTTAGCACCTGTCATGGTTAGTGTTTAGAGTCTTTTCTGTATACCATGTATATTTGTATTTAGTAATGTTATGTATATGCATTTAGTAATGATATGATTATGGTTACAGAGTACAGACAGCAAATGGGGCTTACCGATCTTACACAATGTTATAATCTCATTTGAATATGATATTTTATCAAAAAAAGCAAATTTTTAGATGAACGAATATATTTACGTGAGAAATTAAAATTGTCGGGGAAGAGGTATGTTAGTATTATAAAATTTGAAATGGTAATTTATCATCCGTCCTGGTTAGTTTTTAGTCTTTTCTGTATGTGTTATTTATGTATATATGTAGTAGTGTCCCTCCGTCCCTTTTTAAGTGTCCCCCTTAAAAAGTAACAATCTCATTATGTTGATTCTTTTCTGGGTATGGTTTATTTTTATAATTGGTAATGCTATACTTACAGATAAACAAACAGATTAAAAATAGACGGAAGAACGTTAGATTAATCCTCTTTCTTTTTTAACTTGCTAAAACTACTAAAATAATTTCATATTAATGACTTCAAGTTCATGTATCAACTACTGCTTACAGTTGATAATTTTTGTTTTTTTTTGCTGTTTCCCCAACTTTTCAGTATTTCAAACTCAAACTAGAAAAGATAACTAAATGACTAAAAATACAAAAAAGTGTGATGTTTTTGAAGGTATGGATTATGGGAAATAATTATTGTTTACATTCATTTATTTTGGATTTAACAAATTACAACTTCTGAATGTTTAGAGCGTTGGTCAACACCAAACTAAAAGAGGTGGTAGCCCCTTCTTCCAAAATAGATTTGCTCAAATGTGAATGTTGCATCAACTTACAATGTTTGTTGGGTATTATGCTAATTACATGATGTCGCCATATGCCACTTAAGCCTATCAGGTTTTACATCTGTGTAATTCAACCGGGTTATATATTTTTTCCCATAGTTTTTAGTGTATTTGTTATAAAACAGTATGATCTGTATTAAAATTGATGATTATTATGTACTCCTATGTTATACTGTAGCAGCAGTCGTATTTGTTGTGTACCTTTTCTTTATTCGTAGCTTGGAGTAGCACAATAGACTAAGCTATTGTTTGGCATTAGCATTAAAGTATTAAAGTTTGCTGTTTTGAAGTATATTAGTCTGAGATATAATTTGGGTTCATCAAGCTTATACCTTTGTTAGCTTTTTAGCGCTAGAAAACAAGACAAAAACTGATTTTTAGCTACCCAGCTTAGTTTAGTACAATTTACAAGCTAAACCCAAATTAGTTGAGTTTCTTCAATTGAAAAAACGAATCATGTTTTTATAATGATTATTTTAATGATATGTTTTGCAGCTGCACAGGCTATTCAACAACTCAACTTTACTCCTCTGAATGGAAGGTCCATCAGGATAATGTATTCCCATAGAGACCCTGGCATGCGCAAAAGTGGCACTGCCAACATCTTTATCAAGGTAATTAGTTTACTTCCCCCTTTTATGGCTAAATGCTAGCTTCTTTTACGTTTCATGTAAGTACTGCTTGAGGAATCGGATTCCACTTTGTTTACAAATTATTGTTTTTGTTTTTTCGTACTTTTTTGCGCAAGTTGAATTCTTGTGATGACTTAATTTAGTTGGTTTCAGTTTGCATCTCTCTTCATGCATCTGATTTTAACACATTCTCAACAATCTTTTATTCATCCATTTGTTGACTTTTTATTGCAGAATTTGGACAAGACAATTGACAACAAAGCATTGCATGATACTTTTTCAGCGTTTGGAAACATCCTTTCTTGCAAGATCGCTACGGACAATTCTGGTCAGTCCAAAGGGTATGGATTTGTTCAATACGACAATGAAGAATCTGCTCAGACTGCTATTGATAAGTTGAATACCATGCTTCTTAATGATAAACAAGTTTATGTTGGCCATTTTCTTCGTAAGCAAGAGCGAGATTCTTCCCTCAGCAAGACCAAATTCAATAACGTGTACGTTAAAAACCTTTCTGATTCAACAACTGATGAAGAATTTCAGAAGGTGTTTGGGGAGTTTGGACCAATTACTAGTGCTGTTATCATGAGGGATGGAGATGGAAAATCGAAGGGTTTTGGGTTTGTCAACTTTGATAACGCTGATGACGCTGCTCAAGCTGTTGAAGCTTTGAATGGCAAAAAAATTGATGATAAAGAGTGGTACGTTGGAAAAGCCCAGAAAAAGTCTGAAAGAGAAGTTGAACTGAAAACTCGTTTTGAGCAGAGTGCTAAGGAACAAGTTGACAAGTTTCAGGGTTTGAACTTGTATATCAAGAACTTGGATGATAGCATTGATGACGATAAACTCAAGGATCTCTTCTCAGAGTTTGGCACCATCACTTCATGCAAGGTTTATTCTAGATTTACTTGTAACCTTGTTTGATTTTAATCTTATGAGCTGCTTTATCTTCCCAATTATGAGTACATTTGAGGAAGACGTATTTTGCTGCTTCTTCTCAACATAAATATACGTTGACGCCTTTTTCCCATTAGAAAAAAACTGAGCCTTTTCCTTACTATGGCCTTTTTTGCGTAAAAAATTCATCCAAGTTACTTTTTAAGTGAATGGCTAACTTTAACGAATACATATTGCCAAAATACATGTACCAAAACAATAATGATACGTTGATGCCTTTTTCCCTTTAGAAAAAAACCTGAGCCTTCTCCTTAACATAACCTTTTTTGCGTAAAAAGTTCATTCAAGTTACTTTTTAAGTGAATGGCCAACTTTAATAAATACATATTGCCAAAATACATTGGGAAAATCTAACAAGTGCCCCTCATGCATTGGTTAATAATTTATGTAATTTGTTTATTATAGTAATACTGACATTAATAGGATTTCCTTATTTAAGTAAATAAAATACATAAAAATGGCAATGTTATAATGTTATGGTGTAAATGCAACTTACATTCGTATTAAATGCAACTTAATTATAGATATGTAGTCAATGCTTAAACGATGCCCCTGGGGCACTCGTTAGCAAAACCGAAATACATTTACCAAAACAATAATTATCCAAAACAAGCTATTGAATACAAGTTAGGCCGTTATAAAATTGGTCTTTAGTTATTTGCAAAAGTTTGATGGTATATGGGGGTTGATTGTGTAGTTTAAAGTAGTGCACTTCACTTGCTTTTAGTTTATCTGTATTTCTGCTTATGAAATGTTTCGTCAAATTATATATTCACAATAATTTAATCTTGTTTTCCCAGGTCATGCGTGACCCGACTGGAATCAGCAGAGGATCGGGATTTGTTGCCTTTTCTACTGCTGAAGATGCATCAAGAGCTGTAAGTTTGTCTACTCGTGAGGTTCATTTTATCAGTGCTAATGATTTTATTTGACGGCCATATGGTATTTTTTAAAATGTCAGCTTGCAGAAATGAATGGGAAAATGATTGTGAGCAAGCCGTTGTATGTTGCTCTTGCACAGCGCAAGGAAGATAGGAAAGCAAGGCTGCAGGTAAAAGAATCAGATACAGATGATATTTAAGACTTACAGTGATATATTGGAGACTGTACATTTTAAGGTTTATTTCAGAAAAGCCGTGTCTTATTTGAGGCTTAAATATTGTTTGTTATTGATTAAAATGAGGTCCTTTGGCACTGGTGGAAACAGCCTTGTGGCCCATGTAGATTTAACCTTGTTAGGCTTTACAAGGTTCTATCTTTTAAACCTTAATAATTTCTTGTAGAACACTTCTCTTTTCATCAGTATTTAAACATGATTGCAAACAGATGGTGTTTGGTCTATGCATATCTTTCCTGACTATATATCTATAAGCTAAACTTTTTCCTATACAAACCAGAACATTTTTATAGGGTCATGTACTTATGTCGAAAATTCTATATTATTGTGGACTAGCCGATCATTCTTTTTAACGTATTCATGAACCTCAAGTAAATAGATTAGTCATGGAACCTGTGGTCGAAACTTGAAACTCGAAACTAATGGAAAACCTCATATTTATTATTCTCTTTTGTGCAGTAACAATTTGGTAATTATGACTTGTATACCAACGCATATGCTAAATTTAAGATGAATGTAGTATTGAGCAATCAATGTTAGGGTTGGTGCACTAATTACAAAACATTTGTTAGTTGGTTTACAAAACCAAAATGTTGCGCTAAGTTGGTTTGTAAACAATACAATGCGTGGGAAATAAGGATTAGGGCCTTGGTAGTCACAACCAAAGTTCAATCCCTTCCTCCTCAAAAGTGAGGGTTATTGATTTCAAGGGCGAAAAACAATATACCAGTTTTTTTATTGATAAGGATTGCAGAATTTGGCATCACTTATTATATAAAGCTCCACAACTTTCTCATTATCAACCTAAACTTTTGTTATATAAAACTCACCACTTGTACTACTACCAGTATTTCCAATATATTGCAGTTCGATGTTTTCTATCTTGACCTTTTTCAATTTTTTGGGATATCTGTGAATATGCAGGCACAGTTTTCCCAAATGCGACCTGTTGCAATGGCACCAGCAATAGCCCCTCGTATGCCAATGTATCCTCCAGGTGCTGCAGGTCTTGGACAACAGTTGTTCTACGGACAAGCTCCCCCTGCCATTATTCCGCAGGTTTCCAAAATTTTTTGTAGTAAATCAATTCTTTCAAGAATATTATATTTGATACTGTCCTGTTTCATAGCTTATCTTTCAAACATCACATCGACTCTGAATACTTTTGTGTGTGTTGATGTATGCTTGATTTTCTTTTTTCTTGTTTAATGTATTTTTATGATCTGGCTAAAAAAGCTATATTCGATAAAATCTTGGAAGCTGTGATTGAGAATTCAATTCTGTTGATTATTGAAATAGGTAGCTGTAATGTTCTAAAAGGCATAAGGCGGTTGTAGGCGGCAATAGGTCGCCTAAAGCCTGATCACGCGTACTCATCACATAATCATACTTAAACTCTGCATAAAAACCTAGTCACCTAATTTCCGCTTACCGCCTAATTCCCACTTAGGCTCACCTCTTAGATCCCTGGTAGCTACACTGGATAGGTATAATCTGCCATATTTTTAGATCACTGGAAGCTATACTGGACATGTATAATCTGCTATATTTTCGAGTGGTTTCATTGGCTGTCAAAACACTGAAATAGGTTGATGTATGTGTTTTATATGATCGTTATTTATTTCCAAATGTGTAACCACTTGCTTTTATTCATATGTCAATACCCTTTATTAAGTGTACTGTGTATTTATGTCTCTGCTTTCATCTAGACAGGCATTTGATTATTTAACTGCACTTGTTGAACCCTTTAGTTGGCTTATTCCTTCAACTTTTAGCGGGCTTCATCTATTTAGCCTTAGATGCAGTAGAGCAATAATACTAATTGGTAAAATTTTTATATTATTAGGCTGGTTTTGGGTACCAGCAGCAACTAGTTCCTGGAATGAGGCCAGGTGGTGTACCTATGCCTAACTTCTTTGTCCCAATGGGCCAACAAGGTCAACAAGGACAACGTCCTGGTGCTAGGCGAGGAACCGGCCCGGTTCATCAACCTCAGCAGCCCATGGCAATGATGCAACAGCAGGTTAGACATTTTAGCTTGTTAAGTTGGTCCATGTTTTTACTTTTATTTGCTGAAAAGTACAATTTCATAAAAATGTGCTTGGTGACATAACTTCGAGTATACTTTGAAAAATTTAGAAGTTGATACTTTTGGAGTTGAATCGCAATTTTCTAAATTAATGTATCATCAAATTTTGAAATTGCGCACTAAACTAGAAAAGTTAGTAACCCTAATCCTAATTTTGTACACTACTTAGAACTTCGAAAACAATCTTAGTTTGGAGACTAAAGTAGAAGGAATTTGATAGAATATGGTATGAAAGCATAAAAGAGAGTGAGATAGGCGCCAGTATACAAAATATTATTTTCCTCGCATGTATTATGCCTATGATTTACTTTTATCTGGTACACCAAGTGAATTAAACTTAGTACCTAATTGCTGAGAAATATAACAAGAGGGCACCGGTCACTTGTTTTGTTGGCTAATTTTTGTGATTTTGGTGGACAAAAACAAAGTTAAGTAATGCATTAATGTAGAAAACTGCATTATATTTTTGGGTAAAAATATATTTTTTCTAATGTCTCCACTATCATCAAGTACTTTCCATTCCCCTCTTAATTACAAAAAGGAACATGTTTTGTTCTAAACATGCATTTTTTTTTCTGGTGAAAAGTTTGCGTACAGGGCAAAAATGTTCTTTCAATTTTTCTACCATCCCTTGTGTTGCCTATTCGTAGTTTACTATTGTGAATAGTTCCTTTCTTATTTCCAAGAACTTGGTTCATTTCATACAGATGATGCCTAGGCCACGTATGTATCGTTACCCACCCGGTCGCGGAGCCCCAGATGGCGCCATGCCTGGAGTTGCTGGAGGTATGCTGCCGGTTCCTTATCCTAGGGATGCTTCTCTTGGACCCATGCCAGTTCCAGCTTTGGCTACAGCACTTGCTAATGCACCCATTGAGCAACAAAGAACGGTAATACTATTTACTTTCGTTGATCGACTTTTAAGTGCAGACAGTGTTAGGAACACAGCTATTTCCGGAAGAAAAAGAAAAGTAACTGTAAACTGAATTAATGTTCGTTCAGTTTAGATCTGACAGCACGGATTTAGACCATTGTTATCATGTGTTATAACACGTGCCACTAACAGCCATCTTTCATGGGTTGTCTGTTTAGGATGGACAGTGTTGGGAAACGAAAGTCTAGTCTGTTTGTTACTTCCGGAAGATCATGTTTATATATCAGGTTATTGCTAGGAAGAAACTCATTTGTATTCATTTCCATGCAGAAGTAACGGTCAACTAAATAATGGTTCTTTCAATTCAGAATTGACCAATCCCCTTAAATTTAAACATTTGTTGCTAGCATATTCACCTTTAGAGTTTAGGGTATTATTATAGAGCATATTTGTCGGAACAGGTTAATTTACTTAATTCTTTTATTTTATCAGTTAGTTAGATAAACACTACTCCTTCATCACCTATATAAATGATAACTAATGAACATTGGATATTATCGTATTACAAAATACCCTTAAATAGACATATCTTCAATGTTAGCCTTTTTTTTTTATCTACAAGCGGGAGGGTAAAAGAGGTACATCGGTATTTTTTTAATAACCAGCATTTAATTAGTAAACAAATTGGGTACTTGATCACTTTATTTTGGGGTTCCTAATTTTAAATAATGACTTGTTTTGGGATGGAGCAATATGATGTATGTTAGGCATTTGGGTAGACAATTAGCAAGTCATCTTGGGCCATTACCCACTATTTCCACTTGATTTTGATTTCATCTTACCGCGAGCTAGGGTTAAGTGATCCAACATAAAGATTTATCAGTTAATCACAAAATAAGTTTGTGCTATTTTTGCAGATGCTTGGTGAAAACCTCTACCCACTTGTCGACCAGCTCGAGCACGAGCACGCTGCTAAAGTAACAGGCATGTTGCTCGAGATGGACCAAACCGAAGTGTTGCATTTGCTTGAATCACCGGATGCATTGAAAGCTAAAGTTTCAGAAGCTATGGATGTTTTGAGAAATGTTGTTGGACAGCAAGCTAATTCCCCTGCTGACCAGTTCAATTCTCTCTCCCTTAATGACCATTAAGCCCTTGTTTCCTAAAACCTGGTTTTGGTTTTGGAAAATCCTTTCTGTTTGCCTTTTTTGATTTATTTGAAACTACTACTAGTACAGAGAGATACTTTGCTGACTCTCTATTTTGCTACCAAGTTTATTGTTTGGAAAATTTTGAATGTTCGGCTATTTAGAGAATTTGTCTTATGTTAAAGAGATTGTGTTTTGCTGTTATTGTTTTTGTGTTTGGTTGCGTTATTACCCCGGCTGGCTTTTCGTTTGCTCTATGTTTCTTTCATATTTGTGTACTGGATCCTCTAGTATTTGGAACTTTAGGATATGCATTAGCTAACCATGACATTACAAGCAGTTGCCACTATCCACATTAGATTTTAAGCTTTGCTACTCGCATAATCTAGAGTTTTCATGACGGGGATTGGGAAATGCCAAAACACCCTTACCACCGCTGTTTGCAGAAATTCGGAGTTATGTGGATATCATTTGGCCTGAATTGAAACCCTAGTTTGAGGCGGGGCATTCACACACACAGACTGAGTTGTTGGATTAATACTGTTAGGGCAGTAGAGCATTCACATTCAATGGCATTAAAGGGTTGTCTTAATTTGTACTCAGCGTATCAAATTTTAATTGGATGGTGAAGAGAACTAGCTGAATGTGGCATTTTGCTAAAACTTAATATTACGTTTAAGTATATTTCTGATTAGTAGTTTTTTTGGGGGTTATATTTATAGTACATTAGTACATTTTCAGTATTGCATGTATGGCTAAATTAAAAGATTCCGTGCGGCCTTTCACCGAGTGATAGAAATTGGATACGGTAAATGTTTAGGTAACTCAACTGCACGAGGTCATATGGCCATTTTCAATTGCTATTTCAATTGAATGGTTGATAATTCGGTACTAGCCAAAACCAAAGTGTCTAATGTCAATAGAATGCAAATGATAGTTGCCAATAATGGAAATAGCAAATGATACGAGTTCCCGAAACGTGATTGAGAATAATAAGAGAGATTTAACTTGTGAAATCAACGGGAATATGGAAAACAACAAATACAGAAACGAATTTCTGGTTAATGCTTTGCGAAAATAAAATCAAATTGTGAATGTGGATGTTAGAGGCCACTTTACAAATGAAGTAGCCTCATCTAGGAATCATACAATGCATGCCAGTGCATACATACCATCTTCAGTTTGGTGTTCGCGAACCATATATAACTGCATAAGGATCTCCCTCTGAACCAACAACTTGATGCTTCTCTTCTTTATTATGATTTATGAATCACCCGAGTGTCGAAAACACATCCGAGTGTTTCATCAAGCCAAGATACATTGTGCAAGGTTCAGTGCAACAGATCTACCTAGCACCATGAAACCTTGTCTTTTTTTGGGTGAACCATGGGACCTTGCCCTGTCTCCTCTTTTCTTGACATAAAAAAAAAACCGCCTTCTTATTCAAGCCAAAAATGGAAGATAACCAAGTTTTCACCCTTTTCTTGGAAAATGTCAAAGGTTCCCTATCTCTTACACTCTCTTCTACCCCCTGGCGGGCCGCCTCACCACTCCGAAATCAGAGGATCTGCAAATCTACACTAAATACATTGATTGTTTAAATAGTCCGGGTGCTAAGCTTGTCTAAATAATTTTGGATCTGATGATATCTGATATACTTTCTCCTATCAACGTCCCAGTGACTGTCTACTCGCTTTCGACCATGTTAAGGTCATCAAACCATGATGGGCGTTTTGGCATTTCTTTAAATCTTGGTCAGAGATACGAGCAAAACACCTTAAATTATTGTCCTTCGATACTCGATCATTGGTTTCCAGACGGGGTTGGCATGATCCTGTCCCTCCCTTTCTCTCATCATGATCAATTCCTAAGATGACCTGAATCTTCCGTAACACGAGAAAATATCTTCCATTTTAAAAACTAAACAAGTAGCCAATGTTGAAAACAATCAACTCCAATACATATCCTCTGTAGTATGGAGATCCATAACCCAGGCACGGAAATTATAAAATGACCAAAAATAACCTGAGAACTGTTTCAGAAATTGTAGGAATCTGTGCTGGCAGTGGCCGGTGCTGGAGAGCTTCGAGAACACGGGCTCGGCTGGTCTTCTTGATTATTTATCTGAGTTATAGCGGAGCACAGTGACGAGACAGTTTGTGGGTTTATTTACAAACTGGACGACTTTTTTTGACCCTTGTAGTGTCATGCTTAGGAGCTCGTCTCGGTTAGAAAAAAAGTACTGTATTCAAGAACATGGAATTGATTTTTAAAAATTTAACAATATTGTTATACGCATCGCCCTATGATACCACTTGGTGCTCGACGTGTATAAAGAGTCGATCACACACGTGCAAATGAATAACATTATATACAGATTCGAAACTCAAATTTACTCCGCCTGAATAATGAGTTTATAAGTAAACTTATTGATGTACTGGCTTGTTCAGGAAAAAAAAAGAGAGGAACTTGTTATGTTGCTTTACAACCAACCCACAGAAATATAGATCGTCCCGACCGAAGGAGCACGGTTATTTTAATTTGAAAGTCAGTGCAGATGATGGTAATAATCAGATATGAGATCGGTTGCGAAAGTTCTAATTTTTTTGCAAACATTTGCAATACTCGGAATTTCAATGTTTTGTACCCTGAATGTTAAGTTAATTAGATGTGTAACTAATATAGTATGTTTGTTTGAAGTATTTGGGGGGTGATTGTATTTGAAATAATATGGGCTCATAAATACTCCGTTTGTTTGTTTCATTTGAGTTGCTATTAATAATACCATTGATATAAGAAATAATGGAGACATGAGTTATTTCCAATACCTATGAACCAAGTATTCAAAATTTAATCTCATCCAATTTTTTTAATAACGAAGTTCCTTTCATTCTTTCAACAACACATACATAAATCTGGTGATTGTGGCGTAACTTTTTTTTTTTTTGTCTTTTCTACTGTATTTGTTAATGTTTTACATTAATTTTTTTTTTTTAGTTCTATAATGTTGGTCTTTTGTGTATAGTATTTTGTGTTAGTTACTGTATGAATATTACTTCAAATCTGTGGAACATCTTAAATATAGTTTACTTTTAAAAAAAACATCATTGTGCACCAAAGGAGCTTTGGATATAATGGTAAATTAGTTAAATAGTTCAACCTCAATAAAAATTAAACAAATGCTTCACTGGTAGTTCATACATGTACTAACAATCCCGTATTTTTTTCTTATACCGTCATAGTCTGAAAGTATCGATACTTCCGATACTACTAATACTGTAGCCAAACGAGACTTGTGTGTTCTTTGTTGATCAGCAAGGGTCAAGGATACTTCACAAGAAGAAATTGAAAGATGATTTTTTAAGTCACGTAAAATTGTACTATTATTGACAAGGTAAAGAAAGCAAAATCAAGCCAATTTTTTTACTCGAAGGAGACGATTAATTAACTAATGAAATAGGACGAAATGCATCCTAAAAGAGGCCTTGTAAAGTAATGTTTTGTGCCATTGAAAAGTGGGTCACTTTTTACATATATTAATGATACAACTTGTAATAAACCTAGCTTTCACTCATGTAGTCTTGTAAAATTAGTACTAGTCGAGGAAAAAGAACTCTTGTTACTCTTTAATTGAATGGCGTCATAATTTTTTATTTTCTTTTTGGGTTTTGTTAGCTAGTAGCTAATTAGTACATTAGAAACAAGCAAATAATTAAATAGGTAAAACAACTTAATATTATCCAATGCACATGATTAAACCCCTCATATATTGGTAAATGCATGAGTTTCTCATTTATATTACAGTTTTATCACAAATTTACTGTGTAGTTGGTGCACTTTGTAACATTCTGGTTGAATATAATCCCCTGCTACTATCAACCTGTGTTTGTACTTCTCAAAAAAAAAAAAAATCATTAAAATAAAAATATTAAACATCAATTTACTGTGTAGTTGGTGCACGCTACAAAATAATATTTGATTTAGTGAGAGTCAAAAGCTGTCATAAGCCTGTCGCTAATTTAAAAAGATGTCACAAATCTGTCGCAAATTGACTAAACTGTCACAAAGCCGTCACAAAAACCGTCGCTAATAAGCTCGTAACAAAAAATACCGTCACTAATCCCGTCGCTATTTGGGTATTTTTTTGTAGTGGCACTTTGTAACATTCTGGTTGAATATAATCTACTACTACTATCAACCTGTGTTTGTACTTCTCCAAAAAAAAAAAAAAAATTATTAAAATAAAAATGTTAAACATCAATTTATTTACAATGTAATAACTCAAATATTATAGTAGTAACGAATTGGTACTTACGAGTCAGGGGCGGAACCAGTGGGGGCAAGTGGTGCCGCCACCACCTAAAAAAATTAAAAATAAATTTTTTATATAGAAGAATTCGGACATTTAAGGTTTTCTATATCAATAGCCCCCATTAACCAAATAGAAATTTAATTCAAATGGTAAATATAAAATTTTTGTGTCCACAAAGTTACTAGTTCGAATATTGTATTTATTTTTTACTATTTATTTAGTTAATATTACCTTAATTTTTGACTTCTCAATTAATTAATTACATTTTTAAGATGTTGTTTCCAAAAATGTAATACCGGTTCCCTCTTTATGCTATGCAATGACTTTTAACATATCTTTGACCCTAGCTTTAAATATTTATATGACATCATGTGCATTGGTTTTTTTCGAATATAAGCTTTTAAACCCATATAAATATAAGTTTTTTCGAATTTTTTATAATCAAATCATACTATGAATATGTTGGAAAAACATGTTGTCTTTACATTCTTTTGGCAATTTAGGTTTTAAAATCACGCAAAACACAATTAAATCCAAAAAAAAACACACATAAGAAAGTAACAAATTTTGAAACTAAAAATATAGGGGAAGAACTATTGTATGTGTAGTTTGATACTTTGATTTAACAAGAAAATTAAAAAACTAGTAATATTTATATAAGCTAAAAATTCAAGTCTAATAACGAGAGAAAATGAGTTGTTAAACCTCACAATGAACCGTATAGTAGCTAAAGTTGTGTTATACTCCGTTGAATTTGCATCTTAGTATTACCGAGCCCTAAGGTTCCTGAGACCTTAGTCCGGATCGAAAATATTCACCTCTATATATCTCCCTATCAGACTAAAAAAACCACCTTCTCGTATATATATTTTTTCAAAAATAATATCATGATTAAAAACGTTATAAGCAAATCCAACGGATCACGATACAACTTTAAACTATAAAATAAAATTCATTGAACTTGTAATAAAATTGTGGAAAGAACAAGAAAAGGAAACTGAAAAACAGGGGTGAGTTGGTGGACACAACAGACATGTGTGATGCTTAGCGTGATAAATAAAATAAAAAAACAAAAGCAAAAGCAAAAAACCGATATTTATTTTCGGCGCGTTTTGGAAGATGAGCTCAATTTTAATTTTATATTTTATTATCATCGTAATATTAATATAATTCAATCCAAACATTATGAGATTGTTCAATTTTATCTAAATTTTTTAAAAATACATTCACTCTAATATTATAATTAATCTTAAATGTCATCACTCAATTCAAATACATAAATAACTTAAAAAATGTTATTTTTCACACATTTATATTTCAAACAAAATCGTTGTGTATTTTTTATAAGAGTAAAACATTATGTTACTCTTTATATACGATTGCTAATTAATTATATTTAATCATTCGATATTTAAATTTAAAAAAAAATATTAAGTTTATTTGTCGGGATCATATCTATGTCACTACGTATCGCACACGCAACGTGTGAGCAACGACTATAGTATTATAATAAATCAACCCAAATTAAATGAGTATTTAACAACCAAATATTATTTTAAGTCATCATACTTTTTTTTTTACTATCCACATATTTGTATTACTAGTAATCGTGTCCCACGCGTTGCGTGTGTAACACGCAATGCAATTAAAATATAAAAAAATAAGTGTAGTTATGATACAAATATGTGGATAATACAAAAAAACAGTATAAGACTTAAAAAAAATGTTTGGTTGTTAAAGAGGGACACATAGTGTTATTAGTTGTTATTTTTTATTTTATTTTTTTATTTTTTTACGTGAGTATGATATTATTGTAATTAATAAAAAAGTATAGGAGTATTTTTGAAAAAAAATGGCTAAATTTGGCAGGCTCAATTCTCTTGGATTGACTTATTATAATAGAATGATAACTACAATTATTTTTTATATTTTAATTGTACCGTACATTACGAGTTATAATATATAAATACAAAAAAAAGGAGAAAAAAAAGAAGAAAAAAAACCATTTTTTGGGCGCCCCAACAGTCTCTCTCTCTCTGTCTGTATATGATGAGTTGTTGATTAATTGAATGAGGAGCTTTTTCTCTATCTTTATTGAAAAATATCCATTGTTTTTTAAAGTTAAATTTAATGACTTTTTGAGACAATTGTCTCTTTTTCTCTGCAATCTTTGAATTCTACATAAATTTGGAAGATTACTCATTTAAATTTTCTTTATTTTATACACACCCTTTTAAGCATTTTCCCAATTCCTTTTACTAAACATTTATAAATAAATTCAGAGAATACCCATTTTATAAATTTCAGTATTTAAACCTAATTTAATGACTTTCTAAGTCAATATCTCTCTCTTTCTCTGCAATCTTTGAATTCTACATAAATTTAGAGATTACCCATTTTTATCTCTCTCTATTTCATGCACACCCTTTTAAGCATTTTCTATACAACAAATACATTGTTTTTTTAGTAAAATTTAATGACTTTCTATGGAAATTTCTATCTTTCTCTTTAATCTTTGAATTCTACATAAATTCAGAGATTACCCATTTAAATTCTCTGTAATACACACCCCTTTTGAGCATTTTTCCAAATCTATTTTATTAACATTCATAAAGTTTCAGTAAACCCAATTTAATGACCTTTTAAGGCAAAATTACTATCTTTCTCTTGGATTCTTTGAATTCTACATAAATTTAGAAATTACCCATTTAAATTATCTTTATTTCATGCACACCCTTTTGAGCATCTGTTCAATTTCTTTGACTAAGCATTTATAAAGTTTCACTAAACCCAATTTAATGGCTTTCTAAGGCAGTTTTCTTTGAGCATTTTGCCAATATCTTTTACTAATTTTAAAAGCTTTAGTAAACCCAATTTAATATTTGATTCTTTGTTTCTTGTTAATAAATTCAGAGATTACCCACTTCAATTCACTCTCCTTTATTTATACCCTTTTGAGCATTTTCCCATTTTCCCATTTTCTTATCACATCTCATCTAACCCACCTCTCTCTCTCTCTCAATCTCTCTCTAGAGAGAGATTAGGATTTCAGGCTCTAAAGTTGCAATCTTTCATCTGGGTAACCTCTTGATCTAAAGATAGTAATAGAGTTTCTTTTTATTTTTGTTTTTTCTAGTGTTGTTACCTGTTTTTGGTAAATTTCTTTTGTTTTCTAGTGTTTGGTAGTATTAGTAAATTGTATCTGATAAATATCTCTCTGATGTAATTTGGACCAAAGTTGGTCTATTTTGGATATATATATATATATATATATATATATATATATAAACATATATATCTTATTTCAATTCATTTCGACCCCCAACTCCTAACCCCCCTATCTCTCTCTAGTTGCTGTTATTTTATGCCTAAAAGGTACTATCTTTGTGTCTATAATTATTGCTTTGCTAGATTATTTTTTATTGATCAATAAATTGATTTGTGCAGATGATCTTGTTGCCTTTGTTGTTGATTGAAAAAAGCTTAATTCTTTGGCAAAAATTTATTATGGTCTATGTTTATCAATCCATCAGAGGTTTTGATGTACTTTGAAAATTTGAAATTGTTGTTTCAGTTTGATGGCTTGATCGTTGGTTAATTAGCGTTTTTTGGTTTAAACTTGGCTATAAGGGAGTGGGTTTAGGTGTTGAATTGGTTGGAGTAGGTAAAGGAAAGAGAAATGAAAAGCTAAGATAACATTTTTGGTCATTGTGGTTGTATTATTTGTTGTCCTAATTACAGTCTAGTATAAGCAGTCTTGTGTCCAATTGAGGCCTTTTGATATTGAGAAAAGCCTTTCGGGTAATGGGTTTGTATATAACGACCAAGCAACTGATAGTAAGGGGATATTTGAAATTCATCACTTTGTTTGGTGGTTTATTGTGCAAAGCGTTCAGAAATATGTACGAGAATCTGTGGCAGTGTGGCTTATTTTAACTACTAGGAATTTCATGTTTTTTTTATGAAAGTAAATTTCATGCGTTCATTGATAATCTGGTTTTGTTTTCAATCTGAGCCTTATTCATACACATGCTCTCACTTCTATGGTTGGCAAACTTGTTTTTGTGTTATTCAGTTCAGCCTTTGTGATGTTGTGTAATGCATAATTATCACTTATTGTAATTGATTTAAGTCGTCTAAGAACAAGTTTGTTAAAAACAGTATTCTTTGCATCTGATGATGCTAAACCTTCAGATTGATTTTCTCAAGAAAGTTTGAAGGGTAGATTCACAATGCAGTTTTACATTTTTTGAAGTTTCTTTTTTGTTTCGGGGATATCACTGGATGCTTTCTTTTCTATGTTCCATTGGAATCTTATTGTTTGCCTTTTACCCATTGTCTATGCCCATTATTTGGGCTTGTACCCATCGCCGAATTTGCAATTATATTTGTTATATTATCAATTCCCTTTCTCTTGAAAATAGTAACAGTTTCAATATAATAATTTATTATTTTCTTCTCTTTTTAAAGGTGTATAAGTGAAGAAATTGGAATTTGATCAAAAAGTTAGACTGTGATAATACATCATCACCCTAATGCAAGGGCAAAGAAGTTCTATGGGTTCTCTACCGGATGCCATAACTCTTGATCACAATTCAACAGCCACTGATGCAAATGCAGACCAGTCGGTGTATTGGACGAATAATATCCAAAATTATAATCACAATATTGCACCCGAATATATAGCCTTAACTGCCGATGATAGTACCACCTATCTGAACTCCGCAAACCAAGCACAAAACTTGAGTGGTTGGAATATGGGCGAATCCAGTTCGAGTGGTGCCCAAAATAATGCTACACGTAATGAACGAAAATCCGGAGATGGGTCCAACAATGGAGTGGATTTGAATCAAACTAGCTGCGAATTACCTTATTTGCCCTTGTTTATGCAAAGTGCTAGTAACAACACCTTTCCTCATATTGGAGAAAGTAGTGGGGAGGAGAATTTGCGTGCCCCTTCTTCCGCTAGTGGAGGGTATTTTGGGGAAGAAATTTATTCCTCTGAAGGTTGTCGCTTATCTTGTAAAAGAAAAGCTATCGAAGGACATATTGGTCAATCTTCTTCGAGTGGAAGTTCAAGTTACTTTCAACCAAGAGAGGGTAGTGATTTAAACAACATACCAAGTTGGTACAATACTCAAATTGGTCAAAATACATCTTCAACTTCTTTAGAAATCCCCAATCTTGCTAGTACCGTTGATCAACTCAACGCAAGATTAGGGCTAAACAATAATGGAACCACCTCCGGAGTTCCTCTGTCTCTAAACGTGCCACCAAATATAGAGAGTTCTAGAAGAAATAACCGTGTAAGGATAAATTCTTTGACACAACCAAGTCCTTCACCTACTGTCCTTCCTATTGGGACTGCTTTAGGTCACCCAAATTCTTCACTAATTCCACAATCGTCGAGGCTTGTTTCCCCCAGCAATATTTCAGGTGCAAGAACGCCTCTTTCAAGTAGGTGGAGTAGAGGTTCTAGCTCTAGAACTGGATACTCGTTGAATTTTAGAGAGAGAATTATTAGGCCAAATGAAGAACCTGAGTTAAACAGCTTGCAGAGAAACCGTCCTGATAATCCTATGTTTGTATCTAATAATGAGGAATCAAGAGATTCAGCTTATATTCGACCTGATTGGGGTCTAACCTCTGAAAATACGAGTCGTAATAATCTAAGTATTAATGAAAATGTGACTAGAAGTGGTCTTCCCAGTAGGACCCCGCCTCGATATTCTCGTAGATTATCAGAATATGTTCGAAGATCGTTGATTTCTTCTTCACTTCCCGAGACTGGGGGACAAAATAGTAATTTTCCTCTTGAACGTGATCCTTCTTCTGGAGCTACTGGTGGTAACCATGAGGATCGGTTGTCTCGTTTAAGGTCAGCTTTGTTGGAGAGACAACTTGATAGTGCTTTTGGAGGTACAGACTCTTTGAGAACTGCGACAGGTGGCGCTGAAGGAAGGAGCAGGTTCATTTCCGAGGTTTGTTCGCTATTCTTTTATCATTCTGGATTTCTGTTCTTTTTACTGCCTTGGGTTCTTTAGGTTCTTCTTAATTCTTTCGAGTACAAGAGTAAACCTTTTTTGGTGGAGGTGTTGGTATTATAAGTAAGTTTGGTATAAAACTAAATGTATACTGGGTAGTAGTGTAAAGTGGAAAAAGAACAAGTTTACTTGGTGGAAGTGTTGGTATATATGGTATTTTAATTTTTTAGCATGTTTGGTAAGAAATTAAAAGTATACTAGGTAGTGTAAATTGGAAAAAGAATAAGTTTACCTGGTAGTAGTGTAGATTGGTAAAAATAGTACCAAAACCAATATGATTAAGTAGTACATATATAGCTATATGAAAACGTGGGGGTTCTGTCCCTCTTTAATTTAAAAAAAAAAAGTAGTATATATATAGCTGTAGGAACATGTAGGTATACCCTTTATTGGTATAATCAAACACAATATCTGAGTACAAATGTAGTAATAAGTACAAGAAACCTAACATTTTCGTTGTGTTCTAAAACTGAAATGTACCTTTCATAAGGTTATGCTTCTCTAGGTTATGTTATTCTCATAATGGTGTTTCTGATCCTGTCTTGCTATATCTTTTTTCCTTTTTCGAGATCTTTTATTTTTTATTTTTGGGATGGCTAAATGTAGAGAACGTAATGTACAACAAAATAATCGACTTAATAAAACTTGCTACATAGCTTGAATCAAAGGAGTGATATTTAATAGCTCTTTTTCCCTCCAAATTCCAACAAAGCTTAAAAAACATTTAACTAGTTTCTCAACCAAGTTTGAATCTGGTGCAACACTGCAAAAAATAGCTTTTACAATCAATCCACACTTTAAAAAAAACAATCAGAAAATATGCACAGACACATAAACTTTGTTCTTTTTTGGATTGCCATTAACTGTTGGTCCAAGATCGGGCCGCCTAAAGCACATGTTAACAAATCTTATTAGTTGCTTTTTTGGGGGGTATGGAACTGGTATTTGATCATTGTGCTCAAAATATTAGTAATATATTTACTTGTGCCATCTGGCATCACAAAAAAAAGTTGTTCATTGCTCTTTCAGAGTTCTGTCGACCTTTAAGGAAAAAAAGGTGGTACTTTTCCATCCCTAGTTACAGATTTTTCTCCTGCCATAAACGCGTCTTTGGAAACCCTTTTTAGTGTTTTAAGTCATGATATGGGGTTTTCGCTAATTTCAACCGTTTTATTTAGCATTGCTATGTATTTCAACTAATAAGAGCATTTTTTTTTCTATATAACTTGGTTTTATATGTAACAGATTCGGAATGTCCTGGATCTCATGCGCCGCCGTGAAGGTCTGCAACTGGAGGTAACTGTTTTCCTAAGTTATTTTGATAGTTTGTACTTTGTAGTCAAAGAAGCTAAACTAGTATTATTTCGAAAAGGGGTTTGTTGGTATATGAGTAGAACAGTCAGAATCTCATTTCACCTCCCGTTTGTATTTTAAGATTGAGTAATAGCTCAGGATGATAGTTTATTAGCTCGAAGCAGGCTTATCAAGTGCCCTGGGGCAAATTTTATCTATGTAGAACACCTTATTTAAAATGTCACTAACGCAGAAATGAATAACTCACTATCTCATCTTTGACACTCAAATCTTTGTTTGTGCTAGGATATGGTTATGCTTGACCAGTCCGGCTTTTTCGGGATGGCTGATATTCATGATCGTCACAGAGATATGAGACTTGATGTTGATAACATGTCTTACGAAGTAAGTCACCAAAAAGTTGATCGAAAAGTTCTGATATTTAGTCAGAATTAGTATATTCTTATAATTAGTTTTTTGTTTATGCAGGAGTTATTAGCGTTGGAAGAGCGAATGGGGAATGTTAGTACAGGTTTGAGTGAAGAAACCATTTGTAATCGTTTAAAGCAAAAGAAATTCTTTTCCATTGCTATGGGTGCGCATACCGAAGTGGAACCATGCTGTATATGCCGGGTATATATCTTTTCTTCATACACTGTCAATTTTTTCTAAGGAAAATTGTGCTCCAATTTGATATCAGATATCTGTGTTTTAACTTCTAAATGATCGTAGTGTTTTACAAGTAATTGTTGTTAAGAAAAAAACTGTGTTCAGTTTGGTGGAGAAGGAAATTAGTGGGGTAATGATTTGCTAAATAATTTGATCTGCTGTAAGAGTGTGCCTGTACATTATATGAGAAATCGATTTTATTACTAAAAAGAACCCCAAAATTCCAGTGTCATCTTTTGTCCTGAAGCACTCAACCCTTTTCTAGACAAATGAAAGTAATTTGGATGACTCCAACATCTGGATGTTTGTTTTCAGGGCGACTTGTTCTTCATATTTTAAGACTCAAAACAGTATTTCCTTGTTTGGTTGTAATTTCTACGTTAGCTTTTTTCCGTAAAACTGGATGCGTTTGGTTGATCAGCTTTAAGCTGAGCTTTTCTGGTGTTGGCTTGAATGAGCTAGAAGCTTAAGCTGAATCCTAGTTTTTCTCTGGATCTTTGTTGAAGTGTCTACTACAACCAGTATTTCTCCTATCTCCAAATGTGCAACCTCTTTTATATGCATGATTAGACACTATCATCTTTTATAACATTATATTTTGGTGTATTACCAAATTATGATCAATAGGCTTGAAACATGATTGGTCATGTTAGTTGTGAAAAACCAACCCCCTTTCATAGGAAGAAGGAACACACAAGTTAATAACATTATCCTGGTCTGAGAAATTATGTAAATTACCCTAAGAAATGGGGATGGTTTATTCTTGACTTTCTTGAGATCTTGGTTGTTCCGGAACGTGTTTTTATATTATTAGGGCCTGTGTAACTACTCCATCGACATCATTGCTTCAAATGGCGATTTGAAACGTTTTCTCAATTGGGGAGTAGAAAATTAGGGCATACGTAACTATTTTTATCTACTCTTTTGCCCGGGATGGGGATTTAAGGGTTTTCACCCCATACTAGTTGATTACTACCCGAAATGTTTGCACTCGTCGGAATCAACAAGCTATATAATAGAGATAAAATAGACTTTAAGAGTTTTTTGTTTAATGAACAAGTTACAATAAGAATATTTTCCAGAACTTCTTCGTCAACAGATTTGTGTGGGTATATATGGAGAATAAATTGGGAGAAAAAGGATCGCGATCCCCTACAGCCTCTAGTTTAATAGGTGAAGTACGAGTTTTGATCTCACCCGTTAAAATGGACCGACAATCTGTCAGTTCTTATATAGAGAGAATCATTCCCCGGAAACACGAGGAGCATGTAATGGAAATTTGTGGAGAGACTTCAATATGGGAACTTGTGATTATCTCTCATAGTCTCATGTCTTTTCCCTTTCTCTTTTGTTTTCGCAACTTCCAGTCTTTCCCTGGGTGAGTATATCATGTATGTCTGAACTTTTCAGTCTAGTTGCTAATTGTTGGCATCGCTCATCATTTTAATCTCCATTTGTTAAAGAATGATTATAGGCCCTTATGACCAAACTTCTTTCGGTTAAACTCTTGTCTCTCGCACTTTGTTTTTCTATGATTCTCTCCATTGAAAGACCCGTTAATATAGATCATTGATTTAGTTATTATTTTTGCAGGAGGAATACACTGATGGAGAAGATGTTGGAACGGTTGAATGTGGACATGAATTTCACTCCGGATGCATAAAGCAATGGCTGATGCTCAAGAACTCGTGCCCAATTTGTAAAACAGCCGCTCTTAAAAATTAATCCGGGAAATGAAGTTTTTTTTTGGGTGTAAGGCTATCTTTTGTGTTACTTTGGCCTAAAGGGCCATTTGTATCAGCATTGGCATGGCTGTTTTTCTTCTTCTTCTTCTTCAACCTTACTTTTCTTTTTCGCCGTAATTTTTAATATGTATAACGTTAAAGGTAATGTCAGCCTATGCTAGGAACAGAGAATGGTCAAAAATCAGAGTTTTTTTTTTCCATGTGAGATAATTATGTTTTATTATTTTGGATTATAAACTCCACATGGAGTCTCTAAATATAAAATATTATCATTGGAACTTATTTTATATGTGATACTGTATTTATGTATTAGTATATGATTTGAAGTGAGAATTGGTTATGTTGTCACGGTCTCAATGGAGCTTTTTGTAGCTCTTTTTGTGCTGTGTTTTTATGTGCTTAGATTAGCTTCTCTTTGGTGTAACAAAGAAAAAAACAATTTATTTATTTTTCAATTAGGGATAAATAGATAATGAAATAGGAACCTTGCGAATCATGTAATTACTCGGTATTTTTTACCTTCTTTTGGAATAGACCGACTTGTTTGGCAGAAGGATACATTTTTTGCTTCTATCCACTTTGACCGATGCCCCTAATATTATCAACGAAGTTTTCCCAAGATTATAAGTTAACCATCCTCATCTTTATGCCGTTGCCTCATTAGATAAACGACACAAATTAGCCCGTCAAATATTATGAATCCGGGACCGTTAGATTGTAAGAAAATACATTTAACGGTCTAGATTTAATCAATCATTTAAATCTACGGACGGTTCATATCTATTCCAGATGAATATAATAATGGTGAAAAGTACTCCGTTACATGATACCGTGTCACCCCAACGGCAACAAATGAAAAACCTCATCAAACATTTGTTTTATGCTCAAACCATTTTTAAGAATCCGGTCGTTTTATGCTGCTTTAGTATTCAGTTTTATGCTCCATTGGGTTAGCCATTGCTTTATTTCTATACTGGATGAGTGGTTTGTGCGAGTTAAAATTGATTAACATTGCTCGATTTACTAGTTTCCGATTGTTTAGTTCATATGACCTAAGACAACAACTTATAACATATACTTTGCTACAGCCAAAAGATACACTCTCTAACCAGTAACCACTGCATCCGAGTTGCTTGTAGTGGAAATATGATATCGATAGTTTGTAAATGGCTTTAAACCGTGTATTAAATTATCTCTTTTTAAAAAAAAAAAAAAAAAAACTTTTTGGAATAATTGAATAACATCTTAGGAGTAATGATATGAATGTAATGCTATAATTTCGGAATTTCAACCTTTCAAGTGTCAACATCATAGTAAACGTGATTATTTCCTTGCTTAATGGGCAAAAAGTGCATAAACAATCCACAATAGTGCATGTTTAATCATAAAAGTGCATGTATATTCAGAAAAGTTCATACACAATCAGAAAAATACATACACATTTCACGTAAATGCATACGCAATCAGAAAAATACATACGTAGTACATAAAAGTGCATACATATTTAGAAAAGTGTATACACAATTGAGAAAAATGTATACACATCTATAAAATTGCATACACAATCCAAAAAAGTACATAATCAATAAGAAAAATGCATACAAAATATAGAAAATGCATACAAATTTAGAAAAAAAACATATATAATTGAGAAAAGTGCATACATAATATAAAAAAGTGCATACAAATTTATAAAAGTGCATACACTATTACAAAAAATTGCATAAACAATTCAGAAAAATGCATGCACAATCGAGAAAATAACATACACATTTATAAAATTGCATACACAATTAGAAAAATGCATACACAATCGATAAAAATGCATACACAATCGATAAAATTCAACAAAAGAGCATACACAATCCGAAAAAATGCATACATATCCAAAAAAGTACATACATAATAAAAAAAAAGTTCAATTAAATGTCTAATATACCATTTATGACTTATCAAATTTAAAATGTTGGACTTAATTATCACATTTTGAGACTTAGTATTACATTTAAGTTTTATGTACAAGTATACATGTCAAATATGCATTGGTATATAAGTCATGTTAGTTTACTTTCAGGTAAAAATGGTTTCAGACACCCAGCCTCTTAAACTCAAGTAAGAGTACGAGTACAAACGCTCCTACCATTTTGAGCTTACGAGTCTTAACAACATCCAAATAAATAGCTAAATTTAATCAATCATCTCCTTTCTTAAAGATTCTAAATTCCCAAATCCCTGCAGGAGTGTCCCAAATTGGAACCTGTTTCAGTCCTGAAACGGGCTGCCTTTCATCCCAAAACGGGCTGCGTTTCAGCCCCAACTTTGACCCAGTCTCTGTCCTGTAACGAGCTCCGTTTCAGCCCCAAAACAACCTGCGTTTCAGCCCCAACTTCGACCCGGTCTCAATCCCGGAACGACCTTGTTTCAGTCTCAAAACGGGCTGCGTTTCAGCCTCATAACTTGCTAAGTTTCAGCCCCAACTTTGACCCGGTCTTAATCCCGGAACGAGCTTATTTCAGTCTCGAAACGGGCTGCGTTTCAGCCCCAAAACGAGCTGCGCTTCAGCACCAAAATAAGCTCATTCTAGCCCCAAATAGGACACCGTTGCAGTCCCGAAACGAGTTCCGCCACCGCTCTGGTCCAAACAAACCAGAAGCACCCAAAACCACTCCAAAACCGTCCCAAAAACATATGAAGATATCAAAAACAAATGAAAATATCTAAAGCAGATGAAAATATGATAAACAGATGAAAATATAAAATACATATGAAATTTATACAGAGTTGAAAGCAAATTAATTTGTTTCCCGTCGAGGGGCATTGCATCTCTGTCCATTTGATCGGCACCATAGTTGCACATGCGGTACTTTCTGCGGATACAACACCCATTAATTTTTTGCAGTAGATAAATAATATGCACGAGCATCTCCAAGTGAAAGAACTAAAGCTTTGACAATATCGCCAGGGCGAAAACATGAGTGCATCTCCACTTTGTTTATCTCAGTAGCTTGAACATCTTTTTGCCTAATAATGCCACTGAATTTTTCTCGGACAGATTTTTTTCCCCATACACAGTATATCTGCTGAAGTCATCTTAGCTATTATTTTGGTAACACGAGAAATGACGACAGAACCAGGCTCAGGAACAGCTCCAGTAGGCCTTGTGGCCAATAACTTCTACAGTCGGTCTCCTCCATGAGTTCCTTATCAAGTCTTTCCAAAAACACATGTTAAAATTTAAAGAACAGATGAAAATAACTAATAATTTCTTTTCTAATAAACGTTGAAATAAAAATTAACTATGACGAAACAAGTGATTTCTTTTTTGAAAATAACATAAAGTTGGAGATGCGAGGTATTGAATCCCGTGCCTCTCGCTTGCAAAGCGAATGCTCTACCATTTGAGCTACATCTCCTTTTTATAAATCTGTTTCGAATTCTCTTGTTAAAAATAAAATAGAAACTTTCATCTTTTTTGGCCGGAAAACATACTAAAACACAGATGAAAACCCAACAGCTGAATATGTCCAAAACACAGATGATTACACCCAACGACAGATGAATACGGCAAAAACATATGAATACGCTCAAAAGAGATATTTGTGACATCTCATTTACAACAACAACAACTACAATGAGGAAAACAACAAGGATCCATAGGCATTGACAATCCATGTACCACCAATTCATATTTCATACTAATAGATACAGCTATGAGGCCACCATCCAAGATGAACAGAAATACAAATATGTAAGGATAGGTATGAATGCAGAAAAATAGAAAATTAGAGAATTTCACTTCTATGTCTCACAGGTAAGGGTATTAATTCAATAATCAAAACTGGTAAAAAAAATAAGCGATACCATCGAAACAAGCCTTAGCCAAGAGTGTGCTACTACTACAACAATCACAAAAAGAAAAAACAATTCAAATATGTAAAATGGATTAAAAAAAAAGCTAGGTTAGTTTACAGATATGTACCACTCCACCGGAAAAAAATGTCAGTAAATTGGTCCTTTCACGCCTAAGACAGATTTATAAACAGAGAAACTTATCGTGTTCTGATATAGCAGCAACCAAAAAGGACCAAATCAACAACGTAATATTTACATTTTAACAATGTCAATCGATTAAAGGGATTGTATAATCCTTATGTTCATGGGAAAATGGCAGTAGAAACCATCTTAAACTGTGTAAGATTTCTACAGTTACAAAAACCAACCAATTTCGCAAAAGATAATGATTTTTTCTAAACTCGAAACAGTGGCGAGAGCAACAAAAATACAGATATATATGCATAGAAATAGAGAGATACAGGAAAATACCTAGAATTCCATGGCTAGGATTATTAATTATCTCAAGATGAAACTTGTACAAAATTAATTAGTTACCCTGAAACAATAAAAAAAAAGAGGGGAAGGTGTAATTAAATTGATGCGGTTGCTCTAACAAAGTATATAGAGATTAGTACATCTTTAATTGCTTTATCAGTGATTCAGTACCAAAACTACTTATTTCTTGTTGTCATTTACTTCAACAATAATTTTGTAGTTAGTAGTCATTATAATTGAAAATGAAATATGTAGCTAACTTTTAATAAGCCGCTATTAAAATAGCTGATTTTTTTTTTTTGTATTGTTCTATTAGATTTTCCATTGTGACAAGAATTGCAACAAAGAATGAATCAAGCATTGAGTTTGAAAATTGAAAGAAATTTCTTAATTAATGCTCAAAGTCCAAATTCTTATTATGCTACAATTTTAACTTCTTCCTTAAAAAAACTCCAAAATATATAAATCGTCATTCATAAATAAAAGCAGATCAGGAAATATTAAATTACAAAAAAAAAGGACAAACCATATATTCTCATAACCAACACTTTTTGTTCTTTTGACAAATTAAGCATCTTATCTGAAGCTAATTAGTAAAAACTACTAATAAAGTAACGTCCACTCAGTTGAATGGTGGGGGAATTGGCAAATACAATACGAACACATTTTTTTATTTTTCGAAGCTAAAGTAATGTGTTCTTAATACTACTTATAAGTATTATATAAAAACATGAAATATAGTGTTTATTTTAGATAAAAAAAACTATCTAAAAATACTTTGTAAAAACAGTACAAATCAAAATACATAGACAGTTATGTTATTTAGTTATTATGATTACAAATTAGTAAAAAGAAAAGTCTATTTTTTACTCACAGTACACAGTTAGCTTCAAATGAAAAATGCAAAAAAAAAGGATATAGTTCAACCAATCCAATCAATCTCGGTATATGCCAAATGTGACATAAGCTCAAATACTCTAGCTTTAATGATCAACCTACATTTGTAGAATAAGTAATCCGTGAGTAACTTTTCCTTTGATAGTGCGATTAAATAAGTCATACACAATTTGTCAACATATATCAAACAAGAACATGTTTACGTCTTTATAACAGTTATTTTATTTGACTGTTTCATACCTTAATGACTGTTAGATTAAAAAAATAGACGGTTAGATAATGTTTTTCAATAAATAATTTATTTTTTCTATTTTCAACAAATGAGAATTTGATAAATTAAAAACAAATTGTACAACACACTAAAAACCCAAATTAAAATATATAATCAAAATTTAATTTTTTTTATACATTTGACGCTTTTTATGCTAACGAGTTGTGAACCAATCATATATGATGACTGTTACCTAGTAATTTATGTAACAACACTACCAACAAATGAGAGCGTTATTTATAGTTTCATTATTTTTGGTGAACCAAATTTCATCCTTGAACCTTTATGCTAATCCAACAACCAACATTTACTATTAGATTAAGATTATTGGCAAACTACTGTACTACTCCATATAATATGACGGATTTGTGAATATAAAAAAGGAAGATTTCATTTGTCACAATCCTGAAAGTCTATAATTGCAAACAAGTTTAAAATTGAGCTTATTTAGTATGTAGTGTTGCAGTAGATAAATAATCTTTTTGAACATATTAAGTTGCTCAAAATCTTAGAACAACCATATTGGAAGGCTTAATGTGAACTTTAATGTCAGTAATTAGTAAGGGGAGAGTTTTTCATACACATTGGAGTAGCTGCTATATCAACATTTAGGATCAATATTTATTGTCAGACTTTAAATTGGTAGCCACAGTTATGTAGTGGCATGCCATTGTGCAAGGAATAAAAAGCTATAAAATATTAAATCTTATGTCATTTATGTCTGTGTAATATTCCAATTATGTCAATTTGATGTTTATTTTTTATTTCATTGGTAAGGTCTTAACATAGTCTATTCTTAAAATATGACGGTGCTAGTTAGACTTAACAAGTACAGTGTGACAAAAATATACAATATAAGTTTGGGTTGCAAATATGTAAGATAATGGGTGATTTTTTTTTTTGTGCTTATTTGTCATCATTTAGCTAATGAAACTATTAGCAGGGTCCATGAAAACGGAAAAATCAAACCGATAACCGAAACCGAAAAAGTTAGAAAAAGACCGATAAACCACAAATAAAATTGAAAAATAACCGGAAAAACTGAAACCGGACCGAAAAATTCCGGTCCTATTCGGTCCAAAAAATAAAAATATCGAAATAAAAAAAAACTGAACCGAAAAATTTACTCAGTTTCGATTTTATCAAAAACCGAACCGAACACATTCTACATTTAAGCAATAATGTGGATGCCCTTAGACCCTTCTTGTTTACACTTTTTCTTGGGGAAAAAATACATTTACTATCCCAAGCTATAGTACGGTTAACGATTTGGGTACCCACCTTTCAAAATTTCCAATTTAGGTACCACACTACAATAAATTTCCAATTTAGGTACCACCGTCTTAATAAATCACGAAATTATGTCACGTGACATTTGTCAAACATTAATTTGATATGTTAATTTGACAATTTTACAAAAAAATATGTCATCCTAGAAAAACTTTTAACATATAATCCAAATTTAGCATATAATCCAAATTTTTGTTATTTGTGAAATTGGGGAAAATATTTTTATAGGATGATATTTTTTTATGCAAAATTGTCAAATTAGCCTCTCAAATTAATGCTTGTCAAATGTCACGTGATGTGATTCCGTGATTTATTTAGACGGTGGTACCTAAATTGGAAATTTATTATAGTGTGGTACCTAAATTGAAAAATTTGAAAGGTGAGTACCCAAATCGTTAAAAACAGATAGTTTGGTATACTAAACCTATAAAACCCCTTTTTCCTGTGGTCATAGGTAATTTCATATTCGTTATTTCCATCTGTCCTATCAGAATCACTTGTAAAACTAGTCCAGTTGGAGAGAAAATGTTCAGTTACAACTATTTTAAATTTGGTTTGGACCATGTGTTACAAGATTTTTATAGCAGTATCATTCTATTATAATAAGTCAATCCAAATTAAATGAGTCTGTTCAATTTAACCAATTTTTTTCAAAAATACTCATATACTTTTTTATTAATTATCATATTAAGTACTTTTATAAAAAATAAAAACCAATTTCAATTTTTCTCTCTTTAAACACATAAAATTTCTTACATATTATATATGTTTTCTCTAAATATTTGTATCATCATCACAATTTATATCATTTTTTTTCTTATATCCTATATATTTTTTTACTCTATACTTATATTATCATCACAATCTATAACGTCTCATACGTAACGCGTATGTATCGTTTACTAGTTTATAATAAGTTTTTTTATTAAGTGTATGAAACTCTGACATATACTTCAATAAAACTACGTCAGCATGTACTGTTGGAGTTATATATCGTTTACCTATGTTTCATTTTGTCTAAAATATTTGAGAAGAAAATTGGTCATTTTGTTGAAGTAATTAAACTGAATACTTAATTACTAAATAAATTTGAAAATCACACCTTTGCTACTTTCTTCTTTATTCACTTTTATTTTGGCCCCTCTTAAAGACTATATTAATTATGAAGGCTAAAATTCAACTTTATTTACAATTACAAATCAATCTCCTTGCTACTAAATCCAACATGTGGGTCATGAATTCATGATGAAAATTACTATTCCCCTTTTTTAAAAAGTAAAATAAAAAATTACCATTCTCCTTAAAGCAAAACTATCAAATTTGTCATTTAAACTAAACAAATTCAATAAGCACAATGCAAATAATCTATGCAGCTTCGACATCTTTTGGTCAACCATATTAAAAAAAAAGAATAGCATGTTTTTATGTGTCTCATATGGCCATATGAGTTTTATAATTATAGGAATAAATTCGATAAGCGTTACGGGACTCAATGGACCCATTTTACGTATAATCTCTCATGGATTTACCGGTATTGTAATATATTTCTTGGCAGGAACGAGTTATGATAAAATTCGACTTATCTCGATACATAATTTAAAGAAAAACAAAAGCTAGCTAGACTATATTATTAACACGTAGCCTCGTTATACCTTGTGTATGGAAAAATATTTCTCATTTTTTTTTTTATATAATCAACCGTTGCAAGGTTTGAGACAATTCGATTTTTGACTCTGTACTAATATAAATGTCTAAGTTACATTTTCATATTTTTTTACTTTATCATAAACCCCTAGTGAGTGTTGTTATTGGGAAAATTACTAAAATAGTATCAAACTTATCGATTTTTAGCGATCTGTTACCTAACCTAACACATTTTCTAATTCAGTAACTAACTTATACGTTTCGCTCTAATTTGTTACCTAACCTAACATTTTTTTTTAATTTGCTACCCAACATATACGTATTCGGTTCAATTAAGGGACTCAATCTGTATTCGATCATCGATTTTTAACGCATACTAAGTCTATTTTACTATTGATTAACCTAGGTGAAACTTTCAATTGTAGTATTAAAAAAATTAAACTGAAACCACTACTTAATATGCTTGAATTAATTAGGTTAAAATGATCGGATGTGGGTTGAGTCCCTTAATTGGAGCAAAAATGTATAAGCTGGGTAGCAAATTAAAAAGTGTGTTAGATTTGATAACAAATCACTAAAAACTAATAAATTGAGTATCATTTTTGTATTTTTGCCCTTGTTATTTGATAACCATTAATATCCTTACTATTTTACAATGTTTCTAAAGTGACTCAAAAGTTAAAACTAAAATTACAACTTAAAAATTACAAGTTAACACTATCGATCTTCTATATATCATACACATTAAATTATCTCTGCTATAATAATAGAGAACATATATTTAAATGAGTAAAAATACAACTTAAAAAGTGTAATTTAAAACTATTTCTCATCCCTCTCATATACATACAAGGGGCAATTCCCTATAAGTCACTTTTACCAAATTATATTCCTCCTAAGTCACCTTCATAATTTTACATTCCTTATAGGTACCACTTTTTATACTATATGAGTTTTATTAGTAATTAATTTTTTAAAAAAATGAAAAAAATCACAAAAAATCATAAAAAATTATAAAAATCACAAAAAATCACAAAAAATTATTAAAAAATACAAAAATCACAAAAAATTATAAAAATTACAAAAAAATTACAAAATTACAAAAAATTACAAAAAATCACAAAAAATTACAAAAAATCACAAAAAATCACAAAAAATCACCAAAAATCACAAAAAATCACAAAAAATCACAAAAAATCACAAAAAATTACAAAAAATCACAAAAAGTCACAAAAAATCACAAAAAATTACAAAAAATCACAAACAAATCACAACAAATCACAAAAAATCAGAAAATTCACAAAAAATCACAGAACATTATAAAAAAATAACAAAAATCACAAAAAATTATAAAAATTATAAAAAATCACAAAAATTACAAAAAAATTAAAAAATCATAAACTTTTTAAAAAATTACAAAAAATATTTTTTTTTGTCAATATAACATTTTTTATACCGAAAAGTGATTTTTTTATACAAAAAAATGGGTTTTCCATGATAAATGTGCCTTTTTTAATCTAAATGAGCTGAAAGTGCATCTAGTTCAGTCAAAAATACATATAATTCAGTCAAAAGCTTATATAGTTCAATAAAAGTGCATATAGTTCAGTCGAAAGTGTATATAGTTAGTCAAAAATGCATAAAATTGAGTCGAAATTGCATTCAATTCAGCTGAAAGTACATCTAGTTCCGTTGAAAGTGCATACAATTCAGTCGAAAGTAAATATAGTTCAATAAAAGTGAGTATGCATATAGTTCAGCTAAAAGTGCATCTGGTTCAGCTGAAAGTGCATCTGGTTCAGCTAAAAGTGCATATGGTTCAGTTTAAAGTGCATCTAATTTAGTGGAAAGTACATATAGTTAAGTAAAAAATGCATATAGTGTAGTCGAAAATGAATATAGTACAGTCGAAAATGCATATAGTTCTATTAAAAATGCATCTGATTCAACTAAAAGTGCATCTGGTACAACTGAAAGTGCATATGGTTCAGCTAAAAGTGTATCTGGTTCAGCTAAAAGTGCATATGGTTCAAACAAAAGTGCATCTAGTTCAATAAAAGTGCATATTGTTCTGTAAAACCTGCATCTAGTTCACCTAAAAGTGCATATGGTTCAGCTGAAAATGCATATGGTTCAGCTAAAAGTGCATATGGTTCAGCTGAAAGTGCATATGGTTCAGCTGAAAGTGCATCTGGTTCAGCTGAAAGTGCATATGGTTCAGCTAAAAGTGTATCTGGTTCAATAAAAGTGCATATGGTTCAGCTGAAAGTGCATCTAGTTCAATAAAAGTGCATATGGTTCAGCTGAAAGTGCATCTGGTTCAGCTGAAAGTGCATCTGGTTCAGCTAAAAGTGTATTTGGTTCAGGTGAAAGTGCATATGGTTCAGGTGAAAGTGCATCTAGTTCAATAAAAGTGCATATGGTTCAGCTGAAAGTGCATATGGTTCAGCTGAAAGTGCATCTGGTTCAGCTAAAAGTGCATATCGTTCAGCTGAAAGTGCATCTACTACAGTCGAAAGTGCATAAAGTTCAATAAAAGTGATTTTTTTAAATGATTTTTTGTGTGATTTTTTTCATTTTTTTTGTAATTTTGTGATTTTTTTCATTTTTTTTATAATTTCTTGTGATTTTTTTCATTTTTTATAATTTTTTAATTTTTTTTTCATTTTTTTTCATTTTTTGTGATTTTTTTCATTTTTTTCATTTTTTATAATATTTTGTGATTTTTTTCATTTTTTATAATTTTTTTTTTATTTTTTTTAAAATTTTGTGATTTTTTGTGATTTTTTGTTATTTTTTATAATTTTTTTAATGATTTTTTTTATTTTTTTTCATTTTTTGTGATTTTTTTTCATTTATTTTGAGATTTTTTGCATTTTAAATAATTTTATGTATTTTTTTTTCATTTTTTATGAAATATGTGTATGGCGTTTTGGTAAATAAATTAAATAATTAAAAAGTGGTACCTATAGTGAATGTGAAATTATGGAGGTACCTAGGAGGAATATAATTTCAAAAGTGGTACCTATGGGGCATTAGTTGTTAAATTATCTCCGCTATAGTAATACATATCATACATTTGGATGAGTTTTTTTAATTTTTTTTATATACAATTAATTTATTAATCAATGAAACTATATTTATATTAAATGTGAAAAAAATTTATTCATATTAATTAATAACTAATATATTAATGTGAAAGTGTATTTAATGTTACGTTAGTATTTTTATATTATATTTCTAAATCAAATGATTTTTTTACTCTATCTAACAAATTTTCTTTGAAATTTTTGACATTTATGAGTTTTATTTTTTAAAAGATAAAAAAAGCATTTTTAAAAAATGGATCAAATGAATCGGATCGAGTCGGATCAAAAATTTTCTTTTGGATCCTATGGGTTTGAAACTAGTAGAATTGTACTTCCTAGTAATTACTAATCCCCGTTTACATTTAATTGTTAATTACGAAATTACGTATAATTTTGATCGGTTAATAATTTGTATCCAAATTATCGGAATAAAAAATTTAAAAAGTTGATCATATAGTTCAAATGTTAAATTTTATGATTAGATTTAAAAAAAAATTATTTTGATAATTTTGATATAAGTTATAAACCGAACAAAATTGTACCCAGTTTGGACGGACCGAGTATTAATTTACATGATTTCACCAATAAAATTTAATTTTGATCATGCAAGTAGGCCCCACACCCTCCCCTTCTAAAAGTCCCATCACTACAGCTGCTTCTCTCTCTCTCTCTCTCACTAAAACCCTCACTCCACTCAACTTTCACATAATTACATTCCCACCCCCACATTCTCAAATCCTAACACATTCAGTCCACTGAAACTCCCTAAACATGTCTATGAACGACGAGCTCTCTAAACCGACTTCCATATTCGGCCTTCGATTATGGGTCGTCGTCGGAATCTCCACCGGAGCCGCCGTGGTCGTCCTCCTGTTCTTACTCTCTCTCTACCTTATCTCTCGAAGAAGAAACCCGGTGAGGACCGGTTCGAAACCCGCCATTCCTAATGTTAGTAAGGAGATACAGATTGACCCGGTTCCTAAACCCGACCCGGTTCAGGACCCTGAGATTGGTGAGATGGGACATTTTATTTTAATTTTTGTAGTTTTTAATTTCAGTCATTTGACTATAATTTGCTTAGAATAGTAATTAGTTGGAACGGCCATGATTTGGAATAATTATTTTTCATTTTTTAGTATTAAATTCGACTATAATTTGCTAAAAATAGTAATTCGGGACGGTCATGATTTTCATTTTTTCATTGAAGAGAATTATTCTTGATTTTTTTATTATTATTTAATTTGGCTATAATTTGCAAGTAGTGATTTTGGGACGGTCATCTTTTTTTTCTTCCCACATTGATAGCAGGGAATAATTATTTTCTAACTTTTTTTAGTATTAAATTTGACTATAATTTGCTTAAAGTAGTGATTTTAGGAGGGGTATGGTTTTCTTTTTTACATTGATACTGCATGTTTTTTTTTTTTTGGGTATTACATTTGACTATAATTTGATTTAAGTAGTTATTTTGGAACAGTCATGATTTTCTTTATTACATTGATACTGAGATTGTTGAGTAGGGAATGATTTTATTTTTTTTGTATTTAATTTGACTATAATTTGCTTAAAATACTGATTTTGGGTTTTTTTTTTACTTGCTCTTTAGCAAAACTATTGTCCCCTTTGACTTGCAAGATTGGTGTATTTTAGTTGACGAAATGATAATCTTCATAATTTTATCAAATAATTAAACCATATAAATATGTGTTAACCTTTTGTTTTATTTTATTTTATTTCGGCCATATATAAACGATAATTTTGCAGTTGCGCGTAGGTTTGTTGAGCACAATAATTTTGAGACGGAGGCAGTAGACAGAGTAGTATTAAATTCGATCAGAATTTGTTTAAAATTGTGATTTGGCACCGCCATGGTTTTATTATCACTTGGTTTTACTGTTTGAATTAGAGAAGCTAAGTAATGTTGAGATTGGTAAGAAGGGGAGGAGCTAAGGGCCTGTTTGGCTTTGGCCATAAAGCTGCTTAGAATAAGCAATTTTATTTATGTGGGTAGAGACTAAAACCTTTGTTCCATTAAAAAAAAAAACCAACAGTTGAAAAGCTTGCTTATAAAAAAAGCTGCAAGGGAGTGTCTGACCAATGATTAAAAAGCTAGCTTATATTAATGTTTGGTGTTTAGTTTTAGCTATATTTTTTTTATCTATAAGATGGCACTCAGATCCTCATTATTAACGATACACGTTAAGATAAATAAAACGTGGGGTAATTCTTCATTTGATTTGTGAAAAAAGTGGCGAAAAGGCTCTACAAAAAGGCTTTAAAAATCTTAGCTTTTTTGCTTTAAAGTTTTGGCTTTTCTCATCGTAAAGATAGCTTCTTTAGAGCTAGGAAGCTCATATGCAACGCCCTTAGATTTATTAAAGAAAAAAAAGGTAATGCCAAACAGGCCCCTCAAAATTATAGTAAGAATAAATTATTATACATAATTTGGCTGTAATTTGTTTGAAAATAGCGATTTGGCACACTCAGTTTTTGTTTTTTAACTGCGTTTATTGTTTAGGTGAATTTCGGCAACATGCATTTACGGTTCCTGTTTTCGCCACTGTTGGTAAGGGGATTGGGAAGTGTAGTGACGAGGCGGTGGTGAAGAAGAAGTCGGGGGAGGAGAGAGAAGGTGGGTATGGGGGAGGGGCGCCGGAGGTGTCACATTTGGGGTGGGGGCATTGGTATACTTTGAGGGAGTTAGAGGAGAGTACTAATGGTTTTGATGATGGGAATGTGATTGGGGAAGGTGGCTATGGCATTGTTTATAGGGCTGATTTTGGTGATGGTTCGTTTGTCGCAGTAAAGAATCTACTCAATAACAGGTCTCGGTTTCGTCTTTTCTTAATTGCTTAATTGTTATTGTCTCATGAGTTGTTTCTAGATACTAATGTAGTACGAGTTAAATCTTCAGAAATGCTTTAGCTCACTTAAATAAGACCTAATATCTTTATCCATGTGAATGACTATATACACCACATATATGACGGTAATTCGGGTAAAGATAATAATATAAAACTGGTAAATGCATGATTGGGATTCATAGAGCTTTTCTTTAAGTGAATTCGATATTTCGTAATGGAAAATCTAGCAATCCGCAGAAATAACTTCATGTATCTGTGTAAACTCTAACACAGTCTTTTCGGATTAAATCCTAAAATTTGGTTCTCGGCATATATTTTCTAAATGCTGGTTATACCTAAAAGGATGCTTTGTGGGACTGGTTTGCAATTTCTGAAATTGCATCACAGTCCCTCCTCAACTATATCACTACACCTTTTAAAAGCAACTGAAAATGCATTTGGCAATTTTGCTGTATAGTGTAATTAATATTGGACTCTAAAACCTAAATGGTATAGTTGTGGTGAAAATGTCGGCTTCATAGAAATAACTCATTATTATTTTGCAGAGGACAAGCAGAAAAAGAGTTTAAAGTCGAAGTTGAGGCAATTGGACGTGTTCGCCATAAGAATTTGGTGAGATTACTCGGTTACTGTGTCGAAGGTGCTCATAGGTACTCCTTTTACGATTAAACCTTGTTACATACTTTAATGTCGTGAAATGCCTTGTTAGATTGCAGCTTTTGAGCTTACCTTTATTTTTATTTTTAAATTAGGGTTAAGAATTGGACTGCATTTCGCTGATCAGCTTAAAAGCTGTGTTTTCTGTATGGTTTTTCTTGAAAGCTAAAAGCTTTAAGCAATAACCCAACTTTTTTCTTAAAATCAAACTAACCAGTTTATTTGCTTAGAAGCTGCAGCCAAACAAGCCAAAAGGCCATTCTTGCACCCAATAAAAGTATAAAACTTTGTACATGTCGGCTTTATAATTGGAGATAAGGTTATTTTGACAAACCATCGATGAGCACACTTTTATATCTTCTGCAATATTTTAACAATGGTATGTATATCTATATGTGGGTTCAGTTTTTTCTCTATCTCGAATTCATATGACTATGGCCATAAGTTATAACCCAACCTCAGTTCAGGAGAATTTGGCCTTGTGAGGTTGCACGTTTTAAGCTTAGTCTTGACTGTATTAGGCTGACCAGCTTAAACCCTGAGCTTTTCAGCAGCCTTCAGCTTATATTTTCTGGCTTAAGAGCTAGACTGTATTTTACTGACCAGCTTAAAACCTGAGTTTTTCTGGCTTTTACCCTGAAAAAGCTAGAAGATTTAAGCTGGACAAACCCAATTTTCTTCTTCAAGCTAAAGTAATCCAGTCATTTTGCTTAATTACTGCAGCCAAACAAGCTCTTAGTGAACATCATGTGTGAGTTGAATTAATTACATCGTCTTTGGTCTTATAGGATGCTTGTATACGAGTATGTTGACAATGGAAACTTAGAGCAGTGGCTACATGGAGATGTAGGGCCATCTAGCCCTCTCACATGGGATATACGTATGAATATCATACTTGGAACGGCAAAAGGGTATGATATTATCTGTACAAACTGGATCATATTATTTGAGCTTTCTTTTTTATTCATTGTGTGTATCTATAAATGTTTTGGTTACAGTTTGGCTTATCTTCACGAGGGGCTCGAGCCTAAAGTTGTTCATCGTGATATCAAATCGAGCAACATTTTACTCGATAAGCAGTGGAATTCCAAACTTTCTGATTTCGGCTTAGCTAAGCTCTTGGGTTCTGAAAGCTTCGTGACAACTCGAGTCATGGGAACATTTGGGTCAGTTTAACAATCTTCACTTAATTCCTAGAGTTCATATTTTCTATCAGTAATAAAGGAAAAAAAAAGTTAATCTGTGCATTGAAAAAGAAAGTCTAGAAGACAATATTTTTTCACCAATGATTTTTTGTTTTTTCATGAATTTAATATTTATTGATTCCTGAAAGAGAAAAAAGATTCACTGTTAGTAGAATTCATAGATGTAAATAGTATAGTAACTATTGTTTCATTTTGCAGTTATGTTGCTCCCGAGTATGCTAGTACCGGCATGCTGAATGAGAGAAGTGATGTTTATAGTTTCGGTATTTTAATTATGGAAATAATATCCGGAAGAAACCCTGTGGATTACGGCCGTCCCCATGGAGAGGTCTGCGCTTGCTTCTCTTCTAATTTTAATTTGTAATTATTATTTGTTTATTTACTTATTTTTTTCCCTGGGGATTTGATCAGGTCAATCTCGTTGAGTGGCTTAAAACTATGGTAACAAATAGGAATGCGGAGGGGGTTTTGGACCCTAAATTGCAGGAGAACCCTCCTTCTAGGACATTGAAACGCGCCCTTTTAGTAGCTTTACGATGTGTTGACCCAAATGCTCAAAAGAGGCCGAAGATGAGCCATGTCATACACATGCTCGAGGCTGATGATTTCCCCTTCAGAGATGTAAGCTTTCTCCACAGTCAAATGAAAAAAATAAATCATAAGTAGACGTCTTTCTTGGTATCGTTCGATCTTGTTATCGGGTCTAAGCAATTGAGGAAATAAGTTCGTTATTTTTATTAAAAAACTTAAACCTTTCTTGAAATTAATCCAGCTAACGGAACATAGTTTCCGATATTACTACTAAACGGAAGCATGAAGATAGTGAAAACCAAGCTTAAATTTGTTACATTCGTATCACACGCCATTAAATAATCTTCAAGATATATCAGCGTTCTGAACCACACAAGGCAAAATCAAAGGGATGTCTTTTTCTCCCGTCAAAATTCAGCGGCATATTTACATTCTAATTGTGGGGATTAATCTAATTTTAATTCACTCGTCTATTCTCACATTTTATTTTTAAGTGTATCATGTGTAAGTGTTTATGTTGAGCATTACCATTTTCCCACTCTTTCTTGCTTCCATTTCTATATATAAACTGTTTTAGCAATTTTATTATTTTCAGGACCGCAGAGGTAGCCGAGAAAATGGAAGGTCACCCCGTGAGGATGTAAAAGATAGGTTAATGGAGAGAGGTGTGATGGAATCTGGTGATAGTAGTGGTTACGAGAGTGCTGCTCATGCTAATAGGGCTATATGGAGAAAACAAGAACTTGGTGAAAACATTACCAGTTTCCACAGTCCTCGACACTAGTGATTTTTATATAAACCGTAAGTTATCCACTTTATGTGTATATGAGAGTGTACTTATATGCTCTTGTAGATTTTTGATATTTCCCTAATTGTGATTGTTCTAGTCGATAGCAATGTTAATAATTTGCTTTAATCAGCTTTATTATGTACATATACTCATAGCCAATGACATGAACAATTTCTCTAGATTACATAATTAGTCCAAAGTCCAAACACATGCTTACTATTCCGATTTTTCCACGCCAACACAAAATCGACAGTTGTTCATGTAGCGTCATCGAGAGCATGCGTTTGGACAATACGAAAACGGTACCAACTTTGTTTCTTCTTAAGATCTAAATTGTGGTCCAAGTTCCTATCTGACTAGCAATGGTACAAGTTTTCTAGTGGTTAAAAACTGAAAATCAAGATCTGGAAAATGCTGTCTTTTATGTTGAGGGGAAAGCTTCTGTTATGCCCTTTTGTGGTGGGAACTTCTGTAGAGTAATTATGTAACGTGTCCATAAATTTCACATGCTTTTGTTAGAAACATTTCTTTTAATGTAAAGAGGGGGGAGGGGGGAGGGGAGGGGTCACTGGTAGTGACTGGTCATTATTTTAACAGCTAAAACTCTAGTGTGTTGCAGCACCCACTTGTGTATACATGATACAAAATCTTGGGAATCAATTTGGTCCTACATATTCACAAGTGCTAAGTTTGTCACTGTGTTGTGTAGAGATCTGGGCAATATAGATTTTAACTTCAGGAAAATATTAGCTGAAATAAGTCATTTTTTCTTGTCTTGTGTTTGTGTACTCACAGTACACATACCTCTCAAACTTCTTTTAAATTTAGTTAAGCAATTGCTTTTCAAGAATTGTGTACGTAAAATAAAGTGTTCAATAAATGTGTTGTGGACATGAGCAACTAGAATTGTTTCTTGATATGAACTCACAGTCTGATTATCATGCATCAAATTATGCTTCATGCACATATTTTTTACCCAAAACTCGGAAGAGAACAATTGAGTTTTCGAGCGAAAGCAGAGGTTATAATCAATGGGCCTTGTAATTGCTACACAGGCAGCTTAGAGTCGTCATCAGAGTTTCGAAGGCCCTAGCAAGTCATAAAATTCTAGTCTTTTGTGAACACAAGAAAAATCATTTTTTTATAAAACTGCGAGTTGTAAAGCAAACATCGAATAAAATTTTTTTTGGCTGAAAAGTATAATTAAATATTGTATAAGACCGATTGTTAAACACACATGAAAACTACAATCTATACTGTATGACTAGTAAATCCAATATATTTTATTTTAAATATTTGAAAACCAGTATATAATATAATAAACAAATAAAATAATACTGTATAATTTGTAAGTACATATTTAATGTGATAAATGTGAAAGAGTAAACCGTACTAGTACATGAACATTTAATCAGAGTAGCAACTTGATCATGTAATGTTCTCACTTCTCATAGCAAAGAAATTAAGAAAGCTTATAAACAATGATGATAAATTTCAATGATATACAAGTAGGACATGTGAGACATTTGGTAATGTAACGGTCCTCAGGGACGTGCACATATTGTTTGAATCTTTAATTATCACTCAAATATGTTGGTTACTTTGGTCTTTGAAGTATCTTTTACATCCAAAATCGGTGTCCCCAGATACCAGTGAGGCCCTTGCAAACCGCTCGTGTAGGCTTTGGGACGGTTATTGATCAAAACACTATACGGGCTCGGAGTGAATGGGGATCTATAATGTAATTAGGCTTGGTCCCATTGATCATATTACATGGGCAAAATTATGGTCTCAGTTCCTGTTAATAAGCTGACAAAATGATCCGACCCAATTTTTATCGGTTTCACCTTGCCAATTTCTTCTTTTGGAGTCCGTTTTTTTTAGAGAAGGAGAATGGCCCAAATTCACCAAAATAATACGCCTTTCCGTTTCAGATCCTGGTCAAGTTCACTTTTAATCTGGCCTGTTGAGAGTTCACTTTGGTCACCATTTCAGCCGATTAATCTTATCCAGCAGCCATGAAGCTTTTTTTAGTAGCTATTCCGCTTATTCAGAATCGTTACAGCTAACAGTAAGTCCATTAATGCCTTCAATTACGGTGAAGGTGGACAGATACTAGTGATTTAAAACACTGCTTGTTGTAAGTGGCCTTAGAATGTCGTCCTCGATAAGCATATGAAAACTTTTTGTACTTATTACAGTTTTTAAGTTATATCTCAAGAAAAGAGAAGTATGTTAGACATTAAATATGGCCTAGTTAATTATTATAGTACTCTCAAAATTGCAAGCAAACCTTAATTGAGCTGCGGTTGTTTGCTTGTCATAATCACCTTGTTAGTTTTTGTTATTCCCCTAAACAATCTCCTTGTTAGTTAAGTTGATTACTATCATACTTTTTCTTACTTTTGACTTTGAAGAGGATATATCCCAAACCTTGAGAAACATTCTCTAAATGATTAAATAACAGTGTCACGACTATGACCTGAAAGAAGCACAGTAAATTGTATAGAAACAGCGTAAAAGTTATGTTGGTTTTGGTACTATTTCGAATACTATAAAAGAAAGGACAATAAAATAAAGAAGACAGGAACGCAATGGAAATAACAATTTATTTCTCACAATTGGAATATTAATTACAATTCCTGACTCGTACAGAATTAAAATAAACTGTTGGACTGGTTTCGCAAATAAACAAACTGCCGGACTGTTTTGGAAATAAAATAAACTGCCGGACTGTTTTCAACAAATAAAAAACTGCCGGACTGTTTTGTAAATAAAACAAACTGCCGGACTGTTTTAACAAATAAAAAACTGCCGGACTGTTTTGTAAATAAAACAAACTGCCGGACTGTTTTAACAAATAAAAAACTGCCGGACTGTTTTGTAAATAAAACAAACTGCCGGACTGTTTTTAACAAATAAAAAACTGCCGGACTGTTATTAAATAAACTGCCCGGACTGTTATGTAAATACTGGAAATTAAATTACAAGAAAGTAAATTACAGAATAGGAAAGACTGAAATGTAAATTACAGAAACTAAAGGTACTGGAAAGTAAATACAAAAAGGAAACAGTACTGAAATTAAATGGACAGAATAATAAATGACTGAAAAATAAATAACAGAAATTAAAAGAAGAGGCAACTGCTGAGCAGTTTCCCTTAAACAATATTTCCCGAACCACCTTTAAAGGTTTCTGGTTTCGAGACTTTGTTCCCAAGGTACAACTTCTATCTCAGAGTGGCTCGTATGGAAACCGGCACCGAACCACAGGTCGAGCTGTTGGTGGTGCGGTTCTCTCTCTCTATATGATGCTTATGCTGTGTTGTGTGTTCTGGTGTGTTGAAATGAGAGGGGGATGGCTGCCTTTTATAGGCTCTACTGAAACCGCAGCCATAAATGTTGGTCATCAATTCTGGGAGTTACGCCCCCAGAATCCGCAGCATTTAATTTCATTCATTGCTGACGTTTCTCTTTGCTGGAAACTCTAGGGACTCCTTTTGTATTTTATACAAAACTCTCTATTCGGGTTTGGACCCGAGACCCGAGACAAACCCCAAATTCCAAAGCCTAAGCCCAAGCCCAAGCCCAAGCCCTCACCCGCGCCCGCGCCCGTGCCCGAGACCCGAGACACGAGCGAGCGCGCGTGTGTGGTACACACTAATACTCTTAGGTGTATGTGGACATGTTAGTTTAATAACTACATGGGTTGGTATGGTATATATATTGTAAAATTGACTCTCAATCTTCCAATATGGGATTATACTAAATGGTTTTCCATTACCATTTCGGTTTTCTAGATTTTCCAGATTTGAGCTTGCGAGGTACCAACTTTGAAGCCACTTTGTATTCACACCCATTCTCCAAATAGGTCATGTGATATACCGTTGCGAAGCCCGTCACATGGGCTACTCAACCACGTTGAGTATGGTATAAAAAACTTAGCGCTGTCGCATGTAAAAATGACCCGAAGTTGGTCCAGCGACCATTCGGAAACACCCATGTTTTTCACATGTTTTTCCAACAATCCCCCACATGAATGCAATTGGCTGAAAATAAAATGCTCCTAAATGCATACGAGAGAACCGCAAGAGTTCACTGCATAAGGACAGGTAGCGCGCGCTTTGAACCTGCCGTAGTGACGTAAAATCTGATATGCTACTATTGGGTAGCCTTTAAGCCTTGAACCCTTTAGCGTTTGTGCATACCAGGGTAATGCGCACACAGTGTCCTCTCTACACCACTTACTAAGCCCTTTGGTTGTTGTCCATATTTGGCCGTGGACTACCTTGGCAAAATTCAACTGAGTGCTCTAGTGATTTAGCCCATGGCTCATCACATAGTATCGGCCATACACACTCGTCATAGATGATTTCAAGTCAAGGGTGTCCTGACTCACCCCTCTCGACCTTCGAGATACTTGTTTTCATTAAGAGCCTCATGCTCACCCTTAAGATGGTCTAGGTCTATCACTCTTTCATCCTAGAAATGGGCTGGGAACTTAAGTTCCCGAGTGCTTTGTTCGGTCACCCCCACAGTTCGGTTTTCCCGTTGAACCCGACGCTGGAGAATCCAGTTCGGGTTGGGTTGCCTCTGAGGAGGTTTCCAGTTTGATGGGCTTCAACCCCATTCCCCTCGATGAAACTTCAACTCCTACCTGAGTCAAGCCTTTTGTAAATGGATCCGCTATATTGTCTTTAGATCTCACAAAATCTAATGACACCACACCGTTAGCTAACAATTCTCTTACGGATTTATGTCTCCGACGAATATGTCGGGACTTTCCATTATACATATGATCCTGCGCCCGTCCAATAGCCGACTGACTATCGCAGTGCATGCTTATTGCTGGGACAGGTTTCGGCCACATTGGAATTCCTTCCAGAAAGCTTCTCAGCCAATCAGCCTCTTCTGTTGCTAGATCCAATGCTATGAACTCGGATTCCATAGTTGATCTAGCTATGCACGTCTGCTTGGATGATCTCCATGAGACAGCTGCTCCTCCCATCACGAACACATATCCGTTAGTGGATCGTGTACTGTTGGAATCCGAGATCCAGTTTGCATCAGAATACCCTTCCAGTACAGCTGGATATCTGGTATAATGCAACCCTCGGTCTGCTGTGTATCTCATGTATCTGAGAAGTCTCATGATGGCCTTCCAGTGTTCCTCATTGGGATTACTGGTGTACCTACTCAGTCTACTCACTGAGTTGGCTATGTCTGGTCTAGTACAGTTCATGACGTACATCAGACTGCCTATTATTCGAGAATATTCCAATTGTCTCACACTCTCCCCAAAATTCTTTTTCAGGGTGGTTGAGATCTCTATCGGAGTTCTGGATGTAGCTCTACTATCTTTATCAAATTTGTCAAGCATCTGCTTGACATAGTGAGTTTGAGATAGCGCATATCCGTCTGATGTCTTGGTAATTTTCATACCAAGTATTACATCAGCGACACCCAAGTCCTTCATCTCGAACTTTTGTGACAGCATTCTCTTAGTGGAGTTGATGTTATCAATACTCCCTATTATAATCATGTCATCTACGTAGAGGCAGACTACCACGTAGTCCTTTTCATTTCCTTTTACGTAGACGCATTTGTCACATTCGTTTATCCGAAAACCGTTTGATAGCATCACTCTATCAAATTTTTCGTGCCATTGTTTAGGTGCTTGTTTAAGTCCATACAAGGACTTCACAAGTTTACACACCTTGTGAGCTTTACCTGGAACCACAAACCCTTCCGGTTGTTCCATGTAAATTTCCTCTTCCAACTCACCATTCAAGAACGCCGTTTTAACATCCATTTGATGTATTTTCAGATCGAACAGTGCTGCGAGAGCAATGACTATCCGGATTGACGTCTTCCTGGAGACAGGAGCATAGGTGTCGAAATAGTCGACACCTTCGGTTTGTCTAAAACCTTTCACTACAAGCCTAGCCTTGTATTTCTCGATTGTTCCATCGATCTTTCTCTTCCTCTTGAAGATCCACTTGTGTCCTAGTGGCTTACACCCGGGTGGTAGATCCACTAGTTCCCAAGTGTGATTTTGTAATATTGATTCAACCTCATTGTTGATCGCTTCCTCCCAATATTGGGCTTCCGGGGATGACATTGCTTGTTTGAATGTCGCCGGTTCGCCTTCTATCATGAAGGTTACAAAATCTGGACCGAAAGTCGTTTCCTTTCTAGCCCTTTTACTACGTCGAGGCTCTTCTTCTTCTTCCTCCAACGGTTCACTTGCCCCCACATTTTCCTCACTGTTTGACTACTCAGTCTCTACAGTTATGGAAGACTTGCGGGGAAAGATCTCCTCGAAGAAAGAAGCTTCTCGAGCTTCGATGATAGTATCTACATGCACGTCGGGATTATCCGACTTGTGCACGAGAAAACGATAAGCACTACTATTGTGTGCATATCCTATGAACACACAGTCTACCGTCTTCGACCCTATTCTCGTTCTTTTTGGAAGCGAGACAAGGACCTTCGCGAGACAACCCCAAACCCTTAAGAATTTATAGCTCGGCCGATGGCCTTTCCATAGTTCATAAGGTGGTTTATCACGTTTCTTATGCGGTAGCTTGTTCAATACATAGTTGGCGGAAAGCAGCGCTTCCCCCCACATGTTCTGGGGTAACCCAGAACTTATTAGCATAACATTCATCATTTCCTTGAGCGTTCTATTCTTACGCTCGGCAACCCCATTCTGCTCCGGAGAGTAGGGGGCTGTGGTTTGATGTACAATGCCACTTTCTGCGCATATCTGCGCAAACGGTGCCTCGTATTCACCGCCTCTATCACTCCTCAACATTTTAATCTTTTTATTGAGTTGATTTTCTACTTCGGTCTTATAAAGAGCGAATTTCTCTACCGCTTCATCTTTACTTCTCATTAAGTAGACATAGCAGTATCTAGTACAGTCATCTATAAAAGTGATGAAATACTTTTTCCCTCCTCGCGTTTTTATAAACTTTAAGTCGCATACATCCATGTGTATTAGACCGAGAGGTTCAGTACTTCGTTCAATATGTTGATACGAAGACTTGGTTAATTTTGCTTCAACACAAACCTCACATTTATGTTGTTTATCAAATACAAAATTAGGTAGTAGATTCAGTGATATTAATTTCTTCATAGAATTAGAATTCACATGACCTAATCTACCATGCCATAAATTAAATGAATCACAAGAATAAGCAAACGAAGTTTTATTGGCCACTTGGGCAACATTCACGATTACATTATTCTTGGTACTGGCCTCAGCCTTAGTACCCTCAATAGCTAACTCGGCTTTAGGAGCCGGAGTACCAACATTTAATTTAAACATGCCGTTGGTCATATAGCCACGGCCTACATACATTCCGTTCAAAGTGATTACAATTTTTGCAGATTCAAATACAAGTTTAAATCCTTTGTTCACCATCACGGACCCGGAAACCAGATTCTTGCGAATTTCCGGCACATGGAGCACGCCATTCAGTGTGAGCTCCTTTCCCGATGTCATCTTCAGCAGCACGGTTCCTTTTCCTTCCACCCTGGAAGTAGCTGAGTTCCCCATGAAGCAGCTCTCATTGTCCACGGCCGTATAGGTCTTGAACATCCACTTGCTGGCACAGATGTGACTAGTGGCGCCTGTGTCCAGCCACCATTCCTTTGGGTTGCTCCCCACCAGGTTCACTTCAGAAACCACAGCACTCAGGTGCATGTAGTCTTGTCCAGCATCATCTCCTCCCTCAGCCACATTAGCCTGAGCAGGTGCCCTCTTCCTCCATTTCCCTTGGAACTTCCTCTTTGGGGGGGGTTTGGGCTTGTCGGTGCGCATCTTACAATCCGCGGCACGATGGCCTGGTTTATTGCACACAAAGCAGTCTCCCATGAATTTCTTCTTGAGAGAGGCACCGACCCCGCTGTCAAAGCGTTTCCGCTTAGATACAGCGTCCTCAACCACATGGGCCTTGGCAACCGCGTTGCCTGCTCCGCCACCGCCTTTCCTTCCGGATCGGCGGTTGCTTTGCTCAACATTGAGCCTCTCAATGAGTCCCTCCAAGGTCATAGCCTTTCGCTTGTGTTTCAGGTAGTTTTGAAACTCTTTCCAAGAAGGTGGCAGTTTCTCAATCATTAATGCCACTTGGAAAGGTTCGTTGATAACTAGCCCTTCAACCTCAAGCCTATGGTATATGAGTTGGAGTTCCTCAACCTGCTCGATAACACTCTTCCCATCAGTCATCATGTACTCGTGAAAGTCCGTGACGACAAATTTCTTTGCGCCAGCGTTATTCACTTTGTACTTTCGTTCGAGAGACTCCCAAAGCTCCTTTGCAGAAGCCTTGGGCTCGAATACACTGAAGAGAGTGTCATCCAGAGCACACAGGATGTAGTTCCGGCATAGGTAGTCGCCGTGTTTCCACGCTTCCACCACCGAAACCGTCTGCACGTCCTCATCGTCCTCGCTTAGGACGGGTGCAGACTCCTTAAGAAAACGGGTCAGATTAAGGGCAGTTAAATAAAACAGCATCTTTTGCTGTCAACGTTTGAAGTTGTTGCCCCTAAACTTTTCCGGTCTCTCCAGTTGAGAGGTTGGCAACATTGGCATCGCCGGCGTTGCCGGAGCCTTGCCCTTTGCCCTGGCCGCTGCCACAAGCGCTGCTTTGGCCGCAGCCTTAGCAGCAGCATGTGCTGCGGCCGCAGCCGCAGCTATAGCATCAGCCTCTGCCGCAGCGGCGTTGGCCGCAGCCTTTGCCGCAGCGGCGTTGGCCTCAGCCTGTGCCTGGGGCCCCCCACTCGCAGCGCTCACAATGTTATGGCTACTGCCAATCACAACTGCGCCCTGCACGAATCCCGAAGGATCGATGGGTGTTTGATCCTCATTAGTCATCTGAAATGACAAATTTAAAACCGTTTAGTTTCTCGTAAGAAAACTAAAATTCTTAATCGCAAATACTAATTATAACTTATTTCGATTGCTTCAAAAGAATAAAACAATAAAAAGATATTCTAGCGTGAAAATCAAATCACTTTTGATTTCACTAAGAATTCTTTATTATATTCTAGAATTAAAAGATTAAATCAATTCGGATTTTATTCTATTTGCAAATTTCAATTTCTAGTAAACTAGCAATGATTTTGCAAGAATAAAACCGAGACGTCAACAACAATAAAATAAAAACAAAAGTCCTTTTCTATTCGAAAATAGTAAAACCAAATAATAATATTGTTTAAGATTGTTGGTTTTGGTACTATTTCGAATACTATAAAAGAAAGGACAATAAAATAAAGAAGACAGGAACGCAATGGAAATAACAATTTATTTCTCACAATTGGAATATTAATTACAATTCCTGACTCGTACAGAATTAAAATAAACTGTTGGACTGGTTTCGCAAATAAACAAACTGCCGGACTGTTTTGGAAATAAAATAAACTGCCGGACTGTTTTCAACAAATAAAAAACTGCCGGACTGTTTTGTAAATAAAACAAACTGCCGGACTGTTTTAACAAATAAAAAACTGCCGGACTGTTTTGTAAATAAAACAAACTGCCGGACTGTTTTAACAAATAAAAAACTGCCGGACTGTTTTGTAAATAAAACAAACTGCCGGACTGTTTTTAACAAATAAAAAACTGCCGGACTGTTTTGTAAATAAAACAAACTGCCGGACTGTTTTAACAAATAAAAAACTGCCCGGACTGTTATTAAATAAACTGCCCGGACTGTTATGTAAATACTGGAAATTAAATTACAAGAAAGTAAATTACAGAATAGGAAAGACTGAAATGTAAATTACAGAAACTAAAGGTACTGGAAAGTAAATACAAAAAGGAAACAGTACTGAAATTAAATGGACAGAATAATAAATGACTGAAAAATAAATAACAGAAATTAAAAGAAGAGGCAACTGCTGAGCAGTTTCCCTTAAACAATATTTCCCGAACCACCTTTAAAGGTTTCTGGTTTCGAGACTTTGTTCCCAAGGTACAACTTCTATCTCAGAGTGGCTCGTATGGAAACCGGCACCGAACCACAGGTCGAGCTGTTGGTGGTGCGGTTCTCTCTCTCTATATGATGCTTATGCTGTGTTGTGTGTTCTGGTGTGTTGAAATGAGAGGGGGATGGCTGCCTTTTATAGGCTCTACTGAAACCGCAGCCATAAATGTTGGTCATCAATTCTGGGAGTTACGCCCCCAGAATCCGCAGCATTTAATTTCATTCATTGCTGACGTTTCTCTTTGCTGGAAACTCTAGGGACTCCTTTTGTATTTTATACAAAACTCTCTATTCGGGTTTGGACCCGAGACCCGAGACAAACCCCAAATTCCAAAGCCCAAGCCCAAGCCCAAGCCCTCACCCGCGCCCGCGCCCGCGCCCGTGCCCGAGACCCGAGACACGAGCGAGCGCGCGTGTGTGGTACACACTAATACTCTTAGGTGTATGTGGACATGTTAGTTTAATAACTACATGGGTTGGTATGGTATATATATTGTAAAATTGACTCTCAATCTTCCAATATGGGATTATACTAAATGGTTTTCCATTACCATTTCGGTTTTCTAGATTTTCCAGATTTGAGCTTGCGAGGTACCAACTTTGAAGCCACTTTGTATTCACACCCATTCTCCAAATAGGTCATGTGATATACCGTTGCGAAGCCCGTCACACGGGCTACTCAACCACGTTGAGTATGGTATAAACAACTTAGCGCTGTCGCATGTAAAAATGACCCGAAGTTGGTCCAGCGACCATTCGGAAACACCCATGTTTTTCACATGTTTTTCCAACAAGTTATCCACACGTTTCGTGTGAAACGCGTAATGACATAAATCTCGTGATATATTTTATTTTGAACATAATATTCATATTTGGTATCATTAATTATAGTTATGTAGGTTAAAACGAATTGTTAATTAATTTAGCCTATATTCGTAATTATGAAAATATAATGAGAATAAATTGTTAATTAATTAGATTAGCTATATTGGTAATTATTAAAACACAGTGAGAGTATTTTTGAAAAAAATTGGGCAAAATTAGACAGATTCATTTCTCTTAATTGACTTATTATAATAGATTGATATATCGATTTCGTTATCTTCGTGTACTAGTGTTTTACTTCTATACAGTTGACTATTATTGTAGACAATATACATTGTATTTTTTTTTTTTTTTGTTACAATGGAAATTAATACATTGCATTCTAAGAGTTGAGTGGCCTTCTGTATAGTTCAAGGGTTTATGATGGTTACCTTAACAGATTAAAAACAAACAACATGATTGTGTAGAATTTATTTGCTATTTCGTTCAATCTAAAATTCGGTAAGTCATATTCTTACATGTATTGTGTCATGACTGTGACCTTGAAAGATAAAATTAAGAAAGCGACCATGTTTATATGTATAATTGTGTTGAAATCGTCTATGTTTAGTCATTGACTTGCAGGATTGATATACAAAAAGTAAATTACTGGTACGTCTAGATCGTTTTATTTACATTAAATAACCAGAACTAGCTAGTTTGATTTAAGGTGGAAAACTGAATTAAAAATCACTACAAAAAAAGTTTTGATGAAGATTATGATTTATTGCTAATTGGTTGTCAAAGTAAATGTTGCTAAAAAATTGATCAAATCTTAGTTAGATTCTTGTGGGGATCATCTGATCAAGTAAAAAAACACCAGTGGGTTAAATGGAAAAAGGTTTGCTCTCCAGTGGAAGAAGGTGGACTAGGATTAAGAAGCTTTACTGATATTTCTAAGGCATTTGCAGCTAAATTATGTTGGAATTTCAGAACAAAAAATAGTTTGTGGTCTAATTTCTTGCAAGCTAAATTTTGTAGAAAGAAACATCCTAATTGTGTTCCTTCTGGGAAAGGTAATAATACTTGGTCAAGAATGTTAAAAGTGAGAAGTGAAGTTGAGAAGCATATTGTTTGGTTATTAGCTGAAGGAAATATATCTCTTAATCAAGATAATTGGATTGGGGAAGGTCATTTGCAAGATGCTAATTTGGATAATAAGACTATGGCTTCAGATGTTATTACTGATGGTGAGTGGGATAGAGAAAAAATTGATCTAAATATACATATGCATCTGAAACATCTATTTTCAGGAGAGATTAGCATTAATAAACTTAGAAAAGATACTCATATTTGGAATATCAATAAAATAGGTAATTTCAGTATAAAATCAGCTTGGGAGATCATGAGAAACAAGAATGAGATAAATTGGATTAACAAGTTATGTTGGGATAAAATTATACATGTGAAGATATCCTGTTTTATCTGAAAATTTTTCAATAAGGCTATTCCATTGGATCCTGCAATACAAAAATTGGGAATTATGTTATCTTCAAAGTGTGAATGTTGTGGTTGTAATGTGGAGGATTCAGAACATTTATTCAGTACTGGGCCTATAGCTACAGAAGTGTGGACTTATTTTAACAAATTAATGGGTGTTACAAACAATGCAGAACAAGTGTAACGACCGGACCGAACCGCCACGCCCGTATCAACAATATTGTCCGCTTTGGCACAACTTCCCAGGGGGTCACCCATCCTGGTACTACTCCAAGTTAAGCACACTTAACTATGGAGTTCCGTCCTCGCTATTGTGCCGCACGGCTTTAAAAGGCCTTGTTGATAGGAAATGAATCTTTTAAGCTCATATACCACACGAGTACTCTCTTATCTGGGCGATGTGGGACTGACGCACAACACCGCACCACAGAATTTTCTTCCTGGAAATCTGGGTCGTCACAACAAGCAAGGGGAAAATGTGGTCTCAATCAGGTACTGTTAATTCTAAGCTATATTGGAAAGTTTGCAAAGTATTGCCAGTGTTTATAGTGTGGGAAATTTGGAAAGCTAGATGTGGTAGTAGATTCAATAATAAAAAAAATGAGTGGAGCTATAATATGTGAGAATGTTCACAGCTTGATTACATGCTACTCTAGAAAGGATAAATGTTTTCCTTCAAATTTTGATCTAAAAGATGAAATTACTGAAAGAGTAATAAATAAGAAAAAGATTAAAGTGGTAAAGTGGTTATGTCCCCCTAAAGGATATAGTAAATTTAATATTGATGGTAGTTTTAGAGGAATCACTAATAAAAGTGGAATTGGGGGTGTTCTGCGAAATGATCAAGGTAATTTCCTTTTAGGGTTTTTTACTTCAATAAAAAGTAATTCTGTGCTTGAATCTGAGATGGTTTCTCTTTTATTGGATGTTCAAATTGTTGGGGAGAATAATATAATATTTGAATGAGATTGTTTACAATTGGTAAATATAATACAAGGGAAGAGTACTTGCCCCTGCGTTTTAATCTATTTGATGGATCTAATAAAACAGCAATTCAGAATTCATAATTTTCAAATTAAGCATATAGAAAGAGAGGGTAATAAATGAGCAGATTACCTGGCGAAACTAGGGTGCGAAGATGATCCAGTTATTTCAGATAGTTTGGACGACTTCTCAGATTACTTCAAAGGTGTAATCATCACTGAAGCAATGGAAATACCCTATTTACGAATTAGATGATTTTGGGGGTATGGATGAAAAAAAGAGACAGTCTCTCTCTAAAGGAAAGTGAAGAGGTTGCAGCAGGCGAAGGGTTGTCTGTAGTTAATAATGGGACGCGTGTACATAAGTTTCAATTCTTCATTTTAGTCCTTAAATTTTCTGTCGGTTTGCAATTTGATCCGTTAGATTGTAATAATTACATTGTTCCACTGTGTTGGCCCGTGTGCTAACCTTAGAGGGGGGGGGGGGGTGAATAAGGTTTTGGCGCTTTTCGCCTAATTAAAAAATCTTAAACAACTAACAACCCAACTAATGCAATTTTAAGCTTAAGCGTATTAATAAAGTTGATGGAATAAAATAAATACTAAACGCAAGCAAGATAATAAGCAAAAATATAAGTTGCGGAAAGTAAAAGTAAGGGAAAGAAAATAACACCGTGATTTATAGAGGTTCGGCAAATGGCCTACGTCCTCTCCTCGGTACTACCGAGTATTTCACTAAAAATAATCTTCCCGAATTTTACAATTCCTATCGAGCTCAATCAATCGATTGGCTCACCCTCTACCCGAGTTTCCTAACTGTTGATACAAGTGCAAGCGTACACGTCTATTGAGTCAACGACTCCCCCTCAATCTATGAGTACCCGAATGAAAAGACCTAGAGCTTTTAAGCTTCACTTGCTTACAAAGCCTCTACCCGATCACTCGCTCACAAATGAGTTTATAAAACACTCGTTACAATTTTGTTACAATAATGTAACTACACTCACTATTCTAATTGCTTCTTAAAAAGCTAATTGGTGAGTTGTTGATAAAGATCGAGCTTGAATCTCTTTCTCTTTGATTTTCCTCTTTCTCGAATATATATACACCAAAATGGTGATATTAGGGTTTTTAATTGAGAGAGGTTTTAAGGATGATGATGGTTAAGCTTGGTGAGTTTGGAGAGAGATTTGAGGTAGTTTATATAACAGCAAAGTCTGTTTTTCTGGGTTATGACCGTTGAGGGTTATAACAGCTCTTTTCCAGAATAAGCTGAAAAGCTGTTTTCGAAAACTGCAGAAAACGATCGGTCGTTTTCTACAGTCGATCGGTCGTTTTACAGAAAATGATCGGTCGTTTTCTGAAAACGATCGGTCGTTTTTATACTGGACTCACTGGAAGAAATTGGATCAAAAACGATCAGTCGTTTTTGTCCAGTCGATCGGTCGACTGTAATACTGGTCCCGTAAATCTTCGAATGCTCATAACTCCTTCGTTTTAGCTCCGAATTTGGTTCCGCTTGAACCTATGGCTTCGTTATCGAATGCTCTATCATTTAAAGACCTGAAATATACGTTTTCTATTTTTGGACAAGACAAGCATTATATCATCGAAATCGTAAAATCATTAAACACATAATCAACGTAATAATCAAAATCATTATTGAACTCTATGTTCAACACACTGTGTTTAATATTTTAATAAAATAGTGGGTCTCCCACTGATTATTTAAAAAAAGTAAATGTTGCTAAAATTATCAAGAAGTTTCATAGTATATAGCAACAACATTCTGTTGTCGTTTCGTTGCTAATTATGTTACTGAGAGCAATTATTGCTATTTCCGTTATAAATCTGACTTTTTGTTCCTTCGACGACATCCGGTAGTATCTGGCTTTTCATTGTTACTGAATGATATCGGTGTATCGGCTATCCAATTGATAAAAATGTGACTGGTTCTTAAGAAAAAGTATGGCTATTGATAGTTTTACAACAAGAACACACCTGAGCATCAACTTGGTCCTTCGATTTTTGCATGACGAGAAAGGCATTTTCGGGATAACCCACCCTTCAACTCTTGAAGAATAAATAAATATTGTCTTGAAAGTATATATATGAAATCATGGATGTGTGACGGGATAAAACCGCCGTAGTTTATAAATGAAATTATTTATGATGAATACAGATATATGTTTTTCATAGGATCTCAAGATTAAGTTGACCACGTTTTCTTCACAGTTTCGGTCCCTTTTCCAAACTAATTCCGGTACTGCGACTAATTTCGGAGTATCATAACAGAAATTTCATTTCTGTAATAATCAGAAATTTATTATGGTGGAAACTTGCTTCAAATGTTATATTGTTTTTGATGTACTGTGAACTAAAAGGAAACGAGTCTTATGTGATTTCTCAAACCATAATATTTACAAAGTTATAGTAGCATATTTGAGTCACTTTTAATGTACACAATCAGCAACCAAGGAGTACGTACATCTAAGACCATTAAAATTAAACGCGTGCCATGAGAAACCACCTTACAAGATCGCTTTCGTTTTGTAGTCAGTACTTGTTCATTCTGTCTCTCCGAACACTTTTTCATTATCAGCGGGAAAGTCAATAGTGCGGTTCAGGGCGCAAGATGAACTATAGATAATAGATTCTTCAAGGCCGTGTGTACACAAACAACATGGATAGCGATATTAAGAGGAAAACATTGCATTTTGATTTGAAAGTATTTTCCGAGTAATTAACACATTATTGTTGTTCTTTTCTGTTCTTTTTTTATATATATAAATGGCGGGGAAAAACCCACATTTTTTATTTTATAAATGCGAAAAAAAACTACTATGTTTAATTTTATTTTCGTGTTGCATACGTATAGCACCAGGCACGGCCAGTAAATGTTGCAAGTCCATCACAGACACAACATATTAGACATTCAGATTATTACGAGTAAGTTTATGATTAGAAGTGCTTCCTTTTGTCTTTCTTCGCATTTATAATTGTACCACAGCAATTAGAACAATTTTCCACAGTTGAAGAACAAATCATCTGATCAATTTTTAAAAAAACAAGGATTGAGTAGGACAAGTTATACTATAAGGAAGATAGGAGGTAAATGCTTATATTATCCACAAATTATAAAAAATTAAGAGCAATTTTCAACTCTTCTGTATCATGATTCATGGTTCATGCCTTATGCCTATATGGCTATATATATAGAGAGCTAACTATACATAATTTTAATTCAATATAGTGCATTTTGCTACTTTGAAATAAGTCATGTTCAGAGTCTAAATATTAAGTAGTAGTTGCCTAACTAATCTTTTAGAAAAGAAATGGGGCTTGCTAGTAATTTAAATATTTTCCTCTACTTGATTCTTTTCGTGTCGGTTCTTCTCACTCATCATGCCCGATCGGAAGAGGTGAAGAGATCCTCGTATATAGTCCATATGGACATGTCTATCATGCCAAAGGATTTCACAAACCATGCCGAATGGTACTCATCCACCATTGCTTCGTTAAGCCAGAAAAGTGTAACATCATCAGAGGAATCTCTATCGTCTTCCCAACTCATTTACTCCTACGAGAACATCATGCATGGTTTCTCTGCACGTTTATCTCAAGAAGAGCGAAAAAAACTGGAAACCTTGCCAGGATTTGTTTCTTCTTATGTTGACCGAGAAATACAACATCGTACAACTCATACTCCTAAATTTCTATCGCTTAATCCTGCTTCTGGTATATGGCCCGCTTCAAACTTTGGCACTGACACTATTGTTGGTGTTGTTGATTCCGGAGTTTGGCCTGAAAGTCGTAGTTTCGGGGATGATGGTAAGTGAAATATTGATAGTTCATATTTTTAGATAGTGAAAAGCATTAAATAAACAAACAGGCGAGCATCACTAATTGTTTGTTGACGGAAAATTAATCATGTGCCCGGTATACCAATGTAATTGCGTTAATAAGAGTGACTCGAGCGTTGCCGGAACCATATTATTCACAATATTAAATACATCATCTACTTTATTTCTATTTTCAAAAAAAAAAAATCTACTTTATTTCTAATATAATTGATGAACCACTACAAGAAAAAATTTAGATATCAACAATTACTTTTTGAAATTGTTTGTAAAATGAGAATCGCTAAATTTTATCAACAAAATAGCAACTTATTCTATTGTTAAACTGTATATTTTGTTGGTAAAATTTAGCTATACTCATTTTACAAACAAAACCCATTATTGTTCCCCATGTAAGCATTTTCTACGTGGCACAATGGTGCTGGTTTAGTAACTCTCACCAACGTAGTCCAAAAAAAGCTAAAACAATCCTTGCAAGTGATTAACTGTGATAAGTTGTACCAACATATTTGATCTCCATATATGATCACAATCATTCGTAACTATTCAATAATTATAAAAAGCAATCGTTACATTTTTCAGAGTTATAACAACCCGACATCATGATAAATCGATAAAGTCCGGTTATAAATGACTTCCTCTCCATCATATCTTTGGGCTTTTCGGTAGGATCGGATGGACTCTTACAAACAATCAATTTTTTCTAACGTGTCAAACAATAATACTAATTGTAAGTCTTGCATTAGTGATGTATTTTTAAATCATGCTAATTAGAAACATCATTCTCAAGAATCCCCAATGTCATTATAAGTGATGTTCAATTGCAAATAAGAAACTACCAATTGAGACGTTCTTAGTCAATGTCCAAATAGCATACTTTTTGCATACTCCTAGCCACCTAAATATATATCTTTGAGCTTAAAATAAAAGATAAAAAGTTGATTTTGTTTAGACGAAAAAAAAGGCCAATTTATTATTTTTGTAGTTTTGAAGGGACATTTAGATAAATTAGATGGCTAAGCGTTAGGTGTATGCAAAAAAAGATGTCATTGATTACTTGAACTAACTTTGATTTTTAAAAATATTGACTAAGAATGGCTCAATGGTTTTGGAGCTTAAAGCTAAAACGAAAAAAACAGAGTTGGCCTCTTGGGGTCTTTTTAAATAAACCAAAACCTAAACAAGGGAAAATTATCATTTAATACATTTAACTATCAAAATCTCATGGTTTAAATCTGTTCTAATTTCTAAACTTAGGTACAAATATGTTTACTTGATTCTGTTTATTTTTACTATTTGTTTTTAACTTTGATATTCAATGTTATGTATCAAATCATAAATAATAATTACAAATATGAGTTTTTGTATATTAAGTCTGTTTTTATATACTAATCAATAATTCTCCTAAACAACAAATTTTCTTTTTCCAACAGGTATGACGGCGATTCCCGTGAAATGGAAAGGAGCTTGCGAGGAAGGAGAAACCTTCAACGTCTCTCTCTGTAACTTAAAGCTTATAGGAGCAAGATATTTCAACAAAGGTTTAATCGCGTCCAAAAGCCTTGGATTTAATCCTAAAATGAACTCCGCTAGAGACATTGAAGGACATGGCACTCACACAGCTTCCACTGCAGTGGGGAACTATGTCGATGACGTATCATATTTTGGATACGCCAATGGCACAGCAAGCGGAGTAGCTCCTCGTGCTAGACTGGCAGTGTATAAAGTCTTTTGGGAAGAAGGAGGTCGGTCTTCCGACTTTCTTGCAGCTATAGATCAAGCAGTGGCGGATGGGGTTGATGTTATTTCACTTTCTTTAGGTTATTCGAGTGATGTTGCATTTTATGAGAACCCAATTGCAATCGCTTGTTTTGCGGCTATGGAGAAAGGTGTCATAGTTTCTCATTCGGCCGGAAACAATGGCCCTAGTTTAGGCTCAATATACGACTCAATGCCATGGAGCTTGACTGTCGGTGCTGGTAGCGTTGATCGTTTGTTAGCTGGAATTGTGACACTGGGAAATGGGTTGACCATCACAGGATCATCAGCATTCCCTGTTCGAGCCTTGGTTGAGAATGTTACGTTAATTTACAACGAAACTTTGTCTTCATGTAATTCATCTCTAGGGCTCAGTCAAGCTCCATACGGGATCATTATATGCAAAGATATCGGTGACATTGCGACACAATTGTATTATATTAAGTATTATTCGTTTTACCATGCTGCTACCATATTCATATCGGACGTTAAAATATCCTCTGTAGCTGTAGGTCGTATGGTTCGACCAGGAGTGGTCATAAGTCCACTGGATGCAGAAGTTCTCATAAGCTATGCACGAATGAATGGATCAACGGCCTCTATAAAGTTTCAACAGACAATCTTGGGAACAAAACATTCCCCTTATGTTGCCTACTACTCTTCACGAGGTCCTTCTCGATCTTATAATGGTATTTTAGCACCAGATTTAATAGCTCCGGGCACATTAGTACTTGCTGCATGGGTTCCAACATTACCCGTAGCTATAATAGGTACCGATAATTTAGAGTTAGCAAGCGACTATCATATAATATCTGGTACATCGATGTCATGTCCGCATATTTCTGGTGTGGCAGCGCTATTGAAATCTATCTATCCTATGTGGACACCAGCTATGATTCGTTCTGCTATGATGACCACCGCAAACCCACTAGATAATACAGGCGCTGAGATCCTTGACCAAGGGATGAACTTCACTAGTTCTGCCTCCCCGTTAGTGATGGGTTCAGGTCATGTCGTTCCAAATCTGGCACTTGATCCAGGTTTGGTTTATGATACAACTCCTCAAGATTACGTTAACGTTTTGTGCTTCATGGATTACACAAAGAATCAACTAGCTACCGTGACAAGATCAAGTCGGTACAACTGTTCGAACCCGTCTCCAGATCTGAATTATCCATCGTTTATATCAGTATACGCCAAGTCATCTTCGCAAAAAATAGTACAAACATTCAACAGGGTTCTCACTAATGTTGGAAATGGAACAACTTATTACGCAAAGGTGATAGCTCCAGTTGGTTCTAACATCACGATAGTGCCAGATACTTTGGTCTTTGATCAACTATACGATAAAAAGAGTTTCACAATGACGATAGAGTATGAAAGTCGGATGAAGAAGATCGTAACATATGGTTCACTTACATGGGTTGAACAAAATAACAAGCATACTGTTAGAAGTCCGATTGTTATATCTCCAGAAGTAAAAGCTCCAATAATATAAGCTCCAAGCATACTGGATTTGAAACAATCACATCGAATATTTCTTAATTAAGTATACAGTATATGTTAATAAAGGACATGATTGTATCACGTACCGTTTTAAATTTGTGCATATTTTTGTGCCCATCTTGCTTCAATTTATTTTTCAGCAGTGTAGTATTTTTCAGTTTGTAGGGTTTTTTCCCGAATGGACGGGCTTTTATGCGCTGCTTTATATACTTATATTAATACAGACAATCAAAGTACTCCTCGTATCTTTTGATATGTGGAAATTATTATTTACCTCAAACACCACCAACATTCTTCGACTTCTGTCCGAAATTCATCTTCAAAATTCTGAACCGGATTTTTTTTTTTAATTAATTGTGGTATGGACCACATTTTAGCTTTTATATATAAAAGATGTTCAATACACAAAATTACAAGTTAGGAGGGCATGAATGTTACAAAATGTAATATAGCTCCTCCTAACATAACAAAACAGACTTGATGGACCAAATCGAACAAAACTTTAGGCTTATCAACCTAATCTAATCTTTCCCAAAATTAAAAGTCAAAAGCCAAAATAAAGCGCCTCCTTCTCTCTCTCTATATCATCGCCTGTAACAGGCGATTTTCCCCTTCGTCTTCGTCAATACGCAAGTTGATCATACCAACCTTTTCCAACTCCAAAAGCCCTATTATCCTTTTAGGAAAATCCTTCAAATCATTAGATATCATAGGTGTTGTTAGCTCTCGTGCCTGTTTGGCTAACAAATCCGCTATGCCATTTGCCTCTCTAAAGATATGTTGTATCTTCACCCTTTCTTTTTCTTCTTTTAGCAATTGCTTAATTTTGATAACCTTTAGCCTGATATTCCATGGAATTTGTCCTTTATCATTACACATGTTGGCCATGATTTGAGAGTCAGTCTCAATAATAATGTTTGTATTGAGCAGTAGACCTAATTTAATCCCAGTATGTATAGCTTTAGCTTCCACCATAAGAGGTGTGGTGGCTTTTACTTTTTTTGCAAAAGCTTGTATAAAATCCCCTGCGTGATCTCTAACTACTCCCCCTATCCCAGCTTTATTAGTAATAATACAAAGACTCCCATCCACATTAATTTTGATGCTAGTACTGTCTGGATTATCCCACTTAATAGTTTTAGGAATTTTAATTTTACCTTGATTGGTCACACTGTGTATATTATGGAAATTGAGATCTTTTGCATATTTGGGTCCCTTTTTAATGATCATGTTGTAACTATCAATAACCTCTTGTATTATACCTTCATATTTCATTGAAATGTCTTCCATTCTGCTTTTGCATCTGCTTTTCCAAATGTTCCACAAAATGAGGTTAGGGATAATCTTATTGGTTTTAGTGATAACAGCTCTACCTTTTGCCTTTTCCCATTCAATAAGTCTCCCCCTTATTGTAGTATTTGTCTCTTTAATCCCCATGTGATTTTGAAAATACTCCCACACCTTCTTAGCCATTTGTCCATTGCTGAATAAGTGCTCTAAGCTTTCTTCTGATTTTCTGCAGCATTCACACTGAGAAGCTTGTTGGACTTGGAATTTTTGAATTTCAGTACAAAATTCTGAACCGGCAATCGTCCAACAGAGCTAGAAAAAAACGCGACGTCATGTTCATCGCAAAATTGTGTCCATAGTTTCATTTTCATGGTGCAAGAAAAACAAAAGGAAGAATGAGAGCTCTATAAGTAATCAGGGGATATTTAAGAAAAAAAGGGTAAACTGGAACTTTCAAGTTTTGTCCAAAACAAGAAGAGAGATTCTTGTATAGATTAAAACAAATAACCCTGAATATACTACTTACCCAAGAAAAAACCTGAATATCACGATTACCACCAGATAATTTGATAGTAATATTCGAGTCTTGAATATTCTACTTTGTACAAGGTACCACTAAGTATGATACAATATACATATATATTTAATTAAACATTGAGATCCCCGATTATCCGATATTATGTTGCCATTTTTATGTTCGGAAACAGACGAATTATACCGATCCTTTTTAGGTATTTGATATCCTTCACAAATATATGACCATAACACGTGTCAATAGCCATTACTTTGTGGTATCTTGGACTATTTCAGCGATCGGCTACAAAGTATTTTTATGCTCAATTTGTTGAAATGAAATGGAAAAGACGTACACAAATTAATGGTCAGGGTAGGCTAAATATAAAACAAAAAAAGGAATTAAACTTAGTCGAATTATTTGTCAGTGAACATAGCTTTAGTCACTTGGTATAATTGATCCACAAAACTCATTAGTCGAACCAAGGATGAATCCATGTAGCGACAAGGGGATGCAAGCGTACATCCTTAGTTCGGTAAAAAAATATTTTTTATTTATTAATTTCAAATATTTAATTGTAAATGCAGTTAGTTAATAGATAAAATTAAATGCAAGTATAACAAACCCACCTACTTGGTGTAGTGGAAAAATATCCATTTAATTACAAAGTGTTCCCAAGTTTAAATCTAGTATCACACTCAATTAATTGACTTTTTGATTATTATTAGTTTCTTTTCAATGTTATTATTCTTACATTTTTTTAATTAAAAAAATGAAAAATACTCATTACTTTTAACTTTTAGATTTCATTGTTACATTTTTAAAATTTATTTTTACTTTAGTTTTTTTCTCTTAAAAAAGTTCAAACATAATGTGTCATTAATATAAAATATTAAGCACTACATTACAATATTATTTATTACAACATCATTATTAACACGTGATTGACCTAATATATCTAATTGCTTAACAATTTTTCTCATGGTTCGATAATTTACTTTATTTAAAAAATTAAGACGTAAGTATTTAGAATTTTATAAACTAATATATTTTTATTAATGTTTGGTGATTTTACACATGAGTCTTGATATAAAATTTTAAAAATAATACATAACGTATTTAAATACATTGGTACATTTTGATATAAAATATTTTATACGACTTGTTTCCGGTTAGTCAATTCGTCCTCGAATAAAACTATATGTAAATGAATCTAAATTTGTACCCTTCCAGTGCTTGTTTCACAAAACTGAAAAAGATATTATGTCATTTATGGCGAGTATGAAAAGACACTAAGCAATTAGACGAAAAGTAGTTTTCCAATCGACATGAATGGTAGGTAATGATGGCTACTATATATTTGTTTTAATAGGTGAGATTTGTTATTTTGTATTTCATGTTATTTTGATGTTTTTCTTTAAACTATCCGGATAGAAGGATTTGGTAAGGGTATTTATTCTGTATTTTGGGTTTTTCTTGGAAGTTGTTGCAGAACAGATGATACTTATATATGATTGTTATTTTAATTAATTATAACGTGGTTAAAAAAAATTAATGAATAGAAGTCTCCGGTGGAGATATCTATGTAAGTTGTTCTGGCTTTATATAACATGGTCTACCTGAGTGTTTATTTGGTAATCTCGTCCGATAACTAATTGTCCTACACATATTCGATCCCGGTGCGTAACCATGTAGTGAAATTAGTAACTAGAAATTGCTAGAACATTTTATTTGTCTTGTCAAAACAATTTAATACTTAGTTTGTTACTTATTGATATAGCTATATCTATGCCGGCAATATCGATAGAAATTAAATTACACCAACCAGATTCATGTTAGAATGAAAAATTGACAATAAAAAGAGAAGAATAAATAAAACAAGCTAATTGGGATAGTTAATAAAAGAATATGGTATTTTCCCACCAATTATTATATAAAAAAGAGTTGTCATATATTATTCCATATCACAACTTTTCAAGAAAACGTTAATGCAGTTGGGACCAAATCAACAAAATCAAGTTTTGGAGAAACCAAAGTTCTAAGCTGGCTGATTTTCAGTACGACGAGATTTGAGGTATTAAACGGTCATCATAAGGACGGCAAATTATCGAAAGGGACATTATAAACTCTGTTAGTCATGCACTTATGCCTATAAATCAATTGGATATACCAGATAGGGTAAATATTCCTTAGTTCAGATTACAACTTTTTCCATAGAGATGCTCACAACATAAATACTGTTGCATTAGACTTTTTTTGATAAACAAAATGGGGCTTGCTATTGATTATAAATTTTTCCTTAACTCAATCTTCTTCACATGGGCTCTTCTTAATCGTCATGTCCGATCAACAATGGTGGGGAGATCCTCGTACATCATCCACATGGACAAGTCTTTCATGCCAAAAGCATTCACTAACCACGAACATTGGCACACATCCACTGTTCGTTCGTTAAGCGAGAAAGGTGTACCATCATATGAGGGTTCTCAATCAGAGTCCCAACTAATATACTCATACGATAATGTACTACATGGTTTCTCTGCATTACTATCTCAAGAGGAGCTAGAAAACTTGAAAACCTTACCAGGGTTCGTCTCTGCTTATATTGATAGGCAACTAAAGCGTCGTACAACTCATACACCTAAGTTCCTATCGCTTAATCCTTCTTCTGGCATATGGCCTGCTTCAAACTATGGAAAAGATGTAATCGTGGGAGTTATTGATAGCGGAGTTTGGCCCGAAAGCCAAAGTTTCAGTGACGATGGTAGGTGAAGTTGTAAGTTGATAAGGGTTTTTTTTAGTATTGGGTTCCACATTAAGAGATATGCATATTTGGATTAAGAAAAAGGAACATGAAGAAAAAGCTTGAACATTTTCAGAATAGCAACTTAAAACATTGTAGTGTAAGCTCAACGAATCTAGAATTTCTTTGCGCCTAAGTCATCAAAACTTACTGTTACTAAAAGGTCACACTTGAGACATTGAGTTCCTTAGAAACAAAGTGGGAAACATGCTAATTTAGTACAGATTTTGAAACTTCATTAATTATCGAAAACCAAAGGTTAAAATCTCTTTTAAACTTATGTACACATGCTACTTCTTTTCACACTTCGTTTTTTACTTTGATGCCCACCGATGCTACATTGATATATACCAAATCTTAAACAAAAACAACAAAGTAGGGTTTTTGATAATTAAGTCCAAAAGTATGTACCATATTAAACAATGACTTTCCCAAAAAAATGCCATACCACTTTATATCCTGCTTGGGTAGGGAAATTATTTGAATTTCTAACCAGACGCATTTCTATATATTAACAACAGGTATGGCGACGGTTCCAGCCAAATGGAAAGGGAGGTGTGAGGAAGGAGAAGAATTCAATGTGTCTATGTGCAACTTAAAGCTCATAGGAGCAAAATATTTTAACAAAGGATTTATTGCTGCTCACAAGCCTGGATTTAAACCTAGCATGAATTCAGCTAGAGACACAGACGGTCATGGCACTCATATGGCTTCCATTGTTGTGGGAAATTTTGTGAATGACGTGTCGTATTTTGATTACGCCAAAGGCACATCAAGCGGGATTGCTCCTCATGCTAGATTGGCCGTTTATAAAGTTTTATGGAATGGAACAGCACATTCTTCTGACGTTCTCGCAGCTATAGACCAAGCAGTGGCGGATGGGGTTGGTGTTATTTCGCTTTCATTAGGTGAAGACGAAGAAATTCGTTTTTACGAGAGCGCAATTGCAATTGCTTGTTTTGGGGCTATGGAAAAAGGGGTTGTTGTTAGTCACGCAGGTGGAAATACTGGACCGAGTTTAGGTTCATTATTTGACTCAATGCCTTGGACTGTGACAGTGGGTGCGGGGAGTGTTGACCGATGGTTGGGCGGAAAATTGATTTTGGAAAATGGTTTGACAATTACAGGATGGTCAGCATTTCCTGCAAGGGTTTTGATTGAGAATATTCCGCTTGTTTACAACGAAACATTGTCATCGTGTAATTCGACAGAGTTGCTCGCTCAAGCCCCTATAGGAATTATCATATGCGAAGATATAGGTGATGTTTTCAGTCAATTACATTATGTTTCCTTGTCATCAAATATTGTTGCTGCCATATGCATATCAGACCCTACGTCAATTTCTCAGACAACATACTTCCCTTGGCCTGGATTGGTGATAACTCCAAAAGATGGATATGATGTAATTAACTACGCAAAGATTAACGAATCAAAGGCATCTATGAAGTTTCAAGAGACAATTTTGGGGGGAAATTCTGCTCCATATGTTTCCAATTATTCTTCAAGAGGTCCTTCTCGAAGCTATAGTGGTATTTTAAAGCCTGATATAATAGCTCCAGGCTCCTTAGTACTTGCGGCTTGGATGCCAACAGTTCCTGTAACTATATTAGGCTCGCAATTAAGATTGGCCAGTGACTATCAAATGCAGTCTGGTACATCTATAGCTTGTCCGCACGTTGCTGGTGTGGCGGCGCTATTGAAATCTGCACATCCTGAATGGACACCGGCTATGGTTCGTTCTGCAATGATGACCACCGCAAACCCACTCGATAATATGGGTAACGCTATTCGAGATATAGGGAACAACTTCACATTTGCATCACCGCTAGTAATGGGTTCAGGTCATGTTGATCCAAATCGTGCGCTTGACCCTGGATTGGTATACGATACAACTCCTCAAGACTACGTTAATGTGTTGTGCCACATGAATTACACACAACAACAAATACTGGCTGTCACGAGATCGACACAGTATAACTGTTCAAGCCCGTCCAAGGATCTAAATTACCCATCATTTATAGCTTTGTACTCTAACACATCGTCAACAAGATTAGTACAAACATTCGAAAGGATTCTTATGAGTGTTGAAAACGGAACGACAACTTATCACGCGGAGGTGATAGCTCCTATTGGTTCTAACATTACCCTTACACCAACAATATTGGTTTTTGATAAAATTTACGATAAAAAGGCTTTTACTATGATTATAGAGTATGAGAGTGACAAGAATGCACTGGTTACATATGGTTCACTTGTCTGGGCTGAAGTTAATAACCAACACATGGTAAGAAGTCCAATTGTAATATCTCCTGAGGTGCAACTTTTAGGATAAGTCAGGAATTACCCTTTCAAAATATTCATGAATGTATTGAAAATGAAACAAGGGAGACCTTCATACTGTCTAGTTTATGTACTCGTAACAACCGCTGTTTTTTGGATAGTAAATTGATGCATTGATATGGATTTTATATGTTTTCGATTCCGCCAAGTTGTCTAGTTCAACTTACTTCGTGATAACGTTTGATTTAGGAAGAAGTACTCCTTCAAACTTTTTTTTTCTTTCCCTTTTACAATGTAGATATATATCTTCTTGAAGTTATTATTACCATTCAGTTTTAATTTGATTGATCTACAATTCACCGTCTAGAATCATATCGTTATGAATTTAGCAAGTCATGTTTAAGCACAAATTAAAAAAAAGTTCCGAATAAATAAAACGTTTGAGAAATATGTGCTAATTAATATATATTTTTTGGGATGAGTAATCGTTCATAAACCTTTTGAATCTATGAACAAATTACTTTAATCTTTTTCCATTAGTCTATGTTAGTAAATCACGCTTGTTGACGTACTTGTCTCTCTCACTAGGATCAACTTCGAATTAGGAACAAATATGGCAAGGTAATATTTGGTTTAAATTGACAACAAAGCTCAAATCTCCACAAGAAACTCGGCACTCATTGCCATGCTTGCTGATGAGAGGGAACAAATTTCCTCAAGTTAGTACGTATCATCGTGTTTTGGTCAGATTATCGGTTTTTTTATATGTATTTAAAATTATTTTGCGATTTTTTTGGTAAATCAACGTATTATTTTATTTGTAAAGTGTTTGTTCAAAAATATTTGTAAAATTTGATCTCATATATATATATTTATGTTTGTAATTTATAAGCTAGTAATATTAATAAATACCAAAAAAATATGTAAAAAGTCAAATTTTACATATTTTTTTGAACGAACACTTTAAAAATAAAATAGTATGTTAATTTACAAAAAAACTCGAAAAATAGTTACGAATACATATGAAAAAATTGATAACCTGATCAAAACCTGATCATACAAAGAATAAATTTGAACCCGCTCGTAAGGACAATGACACGACAACTGGATTCTTCTCTCCGCCTGTTAGCGGTAAGTAGTTCGTAAGGACAAGGACACGATAACTGGATTGTTCTCTCCACCCGATCGTATAAATGACATTTGACAGCAATTATTTTGATCAAACAAAGATCTTCAACCCCTCAAATACCATGTCACCTTGTTAGCAAGGTTTTTAAAATTCGAGTATGTGACACCAAATGAGTGCCACCTCAGTTTAACTAAAATCTGACAGTAACAAACCTATTATTTATTTTAATCCGAGCATTTATTCTCTCCTTAACACATTTAATTATGAGGACCTAAAATCTTAAATTTAACTAAAATCTGACACTAACAAACTTTTTGTTCAGACAAATGCAAATTCTCTTACACTTGGAATTAATCCTTTGTCTCAATGATAGATAAGTACTTCACATTTCTCTACTTTAGGCGTGCTTCGATTGCTAAAACTCTAATCCCATAAGCTTTCTTGTTCATCTAACATATTAGAGAAATAATTATTTGTTGCATGACTGATGTTTGCATTTCTTGAATCAATTCGAGTCTGCACTTCCGAATCCATCGGGAGCAAAGTACGTAGTTCGTATTGATAAAAATATATAAATGATTTCACATGCCGATATATGAATGTGATATATCATAAGGTCTTTTCCAACTTTTCGTAAGACTAAAATGTACGGTATATCATATTTTCCAAAATGTCTTTTTGTTTTTCGTTAAAAAACACAAGACAGATCCCAAATTAAATCTACGTTTTTATACGCATTGTTTCAATCTGGTGCATACCGATCACATCGTTATCGAACTCAAATGAGTCCAAGTTATAAGTAATGATTGGGCAGAATATCCAGTTTTGCCTTTCTTCACAATTACCTTTCGGACGGGAAGCAAGGTTATAACTACCTTATAATCGAGCAGAAAAGCCGCTTCTCTTATTTCTATTGATGAAAATTCCATGATCAAATCTTAAGGAATTTAAAGTTGATGTACGAATGTTTAATTCCAAATATTCCCTATTAACTTCTTACAATCATTATTTACTTCTTATTCTTTTTACTGGTCATGTGATGCAATTTTACTCGACTATACAAATTACTAGATGACATGTATATATATGCCTTATGTCCCATGCCTACTTCACTCTTGGCTAGATTGTAAAGAACCAAGTTAGTTCAGCCTATAAGAGTTATTTGTGATATTATTAATCAAATTGGTGGCCCCTTCTAAAGACTTAATAACCGTACACAATATTTAAGTATCAAACTGAGTTATAATATATATATGTACTCCTCTAGGATAAACATATTATTGACGTCAAATTTGTTGTGAGGTCAATTCCATACCAACATGGGGCACATAAACAAAATATAAACAAGGTCCTTTTAATTATATGTATATTGTCTTAAATAATTGTGATAAATTTGTAAACAGAATATCGTACCCATGCCTATCAGCCTCTATATAAACATATTCTATCAAATCAAAGCTCAATAAATCACTATAAGCTTTTCTTCATAATGGTTTCTCGTATTCTTATTTTTGTGTGTTTTGTCTCACTCACAACCTCACATTTCATAACTACGTTGGCGCAATTGGATAATTACATTGTCCACATGGACTTATCTTCCATGCCCAAAGCCTTTTCTAGCCACCACAATTGGTATTTGGCCACCATAAACTCTCTAGTGGATAGTAATTTCGCTTCCACTACGGTCGCCACCGCCACCAGTACTCCCACCTTAAAATACATATATGGTTACGATAATGTAATTCATGGATTTAGCGCAAGGCTTTCTCCTTTAGAACTTGAAGCGATTAAAAATTCTTTAGGCTATGTTTCGTCCTATAAAGATAGGCCAATAAAAAGTGACACAACTCGTAGTTCTCAATTTCTTAGACTTAATCCTGGCTACGGGTTATGGCCTGAGTCGCAATTTGGCAAAGATGTCATAATTGGATTAGTCGATACCGGGATATGGCCGGAAAGCGCTAGCTTCAACGACGATGGCATGAGTGAAATTCCATCGAAATGGAAAGGCAGTTGTCAAATCGGTACACAATTTAATTCCTCGTTGTGTAACAAGAAACTAATTGGAGCCAAATATTTCAACAAGGGATTACTTGCCAAGTACCCAAACTTGACTATTTCGATGAATTCTTCTCGTGACACTGACGGGCATGGGACCCACACCTCATCCACTGCTGCGGGAAATTACGTTGACAATGCTTCTTTTTTCGGCTATGCTTTAGGAACCGCTCATGGGGTGGCCCCACGGGCCCGAGTTGCCATGTACAAGGCCTTATGGGAAGAGGGAGGATACACATCGGATATACTCGCTGCTGTAGATGAAGCCATAATGGACGGTGTGGATGTGCTCTCCTTGTCTTTTGGGCTAGATGGTGTTCCATTGTATGAGGACCCGGTGGCAATAGCGTCGTTTGCGGCGTTAGATAAGGGTATTTTTGTCACTACATCGGCAGGAAATGGAGGGCCATATATCGAGTCTCTACATAACGGGACACCTTGGGTAGTCACCGTTGCTGCGGGCACTATCGATAGACAATTTGATGGTATTTTAACCCTTGGAAATAAAGATATGATCACAGGCTTGTCACTATATCCGGGTGACTCGATTGCAACCCTAAAGCCCATGGTTTTCATAGGTGCATGTGATGACGTGAACGTGTTGAAGAAAATTGTACATAAGATTGTAGTGTGCAAGGACAATGATTCCATAAGTGAACAAGTTTACAATGTCCAAAACGCTAATGTTTTAGGTGGAATTTTCATCACCGACAATACCAATCTAGAATTTTTCAGCGAAACCTCATTTCCGGCAGTTTTTGTAAGTTTTCATGATGGGGAGATACTTCTTGACTATATCAAAAATAGCACCTCCCCAAGGACAAAATTGGAATTCCATCGAGACAGCATCGGTGTTAGGCCATCCCCTAGGGTAGCCAGCTATAGCGCGAGGGGGCCTTCCCCAAGCTGTCCCTATGTGTTAAAGCCAGATATAATGGCACCTGGGGTTCTCATTTTAGCAGCTTGGCCTAAAAATAAAGAGGTATTCGAACTAAACAATAAGCCGCTTTTTAATGATTTTAACATTATATCTGGTACGTCCATGTCGTGCCCACACGTAGCAGGAGTTGCGGCGCTCCTGAAAGGGGCGAGACCGGAGTGGGGCCCAGCAGCAATACGGTCAGCCATGATGACGTCATCATACTCAAATGATAACACCGACAATCCCATTCAAGATCTTGAAGACAACAAATTTGCAACACCTCTAGCCATAGGGGCGGGCCATGTTTCTCCTGACGAGGCCTTAAATCCCGGGCTTATTTACGACGTGGCAAAAGAAGATTATGTAAATCTTCTTTGCGCATTGAATTATACCGTTGCACAAATTCGTACCGTCACAAGGTCGTCTTTGTACAATTGCTCGTCCCCATCTTTGGACCTGAATTACCCTTCTTTTATTGCATTTTTCAACTCGAATAATTCTAAGTCGGCTTTGAATACCACCCGAGTATTTCATAGGACGGTGACTTATATTGGAGAAGGAACCGCAAAATTTACTGCGAATTTAACAGCAATGAATGGGTTTGTACTAATAGTCAAGCCAAGAAAATTGGTGTTTACAGAGAAAAATCAGAAGCAAAGCTACAAGTTGAGTATACAAGGTCCAAGTCTAATGAACGAAACATTGTCGTTTAGTTCACTAAGTTGGGTAGAGATTAAAGGCAAATATGTTGTGAAAAGCCCGATAGTAGCAACAAGTTTAAGTTCAGAAACACTTTAATTCAAGCAAAAATAGCTAATAACTATTTATGTTCATTAACAAATACGTACTTCAATAGTAATTACTCGTGGAATAAAGTTGTTTGCTCTTATTGGAAAATAAATATTGGATGAATTCGTGAAATACAATTTAGCTTAAACGGATAGGAATATTGGAGGTCCTTATGAAGTAGCTTTCTCAATCACAAACATATCTATCAATATGGTAGACAAAAAAAAATTGAGGGTTCAGAAAAACTTTTTTAAAAAAAAAATTGGTGGGGAAAACCCATATTTTTATTTTATTAATTATGTGAAAAAAAAATAAAAATATGGGAGAAAAACCCCACAAAAAAAAAATAAGGAGTCAAAAGTGCTTCAAATCGAAACCAAACACTTTTAAGAGTAACTTATACAACTTGTAGGACTAAAAGGAAAATTCAAAATAAACTCGAAAGATTTCAGAAGTAAAAAAGACACATCCTGATCCAGATATTACACGTGTAATAATCACAAATGTTATCTGCGAATAGCAATCGTCCCAGCTTAGAGAGAGAGATTGAAAAGGCCAACCATGGCGATTTTTCTCTTCTTCATCTAAAGATTAGAAAATAACACAAATCCATCTTCAAAATCCCTAATAAATTAGGATGGATTTTTTTTGAATCCATTGAAATGAGATTATAAGCACTTTTCGTCAGCAAATCAGTAGCACATTTCGATTTTTTAATCTCTATCTGTTTATTTTTCATATTGTATCGAATCTTATCAACAATAGAGTAGATTAAGCACGGGCACTTCTCCTTATTCAGGAGAACATTAATAAGATTCAAATAATCAGATTAAATAATTGTTTGCTCATCTGTAATCATATCTAAAACTTGTAGAAAAGTCATAGCTTTCACTTCAATACTAAAATTAGATTTTAAAATAATAGAGAAAATTTTGATAAAATTGTCATTGTTGTCCCTCATAAACCCCACAATACGACTGAAGTTTATAGCGTGATTATAACTGCCATCAACATTTAACCATCAACATTAAATGTTGAGTTAAATCGAAATTTTTTTCAAAATTCTTATCATTTTAATATAAAGACTCAATTGACCTATAAACATATGGACAAACTAGACATGGACAAAAGTGTGACCAACATACAGCTCTTGTACACAAAATGCATGGTCCATTTAAAAACCTACAAATGGACAAATACAGCAAGATTGTTTACTCACGGGGAAAACCCTTCTTATACAAGTTTTTCCATCCTTTTGTAAGGATTACAATAATTTCAACAAAAACAAACAACAAGTGGGGCTTGCAATTCACTTCAGAGTTTATAGTAAGAAATAAACTATTTATTTGGTTTTATAATAAAATTTGTTCATCCGACTTGAAATCAAAATAATTTCAGGTCAACCTACCAAAAAGGATCAATTTAAGCAGTCAGCAAAATATTGAGCATAAACTAAACGTGATCGTGTTATTAATCACATTAGTATTCTGAGGGAATAAAAGAAAAAAGGGAGCTAACAATATCCGTTTTTTTTATATAGGATAGCATACAAAATTAAGTCTCTTTAATTACCCCTAACTTGCTAAGATATTGATGTCTACTTTACAACATTAAACGGTAGCCCAAAAGCAATAGTTTACCTTATACTCGGGACAATATATATATATTTTTAATCGGCAACGAAAACATATTATATTATTATATAAGAAATTGGAAAATAACTCAGATATACAACGAATAATCGGCAACAAGATAATCGGACCTATAAACATTTACCAAGTTTTCGACCTGATAATAAATAAAGAAAATAAGCTAATTTGTATCATGTCTAAACTAGTCTTATGAAGAAAATGACACCATCGACTCAATCTTTCTCAATCAGAATACATCTAACAAAAATATCTCGTAGAGTAGGGGTTGATCAACCGTCAAGCTCATCATGAATATTCAGAACTCAAGCTCCTGTAGCATAACTCATAATTAGTCATTCTCGTCTATGATATTCCATCAGGATGGAACCGTGTCCACGCTTTTCAAAACTACCAAACAGGCCTATCTTTCTAACTGGAATTCATCCAATAACATCTTTCGCCAAATATTAAGAAACTATTTGACCAGTTAAAAGGCTCGTAAAGACGTAGGACTCAACCTATGCAGCACAACTGAGAACTATATATACTGTAGAAAGACATGGAATATGCTAGCTAATTGCAAGTTTACCTTTATGTGAAGTGTTAAACCGGTGATTTTGGAGGATAGGCCGGAATTTATTTGTCAAGTTCCTTCTGATCAGTGTATTTCGTATAATAGAAAATTTTTCAACTAAAATAGGTCAAATATATATTAAATTTTGGCAAGTGTAGTTTTTTAAACAAAATGGTGGAGAAGAGGGGATCACCTCGTTGCATGTTACTTTTTTGGGGATCAAAAAAACACTATTAAGTAATCTTTTATTATTTATCAACTCTGATTTTATACTATAAAAGAAGAAGAAAAAACAATAACATGGGTAATGTATAAAGATTTAAAAACCATTTTATGAGTGAAAGTTAAATCTTCTTATCTGAAACAAATCAGTTTCCATACTTGCACCACCAAACTAAAAATATTGGTTGGGCTAGTAAAAAACTTTGTGATGAATTCATGGATCGAATGTTTAAATACAATTTATATACCAGATTTTTTTGTAGATCTTTTTATAAAAAAATTTTGTGGAAATGAATCAATTGTCTCCATTCCCATTGTAAGGGTGGAAACATTTGGATTCTAGCTTCATAACTTTCTGAGCATTCACGTATTTTCTTGCTCTTTTTCTCATTATTCTTGTTGATAACACAATCATGTTATTTAAAAATAGATGCAGATCTTTGCCTCCAGGATTTTATTTGAATCTTGTTAATTTATAGTTAGACAATAAGCATAGGTGATACACTCTAATGCGCGCGATTTATGAGTACTTTATGGTTGTCGCTTTCCAATCATATTATATGATGGACCATTCGCCCGGGATACTCGTTAGCCTAACAATATGATTCTAGTCCCGAAAGACATGTTTTTTTTTAATCTCCACGCCTTGACCCATATACGTCCTGGTTGAATTTTATGTTGCCTCGACCCATATAGATCATGGTTGGATTTTATGTGAATTTCCTCAACTGATTTTATCCAAACTCCATCATTTTGAGTTTAATATTAATCCCATGCCTCAAGAGTGCAAATTCCAAGCATGTAAGCTAACCACATAGGAAATGTAATTTACAGGTTTACTTTAAAATATTCCAACCCTTTTTTGACACTCTAGAATAAGGATATACGTGCAATCTAATTCCTTTTATTTCAACGTCAAATAGTTGGCATTTTGTTTGAAAAGAATTGGTCTCCCATTCTTGATATTTGATAATGTATATTAAGAACCTAGAGCAAGCATAAGTCAAAGCAAACGGTATCTCACATGCTGAGCTTGGTTGGCAATTTTATCAGTGATATCACTAATACATTTTTCCAAATTTTCATGGCGTGTGGCTTGATGTTTAACATAATAAATACATAAAAATAAAATAAGAAATATCACTACTAATGAGTAGTGCATTTCCAGATTTCTTTCCAATTAACACATAGTAGACCGTACCTTTGAAAACATCGTAGCCCAATTGAAACAAATGGTCCTAAGAAAAGCACTATACAGTGAAACTTGAACTCGACCAACCGTCCGTTCACACACACTAGGAGAACTCGCATTGGAAAAGTTAATGGTCAAGTCTTCTGCGTTCTTTGAGGCAAAGAGGACAATATTCACTCATACTCTACCAAGACTCGCTCTTTAATTTGTAGCCGATCATAAGTGAAGAGCCGATTTAGAATACCTAACCAAAGAATAAAACTACATCTAGACGGGGTACATTGTGCCAAAATTAAGTGAGCCAAAGGAGCCGTCACGCTTCTGATTTCTCAAACAGATTAAGTTTAAATCGGACTTGACCATAACGCAAAACTAGGACCTGACCTAGTAAACAGAATTGGCATCCACACTCCCTTTTCAATATTATCAAAAGAAAAGTGATATTGTGAAAATAGCTGGTGGTCCAATTGATTCGAGTTAGGTCCATATACTGTTTGCAAACAATCAAAATGACCAGCTTATTCAAGACCTAAATCCAAAACAGATCGACCATTTGGTCGAGAATCCCAAAATGTTATGGCAATTAGTAAACTCTTTGTACAAAATTAGTGAATTCCATTCCTTTCTAGGATCGATATATTCCAAATTGAGTGTCATCTTCTAGACTATATTATTTACTCTTTCATTCTACACAATTTCATTTATTTCATCATTTCGATAAGAGGAAAACCAATTATGCATGCTAACTACCTGAAATTATAACACATATAAGGTAAAATGATTATAATCTGAATAATTTCAATTTCAAACAGTGAGGTGATAAAATACACATTTTTTTGAGAAAAAGAATCCATCACCAAATTAAAAGCACAAAAAAATAGTACAAAGAAGAATGACAAATTTTAAGTCTTTATTAGCTTAATCATAATAATAGTATAACAAGATTTATATAATATATAAGGAAACGCGCAAAAAATATATAGTTTTGTGCTAACTAGCTAGGAAACCCAAATAAAATTATTAATTAGAAAACTCGATACAAGATAATACTAAATATATTTTAATCTTTAATCTCATCATTCAACCTCCCTTTGGAAATAACCTTAACCTCAAGATCGCCTTCAAACTCGATATCTGATTAGAATGCTCAAGTGTCATGTCTTCCAGATCCTTCGGAGGTCCTAATACGCCCCTTAAACCAGCCAAATGTCTCTTACTCCTATCAGAGGAAGCCGGAAACTCTTCTGTATGACGAAAGATGTCACGAATTCTAGACGTTCGCCCCAACCAATATTTTCATGTAATAAATCCGAATTCGTCCTGCTGCATAGCTCGATCATACCCAAGAAAAAGGTAATGAAGTTACCATCAACACCAAAAGCCCATGTAAGCTCATATTGAACTCTTTCGATGTGCATAGTGGTCTCCCAATAAGGATGAATAAAATTATTTTGCGACTTATCCCAATAGTTTGTTACCCAATCAATGTCCTCGACGAACACTAAGGTTCTTGTACTATATATTACACCCCCATAGTCGAAATCATCAATAAAATAACCACTCATGTTTCCCAACGATGGTATCTCGTGCTCACAAAAAAGATATCATGTTTATCTCAGAAACCGTTAGTCTACCCGACAAGATTATTAGAACCGGTCCTCGAGTCCTACTTGTACTTAAACAAATTTCTTACTGTAACACACATAATCTCATGCACCCTCATAACAACCAATCTCAAGATAATAGCGAGATCCTTTAAAGAAATGCGATTATAATAATCAACAAATAAGGTGAGAGACCCAAAATTATACCCCTCATACCGCTTACCTTAATCATATGGATTTCTAATATAACTGAATACTGATGAGATTTTAAGTTTTTGTGCAAATGTAGACGTATACATGTTTTCAAGAAATCACAAATGACTCCATGAATATGTAAACAAGCCGTTCCCGTTAGAGTTTAAGTTTTTGCGCAAATGTAGACGTATACATGTTTTCAAGAAATCACAAACGACTCCATGAATATGTAAACAAGCCGATTCCCCGTTACCAAAGTCCGTATACATCCTAATAACATCTTTACCATGTTCCCGAGACTTACGCTCGATAAAGTTTCATACCAGTGACCTCACAACGATTAAATCTTTCATTTTCTGTTCCGGACCACATCCTCCTCGATTCTCAAAACAGAAGATGAAATAGATAAAAGCTAAAATGGGCTACAACACCCCCCATAATACGAGTATAGACTTTACTGAAAAAATCACGATTATAGACTTTCAACACATAATTACAAAATAACATATACATATGATTCAGTTTCACTCATATATAAATCATAGTTCCGCCACTATTCAAAAGTTAAAAGGCTTTTAAACCACTAAAAAACAATGGCCCAAACCTAATCAAATAAAACCCAGCCCATTAACAAAAACCAAACCCAAAACACATCTTAAAAGCCCATTTATCATAACCACTTTTGTCAAAAAAATAAAATAATTTTCCATTTTCCCCCAATTTTCTTCTTCATCTCCTCTGTTTCTCTATGCATTTCAATTAAAATTTACATAAAAAAATATAATATATTTCCCCTGTTTCTCTCTCTGGCCGGCCATGTCTTTTCCCCACCATAATTTCTTACAACAACAGATGTGTAATAATAATAATAATAATTCTATTGGGTAAGTTCAAATTTCATTGATCATATTTAATATATAAAAAAAAACACTCTTTTTTCTCACCTTTTTTTTAGTTTATTCTACTAACTTATTTTAATTATTTCTCAAATTTTCAGAAACTTGTACAATCTCTCTGTTGATCAGAATCAGCACCCTCCTTATATTCCTCCATGTAATATTTCTCTCTCTCTCTCTCTCTCTCTATATATATATATGTATATGTATATATATGTGGGTATATAACTCTTTTTTTTTAATGTGAATACTCTTGAGTTGTTTGTTAATTACCTGAAATGAGGGTTTATTTGATATGGGTTTATTTAAACATCCTGAAGAAGAAATATAATTAAAAAATGAATATACATACATATATATATATATATATATATATGTAGATGTATGTAATACTCTTGTCTATGTGAGTTTTTTGTTAATTACATGAAATGAGGGTTTATCTGATATGGGTTTGACTAATTATGTCATTTTCTTGATTATGTTTCTTCCTCCAGTCATGTTTAATTTTTATTAGTTAGGTAGTTTGTATTTAAAATTTTGATTTCTAAAATTTATGGTAGTTATTTGCATTTATACTTCGATACTTGTTTAATTTCATGAATCAAGTTCTTTTCTGAGAAGGTCTCGGCTAATTACATTTGGAATTCGTTTCTAATTTTATCAACACTCTCTTTGTATCTAATTTTACTTTTATTTCTCTTCCTTTCTTGTTTAATTTCTTCAATTGGGAATTTTCATGAAAAAAGTCCAAATCTTTGTTAATTGTTAGTAAATATTTTGCATTTCTTCTTCAGTTCCAGTTTAGTTTTATGAATTGGGCTGGTTTTTTTCTCAAAAAATAAACCGAATAGTTGGAATTGATAGTAATCTTTTGCATTTCTACTACAATTCTTGTTTAAATTCTCTTTGTAGATATAGTTTTACTCGGATTTCTTCTTCAGTCCCTATTTTACTTCATGAACTGGGCATTAGTCTGAAATAAAGGTTGATTCTTTGTCGTTTATAGTAGGAGTTATTTACATTCCTTCTTCAGTTCTTGTATGAATCTGCGATTTCTCTGTTATGGGGTGGACTTATTTGCAATTTTAAGCATTGAAATTTATTTTCTCTATTCTGGTTTAATTTCATCAGTTTTCTGATGTGTTTGGATTATTTGTGATTATAGTCCACGTGGTAGGGTTTGCTCCAGTGAATGAGGGTGGGGGTGCTGGAGACGATTTTCAGATGAATTACGGTTTTGAGCCGAGGAGGAAGAGACTGAAAGAGCAAGTTTTTTTGGAAAATAACAATAATAATAATTCGCAGTTATCTTCGATCGATTTTTTGCAAGCTAGGTCCGTGTCTACTGGGTTAGGACTGTCTCTTGATAACGGTCGTTTGGCTTCTTCGGGAGACTCGTCGCTTCTTGGGATTATTGGGGATGAAATCGATATCGAGTTTCAGAGACAGGACACTGAGATTGATAGGTTTCTCAAAGTGCAGGTGCAGATTTATTTAATATATGTGAATGCGAAAAGTTTCTATCTTTGTCTATGTGCATTTGTGGTTTTCTAAATTTGAGGGGTTTGTCGTGCTTCATTGATTGTGAGTCAAGTTTGGTATATAATGACGAATGATATGGTTGTTATTATCTGCAAACATTGCTAAAGGGTATATGTGCTAGTATAAGGTAAGAATGTGCAATTTTTAAAATTAGGGAAACCTGACGGTTCTTTTAGGCACAGTAAATATCCGAATGTTGCAAAGAATCCTTGTGGCTAGTGTAGACTTTTTCAATTTGGTGTTTCTTGTGATGATATTGAATTGCTACATTAAGAGAATTATTGTGGTTCGGTTTCAAGTTTTAGACTTTACAACATATGATTGTCATTTGCTTCCTGGGCAACTCGTTATTTAGTTGCAAACACAGGTACTGGAATTAATAAGTATCTCAAAGATCAGGTGTGAATGTTTCTATCTCTGTGGATGTTATTACGGGGTTTTGTTATCCTTTCATTTATGGTAAACTTTAATGTCATTGTCATTTTTAAGTTTCCTTTTCCGTGACGTATGATTTTTTACTTGTTGTAGCATTTTCTTCTGGTGGCGGTGGTGGGTCGGGGGACAGAAATGTATTAAGGGATTTAATTCATAGGTATCCCAAAGTTTAGGTGTGAATACGTAAAAAAATGCGCAAAAGATTCTATCTTTGTAATGTCTATTGCCTTTCATTATATCGGTTGTTTTGGTGTGCTTCCATTTTTTAGTGACTGTAGTATTAGTTTCATTTTCAAGGTTAGTTTCATTTTCAGTTTAAGGAGAACCACGTGATCGTTTTAGATTCAGCATTTGCTCGTGACTGTTGAAAGACTATCTTTTTATTTAATTTTGACTGACTCAATTGGGGAACCTTTGGGGACTGTGTTGTCACGAAATTGATATTAATAGAACTAACATTAGTCCTTTTTCAAGATTTACCCTTTATAAGATATAATTATTATATTACGAGCAGAGGCTAGATTTTTTGGTTCAGGGTTGTGAATACATTTTAATATATGTTACAAGGAAGCGCTTTTGTAGGTTTTGTTGTTGTCTCCTTATAGTTCCCCCATCTGCCTGTGATTGCTGCATGGATTATGTTTGGGTGAATTAAGATTTCTCCAAGTTTATGAAATGTTTTTGTTTTGCTGTGTTGTTAGTTTCTCTTCTCTTTTAGGTAACTCGGCTGCCATTTTTGTTTTGGTCTTTAGATTAAATTTATCATTGGAAAATTGGAAGTGCTAATTCTCCTGAGTACTAAGATTAGCCAAACATGACATTCAGAAAACTTCAGCCTTACAGATCCTTTTAGGTTTCTGAGATTGATAATTCTCAAAGTTCAGATTTGAAAATGCGTGCAAAGATTCTGTCTTGGATACGGATTTTTGCTCCTTAAGGGAGAAAATTGCAGTTGTTGGAAATGTTAATATTATCCTTCACATTTACTAGTCTTTTGTCAGTCTTTACTTTTTAGGCTATGGATGTGCTGATATTCACATAATAATTATTGTGACATTCTTAATTTTTTTCCTCTGGATGCGTCTTTGTTCTCATGAATTAGTAACTTTACTTTTAGTTTCGCTTGTTTTATGGAAAAGAGACTGCCATAATTTCTACCTTTACTTGCTAGATCTTGGCAGGTTATGAGTCTACAAGTTATGTAGTATTTGCCGAGTATAATTACATAATTTGTAACATTAACGTATGTGTAGCTTAGAGCATTCTCAACAGTGTATTTAAGTTGGCTATTTATCTCTACGTGTAGATAGGTGAAGATATTTAGCTACTACCCATCAGCCTATTTTAGAGTCCTCTTCATCTTCAAAAAATTTAAAAATTTAGATATATTCAGATTTGCCATTCACATGTAGAGAGTCAATCTACATCTATCTACATTTTTTTATTGGCTCAACTAGCAAATCAAAAAGAAGTTCACGTTCTTTTCTCTCTCACTTTTTCATTTTTCTTTCTCTCTCTAGACAGTTAGTATCTTTTTCTCATGTAAAAACTTTTTTTCTCTCTCCCGTGTGATCTCCTCCTTTTCGTTAAAAATAAAAATTCTCATCAGGCCTACATCTCCTTATTACAAACAATTATATCATGTGCTTAGGTTTTTAAAACCCTAGTTTGATCATAGATATTTTGACCATTTGTCTTTATATAATCAAAACGTAAATCCTTGATAGATTTTTAAATCCTTTGTCTTTATATGTTTTCATCTTTAAGATCATGGTTTTATTTTTTGCGTTATGTTTTTTTTACTATATTTTGATGATAAGTTTAAAATAAAACACTTTCTTTTTATCATAAAGTTAAGGTTATAAATGAATCTAACATGTCTAAGATTGTTATGTGAATGGTTGATTAGAGGAAAACTGTTTAAGATAATAAAAAAGCAAAAAAAAGTTTTTTTTTTATATGTATATATCAAATTTATATAGCATTGTTGTGCACCATATGAAAAAATAGATATATAAAGTTCATAAAATTTGTATATAGTCATATCTGGAGAAAAAATTAAAAGAGACTGTTGAGAATGCTCTTAACTTTATTATTTGTTAAATATTCTTCATTTTGACTTTATATTCCCTTTTTGGAGTATCACTAGGGAGTTGCTTTAGCATATTTTTTGGGGGGGAAATCCTTGAATATCTTATTGTAGCTTTTCATGATTAAGAAGGGATGGTTTATGGGAAAGATCAAAGCTTTGCCATCAGTTTCGGCAAGTGCTATCACACATTTGAATTTTTGCTTTTAGGGGTAATATTGTAGATATTTTTTATGGGGCTTATAAGTTTGAAGATTAATTTGCATGAAACCCTTGATAAATTATTGTATTGTTCACTTAGAATTTCGCTAATGCAGTAGTTTAAGGAGTATAAGGTTGGATTTGATGGTTAATTAATATATCTTAAATCTATACTTCCATCCAATTCTCACTGGTTTCTGTTGATGAATTTTGTTTGTTCACGAGCTTTATTGCTATATAAAGTAGGATATGAATGATTGAAGTTTCATTTAGTCCCTATCTTCAAGTTATCTAATTTCGTTTGCTTGGGTACACAGGGTGATAGACTAAGGCAAGGACTCTTAGAGAAGCTTCAAGCAAAGCAACTTGAGACTCTCTCATATGTGGAAGAAAGAGTCCTTAAGAAAATTCACGAGAAAGAATCTGAGCTCATAAATATCAACAGAAAAAACATAGAGCTCGAAATGAGAATCGAACAGTTAGATCTTGAAGTCATTAATTGGCAACAAAGGGCTAAACAGAATGAAGAAACAATCAATGCCCTCAAGTACAACCTTGAGCAGATATACATACAGAATAGAGATACAATGGAAGGGTATGGTGATAGTGAGGTGGCCGATACAGCCACTTGCTGTAATGCTCGTGCCCTCGATTTTCACCTCCTTTTTAAGGAGCAAGAAAGGTCGATGAGGTGTAGGGTTTGTGGAGTGAACTGTGTTTCTATGCTTTTGCTGCCTTGTAAGCATCTGTGTGTGTGTAAAGAGTGTGAGAGTAAGGTGAGTCAATGTCCTTTGTGTCACTCGTCGAAGTACATGGGTTTAGAGGTGTATATGTAATGAGATGATGTTGAAAGTTTAAACGAGACGATGACTGAATGCATATGCTGTTGCTCTTTTTGTTTTGCTTTCGTAATGTTAATTTGCCATCTTTTTGGTTTTTTGCTGGTGCATTATTGTATGGTAAAATGACTGCAAATGCATATGTTACTTTTTAACTTCTTTTTCCGTAGCAAAGATTGGTTTAGTAGACTTACTCTGGCACAAACGTTGATACGAAGAAGAATAACAAGTCTTTCAAGTATATTTGTCACTCAAAAGTACTGTTTCCATGCTTTGTTGCTTACTGTATTATGTTTATTTGTAAGACTTGAAAGGAAAATTACTTGTTTATAGAGAAGTATCCATATTAAATGCAAAACATGTATAATTATACTTTTTTATTTTATTTTTTTAGTATTTTGAAGCTCCCCTGGTGCTTCTACTTCATTATTAGAGGATAGAAATCACTAGTCATGTTTGCTTGGGATCATTTTGGACATTTCAACTTTGAAAATACCAGTTTAGACATTTAATTAATTCTGTGTTCTTTTGTGAAGAGTGTTACCCCTTCCCTTTAATACTTTAAACTAGAGTCAGATCTAAGTTTTGTAAAATAATAGCCGACCCTGCCCTTGTTTATATGAACTCAACTTTATATGTTGTTATACTTGAAATGTTTCTTGCCATCTCATCTGATTCACGATTAACCAAATACATATAGACCAATCTTGTTGAGGGGATTTTTCAAAATTTATATATGTTCCCCTATGTCTTATCAAGAAGTGATTCAATTCAAACTCATCAAGTGTTGCATATTTTGCCGATCGTCAAAATACACTAATCATAATGATGCCATTGTCCATTTAACAGATGTTTACCCTTGTTAACTTTAGACCAATGCAAACAAAACTACAAACCCAACCTAGCTTCAACACAAAAGTATGGGTTAACCAACCCAATTTGGGTGTTCTAAGTGGCAAAAGAAACTACAACCAACATCTAAATTTATAAGACTGAAATCAAAACAACACTGCAATATAATCCTAATAGTTGATAAAAATTGAATGCACTTGCTAAGTCAAGTTTCATCATATCATGTAGTAGTGTCATCTCATTACTTGAATAGAAGTTAGAACTTAATGAAAGGGTTTTTTTTTTCAAAACTACAAAAGCAAGTTTGTTCTATACCAAAAACCGGTTTGTCATGGGGAATTTATTACTAATGATTACACTCATGATTCTTAACAATTACAGGAAAGGGAAATCGGAATATGTTTGTTTCGCCCCCACACCTCGATCAAGTAATTCATTAGTAAACCCCATTGACATCTAACAGGGCAGGACTGGTCTGTCGAGTAAGTTAACTCCATGTTTCTTTTGCTCATTTACTTTGTTTTTAATATGAGAACAAAAAGTACGTGATTATGGAGAACAATTAAATTACCATGCGAGCTGTCTATATAGGATATTTGATATCGTTGGTGGGAAAACTCAACTTATTGTTCCGCCACAATGTTCGTATAGAAAATCGTTGCACAAACCATCCTGATCAATCTATAAATGATGACTATTTTATAAGTAACGGTATATATGGATGGAGGCCTAGTGCCAACCCGAGACTTGGACTTGAGTCTAGTGACTCTAGTCTCCATTAATCCGAACTTATCATGTACGAAAAGTAAATAAGTATATATCATCTTTTCTCTTTACGATACAATGGCAAACCTGTATTTCTCAAAAGAGGGTGGAAAATAAGAAGTAGTTGGAAGAAGAGAAGATGCTTTTTCCTTTGAAGGGTGTGGTGAAAATATGAACTTTTCTGTAATCATGCCCTGGAAAGGGATGACAAAGAGGAATATTTATCTATCGTGATTATTTTTTCAATTATGACTTCTATTATTCGACCTCCACTTCCACCTCCCAAACAAATCCATTGTCTTGTCATGTTTCTTGCTTTTTTTGTGTGTTTTTTTCTCTCTTTTCTCGAGTAATTTTACGGTATATACTCTTGTATTTCCTGAATTTTCTTTTCAACAAACCAATGCCAGAATCATAACGAAGTGTTTGTTGCTAATATGCTATGTTTAGCAACATCTCTTAAATAAATACATCATAACGTACCGTGAAAAACAATGGCCGAGTTGGGAAACTTGAATGGTGTGTTGAAATTAACTTGAAACTCATATGGATTTTTCATTCTTTGTACCTAGGTGGTGAACGGCTAGATTATGTAAATTTTGTTGAAATAAATGGTAAAAAGATTGATTATATCTTAATACGAGGGTTACTAAAGTCTTCTTCATCCTACTCCTAGTTCCGATCCCTTGACGGTAGCTAAAGACTAAGTTAACAATTTCATACATGCTAATCAAATCTTCAATGATTTTAAATTATTAACATACCACCTTTTTTTTCCAGTAAAAATTAACATACACTTCAACTAAATGCAATTAATATCTTTTGTTGGCCTGGTTGGAATTTCAGTAGGACCAAGGTATAAACAACATAATGATAACGTTAGCAATACTCACAAACTTTTTGTACAATGATAATGCAACACTTGATCGAACAGAAGAAAGAGAATGATTGTGCAATAAACATACCAAAATTCAAAATGATAAATGATGAAATAGATCAACATTATTTACATGGGTGTGAGAGCCAATTTTTGTTCGTATACCATCAATAACAGTTCATTCAATAAGGTATATTTTAATGATGATAACTACGGGGAACTCGATATGAGAAGCTCAATATCGTGAATACTTATAAACTCTGATCATGGAGAAAGGAAATAACAAATCTATGGCATAGAAAAAACGTTTATTTACACACCTTTTCAAATTTACTTATAACTTATAAGGGCCAAACTATTTTATAAGTAACTATGGGCCTTTTATTATTAAGTGGTAATTGCACTTTGTCGATGCATCTTTTAGGTTTTCACCAAATGTGGATATGGTAGTACAAATTCATTTGTTGATTTTTCTCTGGACCCCAAATGTTCATTTTATATTCTGTAAAAGTTGGAAACTTTAATCATTTTCGGTAGGTCCTTTCATCCAATAACCTAAAATCTAAGTTGTATGCACAATGGTTCGTACTATAAACAGCCAGTAAAAAAATTCTATACAAGAATGTTGTATTTTATTTATTTATTTCGGGTATCGGTTAACGATTCTCTTGTCAAAATATTTATTTAGTAAAAGAGTGTAAGAGATATTTCCGAGATTCCACTTAGGAACTCTGGTGTGTGAACTGACTCCGCGATAGGGCCAAAAATCGGATGCATTGCAATAACCATGAATACGTTGTTTTCATCAATATTAATAAATAAAAAACAAAAAAACAAGTGTTTTTTTTCTCATTGAGAGAGCTAGAAAGAAGCCTTAGTAGTTAGTACTTGGGTACCGTTAATTCAACCATTATCTATAATCTAGCTAACTATTTTTTGATATCATTCGCTCAATCAAATAATTTTATAAGTTATACTATAGTATATGTTTTCTAACAATGGAATAGTTTCAAGTATTGCAAATGAGTGACTTGATAAAAGTAGGTCCTTAACAGAATGTATGTAATGATTATGTAGATGATATTGGTGGGATCCATAAATAAAATTAGAAAAGCATACTGAATTGAAGGGTTAAGCAATAGTATTTTTATGGGTAAACCTCTTTTAATTTGTACAGTACCTTTTTCTTTGCCATGTTTATCAGCCACAATATCAAAAGAAGAGAAGAAGAAAAAAACGAAAAGGAGGTGATGTGGCGCATGTGATCCAACAGCCTTATATATAATTAAAACAAAACTTTATTAATATAAAAGGGAACTCATCCATCTTACATCAACAAAGTGAAAAAAAAAATTAGAAGAAAAAACCATTCTACCACAAATTAGTACAAGTCTTATCATGTTTTCTGATGAAATGAAATAAGCCACATTGAAAATAACAATACAAACTAAATCTTTGTTTCTAGCTAAACAAACTCGGTTTGCATCACAAACCCATTATTTTACTTATAACATAATCTCAAGATAAAATAGATAAGTGCTCATATATATATGAATTCAGAATTTAATCGACCTATTACTTTAAACAACGACAGCGTCAATAGTCTCACCTTGATTGTACTCGATGCCCCCTACTAATCATGAAGTGTTTTATTTCTGATATTCCGACTAGTGACATTATTTGTCCCAAAATCAGAATGAACACTATAGTTATCGATTGAGAAACCTTTATTATCGTTGTGACATGATGAGTCCAAATTATAGTCGTTCATAAGCTCTATTATATTTATGTTTAACGGAACAAATGCTTCAAAATCACCTGCAAGTTTAGGAGGCGCATTCTCCTTTTTTTTTTCTTTTTCTTTTTCTTATTTCTTTTTGTGACTGATTTAGTCTCTTGATCATCGCTTCTCATCAAGTTTGGGTTTCGTTCAACAGAATTTATATTCTCCTTGTTAATACTGGGTTGCTCACTACTAACACCACCTGTCTTATGATTTTTTTTGTTACTCGGCTTAAAAGTTGTTGCATTTAGAGATAAAGTCGAGGGTGCAAGCTTCGCATTACTTTCCTTACTTGAAACAACCGTAATCTTTTTTAAACTCTTTTCAGATGTTACCACCGAATCCGTATCACACCCAAGTTTATGAAAAGAATTATAAAGAGAATTATAGGCTACTTTTGTCTTATCTATGTTTAATCGGGGATTTGGAACTTCATTCTAGATTTGTAACTTAGAGTTTATTTTGCTTTAATTCAGACTTCTAGAATCAGAGTATATTTTATGGTCCAAATTGTTGTTTTTAAGTATATGTGTAGCTGACAAATTTTGACATGGCTTCTCTTGAAGTTGAAGTGTTAGAACGTCTTAGAACGCTGACCAAAGTTTTAGTTTTTATTTTAAATGATAATAAGTTTGAGGTTGTATTTTTCCACTACAAAAATTCCGATTTCACACGCAAACCGTAAATCTGAAATACGAACCCGTACTTAAGATCTACGGTTTACCTTATTTTTTACTGTATTTTGATTTTTTTGTGAAAAAATCATAAAAAATCATAAACGTATAAAACTGGTTATACTAGTTAAAAAATGAGTAAAAAAGATTTCAAAGTTATTTTTAAATTTTTTTTACTGATTTTTATTAATTTTTTGAGTTTTATTGCTATTTTTTACAAAAAAAAATACCATAAAAATTGTAAAATTAAGACAATATGGATGGAGAAGTTATAAATTGATTCTAAAAAAATGAATATACAAATTTACAAAGTGTTAATTAACTTCAAAAGTTACAAAGTTTCAAACTATAAAAAATTATTATTTTTTGATTATTTTGAGATTTTTAAGAAAAAGGATAGAAAGATTAAAAAATCTGAAAAAATTCTGTAAATTTGTAGACTCAATTTCTAACTTCTCCAACCATGTTGTATTAATTTTAAATTTTTTGTGGTATTGTTTTTTGAAATTATAAAAAAAAAAAGTAAAAATAACTTTGAATTTTTTTTACTCATTTTTTAACTCGTATAACTAGTTTTATATGTTTATGATTTTTTTCATAAAAAATAATAAAATAAATAAAATAAGGCAAACCATATATATTAAGTACGGTTCGTACGTGGAATCAGAATTTTTGTAGCGGAAAAATACAGCTTCCATAGTTCAGTGACAGTACTGGTACGTTCCTTGCGCTTTGGTACTCCTTTTCTGGTTTATTAAATCAAATAATCATTTTGCTGGAAAAAAAAATGTGTCCTTGAATCCTCTCATAATCTCATTAATTCGTAGTAATAATTTCATTGCAGATAGTATAAAAGTCTCCTTTTTTTATAAATAGGTGGAATCCATATATGTCTTCAATAGGGAAAATAATGTAAGAAATAGAAAGACATAAAAAAAAAGAAGAAAGTGTAAAGAAAGATGGTGGAGAAAGGCACATGTTGTTGCTCTCTCCTTTTAATGTAACTCTAAAGTGAGTTTTTATGGACTTCCTTTATTTCATAAAAAATGATGGACCACAAAAATCTATGTACTATTTACTATTTAGTACGTAATACCATATTCATTAATTATTTGCATGAACAATCTTTTTGATATTATGTTTCAAAATCTTTTCCGTATGATTTTGCTTTTGGTAATCTCTTTTTAGGGTCTACTTCATTGCATGGGAATTACCCAAGCCGTTTCTAATTCAAAATTAACCAACAAAACCTTTTCTAATTTAATTATATTGCATTGAATATTTTTTGGGGAATAACTTATTCTCATCAAATTAAAGCTTTGTTTACATCAAGTATTTAACAAGAAAAATGCTAACTTTTCTTCGAGTACTCAATAAGTTAAATAACAGATGAAAGGTGAAATGCATGGCATTTTTAGTAATAAAAAGCGATCCCGCCAAAGCCCGTTGGTCTGTATTCTAAAACTTCAGTGTTGGCTCGATTGATGCAGCAGTCAAAACTTTTTTTACAATCATCTAATCATATTTTATTTATTGTAAATTTGTTCTATGTTAAGGATTTTTTATGTTTCTGTTTTTCCTTTTTTGCACAAATTTCTATACAAATTATTATTTACAAAAACACTTAGAAGTGGTTTTGAACATATATATATATATATATATATAATAGTAAAAAATACGGAAAAGAAAATAAGGTCAGAGATAGGTCCTAGCAGTTGCTAAAGAAACAAATGCTACTTTGTCTGGTATGATAAATTTCTATTCAGTACCCAATTAATTTGAATATATTTTTTCTCTTCATGTTCCCATCATACTATACAAGTTTATCTGGACACGTACATAAGGCTTTATCCTACGTGTATAAAGACATGATATGACTATAATTTGTTTGTATACTAACTTAATTTTAAAGCAGTTTATGTACGTAGCAAATTGGAAAATTTTCAGAACCAGAGTTCGAATATGAAGTTTTATATGAGTATATATTCTAAAATTAGTCTAAGATCGATATTTGGAAGTTTAAAAAACATGAGAGAATTAGTGAAAAATACTTGAAAAATAATTTTCATATTATAACGGTTGGTAGATGTGTAAGATCAATTCAATTAAGTAGTTGAGTTACTCATGTTCAGTACAAATTAGCCTATAGTAGTTAATATATGTTATTTTTACCATGCATACGAGTTCTTCACTTTCGATAACAGCAAACTACTCAAGTATCAACTCTCCCGAATGAGCTTGAAAGTACAAATATAACTTCATAATTAATGTATCGCAAATATGATGAAAGCGGAACTGAGAAATGAGGTTGAAGATGATCCAAAACTTATCATTTGGTGAAAAGAAAATTGTTATTGATTTGATTAATGATATTGTGAAATAGACGCTTAAAGGTAAAGTGCAAAGATATAAAAATGAAAAAAAGGTCGACGATCTCTCACTATAGAATAGTTTGTAAATCTTTATCTTTTAGCACAAAGAAAGTGATCAATTCTTTGTTCTATTACCATATAGAAAATTTTGTAGTACTGTTCTTTATCTATGTCCTGATCACCTTCTTTTGGCTATGTTTTATTCTCATATACATAGTCGTATATTTACAGTGAAGTGAAACTAGCACTAGTACCCCTCTCTTGTTGAATGTTGAGGTAGCATATGAGTGACTGAGTCCAAAATAATCGTATGTATCACAAAGTTGCATATTAATTATGAGCACCTTTGTATTGCTCACTTTCTTGCAACATCAAAAAAGGAAGACTATTTACATTCATTTCAAACAAATAAAGTTTTCAATACTCAACATTCTAGAGAGTAAACAGATGTGTGGTTGAAATGTATGTGAAGAGAAGTGATCTAAAGAGATTACAAATTTCTCCAAAAAAAGAGTAAATATTAAAGAGTTACCAAACGGTGCAAGAAAATATATTAAGTATAAATTTTACAGCATTGAAGATCTCAATGATTAATTAAGTTTATATAGAAGAGTAAAAGTGGAGAGAGTCCCCAAAGAAGATTCTATTCTAATATCTCAAACCACAATATTGAAATTACACCCCCACCATCACCTCTCAGGCTCTCACATGACCAACCCATCCAACCTTACAAATATTAATTTTCTAATCCTAAGTTATGTTTTAAATAAGTTGAATGAGAATTTCAAGGAAAGACAACTTAGAACACAGACAGAATAAGGATAAACCCTAAATATAAAAATTGAATAGGGTAGAATATGAAAAATTAAATATGAAAATTTTATTTCATCTTTCCTAAGATCGAAGAGGAAGAATCAAAGTCTGAATAATACACGACAAGCTACAAGGTTCTTTCCCCTGTCTATTCCCACACTCGTTTTTTGTCACCTTCATTGATATTTGCTTACTTCAAGGTAAGGGGTTATACCATTTTATGGGGTTTTCTTATGGAGTACTTAGACCAACCGCATTAGCAGCGTTAAACATTTCATCAAACCTAACATATTTTATATCTTTTAATGAACAGTTTACATTTAAACAAAATTTCAGCTTACTTATTAATTTACTTATAATAACATTACATTATTTTTATTTATTTGTTTATTATTATTTAATAATCATAACAATATTTCAAGCACAAAAATATGAACTCCGTGATGGTTTCTTACTATTATATTCATCTAGTCAATCATATACATTATTCATATATAAGGTGAATTTTGTGTTCACTTAAATTTAGGAAATTTATTGGGTTTATGATTTCTGTCACTTTTTATACCATAATCATCAAATTTTAATAAAAAATATATTTTGAACTAACATATACGAATGATCTTATATCTTAATTATAACAATTTCCCTTGTATATTTTTCAAATGGGGAAATGTGGTAGAACAAACTATTAACTAAACAAAACAATCCTCTCAATTTAACATGACAGCTTAAAGTCCACTGAATTGGAAAGTGTCCCTTGCTCATTGAAATGATTTACGCAATCTATAATTATTATTAGTAAATCAATTGTAATTCATTTGTTTATCTACCTTTCTTATCAACACATTTACCATTACTATATGTAAAACAGTTGAGTTTTAATATATAAAAACTAGTAATTTTTGCCCACGCGTTGCGTGTACGATACGTAGTGACATAGATATGATCCCGACAAATAAATGTAATATTTTTTTTAAAATTTAAATATCGAATAATTAAATATAATTAATTAACAATCGTATATAAAGAGTAACATAATGTTTTACTCTTATAAAAAATACACAACGATTTTGTTTGCAATATAAATGTGTGGAAAATAACATTTTTTAAGTTATTTATGTATTTGAATTGAGTGACGACATTTAAGAGTAATTACAATATTAGAGTGGTGGTATTTTTTGAAAATTTGGGCAGTCTCAAAATGCTTGGATTGGCTTAGTATGATGTACTTCATTTTTAAAAACCCGAATTATCAAATCTTAATTATGATTTGGTACTAGCATTATGCAGCATCAAAGTTGAAGTAAAAATGTGTAGCATCATGTATCACCATGTAATAGCATCATGTAATATTTGTACTGATCTTTAAAAGTGTTTCGATATATGTATCTTTTGATAATTAAGTACCAATTATATGTATATTTTCATAATATATATGTTTTCGTAAAAGCATAATATATATGTTTTCACAAATATACGCATGTTTTGGAGAAGATTTAATTTAGTACTTGCAAGTTTTATTTTCTGTTTTTAGGCATTATCTTTGTAATTTCAACACCTGAGCAACTTTGTTTTATTTTGTTTTTGTGGGGAGTTTTTCCCACATTTTTATTTCATCAATAATAATAAAAATATAGGTTTTCCCCATCATTAATTAAAAAAAAAATGTTTTCACAAATGACTTTTTCAACACTTTCGTGAGTAAGACTCGACTGTGTTCATCAGACTGGTCAAAAAATGAGACAATTTGTCAACAAGTGAATCATAAACGCAATTTTGTATAGACTTGTGTTGATGCCGGTCGCCATAGTGAAAACAAACTCAACATATCAGATAAATTCTTCCGATCTAAAGGGAGGAAAAAACGTAGATGCGACCCTGTGTCGTTTTTCATCAAATGGCGTGTTCTTATAAATGTTTTCCATGTAGTAGGCCTCAAATTTGAGGTAGGAAACAATTTGTTTCCTTAAATATAGTGTATATGTTTTGTTTTCTCTCTTGCTTCATGTCTTTGGTATATAAATAAATGTGTAAGTTGAAATTAGCATGAAACATTGATTAAAAATAGACGAAGTTACTAAAAGAAAAATATGAGCAGATCTAGTGATAAAAATACTGAACTTGAACTTGGTCTATTGAAGATTTGTGTTGCTACCAATTAAAACTCAACAGAAAATTAGTGAACATTAGTGAGGCACATGCTTAAATTAAATAAAATTTACAACGCAAAATTCTTACTTGTTTTGTCTCCAAAGTTATGCTAAATATATGTTTATTGATCTTTTGTATAACTTAAATAAACTTATGAGGACATTCTTACGTACAGTTTCATTTTAACCAAAAATTTGAGGTACTACAAGGAGCATTTTATAACTATATACTGAGACCTACAAAATGGTGAAACGTGTCTAGATCTAGAAATACACAAGTAGCATGAATAGACAAGGTGTACGTATTACTGAGAATGAGTTTAAAATTAGCATGTTTTAAGAAAGTGAGAAAAGAACAAAAGAGTATTCACGAGAAGGGCATAAAAAACGTACAAAAACAAAATTCAAACGGAAACAAAAGAGGGTCTGTGCTACCATGTCAGCCGCTGCAATGCTTTCAGAATGCTTGCATACTACATTTTTATATTGCGTTAAATATTTTACTAGTAGCTACTAAAACTTTCCATAGTTTTATTAAACAACTTTCTTGATTCCCTATCTTTCCAACTGTTGCAATGTTGAAATTTTGAACTATTGATAAAGATGATCTTTGTTGTGAATCGGAAAGTCATACTAAATTATGAAGAAAGGAACTCTTGACGATCGATCTTTTTTTTTTGTAAAATGTTTATATTAATTATTTATTGTGTTGGGGGTGGCGCACCATATAACACACACACACACACACACACATATATATATATTGGTGGGATACACCCACTATTTCATTAACGATGAATTGTCGTAAAGACTTTATTATATCTGAAATGACGCACTAAAATTCGAATTTAAAGTATGTTTTAACTCGACTTCCTAGTATAGAAATTGTACCTCCGGCATGGCTATAAGAATCTAAGACATGAATTTTAACCATTCACATAACCAATTCTCCTTTCTCCATTGATCAACCCTAGCTATTACCTCTATGAAAATATAGAGATTAAATATCTCCAGTCATTTTTTAAATATTTGGGGACTATAATTGTTTCCATTGAAACTATAAGGTTAGAATAAATTTTCTAAATAAAATAAATGGCACCATTGTATAGTTAAAGATGTGTATAGGGAGAGAGTGTAGAATAAAAGAGTAGGAGAAGGTGAAGACTGAAGAATAGGATAGTAGTTTTGCTTGGTCAGGAATCTTTAGAAGGTCTTCTTTTTTCTTCTTCTTTTAAAGATCATTTGCTAAGTAAAACTAATTTCTAAAGTTTTTATTGGATATCGGAACTTGAAACTGACAATTTATTATTGGGGTTTTCATGATTCTTCTAAATTTGTCACATGCATAGTCTTGTTCAATTCTCATTTTTTGTAGTAATATTAATTCATGCTTGCAAATCCTTAAAACCAGTTTTTATTATCAAGAGTTGAAGTGAATTTTTTAGCGATAGTTGTCCATTATGTCTCACCCTTCTCAGAAAAATCACTTTGATTTTAAAAAATGAATAATGATACAATAGAAGCAAGTCTTGGTGGTATAATTTGGGTGATGACTTTATATTACATAAAGAGAAAAGGCTAATCGTTCTAAATTCACCAAAGTTTTTTGGCTTGTTATTTTTAGAAATAAGTGTCAAAGACAATGGTAGTTAATTAAGGACGCATGTACACAACACATATATAGTTTGCATTTAATCGAAAAAACCTATATAAGAAAATGTCATCATAACAACAAAATTTTCATTAGTTTTTGTTGTCATGTGTCATTAAATTTTAGCAACAACATAGCAACTGATTAGGATGTTTTGTTTTTTTTAATAATTTAATAACACTCACTGTATAAACTCGAATCAATGAAGATTTATTGTTATACTAACAATTTCTTGCAGCAGACATGAAAGATGAAAGACGTCTAATGATAGATTAAATGGGAGAAATGCATGATAGCTACGATTTTTACTGCGATTTTTAAAGGTTAAGAACTAAAATTGGGCGTATTTTTGTGGAATATATAATCAGTAACGCTCTCAACCAGACTGATTACCAGACAATTTTTTATATAATTTTTAAAATTCTTTTGACACCCAACCAAAATAAAAATAAAATCTCAAATATAATATTTATGAAACTCTAGTTGATACTACCCTAAACTTAAATATCAATTAAAAATATTTAAAATTTTAATGATTTTAATATATTTTATTTGACTATTCAACAAAATAAAACTTCAAATATAATATTTATGAAACCCTAGTTGAGACTACCATAAATTTAAATATTAATTAAAAATATTTAAAATTTTAATGATTTTAATATATTTTATTTGACGATTCAACAAAATAAAAACTCAAATATAATATTATAAAACTCTATTTCAGACTATCCTAAACTTAAATATTAATTAAAAATATTAAATATATGGCCGAATAACATACTCTTGAATTTCTTGAATTTCGGGGTGAAAATAAAATTCTAAATTTACATTAAAAACTGGTGTGTCGAGAGTATTGAGTCTATCTCTATATAATTAGTCATCATATTCGTATAGTTTTACCTTGGGCCCGGTAAATTATGGTAAGCCCCCACCTCTACTGTCATTTTTTATGGGAAACGAATCAATGGCTTACTTTAAGCTCTTTATTTGGTGGAAAACCATTACTTTAATGGTTTTAAATTTTCAACCCCTTGTAATTTGTTTCTGATTGATTAAAATGCTAGAGTAGCTAGTACTTACTCCTACTTTGAAAAAAATACTAAAGTAGGAGTAATTGAGTATTTTCTAAGAATTAAATAAGCGATATAATTAATACTATGTATAGAGTAAATTCTTTTTTTCGTGCATGCGTAACTCATCCTATAATACTAGGCAATAAAGTTTATATATATAGAATTTGAAGAAAAGTAAAAGATACAGTGCAAAAAAGTTTAGAAGGCTGCATTTTTGGTTCTTTTATTGGAACCTTTTTGGCCAATAATTCAAACACCTGAGCCACGTTAACAAACATAGGTTAGCAAACATCAAGAGAAGACAAAGTGGGAATATGCATGAACGAAAGTATATCTCATGACAAGATAACATAATTAATATAACAAATATCGCTAGAAAAAAAAATTTGGATTTGCAAGAATATGGTTTCATATTTAATAGGGACATTGTATTAGTCAAGACGGAACGACTAAAAGCCGGATTTTATCAACTCATATAGCCGGATTGATGGCATGGACATGGATTTGGCTCATTTGGCGAGCTGATGAAGTGGTGACTGAAATATTATCATCAAGTTTACATGAGTATGCTTCTGTAGTGTGTTGGATTGGATAAGAGATGATCAAGTATTTATCGACTACGATAAATTAGTTGCTCGAACATATTTATAGTAGTTAATGGAAATTTTTTTTCGAGCATGCACATATTTTTTCTAGAATAAGAGCGACTCATATTGTTTGCATTTCCATAACATGATATATAAATCTTTCGTCTCGGCAACTCTTTTGCTTTCGCAAGCATGACGAAGTCACGTCAAACGAACAACTCCTCTATTTTGTTAAAGTCGCATCCATAATACCTCTCGTCAAGGTGTACTATCGAGAGTCACGATTTATGATACATCTGTTTTTCTCCATGTTTAATCTTCAACAGTTTCTGATTTGTGTTTGCATTCTAATTCCTTTGCCCTATCTTGGCAAACTTTCTCTTTAGTGTAACAGTTTTATTTTAGGCTGTTGGGCATTATGTATTATTGACGTTTTATGTTTATTATGGAGTATTTTCCGTCATCCCTAATTTTGAAACACCACATTTTTTCCTCTTTTGTTAATTAATTAATTAAAGAAATGAATCTATATTAGATATAGTCGAATTTATGCCGTTGGCCTACAGATTTTCTTTCTGTACTTATATTTCAATTATATGGTTAGAGTCTAAATCTTATACCGCATTTCGTGTCCCATTGATTTTTTAACCCAAAATCATTATTAAATTTTTTTAAAAAAAATACTACAATTACAATTAGACATGTATTAATACATTCCAATATTTTATTTCTTACCAAAAATTCAAATATGCTTTATTTTGGAAGAAAAATACGAACTAGTGTAACTTAAATATAAATTCCAAAAAAAAATAATGTAACCAAACAATAGTCTCAATATTATGAAATATGTCTAGAATACTTTGTCAAAGTTTATAAAAAACACAAAAAAGTTATAAAAAATCGAAATTTGAGCGAAATTATAAGATTTGAACTCATATCTTTAGACTCATAAATGGTATTTTTTAATTAAAAAAAAATGGGACATTTTTGGAAGTAATGAAAGGATAAAAAGGAAGTAGAAGAAAAATGGCGTCACACCAGACTTATAAAATCACATCACGTAATTCGAAGACATATATATTCAAAAAACAAGTATATATATATATATATATATATCTTTTGCAATGGTGTAGAGTATAGAACATGATGGTGTGGTTCGAATTTTGAAAAGGGAGTGTTTGATTACTATTGGCATTAAACAACAAATGCATAACTACAAAATAGAGTAATAGAAGACACTCGTTTGACGTGAAGTGATACCATATTCCTCTTCACATCTACTTAAATAAATAATATGTATCCATATGATATTAAATGAAGTGTCGAAACTACCCTTTTGGGGGGAAAATCCTGGAGTATCAATAATAATAACAAAAATTAAACATAAAGAAAACACATTTGTTATTTTCTTCCTAACTATAATGTTTGCTAAAGTACGTATTATCAAAAAGTTAAATCTTTTAAAGGAATGCAAGTAAACAATATTACTGTTGTCGTTTTGACCTCTTGAAATACTTTAAATCGGTTTTTCTTTTCATTATAATTATGATAACCTTTCAATTGGTTGTGTACTTCTGTTAGTAAACTTGTCTCTATTCTAGCAACTGCTTTATATATAGTCCTTGATTTTGAAAACCATTTCCTAATGTAGCTGATATGGCAGTACTAAAAGAAAGTACTAACTCATGTGACCGACCTTAAATAACATTTGTACATTTTAATCTTATTCTTATGAGTACATACTACAGAGTAGAGACTATGAATCCCTTAGAAATCACAACTTGTTTCAAATTTGGTACTTGTTAGTATACCAAAAATACATTTTCTCAAAAAAATAAAACATTTTCTCTTATCATTTTTGCTCATCAATAGCTTATAATCATTCAATAACATTGATTCCTAGATATCGGGCTTATGCTTCAAAAAAGAAAATATTACTACTTTTTTTCCTTGCAAGCAAGTGAACAATGAAATATAAAGGCAATAAAATTAGGTTAGTACAAATGACTAACTCAACTAATTAAGCTTTACAAGAGCAATTCAGTAATTAAATACACAAAAATTAAGAAGTTTGTAAAATCAACGAACTAAGATACTAGTAACGCCAAACTGGTTAAATCTTTACAAGTTTTATGGTAAACTACCTGTCAAAAAATATACAGTACAAGATACAAGTACAAAAAAAAACATTCGTTTTAACAAAACCGGTTGTGTGCAACTATTTGTCGCACATTCATGCAACGTTTGATGAGTGTCATTGCTCTATCTGGATACACATCGATCATAGATGACCCTTAATGAGTCTTTGTATGGGTACGTCTCAAAAAATATAAAGTACTATAAAGATACAAGAAAAAAAAAAGGCTTATTAACAAAAACCGGTTGTGTGTAACTATTCGTCACACACTCATGCAACGTTTGATGAGGGTCATTGATCTATCTGGATACACATCGATCATAGATGACCCTTAGTGAGTTTTTATAAGGGTGTGTGTTAAAATTTATATAGAATTATGATATAAGATTAAGTAGAAAATTACAAAAAGAAAAGACCATAAAAAATAAAAAGGGTAGTATAGTGATTTCTTCTAAAATCCCACTTTGTTCGTGATTTTTAAGTGCGTGTGCGCGGACTCAATTTCTAGAAAGAAAGAGAGAGTCACGGGTTGTTCTTGAAAGGCTCTTATTTTTCTCACACCTTTTATATACAAATACAAAAATACAAAAATACATAACACAAACACTCACTATATATTTCTTTCCACCCTAGTTACTCCTAAAAATAACCAACAAAATGGCACTAATGTTAGATAACTGTGAGGGTATTCTCTTATCTCTAGAGTCTCATAAATCAGTTCCAGCACCATTTTTAACTAAAACTTACCAGTTAGTTGATGATCCAGCTACTGATCATGTCGTTTCTTGGGGAGACGATAATTCTACGTTTGTCGTTTGGAGGCCACCGGAGTTTGCTCGTGACCTTCTTCCTAATTATTTCAAGCATAATAATTTCTCTAGCTTCGTTCGCCAGCTTAATACCTATGTATGTAGCTGTTTTTTGTTTAATTTTTTTATGTCCATTAAAATGTTTGTCTTACACTGTCTTTTTGGGGAGGAAAAAAAGTGATTTTAGAAACTTTGTGTCTGTTCTTCCGGGTTTTAAGACTAGTATATGTTTTGTTAATTAAAAATAATAATGTGTTTAGTTTTTGAGATTTTTTTTATCATATTATTATTAGACCTTGAACTTTCTGTTTTGATCCGAGTCATTACCAATGCAATAAAAGTTCCTTTTATATACAATAATAGTTTTTACTAAAAAAATAAAAAGGATTTAGAACTCCTATCAGAGTATTAACTTATCACTTACCTGTGTTTAATTAGTGGAAATGAAATTAAAATATGCAGTATACTGTTGGTATAATTTTTAAGATTAATACTTTCTTCAAACCAATGTTCAAGTAGTGCCTCAGATAAAACATTTCTTAAGTTTCAAGCACTGTTCGCTAATTAATAGACATTTTAGTTTGGTTTATTCCTTATAACCTCATAATTTGTACTTTAAAGATTAAATTTCTGAAAACCTTTTTCATTTAGGTAGTCTATATTTCCTTAACAAGGAGTGTTCCTACTTGAGCTGGTAGTATTTGGCTATTTTGTGGTTTGTTTATTGTTCTTGAATAAATAAGCTAACTTAATTTGAGACATTAAAAACTTGGCTAATTCAGCAAGGTTTCTAGTTTTGCAGTCAAAAGACAAAAAAATAGCCATCACTTTTAAGTTCACATCTAGGTACAGTTACTACAGTACAACCAGTAAAAAAAAAAAAAAAAAAAGAACGCCAACTTAACGGCCCTTGCACCACTGTTAGTTGGAAATTTGTGTATATATCATCACATTATGTAAAGTGTGATTAGTTTTACTAAACTTTTATATTTTTTTTTGTGATATGGAACTAGGGTTTCCGAAAGATCGTGCCGGACAGATGGGAGTTTGCTAACGAGTTCTTCAAGAAAGGACAAAAGCACCTCCTCTGCGAGATCCATCGTCGCAAAACCTCCCAGCTGCCACCTCAGATGTCTCCAATCTGTGGTGGAGGGCCGAGCCCGTTTTTTACATATCCAGCCCACAACCACCGTCCTAGCATCTCTCCGCCAGACTCTGACGAACAAATCTGGCCGGAGTCGCCGCCATCTGTGCCAACAGGCGGAGGCATGTTTGGTACCTCTGTAGCCGCACTTTCTGAGGACAATCAAAGACTACGGAGGAGCAACACGATGCTTATGTCCGAGCTAGCGCATATGAAGAGGCTATACAATGATATTATCTATTTTGTTCAGAATCATGTGAAGCCTGTCGCACCTAGTAATGTGCACACTTCACCGAATCCGAGCAATATGATTGGGTACAACAATGTGCAAGCCTTGGGATCGTTACATGCTAACAATGCTCCGAAAGAGGGGATGAAACTGTTTGGGGTGCCGTTGCAATCAAAGAAGAGACTACACTCGGAATATTCTTCTAACTCGGTTGAAACTAACAAATCGAGGTTTTTGCTTGAAAAAGATGACTTAGGGCTAAATCTCATGCCACCTTCCTAGCTAGTATTCCCTTTAGAGCTAAATAAGGATTTCTATTTTAGTTTCTTGTTTTTCATCTTGATAATTAATTAGTTTTCTCACACTTGCTCATTTCCTTGTTTGATAGTGTATGTGTGTTTTGACTTCATTTTTGTGTACATAGAAGACCTTAGTTCTAGTTGATGCTAAATGGACGTTTAGATGGATGGAACTTGGAAGGGTTTTCGAATAAATTTCTAAGGTTTTAAAATTTTGTTACAAAATTTAAATTTGATACTGCATTCTAATCATAAATAATTATCAACTACGCATCTGGTATAAAGAGTATTTTTAAAATAATAATAAACTGGTACAAGGGGGGGAAAAAGGAGGACAATAAATTGTTTGTCAAAATAAGGACGAACTCTACTTTCAAAAGAATAAAAAAGGACGAACTCTCTCTTAAATCACTTGGTCAAAAATAAAAAGTAAAATAAAAATCATCTTAAATCAATTCATATGATTCTATTTTGGAAAGAAACGAAGGATTTAAGGATGGATCATCGACAGATAACATCTCATGATTGATGGTTCTGTTCTAATTTACAGCTTTTTAGTTTTGATTCGGACGAATTCATGTCATATATAGCCTCATAGGAGATGCTTCCTCTTCCCTATATACTAGGAATTAATTATTTTCAAAATGGAATATATTATAACAATAAATGATTTTTTTTTAAATGCTTGTGAGAATTCTTCTATATGTTTGGTATAGTAGTGAATGCAATGTACTCGAATATTTGTTCCTAAAAAACCTTCTAAATATCGATTGATAAACCCTTGGAAAGTGTTCGAGTTTGGTGTAAGATATTAAAAAAAATTGAAGTATAATTAAAGTACATCTTTTGAATTTATTTAAACCATTCTGACGATCGTATACATATTCATATTTATCAAGTCTAAAGATGAAAGCTTAATCTTTAAAAGGAATGACCTGATATTCAAAACACAATTAATAGCACTACTGTTTGAAGATTTGTAAGAAATGATAGAAGTTGAAATAAATGATATTATAAATACTGTTATTATCACAATGTAGTATATCTACCATGCCATTATGCACCAATTATCATCATCATAGCAACATTAATTCAAGAACAGGATTTGTAAAATTGATACTCCAAAAAGGCCATCATTATAAAGTTATCTTGATTAAGGTGACCATACTATTTTGAATATTTTCTTTCCGTATTACTCGATTACTAGCACGGTTACTCACGCAAACTCATAGTAATAAAAAGACAAAAAGAAGAATACAACCACACATACATATATGAACCAAATAATAATAATTAGAAGGTAAAAAAGGTGTGTGTAATTCGATGAAAGCGAAATATAGAAGAACAAAAAAATGATGCTCGAAACGTTTCTATCAATGCTTCTATATACTTCTTTTTCCATTATCAGAAGAAACCTTTGCTTTTTCCCACTTCAAGTATAGTCTCACTCTATATACCCTCTTTGACTGCTACAAATAGATTAATTTGTACATGACTAAAAAAGATCTCTTTTATTTAATGACTTTGCCATATATCCCCATACAAGGAAACTTTCACAATAAAGTTTGACTAAGCATTATCTCCACTTGGGCTTTTGCTTTATTGACCAAAATTGTTTTTTTTATACATATTTTTTTTTAAGTAATTTAATTCTAGAACAGAGAAACTCTGCAGGGAAACATGTGGGAGAGAAGAAGAAAGCGATGCTACTATTTTGAATCTAGAGATGGAATGTGGGATTGGAAAATCTTTGTCGTTCAATGATTTGGTATTTAGTATAAAGTTTTAATTTAATACATGTAACGCTTATATTAAGAAACCCTATATCTTGTCTTTTTTTTTATTTTGTTGGTGTGGTGAATATGTGTGGCACGTGACCTGAAGATGCACGTGCATCGTATAACCATGTTTTGTTTTAACTGAGATAAAATAAAATAAACTAATAGTAATAGACGTGGATGGGCAAATAATTAAGAAAGTGTGTCAGACTGTAATTAATCAAGTTATTTTTCCATTTGACAAAGAAAATTAACTGTAGTGTCTTAGTGTGTATTTGTATTTTCCATTATTAATTTATAAATCTTGTACATGCATTTACTGAACTTGTAACAAGATGGCATACTAGATTCGTTTGTTTTTATATATATTGTCAATATGGAATGATATTATTAATAATTAGTTTTCTAATTAAATTGTATACAAGAAAAGAAAAAACTCAGAAAAAACAAATAAAATAAACAACAAAGTTATCAACTTATAGGTAGATTGAGAGCAATCAACTAGATCTAAAATATTCCAAGGATCGTTAAAATAATTTGTCTCTATATGACAGTAAAAATCACTATGGTCTAAGAGCACTCGCATCAGTTAATTTATATCATAAATTTACTTTAAATATGAGTAGATTATTCTAAAATATGAATAACTTGTGAAACAATAGCAACTTATTACTTTTTGCTAAACACATTTGTAATTTCTCTTGAACTATTTGTTTTTAATTAAATTATCCACTTTTTTCTTTTCTAAAGAACTGAATATTATTTTCTACATTTATCAAACTGTTACTACTTGCTTTTTTTCTCTTTATCACCTAAACATTGATTTTACTTGAATCTCTTTAACTTTTTTACTATATATCAACTTAAACTTCAAAGCCAATTTTATTAACTAATCATTAGAACTCTCTTGTACTAGCATTTTTACTATTTCTTACTCTTTCTTCATTGACATTCTTATTAAAATACCAATCTCTTTGTGCGAAATCTTATCCTTACTTTTATATTTTGTCATTTTGAGTTTTTTTTTCAATTTTTCTGACTTTTCCACTTTCAAATTAACCTTACACTTTGAAATTTGAATCATCACGACCTTTCTTGTGACAAGCATAACAAAACTTTGGCTCATTTGCAAGTCCTCGTTGGCACTTTAAATAACACAATTTTGAAAATTTATTCATATATATATATCCAGTTCCCCATATTAGACAAATAACCAAAACTTAAAGACTCTGGCCCTTTATTTTTTTGTGGTATTAACAGAAACCTCTTGAGACCATCAAATATTTTTCAAACATATCTAGCTAGTTTTAAATTAAATAACATTGTTATTAAGCTCTTAGATTCTGGATAACAATATCAAATAATTCTGTACATGCAGATAAAAAGTGAGATGTGTATATACTCAAAAGAAACTTTAGAAACAGAAGAGGGGTAGTGTGTGTTTGTGTTGTATAATTGTATGTGGTTAACAGTCGGATCGGACCATGGCTTACACAGTTCTTGAAAGTTTGAGGGCAAAAAAAAAAGCAAAAAGCAAAAGATTATAACAAAGACTTGTTTGTTTCTTTGAGTTCTTTTTATGCACTTTACTGGCTTCTTCTTTTTCCTAATCCACTTTGTTGACAATCGTGAGTTTTCATGTTTTGATTAGCTCAATGTTAAAGCTAAAAAAGCAAACTTAGATTACTAATATTTGACAAGTATACATAACTTTTTTATGAGCATCTGCACCTAGAAAGTATGCATGCATACATCTACATATATTTTGCGTGCCGGCCATGTAAGATTGAAGCATGTAGTCCACTGTCCACCTTCAGATAGAACATACAATTGCACTATTTTCGGCGGGGGTGTTTCCGTACCGCATCAGTCAGTGGCGGAGCCAGAACTTTTGTCCAGGAAGGTCGCATTTTGTATACAAAATCAACCCCCGTCGGTCGTAAGAAAATTTCTTATTAAACATAATCAAGTTTAGATTCGGACATTTTTCTGTGAGTTTTTTTAAAAGAAACTGTAAAGATTTATCTGAAATTAGAACAATGGAAAAAAACCATTTATTATAAATCAAGATTGAATTTGTTGTTTTTGAAAAATAGGGCTAATTACATTAACTGTCCATCTAGAAATTAATGTTTCTCCTTTTTATAAATTATTATCAAAAACACTAAACATATGGACGATATTAATTAAAAGTAGTGACGAGACTAATGAGAAAACTGAATCTTATATTTTATTTTTAAAAGTTAAGATTTTGTAGACCTGTCTTATGTTTTTATCATGAAAGATGACTACTAATTTTACAAAACAAAACTAGTGGGGTGTATAGTATTTAATAGATTTAAGTGATCATGTCTATAATTAAGTCTAAATAAAAATTGTTTGTAAAATAATGTATGTAGTGTACACGTTTGTATTGATGTTATAAATGACAAAATTAGCCCCTCCATTCTTTTTCTTTCTTTTACTATCATTTATGTGCAGTAACACATTTAGTTATATTTTTATTGGATATTTTAAAGAGAAAATGGCAAGATAGTAATTTCAAAAATTCAAAGTTGAGGGGGTCATGTGACCTCTCTAGCACCTATGTAGTTCCGCCTATGGCATCAGTAGTAAGTTCCACTTCATGAATACTCCCGATATTGAAAAATGTATGAAAAAGAATAGCAAATAAGAAGATTACGAACTCTCATCGGAAGATAATATAATATTAAAGTCACACCCGATAACTCGGTCATTGGACAGAATCAAGAGGGAGGTTTATAAAGGTCGTATGCCTTTGTATTAATTTCATGATATAATAGGCCTAAAATAAGGATTTTAATTTTATTCTAATGGATCGTTTTGAGTTTTTAACAATTTACTCTTCAAAATAACAACAATTGTCATAGATAATTATCCCTAACTTCGTTCTTATATAATAAACAAGGTGTCTTTCGCAACATTTTTGTTGTTGTTGAAAAACTGTTTAAAATAGCAATAAGGAAAAACGCTTCCTTCAAAAAAGTAGTATTGTAGTGTTTGAAACCAACTTTTATATATATATATATCTAATTTACATTTTATGTCTTTTTTTTATACTTATTTTTACATATAAGTGGCTTGTATATAAATTCAGAAGTGTTAGCCTAGTGAGGGAGAACCCGCACTCTCAACCAAGAAGTGCATGACTAAAGTCTTACGTTTCTAACTCGAGTTTAGAAGGAAAAAAACATTACATTTCTAGATTATCTGTTTTTAGACCTTTTGATTTTGTTGACTCAAAAACTCGTTTTTGTTCTACCCAAAAAGCAAAACAAGCTATCACAAGTGTTGGTTTAGCCAAAGTCTTGCCGTTCTAAAATTTGAAACCAACATTTAAGACCAAAAAGTATTAGGTGCCTATATGTAGTTTTTTTTATTTTCTTTTTTGTTTAACGTCGGTCAGCGCTAGAGTCCGGACAATGGTCTTAATCAAACTTGTCAGCTCAAAGGTGTTTAGACAACAAAGTTTTGTTAATAATAGGTTAAGAAGGAAAACATTTTCTAATTAGTTTTTGCAAAGAGACACCACTCGTTAAATAGAAATGTTAAATGGGTACAACCGATCGCACAATCACTCAATTTGGAAACCAACATTCAAGTCCGAGAAAGTATAAGTTTGTGTCAACGGCCCATATCCAAAACCCAAAATTAGTACGACAAAAAAAGCCCATAGCAAAACAACCCATTCATATTGATTAATCTCCCGTCTATATTAGGTTCCAATTCAAAAAACACAAAAACAGAACTCCCTCACTCTGTAATGGAACCGGAATTGGTGCTGGCCACGTCATCAACCGACGTCGATATAGGGTACTTGACCTACATACCGGTATAGAGAACACACTATACCGTTCATGTTCCATTACATAACATGGTCCGGCTGATAGACGACCGGTTTATTTCCCCAAAATATATTTAATACAGTATGTTTAGCAGAAAGACGGATATCTCTTATTAAATCACTTGCTAAGAAATTTTATTATTTTTCAATGAAAAACCCTTTTTGCTATGTGTCAACGGCCCATATCAAAAGCCCAAAACTCACAAACCAAAAAAAATCCCAAACAAACACAAAGCATATCATAATCCCCCATTTACATTACATTCACTTTAAAACCACAAAAAAGCATAAAAAAAAACATATTTTCCTCACTTTATAATGGAAGCTCAGTTGGTGTTGACCACGTCATCAACAGAAGCCAGTATAGGGTGTTGAGACCTCCAAATCGGTACGAAAAATATACTGTATATGTCATGTTCTAGTTCTTCACATGATTTCACTTGCTATGTACTAAAAATTAAATAATTTTGTTTCTAGATACTAGATTTATTTTTTCCTGAAAGTATAAACTTGTATCAACATCCCATAACAGCCCAAAACTCACAATAAAAAAGGCCCAAAGCAACACAATAAAAGCATAATGAAAACACAAAAATAAAACCTTTCGTTTTTTTATTCACTCTCTTTCACTCTACAATGGAACCGGAGTTGGTGTTGACCATGTCATCGACGGAAGCGGGTATAGGATGCTAGGACCTACAAACCGATACGAATAATACACGATACAGGTCATGTTCCAGTCCTTCACATGTGGTCTCGCTTGTATTGTATATTTGTATTAAATCTTAAATAATTTCGTTTTTGAAGACCGGACTTTGATTTTTTTCGAAAAGCATAAGCTTGTGTCAACTGCCCTACCAAAATCCCAAAATTAAAAAGCCAAGAAAAAAAGCCCAATATTAAAAAGCCAAGAAAAAATCCCAAAACAACACAACCCATCTTCAAAAAACACAAAATTACAAAATTACAACTTTGACGCTTTTTATTTATCCACTCTCTATATATAATGGAACCGGAGTTGGTGTTGGTCACGTCATCAACAGAAGCCGGTATAGGATGTTGGGACCTACAAACCGGTACGAATAATACACGATACATATCATGTTCCAGTCCTTCACATGGTCTCGCTTTTATTGTACTAAAATTTAAATAATTTCGTTTTTAAACACCGGATTTTAATTTTTTTCGAAAAGTATAAGTTTGTGTCAACCACCCTACCAAAAGCCCAAAATTAAAAAGCGAAGAAAAAAGCCCAAAACAACAAACACAACCCATCTTCAAAAAACACAAAATTACAAAATTATAACTTTGGCGCTTTTTATTTATCCACTCTCTATATATAATGGAACCGGAGTTGGTGTTGGCCACGTCATCAACAGAAGCCGGTGTAGGATGTTGGGACCTACAAACCGCTACGAAGAATACACGATACATGTCATGTTCCAGTCCTTCACATGGTCTCGCTTTTATTGTACTAAAATTTAAATAATTTCGTTTTTAAACACCGGATTTTAATTTTTTTCGAAAAGCATAAGTTTGTGTCAACCACCCTACCAAAAGCCCAAAATTAAAAAGCCAAGAAAAAAACCCAAAACAACAAACACATCCCATCTTCAAAAAACACAAAAATACAACTTTGGCTCTTTTTATTTATTCACTCCCTCTATATATAATGGAACCGGAGTTGGTGTTGGCCACGTTATCAACAGAAGTCGGTATAGGATGCCGGGACCTACAAACCGGTACGAAAAATACACGATACATGTCACGTTCCAGTCCTTCACATGGTCTCGCTCGTATTGTACTAGAACTTAAATAATTTCGTTTCTAAAGACCGGACAATTTTTTTTTCCAAAAGTATAAGTTTGTGTAAACCATCCTACCAAAAACCCAAAATTAAAAAGCCAAGAAAAAAGCCCAAAACAACAAACACATCCCATCTTCAAAAAACACAAAAATACAACTTTGGCTCTTTTTATTTATTCACTCTCTCTATATATAATGGAACCGGAGTTGGTGTTGGCCACGTTATAAACAGAAGCCGGTATAGGATGCCGGGACCTACAAACCGGTACGAAAAATACACGATACATGTCATGTTCCAGTCCTTCACATGGTCTCGCTCGTATTGTACTAAAACTTAAATAATTTCATTTCTAAAGACCGGACTAATTTTTTTTCTCCAAAAGTATAAGTTTGTACTAACCATCCTACCAAAAACCCAAAATTAAAAAGCCAAGAAAAAATCACAAAATTAAAAAGCCAAGAAAAAAAGCCCAAAACAACAAACACAACCCATCTTCAAAAAAACACAAAAATACAAAAATACAAAAATACAAAAAAACAAATTTGGCTCTTTTTATTTATTCACACTCTCTCTGTGTATAATAATGGAACCGGAGTTGGTGTTGGCCACGTCATCAACAGAAGCCGATATAGGATGCCCGGACCTACAAACCGGTACGAAAAATACACGATACATGTCATGTTCCAGTCCTTCACATGCTCTCGCTCGTATTGTACTAAAACTTAAATAATTTCGTTTCTAACTACCAGACTAATTTTTTTTCCAAAAGTACAAGTTTGTGCTAACCATCCTCCCAAAAGCCCAAAATTAAAAAGCCAAGAAAAAAAAGCCCAAAACAACAAACACAACCCATCTTCAAAAAAAATACAAAAATACAAAAAAAAAAACAAATTTGGCACTTTTTATTTATTCACACTCTCTGTGTATAACAATGGAACCGGAGTTGGTGTTGGCCACATCATCAACAGAAGCGGGTATAGGGTGTTGGGACCTACAAACCGGTACAGAGAATACAATGTACCGGTCATGTTCCAGTTCTACACATGGTTTAGCTTGTATCGGAAACCGGTTTATCGCATCTTCTCAGCTCCGTGAACCGGGTTCTACTTCTTCTGGGTCTGTCCTTTATTGGTCTTGGAACAAGGTATTATACTTTTATTTATCTATATATACTTATATTTATGTATATATATATGTGTGTGTGTGTGTTTGTGTGAGTATGTATTTTAGTATACACATATTGTTCTTATCGTGCTGTTATGTTTTATAACTTTTATTATTGAAATTATCAGTTTCTAATTGTTGTTGAATCGGAGATAGATTAAACTTACCTGATATTTATATTCATACGGAGTATATAATTAATAATACGATGTTACGTCTTATGATTGAATGGTCAGTTGGTAGCTGTTACTGAATTGGCGATAGATTGAACTAGCTAATATTATGTGTATGGAGATGTTACGTCTTATAATTGAACCTACAGTTGGTAGTTGTTACTGAATTGGCGATAGATTGAACTAGCTAATATTGTGTGTATGGAGATGTTACGTCTTATAATTGAACCGACAGTTGGTAGTTGTTACTGAATTGGCGATAGATTGAGATGTTACGTCTTATAATTGAACCGACAGTTGGTAGTTGTTACTGAATTGGCGATAGATTGAGATGTTACGTCTTATAATTGAACCGATAGTTGGTAGTTGTTACTGAATTGGCGATAGATTGAGATGTTACGTCTTATAATTGAACCGACAGTTGGTAGTTGTTACTGAATTGGCGATAGATTGAGCTCAGCTATATGATTTCCTAATGTTTATATATTATTTGTGATTCGTTTATATATATATATGTATAAGTCAAAATTTTGTGCTAGGTGGGGAAGTAGCTAGTATAATTAAAATTTGCTGTATGAATTATGGACTAGTTAAGATTTTTCTTGAAATTTTAGGACTTGCTCTGCCTAAACTGACCCAGTTTAAAGATTTGAGTTTTAATTGAAGGTGTAACTAGGTAACTGTTATAGTAGATACATATATGTGTGTGTGTGTGTATAAACGTGTATTGGGTTATACCCAGTTTAAAGATTTGAGCTTTAATTGAATGCGGAAACAGTTGCTTGTTGGTTGTCGATTGAACTTGATTACCTCTGTGTGCAGCTCAAGTGTTTGATTAAGTGGCCTTTAACGATGTTAATATGGGGATGTGAAGGGTCTGTATCCCCAAATTCACACACACTCTAAAAAAACTATTTTCGCCATTTATATTAGCTAACTTTTCCGATTGTGTCATGGGATAACAAATAATCCCAGTCATTAATTTCAGTCCTACCCCTAGCAAATACTGGTTGAGTTACTGACTTTAGTTATTATGGAGCGGTGAAACCTTTGGTGCTTTAACCCTGCTGTTATGTACAAATGCTCATTAGAAACTGTATATTGATTGTAGATATATATTTGATATAGGAAGTAGGAACACAGGCTACTGAACTGTGTTCGATAACTTTCTATGCGGCTATGTAGGTAAATTACTCGATACATTTCCATGTAAAAAAGAATGTTGATGACATAGTTTACATAAACTCAATGTAAAGATTCCAGCTTTTCTGTATATTAGTAAATGTTAGAGTTTGTATTATCCCACATCGATGTAATATCGATCAAGCCCGTGGTTTATAAAATGTTGCCATCATTACCATTACGAGGCCTTTTAATGGTAAAGGAATATGGTTTCTAATATGGTATCAGAGCGGGTCATCGATGTTGGGCCTCACCTCCACCCGTTCATTATATCCGCTCGTTGGATCCTTGAAATGTTGGGCCACGAGCGAGGGGGAGTGTTAGAGTTTGTATTATCCCACATCGATGTAATATCGATCAAGCCCGTGGTTTATAAAAAGTTACTATCCTTACCATTACGAGGCCTTTTAATGGTAAAGGAATATGGTTTCTAATAGTAAAACTTGCAGAGTTACAATTTTTGGTGTCTTTTAAAGTGTTAAAACTTACAGGGTTAAAACCTGCCAATTTGTAGTTGAAATATTCAGTTTTATGCCAATCAAATAAGGAGGTGGCTTCATACATGAAATCACATTTTCGCACATCAAAAGTTGGAGGTGGCTTTTCCAATTGTAGCAAAATGTGGAAGTCAATAGCTTTTTACGTTGTCTACATGCAGCAATTTTTCTGTGCCACCAAAGTATTATACGATTAATCTTTCTGACTAGTAAGTAAACATTGTGATATCAGTTGTAATTATGCTTAAACTAGCCTTCTGAGGCCATAAAACCGTAAAGCACATGTGAAGCTCTCTTGTAACTATTAAAAAGTGTGTAGATTAATTGCGTGCCTCCTAAATGTTTTATTTATTGAACTGTGTGGCTGTGGTTAACAACTGCCTTAACCAAATCTATTGATACATAAGGACAAAAAACCTAGAAATCACATACTCATAGCTAACAATTATAACCTCAAGATGTCTATATAAAGATTGGGTTCTGGAAATTCTGTAGCCTCAGGTGGAAGTGAAGAGCTTCCCTGCAGAGCCGATAAATCCGCTTACGTCTAATGCTGATGGGACTTATATTGTCGGTGGAGGCTTATCTGGGGATATATATTTGTGGGAGGTAAATAAAAATTTCTTTTAAATCTTAATATTTAGCGCCCTTTACATTTTCAATTGGCTGTGGCAATTTTCTTAATTTATTTTTTCTTCTGCTGTCACACATAAATTGACTTTGCCTTGTATACATAGGTTGTTTCTGGTAGATTGCTTAAGAAATGGCATGCCCACTATAGAGCTGTCACTTGCTTGATTTTCTCAGATGACCAGTCTTTGTTAATATCGGGAGCAGAAGATGGATCTGTTAGAGTTTGGTCACTTCTCTTGTAATTTTCTCTACCCTATCTCATTGTCAATAGACTCAATACCAATATAAGTTATGTAACAATGAAAAGGGTTATTAGAACTATTTTTTTATAGGATGTTCGATGATATTATGAGGGAACAAGCAAGACATTTGTTCATGTTCAGTTTCTCTGAGCACACTCTTCGTGTCACTTCAATTGCTTTGGGTTATGGAGGATGTAATGCGATTATCGTATCTGCTTCTGAAGATCGGACATGCAAGGTAAGCTATGTTTCCTACACTATCATTTTTTTTCCATGCACATACCACAGTTACTAATTTTGAACACAAAGCTACCCTTTTCTTAACTTGCTGTATGAAGCTGAAGTTTATTACTTCTTCTGTATGCGGCCACTAATACTAACAACAAGGGGATAATTGCAATCTGTAAGCTAATGAATAATCTGGTTTTGATTTTGTAAAATAACTTACAAAATTAGGCAATTTGTACACTTACCTATCATTCTTTTCCTCTTTTGCACACTTCACAAAAAAGTAGGCATATATTGTAGAGCAAAGTAAACATAATTAGTTAGCGTACAAAGTACCAAAAACAGAAAGATTGGCATATTTAGATTAAGTAGTACCCCAGACTCTAATTTTTCTCTCCGAGTTGGTACACCAAGTGTATTAGATTGTTGAAAAATATATTGTTATTGTAGTTATGCCTAAAAAAAATAGTTTGCTGTACAAATCAAAATGTGATGATACGTTAGTTTATAAAACTGTCACTAACCCATAGAAAAGGTGACATGACTTGTAGTTTTACTAGCACCTTTGTACACCAGCTGACTAACCTGTACAGGATTTTTGTCACCATTATCTGTTATAATATACTCAGATTTACAGATAGATCCTCTGGGTCCTCTGGTTAGTGTACTAATAGAAAAAACTGCTAAATCCGGTGTACGAAATCAGAATACATGAAAAGATTGGGGTATAAAAGTGCAAAACAGTCATAATTCTGTATGCATTCTGTTATTTATCATACATAACTTTCATCTCACTGATCATCTATAAGATATCTTAGGTGTGGAGCTTATCTAAAGGGTCCTTACTAAGAAGTATAACTTTTCCATCAATGATTGACGCAATTGCCTTAGACCCAGGGGAGGATGTCTTCTATGCCGGAGGTAGAGATGGAAAAATTTATATAGCTGCACTTAATGCTGAAAGTGACCCCAAAAGTAGTAATGGGATGCATATAGTTGGCTCATTGCCTGATCACAGGTTGATTTTCTACCTTTAGTCAAAAGTAGAAAAATTAATGGTTATACTAGCGGAACATGCCAATTCTTGCTAACAATTCGAATTTTCATGTTCTTTTTTGTTTTGAAACCAGTAAGGCTGTCACGTGCTTAGCATTAAGTTTGAATGGAGGATTATTGCTATCTGGATATGAGGATGGTGTAGTTCGTGTTTGGGACACGAAAACCCGTAACATCGTCCGGTTTTTAAGACATGCAAAAGGCAAGTGTTATCACAATGGCGTTTGTATATAAAATGTATTTTCCAATCTTCACACATTGTCCATATTGACGTTCTAACATAGTACTAAACTGCTTTGCTGGTGGAACTCATACTTTTGTTTGTGTATTAGTAAATCTAGATCCTGGAATGCGAATAGGATTGCAGTTAAGATCATGCTGGAGTTGAAATATGAGTTTGATAGTGGCCTATGGGATACTGTTAAAAAAACAGACGACAGCAGTTGTCAACTAAATGTAATAGGGTTGATGCTGTTCTAATAAGTAAAGGGGAAAAAATGGAAATGCAAATCTGTTTGATTGTCTTTAAATGTGGTATGAATATTCAGCTATTAAAAAACGTGCATGACACTTTGCAGCGTAGTATGTTCTGACTTTAAGAATTGGTAATTAGGTCCTGTTCTACTGGTTGTGAGATTTTATTGCACGCTTCAATTTTTATGTTTCAACCTTAAGGTTCTGAGCCTATCCAAAAAAACAGTTGTTACATTTGTTTTATTTGGGACTCACATTTGCTTTAGTTGGATAAGACAATGGCCGTTTTTTTCCATTTTGCAGGACCCGTCAACAATATTCTTGTTGTTAGACCACCAATCTGTTTAAATCCTCAAATATTACCAAATTCTCAGCCTGCTATAATTAGAAAACAAGGATCTTCATTACCACCTCCACTCGAAAAGTACTCAAATTCATCTGATGACATACTAGAAGTTAAAGTCTTTATTGGTGCTGAAAATGCTGAAGAACCTTTAGATGCTTCATATGTTAGTGTCCAGACCATGAATGATCAAATCAAAGAGCTACAGGTAAAAGTTCACTTGCTGGAGCTTCTTATTTTTGTTATGTCCTTGTATATGTCATCTTTCTAGATTAGAATTGATTATAATTTTGTATACCACCATATTAAAGTTAGCAACTAGTATGCAGTACATAGAAAAAAGAAAAGTTTGAGGTCTGAATAAGAAGTCGTGAATAATAGGGGTTAATTATAGTTTTATAGGACTACTTTATTGAATCGGTGAGCGTCTGACTGAACGTAGAAAAAGTCTTAATTAGTACACTAACGTATTTTTCCCCCTCTTTTGTACACTGGATATAAATAATGATAGGATGGGGACCTTAATAAAAATTATTGTGATATGACAGTGTATAAAATTGAAGTAAATATGATAGAAAGTGTATACATTAGTTGATTTCGTAACTATTTTATAAACTAACCTATGTCTTTTCTCGGTACACTAAATGTACTAAATCATTGAGAACACGAAGTTGGTGTACTAATTGCTACTATATGTAAGTTGGTTTATAAAATTGAACTCTGATGATACATCAGTGTGTAACACTTTATTTAAATGGATAGATACTATATAGAAGTATAAAAGTTTATAATATGTTTGGTATTCTTAGACTAAATAGTACCCCAACCTATGATGGTTTACCCTGTTTCGGTGTACTATAACACTCCAAAAAATGTAAATGATAATAATTGTTAAATTTTGTCGTTAGTGTAAAAACCGGAATCAGATTACATTGATGTCCCAAACTGTAATAAACCTGTCTAGATATTAATTATCATGTGCACTGATTTTCTATTTTTGATGTTATATACAGCAACACGGTTCGTCTGCAGCTGCTGGAATGGACATGGAACGACTAAAGTTTGACTGCAAAAGATCTATGCAAATGGTTCAGCAGTGGAAACAAATGTATGAAAATTTGCACGAGTTTTGTGTAAATGAACTTGTAGATGTAGATCAAGTAGCATCTTGCAATGGGAACTCTAAGTGAAAGACATGTTCTCCTTCAATCCAAGTAATCATTCAACTTCTGTAGGTACATCTTTTATATTGACGTCTTTTTAATTGCAACTTTAGGCTCTATTTTATTGCTTTAGTAACGTCTGCACTTCATTTGGAAGATCAGCTTAAAAGCTGCGTTTTCTTTTATCCCCCTTGAAAAATCTAGAAGCTTTAAGCTGCATGTACCTAGATTTTTTATCAAACTAAAAACTAGCAGTTTCTTTGCTTGAAAGCTGCAAGTCTGCGACCAAACAGGCCCTTAAATTTCTTTTTGGCTTAAATAAGCCAGTTTCATTATTTGCTTACAATCGAACAAGTTAATTGGTATGCTAAGAATTGAAAGGTTTACCATTTCTGAAATTGGAGACGGTTCTGGTAAGAAGATAATTAACTAATACTGATTATATGCAAAAAGTTGAGGAGCATTGTAGATTTTAAAGTTTTCTTTTTAATAATCAATATCATTAAAAGAAAACGGAAAGCAGTTCATTGTACACGATGCTAAAGAGATGAGAACTGACCTAACTACTGTGCGACAACAAGCTTGGGATAATATGTTAGTTCTCCACCCAGTAATTTTTGTTAATGTTTTGAATTTTAGTTCCTCTCTGATTCTTGTCGTTTAATGACGTAAGCTATAGGTAAGCGTAAGTAATTGGATTTTACTTCCACTTCTTTAGTTTTGGTATAGTGATGTATTTTTTTCCTCTTCCATATTATCATTTTTTTTCCCAGAAAAATGAAAGATTTTGATAAGTTGTTACGTCGACCCGTCCAATCCCAGTGTATTTGGTTCTATGTTAAGTGCATTTTCCTGAGTCAAACTATGCCTCAGTGTATTTGGTTCTAAGGTTATGGTATTCTTCCCAAATTTCGACTACGCATATTCAGAATGTTTTTCTCTGATAAAGTAATTTTACATAACTGTTAAAAAAATGAAGATGATGGGGCTCTAGAACCGATAAGAAATGTACTACTTCCTCTTTTTTCCCTTGAAGGAAATTTAACGAACATAATACTTCATTTTATGTGCTTTTGCAGGTATTTAGGCATAATCAGTTTTCTTGAAAATGATGTCCGAGTAGTTTCATGGTTCAATTGTTCAATTGTTGCCGAGCATTTAATTGATGCAATTGTTCAGTCTGTATTTGGAGTGAACATTGCCATTCTCTGATCATTGGCTTTCAACGAGCAAGAAAGTTCTCAGCAAGAGTTTATTTGTTTTAGCCATCTTTCTAGTAACGAGTTTCATTGTTATATTTTGTAAGTTTGCTAAAAATATGTATATCAGAATATTATTTTTGTCCGATCAAAAGACTACTTATACCAGTTTTCTTCATAGTCAATCTAGTTCTAAATCATTGCCTTTCGACCTCAAAGCTTTCCCAAATGTTTGCTTTTATAATTTATACTAGGTGGTCGACACTACTCATGTAGCTAATTATTAAGTTGTCGATTACTAATTACCTTTTGAAGAGGCTTCTGAAGAAGATAAACAGATTAGGTTGTACAGAGTTCCCGTGATTCATGTATTCACGGTTGTAGAACAAAAGAGATAGATATATGGTCCAGGCATTTAAACCATCACCTAAGAAAAACAGACGGTGTACAGTAGCTCATGAGGGTGTTTATGTGACTGTGAGTAACCATTTTTTTTGGAGTTTTTAACTTCTTGTTCTTTAAGAAAGTGCTTGAGATATTTTGTTGCTTAGTTTATATTCTTTCTTGTTTGGAAGCTGCAGTTTATTTGATTGGCAGCTTTAATCAGTTGAGATCGTATTTTCAGGGACAAAAACACTTAAAAGTTTCAATTTAGATAAAACAAGTTTGTTTCTTCTGACTATAAAAGTATAATAAGCCAGCTTACAGGCTGTTAAGTTGTAAATCAATGATGTTCAATTATACGCAATAACAATTAAATTATTTTATGTTTGGTATTATATAATTTTTTTTAAAAAGTAGTCTTTGATAGTTGGCGTATATGGCCTGTGCCCTTAATTACTGCTTCTAAGATCAGTATTTAGTTGAATATTAATGGAAAAATCATAGGTGACCAGTACATGTATATAGTGATTCTTTGATTGTTAGCCTTAAAAATCAGCAGTTATTTGACCAGATTAAAACCTACGTACTTTTTTTCTGCCTCTTTGATGTTTATAAAAACTAAAATTTGTTAGTTAAAATACCCTTTTTTCCAACTTAATTTACGTAGTTGATTGCTCTTAAAGGTATAACTAGACAAGCCAAATACCCATAATCCCAATTGAATTCATAATAGTATCTAATCTTCCACTCTATCATTGACTCGTGAGTTATATCACTTAGCCACCAATAGTAGTTAAAGTCCTAAATTCTGCACCCAAACATAGATTTTTTTTCACATATAGGGTGGGCGAACTTTCTGAAAATGACACACACTACCAAAAACTTCTACTCTTTATCATATTGACAAGAAAAAGGTTTTTGACTTGTGCCAAAGAAACACATGGTAATCAGTTAAAATGTGGTTTAATTAGCCTTTTTGATTATCAATTAAAATGTTGATTTCATTTAGTACCTTAATTAAATGGTGCCTAATATAATTACTTAGATGATCATGAGAATGATAGAAATTAACGTGCATGGGACCCTTTTTTTTCTCTTCTGAACCTAGCTTACAGTTCCCAATAAGGGAAAGTGATGAGGATTGAGAAAGAAGGTGAAAAAAATATATATTTGTTTGTTAAAAAAAGCATTAGAAAAATGAAAATGTGGGGGAGAGAAGATAAGGTGGTGCAGCTTGCGATAATGCAAAGTTAAAAAGGGAAAAAAATAAAATAAAAATAAATAAACCACCACCCACCCAACAACAATATCTCACCCTTGAGGATTCTTTTTTTATCCTATCGAACCTCTTGTTGCAGAGAACATGTGTCTTTATTCATGCCTTGTTGATAAAAGAAACAATAATTCTCTATTTTAATAAAATTACATTTGCTTGAGGGTAATGATCAATTTGGAAATAATGCTTTGAAATCAGGGTACTTATGGTTTTTCTTGTGTTGTTACTGAAAAATAGTTAGCTTTGTCATATATACCAAAGATATGTACATATATCTACTTGCCCTTTTTTCCATTTCCCTATTCCTTCTCTTCTTTTCTTTCCATCACCTCTAAATTCTCTTGTTGGTGACTCAAACATAACGAAAATAAAAAAGTAAAAAGAAATGAAGTTTAACGAGCTAGACTAATTTTGTTGCGGCGATTACTTACCGTTTACAGTTATGTGATCTTTTGGAGATGTTAAATTTTAGTCTAAAAGATGTATTGGGAAATATGAAGACGCGAAACTTGTACCTTTGCGCTTTTATGTAAAAAAAAACTAGAATGTAAATTGTCTAAGATAAATGCTACTTATTAGGAGTTTCCTAAGAAACTCTTGTTAAATACTACCTTTTTTATTCTGTACTTTCTCTCGTTCTATGGTTAGGGTTGAAATAATATATTCGATGATATACTCATATACACACAATAGCACTTGCACGGTGAGGTATAGTACTATATAAAAACTACTGTTGTTTAAAAACATGTGCAAAGATTAATGGTAACTCTCTATGATTGTTCTACCGTTAAATTGACCCAAAAAAAAAGGATCATACTAGTAGTCTGTAGATCCATGCATGTACATAGAATTGGTAGAGGAAATTTAACAAAATTGTCTTCTTGTACTATTATTAAATTAGCCTTTGTCGTATCTAACAGTTCTTGTCTGTCGAGATAGCTTGGTGTAAATACAAATTTTGACACAATTTTAATACAAAGCACAAAACATGTCACCATCAATATCTACATCATCTTCTGATAAGGTCCCCTCTTTCTGATCAAAACCATTGAGTATGATCATTGGCTAAAGAGTGAGTTCAAAGCTAATTGAAAAGTTCGGAATTTCACCACAAAAGACGGAAAACTTTGGAAATTAATTTCATGCTGTTTTGTGTTGATACAGATTAAAATGAAAAGCAGTTTGATGTACCTTTTCACAGGGAAAAAATTGGAATATATTGGTCTAGACTTGTTGACAAAACTAAGAGAAAATAAGTTAGCATTGCAAAGATAGGTGATCATTCGAAATCGAAAAATCCCATCAGTGTGCTGCTAGTTTCAGTTTTAATTGTATTTTTAAAAAATATCTTATCTTCTATCAAGATTCTTTTAATTGAAACTAATTCTCTCTCAGTAACTCAGAATGTATCAAATTATTCCCATCATGCCAAATAACGAAGTTGTGCATGTATTTTCCTACAGTATTTTCAACAAGTGATCTGATATATATTTATGGTTTCCAATTCTTGAAAAGTTTTTCCTATATATTTTGCAATAGAGTTTCTTTGTTGCTGCAAAAAGAAGTGATCTGACATATAAATTCCAAATTTGTAGGACAAATTTCGTCAAACAAGGCTAATGGAACCTATATGAGCACATTTGAAATCATGATAAGGCAATTCTGACCTAAGAAAAAAGAAGTGTGTAATTTTTATTCGAAATCGACCAATGAAAGGGTGCTCTAATAGGATAATATCATCATCACTTGTCTTAGAACTTGTTCATGAACAAACTTGTATATTGCTCGTTGAAGTCTCCTTGTTTTACCCTGATTCGTTTATAGAGGGCTCTTGAACAAGTCGGACCCCCGGTTCGTAACTAAGGGCTCTGCTTGTCGATTAATAATTAATGTCCCTAGTCACTAGAGTTAGTAAACATCTTTAGTTAGTGTTTTTAAAGATAGAATGCTCTATCAAGTAAAAACATTAGTTTTTTTTTTTTAAGAATGAGAAAGGTGAAATTAAACACTGAAAAGTAAAATATGAGTTGACCTAGTTAGTAAATAAAAGTAACACACAGAGTACAGCACATGACGCAGAGGTTACAGCAAAAAAACCTAATCCTTCTCGAAAAGCGTTCCCATTTCAAAATTACTAAAAAAGAAAAAGTTTTTGATAAGGTGTTGCTCTGTAGTGTATCCTAATAAGTTCAACACTCACCATAATAATTTAATCGTGCGGAATATATATGCTTGACACTATGGCTTGGTTCGATCCCACTCGGTTCGGTTTTTAGTAAAACCAAAACCGAGCATATTTTTCGGTTCGGTTTTTTTCGGTTTCGGTTTTTTTATTTTTTGAACCGAACCGGGACGGTTTTTTCGGTCCAGTTTCGGTTTTTTTCGGTTTTATTTTTGATTTTTCGGTCTTTTTCGGTTTCGGTCTCCTTCGGTTCGGTTTTACTGAAAACCGAAACCGATCCGAATTTTTTTGGGTTTTTCGGTTTCGGTTTTTTTCGGTTCAGTTCGGTTTTTCCGATCTTCCGTCCACCTACTTGCCACATGTAAATTAATTACCGGTCACTGTAATAGGCTAACATTCTGGTAATAATAAGACCCCTGACTTGTGTCATGTGTGATGTGGGCGGGGCATATAAGTAATTAGGTAGGGATCGTCCTATATTACATAGCTCTTATTTTAGAGAAAAAATAGATTTTTTATATATATTTTGATCAAAACGTTTAAATTTTAGTGTCCCAATTTTATAAAATAACTTCATATAATATATAAAAAAAATTATATAAAAAATCAGCCCTCAATCATTCCCCATTGGCAATTCTGGCGCTACTGGGTGGGAGGCCTTATTTTTTTAAAAGGTGGGTTATATAAAGAATGATGAAAAATATAAGTATATGAACAATTATTTACATGTAACTCTTAATTGGGAGGATATTAATTTGATCATGTTTGTTCATAATATCGTTTTTTAATATGTATTTGTAAAAAAAAAAATCGATTTTTTTTCTTAAATCAACATTTTATTTTATTTCTAAAATATTTGTTAAAAAAAATTGTAAATTTTGATTTTTATATTATTTTTGGGTATTTATTGTTTGTTTTGGCAAATATAAGGTAGTAATATTAATAAATATCCAGAAAAATATAAAAAATCAAATTTTACAGATTTTTTTGAACAAACACTTTAGAAATAAAATAAAACATTAATTTAAGAAGAAAAAAAAATACGAATACATATGAAAAAAGCGATAAAATGATCAAAATATAATCTTACAAACATGACCAAATATGCAAGGGTACAGTCTTTTTGATGAGTAAAGACCATTAAAATAAATTTTTCGTTCTTATTACTTTCAACAAAGAGTGTATGGAGTAGTTTAAGAAGTATTTGCATATCATTACTCTGAAAAGATGTTTGCATTTGTATATGATGTCATTTTTCTTGAAATAGTTAATATTAGTATCATTTTGTGAAGTAGTCTCTCTAATGAAAAGGTTTCGTTCACAAAAAAATAGAGACGAAATCTTGTTGAGACTATTTTTAATTTTAACTTATCACCATGGTCTTGAAATGAAATAGAATAAAGTAAAAATGTAGTCGATATAAGAACTAGAAAGTGTTACAAGAATTAGAGAAGTGAAAAGGAAGTTTTCAACGAAAATTTGGAGATTTGAATGTAAAATTAAGGGAAAGGCGAAATGAGAAGTAGGGAGACGGAAACGGAAAATGCGGCTTTCCATGTCAAAAAGAAATTTCCCAAGAACTGTATTCAAGACTAAATTGAAACGATTAGGGGATAATTCATGACCCACTGCGTAAATATCAAACACAAATTGAGAAAATCCAAATATCAAATTTCTTAGAAGTTTTTTTTTTTTTTTTGTCAATTTATCGTAATTACTGATAAGTCATAACAACACATAAGTGACCAGATGCATAATATATTAAAAAAAATTGTTTAGGTATGGTAACCATGGTTTCATACTCGTAAACTTATTCACACTCAAATACAAGTCACAATTAGGTGAACAAATCTTTAACTTACTAGTAAAGCTCATAATGTGCGATTTACAATGGAACTTTATAAATTATATGATCACATGTTGTAGTATAATTGCATTGCCAAATTCCTCGCAAACAATTAGTACCTTAGATTCGATACCTTCGTAAACGTATTTTCACTACACAAATTTGCTTTGTTCTATCTTTGCAAGTTTAGGTTACTTTTGAAAAACTGTTAACTCGAGCAGTGTAAATCGAAAGTATGTAACCATTATTATCATCAACAAAGATTCGCTCAGTTTTGATCGATCCGTATATATATATATATATATATATATATATATATATATATATATATATATATATATATATCTAGATTTTGGAGTATGATTTTGATTTCTTATAGAAGAGTCATTCGAAGCCCACATGGAAAGGATTTATTCTCAGTATGTTACACATATCCTCTTCATATTATCCGGTTAAATTACCTTGTTTAAAAGCTTCAAAACTTTTGTTTTTACAATTTTTTCTATATTAATTATTGAACAAAGTCAGAAAAACCTCTGAAATTATTCCCCTTAAGCAGCACTCTGGTATTCAAGAATCAAAAAGGTAGTTTTTTTTATATGTTTTCTATGGTTTTATCTCCAAAAGCTTACAATTTTGTTAGCGACTCTTAAAAAGAAAACTTTAGCTCCGTTTCGAGTTTTGAAACTCTGCTCTTTTTCTCTCCGTCATATCTCAACTTGGATATTAGGTGCTTTCAGATTCGGTCGGCTGAAACCCTAAACTAAACGTTGGCCGCTTCTAACTTGGTTCTAACCATCATGTCTGCACATATATTTCAAATGCACAGGCCAAGGTTGTGATTAAAATTATGTTATATAAATATATATATATTGCTAGATGAAAAGCTTTTCCTTCATATTTGAAATACACTATAAAAAAAGTTTCAATAAGCGATGACCAAATCTTATAAATTTGTAACTAAATGAAAAATGTTAACAATAAAACATAAATCTGTGGCCATGCCCTCTACATTTAAGCCCTTGAGAACCAAATTAAACCTGTGACTATTTTCATCATCAATCTGTCCTTTTTTTTTTGTAGTGATACATCATAGATGATTGTTCTATACTTAAGCATCATCATCTTAAAGTTTGCCACATTCCATGGTCATGATCAAATTTGTATGAGAGACCTTGCTAGCGTGCTTCAAAAATGCTCTTTCAGTCTGCAATAATCATCAGTTGCAAATCTTAAAATTTAACCATAAATGGGCATTGCTAAGAATAATGTAAGAATAGTAAATATTATTTCTACTTTTGGAAAGTAAAAACAAAAGCTCAATAACTTTGTAAAAGTAATATAAAAATGGTCCCAAACAGAAGCATTTATACTATACAATATCTAATAATATCATGACATCACATTAAAAATTATTTCAAATTAAATATTGAACCACTTGTATTATACTTTATATATATATATATATAAGCTTCATATTGTTTTGTTATTTGTTGTACCTTCCCAATACCATTGTTTATTCTCTCTATTTCTCCTCCCTTCTTAGTTTTCCTCAAACCCTATATACCTCTCTTTCTTCATTCACTGCAAAAACTGATAAAACTCTTAGTGTCACCACTCTCTTTACCCTCTTTCCCATCCCTCTGTGCACCTATTTCCCTCAGTTTTCTCAGCTTTCCCACACTTTCCCATTTCTCCTTTTTTTGGAATTCTTTTCACAACTATAAAGCACTAACCATACTTAAAGTTACAACATGGACAATGATTTTTTGAAGACAATTTCTCATGAAGAGCACATGGAAATGGTCTCCATGATGATGGAAATTAACCACCTCTACGGTCCCCACAACTACTCCGAAGGCCAAACTTCCTCATCCGACTTCACTGGTCAGACAAGTGAGAACTCATCTCAACTCATCTCGACTAGGTCATTTCTAAACATTGCTGATAATCCAGCATTCGCAAACATATCGTTTTCCGGAGAAGGTGCGGGAATGCAATATTCTCAGGACGCCGACGCCAGGAAAAATAACTCGATGGCCGCCATGAGAGAAATGATCTTCCGTATGGCTGCAATGCAACCTGTACATATTGACCCTGAGTCCGTTAAAGCGCCAAAGAGACGAAATGTGAAGATATCGAAGGATCCACAGAGCGTGGCGGCAAGGCATAGGAGGGAAAGGATCAGTGAGAGGATCAGGATACTGCAGAGGCTAGTGCCAGGTGGCACTAAGATGGATACTGCGTCGATGCTGGACGAAGCCATACACTATGTGAAGTTTCTAAAGACTCAAGTGCAGTCTTTGGAGAAGGCGGCAGCCAGTAGGCCGCCGCCGCCAGATGGCATGGTGGGGTACCCCGTGGCAACGATGGGGGTGCCCCATTGGGTCAAAGGGTATCAATTACCTTGTGATAACGTTGAGCAATATTCGGATGCTTGATTTTTGTGGGTAATAAGAGTTTTCCTCCTCTTCTTCTTTTAGTGGGGAGTGCATGTCACTTTTTAGTCTTGTATTGTTGTTTTGTGGGGTTGTAAAGTGATTGAGGCTATCTCATACTTGAGGATATTTTCTTGGAAATAATTATCATATAGTCAACTCTCAAAGTGTCTCATCTTTGGATCTTAAAATTCCAAAAATTTCAAGTTCGTGTTTAGATATTCTAAAAGTAAGCTTTACAAGAATTATGCTCCCTAGATTTGTTCATGAATACGGTTTAATTATTTAGAATAATCCTGGGGATAAGTTTTTGCAAACTTATAATTGGTTATTTGTTGGTTCGAGTTTTTCTTTTTATGGTACAAATCGAGATATTAATACTATAAGGGTTATTTTTAATCCGTTCCAAACTATACTGCAATAAATAATTGGAACTGGCATTGGAAACATTGATGATAAGATACCCAAGTAGACCAGTGATAATTTGTGCATATGGCTCTGAATGTTAGAATTTAAATTTAGCATGAAGAGCAATATTTAACTCTGAAAGATTATAATCGCGGGCATCAGATTCTGAACTACAACTTGTAGCTCAACGTGGTTTTATTTTATTTTGATTTTTTTTTCTGCATGACTGTGGTAGAACGCCAAAAGTGGCGGTTTAAAGCAAGCATATATATGTTAGCAACAAACAAGTAGTAGTTTTATAATTGATTGCATGTTCTGGATATATTAAAGAAAACTTTAATTAAGGGATACTTAACTATGCATACTAGACCTTGCCATATGACATTTTTTTTTTTTTTGATAAAAGATCTCTGACAAAGTACTTATTATTGGCATCAAAATTAAACCACAATCTTGAATATCCAAACAACTAATGCTGTGAAGCTTTTATTTTCAGAAAATTAGGTATTACTGTACACCTTTTCTTTCAGCTAATTAGGTTAAGAGTATGCTTACTAATACAGTATTGGCCTCTAGTAAATTTACAATCAAGCTCTATGTAAGAGTATCAAAGTCCACGAGTCCCTCACGGAGATCAAACTACCAAGGGTCAAACAACTCGTGGTTGACTTTTACAACTCTCTCTTATGCCAATGGTCCGATGCACACTTCGGTGCGTTACCCCGAAAGCTAGCTAGTCCCTCTATAACCGATAACTAGATATAGAGGCGTGCATTAACGGATTGCAGTCCAAATAAAGCCTTGGATCCCGTTAGGTTCAATGTCATATGTTCTTTATTAAAGTTGCTTGGCCTACAATGCGTCATAATATAAAGGACAATCAATGAATTTTGTTTCCATTCGTAGCGCACAACGGTATCGTTACTTCACTTTCTAAGTGTGCTAACATCTTTAAGGATTAGTGGATTACCATCTAAGTGGCGTAGTATAAAGGTTCATTTCCATGTTCCGGCCATAGGCTTGGGTCATTCTTCACGGCATTACTGTTAATGATTTAACCAATCGGTGTTCATGAAAATTAAAACGAGTACAGACAACATTTTACATGTTTTTTTCTCAAGAGTTCTTGCACGGTTATTATCTAGCCGGGTACAGTAGCGGAGCTAGCATACCAAAATTGAGATGCTAGAAGTAAAATATACATCAGGTTGTAGTGTTTTCAATAATATTACTATATGAGGTTGATTATTGCCCTGCCATCCCCTGCTAGCTCTGCCCCTGGATGTAAACCTTCTAGCTATATACGTATAGTGGGTAAAATTCGAAAATGCTCGACCCCACTTGTGGAATTTTTCTGAGCGGCACTACGGGGTTTCCGAATATGTATTCATAGGCGGGTGCAGAAATGCATGACCATGCTGACCAAGGGTGAGCAAATTGACTAAACCAAGCCACATTGTCTTTAGCGAATTTGGATATACAGTAGGGTTTGACAAAGGACTGCTTTTAAAGTGTTACCTAAATGTTCCTCTTATTTCGTCCAAGTTCAAGTCGGAGGATCGTGCAGCTCTATAGTTGATCCGATCGATTACTAATAGAAAATTCTCTTGGACCGTTTTTTTTTTTTTTTTTGCATGCCACTTAGTGGAAAACCTAAGTGCACACCATCAGGGACGACGACATCTCCATAATTTCAAAAATTTAACTTTTTCAATTTTTAATCATGTATTTTCAATAAAATACGTTTTTAGTGATTTGACACTCCCTATTTTTTAGATTCTAAATTTTGTCACCCCTAATATACCGATCCCGGCTTCGCCCTTGATGCCACTTTCAGCTTGTCAAATCCGTATTGTGGAGTATTCAATTCTATCCCTGCTCTTATTTTATTCTTCCCACTTTGGTTATGGACAAAATAAAGGGTACATACATAAAATAAGTAGTGAAGATTGAGTACATTTTCTTTCTCAAGATATGCAAAAGTTGGTCTAAATTAACGTTTTCTTGCTCGATATATGGTTATAAGGTATACAACTACAACCTAAACACCACGTGACAAGATAGAACGAATATAGTGAACTTTCGCATGGGCATATGGGTATGCATACAAGAGGAAATATTAATTGGTGTAAATTTGTGGAAAATTAATTGATCAAATAGACAAATGATATATAAGAAAGAAAAAAGAAATGATTTGTCATACAATGCAGGGGAATTCCACGTGAACATATGAAATAAATGGGTTTTCAGATAATTGTAAATTAGAGCGACACAACACGAATTTTAACATAAGAAAATTTCAGTCATGATTCATCGTTTTCTAGTGCTATCTTTCGTGAGTGCAAGATGTAGGAATTTATAATGTTCAGTTACACTTTAGGGAACACTATTACATGAAAGAGGTGGTACTGTTCTGTTTAAGTGTGGGTATGGGGTTATTGGAGCGGAACGTCGTTTTCAGAGTTTTGGTTGCCTTGAACCATCTTTAAAATGAGTCTTTTTTTTTTTTCTTCGTAATAAAAAATAATATAGTTAAATAAAATTTATAAAATACTATTAATAAATGGTAAAATATTAAGATAGAAAATATTCTATGCAATATGTTGAGCATATTTAACAAAAAAATCAATGATATGAAACAAAAAATTTACTCGCATTTGAGCTAAAATTATATTATGATTTTTAAAAGGAAATCAGGTATCCAATTTGTTATCTATTTAACAAATCGGGTCTTTTCCTGTTTTCTTTAATATATGAGACCACATAAAACCTTAAATAAAATTAAATAGTTCATTAATATACTAAATTCTACAATAAAATAAAATAAAAAGAAATCTTGTCTTCGCAAAAACTCGAACATGGATTAACTAGAGTATTTAGTAAGTAAACTAACCACTCGGCCACTGATAACTAATGATTATAGAAAATAAATGAATTATATATATATATATATTAATATTAATATTTTGTCAAATGGGAGCCTTGAAAATATATATTTTTTGGGGCTAATGGCGCTTTTCTCTTGGGCCTAACCCAAAATCCGGTCATGTTGGAATGGATTGAGCTCAAGACTAACTCAACTAGCAAAATAAATGGCGGGACAGATTATGACGAGTTGGTAAAATTTAAACATCAACTCAACCCAACCGTTTACATTTAAAATCTCAATCCAACCCAACTCAATCCGCAAATAAATTGTTGGTTGGGACGGGATGGAATGAGTTTAGATTGATTCTTAAATTTTTTATTTTGTTCCTTTATTTTTCGTATTTTGCATAATTAACCTAACTTTAAAAAAAATTGAATTACTTATAAAAAAAATATTGAATTTTTCAAAAGAAAATATAAATTAAAACCAACAAAAAATATGTTTAGAACATTCAGAAACAAATAAAAAATTAAAATATAACTGGAAGGTTGGTATCTTATATAATTATATATATATAGAAAGAATTCATACACATAAAAAACAAATTATCTTTACACATCAATCACAATCCTCCATTTACTTACTTTTAATGGTCAATATTATGTGTTTATTCTTGTTATTAGATGAATTAATCTTGACCATTAAAAATAAGTAAATTGAGATATATATATATATATATATATATATATATATATATATATATATATATATATATATTGCGGGTTGAAACGGGTTGACACATATTAACCCGCGGTTTGAAAAACTCAACTCTAATTTAACCCGTAAAATATATAGCGGATTAGGACGGGACGGATTAATTTTTTTTTTACACTCAACCCACTATAACCCGTGCGGGTTAGAGTTGGGGGTTGGGTTTGCGGAGTTTTTCCATCCCTAGTTCTGTTAGTCACAAATATTAACTTTCTGACCATCTTAAGGAGTTGGAATAAATAAATAGCATTCTCATTGAACACACTCAAAAGGGAAATGATAGTCTCGGTCACACATTAGATTATAGTAATGCAAAATTCAAAGTGGAAATAATGCTATATATCATCCCTTTTTATGTGTGTTAAATGAAAATGCTAACCGATGTTTTAAATAGCATTATCGTTAGCGTAGCGTTTTTTCGAGAGAAATACGAAAAGCGTAAATAGCGTTGCTACATAGCACTTTGCAGTGTAATTTTTTTTATATAAATACATATAAATATAGCATTAAATTCAGAACATCTAATAAAAATTAACTAAATATATATAAAAAAGTTATAACTAATAATCACAAAATGATTGTAGTTGAGATGTCAAAGCATTTACTTTGTTTGCAAGAGTTTTGGGGTTTGATTCTCTTTAGCTTCCAATACTTTCATTAAAATTTTGACCAAAAATTTTAATGAAATTGAAAATTGGACTGCATCGGCTATAACGTAAATAGCGTTCCTATAGCACGAATTTAGCGTTTTTCCATCCAATAGCGGTTTATCATAGCGTTTTCAGCCGAAAAACGCTATTTCGAGAACTATAACGCAATATAGCGCGTTTTTTAAAACAACGATGCTAACTCGTGTGCTTTGCAAGTTTAGTTAACTATATAGTCTATGGATATATTTTTCAATTTGTGAATGAGAAATCGTCAACATATATAATTCTTGATCAAAACTTCAAAATTTCGGGAAAACGTTGAAGGCGAATGAGAACATTTCAGCAAAATGTGTTCACCTTTGTCAATGATCGAGCATAGAAACTTGCCAAAAAAATTTTGGACAGACATAATTACACTTTCTAGCATTACACATTTTTAGATTAAATGGTCAATATCATGGTACATTATGTTTGTATAACAAGGGGGGTAGGGTTGTCGAAGGGGCATGAATTGGGTACGTAGGTTGCTTCCCAAACCAGGATCTAAGGAGTTTCCTTAAGGGCCAATTATTATTCACCCATCAAAAATCTAATCCCATCACATCCAATCCAATCCAGAAGATATTGAAAACAAAATCTAATGACCTAAAGAAAATACTTTTAAAAGTAACATAATATAATTAATTAATGAGTTGGATACATAAGGGTAACTTTGAAATAGATTGGGACTTGAGTTCATATTATAGTATTTAATTTGTGTGATACCATCTCTAAAAGAAATTTTAATGAAAAAGTATTGGTTGTTGTAGTTCATTAGGTGATGTCTTGGTCCCTGTTAAAGGGTTCTTACTTGGGTTCTAAGTAAGGTTTCTTATCATACGTAAGTAACTCTATCGTTTATTATATAAACAAGGTTAGTAGATCTCTTGTATGTATTTGTATACACTCATATTAATGAATAAACACTTCGTCTGTAGTCTTTCTATATTCTCTTTATATCTATATGAACATATATGTGAGCTAATATGTCACACAACAGTGTTGATATATTATATATATACCAATTACCAAAAACTAATTGGGTTCATATCATGGGGAAATTAATGTGGATACATATAATTAACAAGTAACAACTATTGTTAATTTCAGTGTAGTTTATGTTAACTATTGTGGCGCATCATACTTGTAGTTTGTGGCCAAATTAGTTTAATTTTATCGTTGATCGATCAGTTTGTCACGTTGATCTGATCTGTACTTTCTATGGCAGTTTTGATTTGTTTTCTGTTGGGTACTTTTTATGTATGATACGTTCGTTTACCCTTCAAAATAAATAACAACTATTGTTAGCAACAACATTATGCGTATAGATCAGGCATATTTATATGAAACTATAGCAACTACAAACTTAGAAAACGAACTCCACATATAACATATTTCTATACAACTTTACAAACAATAAAAGGTTAAAATAGCCGTTCTAAAATATCAAATAAGTATATAATATGGTCAAACATCCAAATGATGGAAAACGAAAAAAAACCATGTGATGTGTCCGTCTAGGATGGCAACATTACATTCTAAAAAGTTGATATGCTATTGAGAAAAGGAAAATTACTTGTCCTTGCATACAATGCATACATATACGTTCTCCAAGTGCATTGCATTTTATCCTTACAACAAACGAAATTGATGACCCATCTTTTTTGGTATTTACACCTTTTTTACAATTTGGAAAACTTTTTTCTCTTTTGGATATATGCGAGTTTTTGAGTACTTATGATATGTGGGATCAAATATATAAAGCGTTTATCGTCTTGGAAGCCTCGTTTGTTCGCTCTAAAAACGAGTAAAATTATCCAAATAAGATGGTCTCTTCTATACGAACAAAATCAATGTGTTCGTTACTGATTAAAGAGAAAAAGAAATTACATTTGTAATAAAATTATTTATGAGGTAAATTAGTATATACTGTATGATTCAGAAACTGGAAATGGAATATCATAACACATTAATGAAATATAAATGAAAGCATGTGTTGAGTTCTCTTTTTTGGGTAAGGTTTGTGAGTTCGATCACTTGCTGTAATATGCTTTCAATTATGCTTTCGTATTGTTTCATATTGTTTCTGCTAGTCCAAAACTCTTGAACCACTGATATGTTGTTGGCTTCCGACAATTTGCACCGATGATACCAGAATTTAAGCAAGAAACCAATGGCAAACTTCTTCCTATTACGCAAGGCAGATGACGAGTACTTGAACTCTTATATTCTTCTATTTTTGAACTCTATTTGGAAGCTAATTGGAAGTTTATCAGTTAATGCAAACTGCAAAGAGATCAGGGATAAATATATAGCTGGCTTAGGATATTACAAATGGATTTTGAGCTACTAATAAACAGGGTCTATAGCGCTTTCTCCCGGAGATTAAATAAACGTCACTATAATTGGGTTCACTACATTTAAGTTTCCGAAGTTTAGAGGCTATCACATAAAAAAACTATGAGTGACAACTTCATACCACTTTGTATACTAACAAGAGATCAATTTACAGGTCAAATAGTTTGAGCACAGTTTATCAGAACTCACTGCTGTTCATCCAAACCTTCAGTATTTGTTAATTGTATTATGACAGAGTAGATGCATACTGATGTCAAAGCCACGTCGCAAATATGGGAGACCGGGGGAAAAAACCTAAAAGGAAAGGTAAAATTTCATATTTCTGGAATATTACATTGATACACAACGTTACTAAGTATTCACTACATACAGGCATAATGAGCGAAATCTATCAAGAAGATTGGAACTGAAAAAAATAATACTGCTAATGGATATTTCAAATGATCAAAAGTCCAACTATTGCTTCTGGCAAATTCAATGGAGATACAGAACACCAAAAACACTTGTTCATATACCAAAATGACGCTTTCATAGATGTACAACAACATTGATTCAACTCCAAGCAGTTCAATTCTCTCTAGTACTCTTAACAGCTATTTGCACCTTGAAAACAACAACAATTCTTGTTGGTAAAATAGGAAACACAATGGTGCATCTTAAGCTTTTGATCAAAGTTGCCAATTTAGGAATTTTAGTTAAGTGCAACATTTGGTGAAGTAAAGCAACCCTCCGTATACCTTGGATCCAATTCTGATTTAATGCCCTTAGTCCAATTGCAAGATTTATGGTTTCCAAATGCAGCGATGAATCTGAAAAAAATTGGTTTTCTACATTTATATGTTGGTTATTTTTAATGGAAAGAACTAAGCAAGAAAATACCTGATCGGTACAGATGAATGCACTAAGAAGCATGGCAGGTGAAACAGCCACTAAACGAAATAATCTGGCTTGTCGGTCGGAAAGATTTGGCTTCATAAGATGTATTTGACACTTGACTAAATTGATTGCTCAATATTGAACTCCTCATTTCTTGGGCTTTCCTTTGAGCCAATCTCAGTTTGTTCATAATCTTATCCATTGATGACGATCTCTTCTTTTCGAGTTTCATCTAAAACCACATGAAAAAACTATTTAATCTTCTTTATAAATCCTGGTAAAAATGTTTTCAATATAAATATCGTATTCAATCAATTTCCTTAAAAGAACAAGTCCAAGAATTTACATCTGAAAAAGTAATAAGAAGCGATTCAAATCACCTCTAATTTTCTTATTGCTGCTTCAGCTTTTGCCTTCTGATGGTTCTCCCAAGCACTGATTTTGGCTCCATCCCTCTTAATTCTGATTAAAAATTAACACTTAATTAATAGCATATTTTGTCAAAGAGTTCTCAAAGAGAATATCAGAATGTCCAAATACCCAAGCGTTAATTCCCAATAAGTTATATATTTCGTACTTATATTCAATAACTGCTAACTGGATTATTTACCAAAAAAAGTGTTAATGGAAACTTTCTTGTACTTAAAACTCAGTCAATTGAATCGTATGCCAACCAATACAGAACATTATGAACAACCAGTAATATAGTAATGCTGGTTAAAACCAGTTTCTTAAATTTCATTCCCATCGAAAGTGGAAATAAACTTCTTGCACAATATGCCAACCAAAGATCAGGCTTTCAAAAGTACCACCAGATGGTAACCAAGTCTCTCCTTGTAACTAAATAAGAGCAGCAGCATTCATCAGTCACTTCATGGTAACTTTCTCAATACTTAACCTAAACCTAATATCTATATACACCGGGAAAATTGTTAAAATGGTACCCAACCTATTAACTTTTAGTGATTTGGTACCCAGCCTAACACACTTTCGAAATTGGTACCCAACCTATACATTTCGCTCTAATTTGGTACCCAACCTAACATTTTTTTCTAATTTGGTACCCAACCTATGCGTTAAAAACCGATGATCGAAGACAGATTGAGTCCCTTAATTGGACTGTATACGTATAGGTTGGGTACCAAATTAGAGCGAAACATATAGGTTGGGTACCAAATTAGAAAAAGTGTTAGGTTGGGTACCAAATTAGAGCGAAAATGTATAGGTTGGATACCAAATTAGAGCGAAATGTATAGGTTGGGTACCAAATCACTAAAAGTTGATAGGTTAGGTAGCATTTTCCCCCATATACACCTATACATGCATTGAAAATGTTTTTTTCTAGTTCTGACTATTTTCTTTGACACGTACTAGCTCCAAACATGGGTATAAGTTGAAGCTAGAGTAAAATGAAGTGTGTAACTTGCAAGGAGAAAGATACATACTTAGATATGCTGTTCTCTGCCTCTGAACCTTCCCAAGCAGAATATTCTTTCATATTTTCCGATACTTTCCCATGAAACCGAGTTCTGTTCTTTTTGGGCCACTTAGTCACAGTGACCCTTTCATCGATTTGCACATCACGCACGTCTGATTTTGAGGAGTAAATACTTTCCAACTCTGTAATAGGGAGTGGAGATGGAGTGGTGAGAGAGAATGAAAGTCTACTTATAGGAGATGAGCGAGAGCTACTCTCAGGGCTCATCTGGGTTGACATGTCTCTTCTTGTTACTATATGAGAGATAATGCTTGATGCATCTTTGTCACTATCGATTGTCTCAGCTGCAAATTCGAATAAATAATTTAAAGTACACAACATAGTAAAAGTTATAAACTATTTAGTCAGGTAATTTAAAATGTGAGTTAAAAAGATACTAAGTAAGAGTAAGATGTTGAAAGAGACTGGTGTCTTTGCATTTGTTTCATTCGTCGTGAAATTTACTCTATTCAACATCTAGATCGGCGACAAAACCTTGAACACTCCAGGTTTGCCCCTAAATATATTGATAAGATTAAAGGGACATAAGAGAAAAAATACTAAAGTAGAGCGCAGCGCAATACCAGAAGAGTAACTACTGATTTACAGTTTTTTTAGTCTGCCAGTTACCATCACTACACGGCATCAATAAAATTGAAGGGGTTATGGAAAAAAAAATGAATTCCCTACAACGTAGTAGAACAGTACAAGTCTTAAAAGACAACATGAATGGCACTTGTGCTCAATCAATTTACTTATTTTTCACGCAAAAGAATAAATAGGATTGTAAATAAGGTACCAAGAAATTATAATATTACCAATGAATGATAGATAGCCCATCAATAGGGGAATCTGGATCTATATAATAGCTAATTACATATCACTTGTGCAATATGCCACTTGACAACAGTAAATTTTGTGTTGAATCATGTCAATGAAGCTTATAAGTTACTGTATAGAAAGTTTTGTGTTGAAGCATGTTGATGAAACTCGATAACATTTCATTATCGATTGTTCAATATTTACCGCGAGGCAGCAGTGTTTGTTTGTTACACAGGATATCATACAGAAGTGTGAACATATGTTATTTTGAAAGGACGAGGAAAAAAATACTGGTACCTTGATAGCCTTGACATGTCGATTCGCTAACCATTCTCGTGCACCCGTGTATGCTAACCGATCTTGCCATGTAAGGCTCCATATATAGTCCATTAATTCCACTACTGCCTAAACTATTACGAATAGAAAATCCATCTAAATTTCTAACACATCCACCTTCAAACATGGGCCCAATCGGCGAATTTAACGAGTTATTATGATCAAATCCAGGTGGCTCAAGGGGACCACTCTTTGCCTTTGGTCGCCTTTGCTGCTGTTGAACCAAACCAGCATTTGGACTAATAATCCACCTCTCAGCATCTTCCCATTTTGAAGGCAAAGTTTTTCCATTACTAAAAGGAAAAATCGAAGCGTTTGTGTTTCTTTGGTTGGTATTATTACGCAAAGGAACGCGTTCGGAGCTCCATCCTTTTTTATTTGTAATATTATTATTTCTGTAGTTCGGAGTTCGGGGGCTCAGAATTGTAGCGGAACTCTTCTTCATGATTTTGAGCTGTGGTGATGTCACAGCATTTACATGAAGATTATTAAAATCCAATGAAGCTGGTCTTTGTCTATCTTGGTTTCTGAATAGAGTGTCAGATTTAGATCTCCGTTCTTGACATTCTATTTCAAAAATTGACAAAATTAGTTGCTTGAGAGAATGTAAAGGCTTGTCCGGTTGCAGTTTTTAAACAAAGCTGGTTTCTTTTACGTTTTGAAAAGATTAGGTTCGTCCAACTTAAAAGCTTCTTGCCAATTCAGGTCACAAAACAACAAAACATCATTTAAAATGGTAAACGAAATGCAGTTTAGCTATTAACCATTTTATTTTTAAAAAGAGCATACAAGCTGCAAACAGACAAAATTTAAGTGTTAAGATGTGTAAAAAACACAGGTATGCACTAGTTTCTATGCTTATACCTTTAAGGGCTAGAGAGAAGGAGTTCCTAGCGGAATCGACAGCTTCAGTTTCTCTATATGCCTCTTTCAAGTAGCCATGGTTCTTTTGAGCTACATAATGAAGAAGCGGAAATATAAATAGTAATTGAGGGACAGAAAAGGAGCCAAAGGAATTTGAAATAATTTCTCAAGAAGTTTCTTTTGGCTTTATTGCTTTTTCAAAGTGCTGAACTAGATTACCTTTAACTTTTTCTGCTTTTTTGGAGGGATGACATCTTTTCATGTAAAGCTTAGACTTGTTTGGATCTAAATCGTGACCACTTGAGACCTCATGTCCTGCCAAATGCTGATTGAATACAAACATATTTAGCACTTAAAAATAAACAATTTCAGATTCAACTAATTCTGATAGTACCATGCAGATCTTTACAATCGTCCATCCAAAAACAGTACAGTCAGAGTTTATTTGGTTGCAAAATTTTAGCTCAAGTTATTTGTTGTAACTTACTATGCATTTGGTTTGCCACTTGCCAGCTTAAAACTGAGCCTTTTCTATTAATGGCTCGAAAAGAACTTTGAAAAAAATAAAGCTTGATGAAATCATAAAGCTAGAGTTGATCAGCCCCGCTTAAGCCAGCTTATTCGCTCGCAAACTACAACCAAACAACAAAACAACACTGCAAAACAACACAAAAGAACAAAAATCCTCAAGGGGATAAAATAAGCGCAAACCCAATGTGAAAGCTCCCACTATGTGCAGGGTCCGGGAGGGGTCGGGCCATTTCGGGCCTAAGGTAGGCAGTCTTTCCTTGCATTTCTGCAAGAGGCTGCTACCACGACTCGATCCCGTGACCCGCAGGTCTCATGACAGCAACTTTACGCTGTGCCAAGGCCCACCCTCTAAAAACCCTCAAGGAAATCTCACTAAAATTGAGTTTTGTGCATGAAAAAGACAGTGATACTCAAATTTAACACAATGAGACAACTTAACAAAGACTGAAGTTTGAGTGTCAAAAAAGCGAAAACTTAGCTAAAGCGTTTTTGCAATAGCTACGCAAAAAGGGTAAAGCTAAAATGAAAAAAAACAAACTTTTTTAAACTTTTTTTTAAGCTTTGAATCGAGCTTTTGTATCGAGCGTTTTTATGCTTAAATGTCACCTATAGGATGAAATAAGTAAAAAGAAAATGCTAATGAGTCAAAATAAGTTATAAGTGTTAAGGCAAACACTACATTGCATCTTTTTCTTAAGCAGCTTTTTCTATATATATATAAAAAAAAATCTTAAGACACAAAACACATACAATGCTCTTTTCAAGAAAAGAAAAAACATACAATGCATACTCAATAATCATCAACAGTGATATATACATATAAAACCAACCTCCGCCATTGTTGTTTCCTTGTTTCCTTCTCACACACACACATATATATATATATATATATAGAGAGAGAGAGAGAGAGAGAGATGGCGGGGAATATTTTAATTGCTTGAAAGTATTTACTCCCATAATATATACTCCTTATTTTGATATAAATGATATTACTCTGCATTAATAAACTACATGTAATTTTAATTGATTCATAAATTATATCAAAATTATTTAAATTATTTTTTTTTAAAATCTAATTATAAAATTTAATATTTGAACTATATGATGAATTTTTGAAAATTTTCATTCCGACAATTTTGATACAAGTTCTTGGTCGGTCAAAATTGCACTTAGTTTCGTAGTGGAAAATTAAATAGTAACGGAGGAGTATTAAATAGTTGTTGTAAACGGGAGTGGAAAATGGGAAAAATAAAAAAATAAGTAAAATTTAGACGTAAAATAATAAGTTTGGAAAATGAGAAGCCGAAAACGGGAAAAAAAAACTTAATTTTTGAGAAGAAAACAAGTTTTTCAATAACTATACTACTCCTCTCTTATATGGGCTTGCGAATAATCCGCATCGTAATTGTTAAATGATTTTTTTTTAGATATTAGTAACACGGTTCAAATGTTAAATTATGTTATTAGTTTTTACAAAAATTCCATATAAAAATTTAGATAGAGTTACTTACAAGACAAAATAACGGATAGTTTCATTATAGACAATTCTAATAGATGGAAAGTGGTAAATTTTACCAATGGCAAATTTGAGAAATAAATTATATAAAGAAATTTAATTTAGGTATATGATTGATTTTCTAAACTATCATTTTGGAAATGTAAATACAAAACCAGTCCAATAAGTCTCAAAACTTTTTTTGGCCGGGTTCCATGTTACATAGTACTATTAATTTCATTTATATTTTGTCGCATTCCTTCCCATTTTGTTGTATTATTATCATAGTCATCAATGTGAAACGTGGGGCGGGCTCAATATTTAAGCAGAAACATGAGGATAAACGGAATTTTTATTTATATAAAAAAAAAAAGAGGTAAACTATACGTCTGTAATTGTGGGGTTTGTTTACATCATTAAAAGTATACTTAGTAGCTCCGTTACCATTTAATTATACATTACGAAACTACGTATAATTTTGACCTCTTTATAACTTGTACCAAAATTATCGAAATGGTTTTTTTTTTTTATCTAATCATAAAATTTAACATTTGAACTATATATGATCAAATTTTGAAATTTTCATTCCGACAATTTTGATACAAGTTCTTGGTCGGTCAAACTTACCTGTACTTTTATAATGTATAATTAAATAGAAACGAAGTAAAAAAAAGGATTTGAAAATTTTTATCAGAAAAATATTTTTTTTTTACAGTTTTCACTTTATTCAGCTGATTTTTGTCGGTTTCTATGCAAAGGGGAGACTTATTAAAGCAACTTAGAAAGTGTCGTTTTGTACTTTTGAGATACAACCAAACGGGAAGATATACCAGGTAAAAATAAATTACTATCCAAAGCATGTTCACTAATATTTTAGAAAAAAACCCTATCAATTCATGGCAAGTATTTCATTTATGATATCAAATAGGGTTGACATAAAATTTATAATAAAAAAAAACCATTTACAACAGAAATAATTCTTTTATGACTGTTGAAGTAATTAATTTTGCCAGCTTTTCAAATAGTCCAAAATAGAAATACGGGAATGCTCTCATTAATTAATTGTCATTTACGAAATTACGTACAATTTTGATCAGCATATAACATGTATCAAAATTATCAAAATAAAAAATTTCAAAGCTAAATAATATAATTTAATGTTTTAACTATATGATTAACTTTTAAAAAAATTCATTCCGACAATTTTGATATAAGTTATTGACCGATCAAAATTGCAGATACTTTCGTAATGAACAATTAACTGGTTGTAACGTGGCCACGTGGTCTATTTAGATTGGGTTCCTTTTTAAACAAAGTATACACTACAATAAATATGTCGGGTCTTCTAGTACTTTTTTATTTGACTTTGTAACAAGTTTTGACTTCGTTGCTCCCTACAATTGTAAATTACTGTAAATGGTTCTCACAGTTTTCGAACAAACTATTTGGTAGCTTTAATTTAATACCAATACTCAGATTGTTGATCAAAGAGGGATTTGATCCGCAATACTCCCTCCGTCCCAAATTATTGAGACTATACGAAATTACATGTAATTTTAACCGACAAATAACTCATATTTAAGTTGTCGAAATCAAATTTTTCAAAAGTTTACCACATAGTTCAAGTATGAACAAATTTTAAAATTTTATTTTTCAACAATTTAAGCACGATATATTTATCGGTCAAAGTTGCACGCAGATATATAGAGCCCCAATAATTTGGGACGGTATTTTTGAGACCCCAACAAACTACACACCCCCACCCCAAATCAACTAAATATAGTGCTAATATATATAGTTAGAGGCGATTTAAATTGAAACTGATGATGTCTCATTACTACCTCCCAGGAAAATATTATGGGTCTTCTTTTTAGAGGAGAAATATTATGAGTCATTGTGTAATAAAAACAAAATAAACATTCTCCCTATATAAAAACCTTGCTAGTAGTACAGTGATGAATATGAGTCAATAGTACTCCCTCGGTACCAAAATATTGGGGTCTATATATCTAACTTTAACCGATAAATAATTCATATCTAATTTGTCGAAATCGAATTTTTCAAAAGTTAATCACATAATTCAAATGTTAAACTATATGAGCAAATTTTAAAATTTTATATTTCGACAATTGAGGCACAAGATATTTACCTGTTAAAATTATACGTAGATACGTAGAACCCCAATATTTTGGTAAGGATAGAGTAATAATTTTCAAAGACATGCCATGATAAAGTGACCTTTGTTGGACCATAATCTGCGCCATAAACTACTGAGATAATAAATACAGAGAGCCTGCACATTTACACTTGTGGATATAAGCAAAGCGTGCAGGTTACAATTATATCAAGGGGCCACTCAAAACATTAAAAGCTATATAGTTCTGTATCCCCATAAAATAAGGGTAGATGGCAAAATAGTTACAGTCGTGAATAATAGAGCAAACATTTCATTTTACAACTCAAGATGGCTGGCACACATGATAATACATCAGATTAGGTAATTTGGTAATGTTTTTTTTAAGTGATGGACAAATTTACCTTCCAAACAAAAAGAAGTTGATAGATTTGTAATTTTGAATAACAATTCTTCAATTTTGAATCTCTGAGTCTATTCCGTAATCGTATTTTCATCATCTCAGCCAAAGAGAACTTACCAACTGAATTATAGACGTCTAAGTTGTATGGTAAGCGTTCTTCACATCACATTCTTGACCACTGCACGAAATTTGCTTTCGTCGTCTACTCATTCCGAAATCACCAACAAAATAACCCAGTATAGACAATACATTCGGAGCTTTTATCAACTATTAATCCCCCAAAACATAGATCTTGTTTGCTCTACCGTGAAAGTTAGAATTTCGAAGCTAGATGAAATCTAACATCATTTGCTTAACTGCTGCAACCAAATAAGGTTATACTAACTAAAGCTATTCGGCTCGTATCTTTACAACCAAAGTAAGAGCGTCTGAAAAACCTGAAAATCTTATCCGTGACTCTGTTCTAAATTGACATGTCAGTGAAGTAAGCAGTTATTGCCTTCAACTTCCCATTCAAGAAGTTTCTTTCCACCTGATACACATTCAATCATGGTATTAGTATATATCAGAAAACAGCAATTGAATAACTAGCATTTGGGAACAATATTGTATGACAATTGCCAAGGCTTTAAAAAGATGAAAATAGGCAATGAAAATTATGAAATAGAGCTGGAAAATCTTCACAAATTTTCAATACAATCCACAACTATTTTTAATACCAACAGAAAGACGAGATTAATGTTTAAAGTTTTTCACTTCTCATTGGAATATATACGAGTATTATCAGACAACGTATAGACAGCAAAACCTTCACACAATGACTCATTTAAGGCTACAAAAACTCACTGTATTCAATCCATAAACACCAACCAGTAAAGCAACTACGAGATACATGTTTTTCCATTTCTCGTTGGTAAAAATAAAACTAGGAGAATTGTCAGACAACGTATAGTCAACAAAACCTTTAAAGAATTGAGTTATATTTAAGTTCAAGCGAAAAGCCACCATGACACCACAAGCAACAGTCGAGAAACAAGAAAATATATCTCTACGGGATGATTCAATGGAATGATGAGTTTTATAAATAAATTCTACAGTCCGTATTTCCATTTGCTTTTAAGAACTGTTACTGTGCTAGCAAACAGAGTAGCCAGGAGTTAAATTTTGTAGACACCAAAACATATACAATATTAGTACTTCTTTTTACCCATTCAAAATCTGTTTTACTACAATTGGTAATTACCTCCAGTGACCATGGAGGATCAGCAAATAGAGACAACTCCGCTAATTGATTGAGATCAGCAGTTCTTGGAAGGAACATGACAACTTTTGAAGCAATCCCTTTCACCGCGTCAAATAAAAAATTCCTGAAGAAAAATAACAAAAACACACTTTTAGAGCCACAATTTGTCTTAAGAAAGGGGAAAGCAATGAATAGTACTGAACCGGAAAACACTTTAGAAACTATACCCGCCGTGTGGCTTGAGCATTGTATTAACGTCATAATTTGTTGCTTTCAAATAATTGGGACCTCCCCAGGGAGGAGACAGGAAGACTGTATCTGCCTGAAATGCAGAAAAGAATATGATGCATTAGTGTTCAAAATTTGTAAACTCCAAGTGCTTCAGTTTATTTAGCGAGAGACTATAGTTACTATCAATATTTTTTGAATTTGAATTAACATGAAACAGACAAATGAAACAAAAAACTTACAACTGGCAAGTGACAGATGCCTAATTACTTCCTATTTCAAAAAAATTAGGTAGTCAAATAAGAAAGTCAGGCTCCAAGAAGCTAGTACGAAAATAATCTATAGAATTCTAATCATATATTTTTTTTAAATCTAATACAAAAAAACAAAATAGACTGGTATTCTCTCGTAAAACTCTCAAACTATTTAAAATGTAAATCGTTTCATATTTCGCCTTCACGACTGAACTACAGTTACACGCCAGTTCAAACTCCCACGTTATCTTCCCAGAACATTGCTGATTGTTCACAGCTAACAGTACATACAACTATACGACCAAACAGACAAATGAAAAGAAATAGAATCTGTCATTTCAGTAGCACACAGCTTGATTTGCCAAAATCTTTAAATCACAACTTAACAGAACACCCATAGAGACTAAAATTAATCCAAGTTTTATTCGCAAAACTGGCCAGATGTAATTGTACATGCTTTGAAGTTTGAACTATGAATTGTATAATTGATAAAGTCATATTCTTCTTATAAACTCAGTTTCTGGGAAACATGATATTAATACTGTAATCTTACAGTATTAACCCAGATTAAGGAATGGCGTACCTTCAACCTTGGTGCCAAAAGGAAAGAGTCCCCTATTATGAAATCAATATGGTCACTAACGCCGTATATAGCTGCATTATGCTGGGCATATTCAATCTTCTTTGGATCAATATCAACTGCAATAACATGTTTGCTCCTGAAAAAAAAACAAAAATCAAGAATATCAAGCCTGACTAACTGGTAATAAGTTGATTAGAATTTATCATGTGAACTACACTTTCAGGAAACACATTACCTATATAAAGTGACTTATTGTATCAAGTGGTAACACAATCGTTGACTTGCACGGAAAACAGGGGTAATCTTAATTAACAAACAATATCATTATACATAAATTGATTTCGTACACCAAGCCACAAAAGTTAACAACTAGTACCTTAACCTACCATGTGTAGTACACTACATAGAAAAGATCCATAGTTAAGGAGCAAATCAGGAAAATTTGATAGAAAACTTTACAAAAGCGTAAAGAAAAAATATGATGGAATGTTTTTTTGGTTTTCTGAACTGTACGTCTATACCTCAACCTACATGTTTTCAAAAAAAAAACTAAATGTAAGGGTAGTGTACAAAATCGTTATTTTTCAATATGTTGTTGATGATAAGTTGGTGTGCAAAACTGTTACTAACCATAGAATTAAATATTTTTCCTGTGTAGGGAAACATGTCCACTTCTGATTATTGCGTCAAGTTTTTGATGCGGTTGAGTCACAAAATTCTATTTGACCCTTAAAAGAAAATCCCACGTTTATATTTACTCGAAACTAGGTCGGAACTCATCATGTACAACAAAATAAAAGATAGAAAAAAACCAACCTTTTTGCAAACTGAATGACATTTCCACCAACACCGGTGAAACAATCAATTACGACACCATCACCACAACGAAATGCATGATGCCTCGCTATAGGCTCAGGAGTGGCAGAAAACCAACCTTCTTCGTCCATTTTTATTCCATTATCGAATTTGGAAAATAATTGATACCTTTGACACCAATACTTGCTAATGCTAGGAGACAACTCTAAAATATCTTTTTGTTGGGATGTGCACTCGTCTAATATACACTGGAAATGAAACTCTGTAAAGAAAAAAGTAGTGATTACTATGATAAACCTTGGCTCAAATGTCAACTGATCCCCATAGTTTCAATTGCAACACTAATAATCCATATACTCTAGGTAGAACTTCTATCTCCCTATAGTTTTCAACTGAAACACTATTGGTTCCCATTGTTCGAGCTGGTCACACAAATAGTCCCCATATTTTAGGTAGGTTACACAAATGGTCCCCATGTATAAAAATATAATTGGTTCCCATAGAATGGGTCCACCGATGTAACTTACTGCAACAATAAGGACCAATAGCTCTGTAATTGAATGGGGACAACCAGTGTAAATTGTTCAAATTCTAGGACCATTATTGTTGCCTGTAATAGTAACAAAGTATGGGGACTAAATAACAATTTAGTCCTAACTTTAGTGACCATTGCTGTCATTTAGCCAGGTTACTTCTCATTTATTATAAAAGTAGATAAACATTACGCAATAATAGTAATTAGTTAACATGAGGGAGTAAGGTTCAATTTTCGGCTTTAAATGATATGAAACGGTTGACAAAAAAACGAATCAATTAAGCAAATATATAAAAGTATTTTGTCATGTCTAGTTAGCAACAAAATTAGAATTACAGATACGAGTACTGTTTTAAAAGAGAAAACTTAGCTAAAGCATTTTTGCAAGAGCTGCACCAAAAGCGTAAAAAGCATAAGCTTTACCGGCGTAAAATACGGAAAGCGAGGTTTTTCTGCTACTATAAAATTTTGAATCAGACTTCGTATCGTGCTTCAAATCTAGCCTACTCACTTCAAAACAAGCTTTTCGAAGCAGTGTATACATCAAAGTGTTAAACTATTCAAAGGATTTTTGGTCCCTGTAAAAGGTTAAGAGCTATTGATGAAAAAATACACATAAGCCGGCAAAAATAACTTATCAGAAAGAGAGAGAGACCTCCTGAGCCAATTGATAATTTCCTGTTCAGTCGAGTTCTCTTCCTTGCTTTCTTTTCCTTTTTTCTAATTTCCCAAGCTTCAGTTCCGTCTTCTTGTACTGTAGGATTCGTTGGGTTTTGAATAATATTACCAATCCCTTTCTCCTCCAACTTATCTTCAGCTCTGCAACAGAAAATTTACATAAGTCGAGACAGCAAGGTTATTGGTCCAGACAGGGCCGGTCTTGAGGGAATACAAATAGTCCGAGTGGACTAGGCATCCCCCACCGAAAAGGCAAATAATTTCCCGAAAAAAATAAAATTTACACTACGTTTTTTCGAGGTTTTGTTTAAATAGGCAAAACAAACAAAAAATCAACAAGGCAACCCACAAAAAAATTATTTTTTGGGCCGGCTCTGGGTCCAGACATTATATGCTATCAACCAAAAAAATCGATGCAAAGTTGATAGAAGAGGGAAAGAATAAAGAAGAAAAAAGATGTATCACCTATCCATGTAATCCGGTAACAACTGAAAGGAAATTTCTTCAAAGCAACTCTTTTTGAGCTCTTGTTCTTCATTCAAATTCTCAGAAGTATAGCATAACGTAGATAGACAATTTTTCTTTAGCTCTTCTTCTTCATTCAAACTTTCAGAACCGTATTTTAATGAATTATGTAAGTTCTCACCAGCAAGCTCACAGCTCAAACAAGGCTCACAGGGACTTCGGTCCAGTAATTGATTGTCTTTTTTAATTTCCCCAAATGACCCAACACTACAGAGTGAAGCAAGATTTTCAGCTATATCATCACTAATAGCTTCATTTGGTTTATCATTAACTTCACCATATGTAAAATGCTCCATTCCAAGAGGAGGGTCCCATGTAGACTCATTTGTTCTTGTGTTATAGAAGTAATATCGATTATAGAAAGAGTCCCAATATAAGACCCAAATTTCCGATTCATCAGATGTTTTGCTGTCAATTTCAACATTATCAAGCACCTCTGAAGACTCTGAATATAAAGATGTTTCATAATTTACACTAAACGCTGATGTAACTCCCGGAAATTCTGGTTCCTCTATAGTATCACAGGTTGTTGAAGAAGTCACTGAATATTCTTCACCAGAAATAATTTCAACGTTCTCGGTATCTGCAGCAATATCACGGTAACATGATTAGATTTTCGTCACTATAAACAAAGATAGATGCCGACTTCTTGTTATTCAATTTAACTATTTATATCATACCTCCATTCCCTTCATGAGCATGTGAATGTCTCTGGTTTATGTCCTTTTTCTTGTACCTGACCAGGGCATTCCTAGGCTACAATACAAGATAACAGCTGTTAAATTGTGAAAAAAGGAAAAGATCAAATTTACCAAATAAAACCAAAACCAATCACTTAATATAACCATTACTATTTCACACAAAGGACAGTTTCTATCCTTCTCAACAATATCCGTTTCTGAATCTGTGAATTTTTGTTAGACGAAAAGATGGAAATTTGGCTCGTTTAGTTTAAAAATTTTAAACTTTAGTTTTGCCATGATTATTCTCTAAAAATGTTATGGAAGCCAATCTATTGAAATTGTTACTTCTGATGCTTTGTTTCAAAAAGCAAAAACCACGTTTTAGAGGCATAACCAAACACGGCCTTGTATATTTCGCTCACATGCAAACCATAACTTTTCAGAAAAGGCACCATACTGAATCATAGCACATCACTAACAGAGGATACTCCATGACTATTACAGAAATTTCCCTAGAATATGCATCACTGAGAATCAAATACAGGTTGTCACGACCAAACAAATAAATAATCTTATTAGCCACAAAAATATACAAATATAAGAGAAAACTTACTACTTTGCTTGTTCGAAAGGAAATAGGCAGCCCTAAGGCACTCAACTGTTTGGAGAGTTCCATATCAGCTGGTAAAACAAACAAGAATACAATATGTAAATCTAGCAATACTTTGCGATGCATAAAGATGGCAAATACCATTGACGAGACATTATTTATGCCAAACAGAAATCCAACACAAATTTCATAAACCTCAATACTAAGAATACACATTTATCCCCTCGCATGAAGGCGTGTGTCCCTTTCGTCTCCATAACAAACTTCATAAATTCAAATTTACATCATCTGATACCCTATGAATCTAAGCTTATAGCCAAGGAGAATAGTATCAAGCGGACAATAATTTCATTCCTACTGTGATGCGTCAACTATCGTAAAAAGTGAACCAATGGGCTAAGGGCTTGTCTGGCTACAAATTTTGAGAAAAATACGTTGGTTTTTTCATGGGGTAAAATTAAATCGGAAAAAGCTTCTATCTTTCAACTATCTACAAAATTCAGAAAAAGTCACAAGTTCTTCTTAACAACAACGTCACTCCCTAAATCGGTATTATGTCTTTTACCGGTGATAATATAATCCGTTGAACAATAAACCAACCCTATAGATAACTTACCCTATGCATATAATGACGTGTCGTTGGCTTTTCATTAATTTTCATGCATCCCTTATAAATTTGTTTAATCTTGTAAAAATATCAACCTTATACGGAAATTACAAGTAAAAATAAAAAGAACAGTCAAGTCTGATAGTAACAAATTTAGGATTAAGAAGTAAAAAATGAAGATGAATAAACTTGCCTTTAGTTTCCTCATCATAAATACAGCCCTGCATTCAGATAATCGATATCAAAAAAATCAAAAAAGATACAAACTCATGTATTCACTATAATAAACTCAGTGCCTGTTTGGAAACAGATTTTTTATAAATAAATAAAAAAAGATACGAGTGTTTCGTATATTAGCTATATTTAGCTTCTAAAAAGCTAGCTTTTGAGTCAAAACAGCTAAAAAGCTATAAAAAAAAAAAAACTCAAAAGCATAGAAGCTAAGAATTTGGAGGCTTATTTAGCTTTTAGACATAAAAATTACCAAAAACAGAAATTTTTCAATAAAATCATTTAGCCTATTTACAAGTCACTTATAACTTAAAATAAATTAAAGTGAGAGAGAAATTTACAGTGTTTCCGGTGGGCGTACAACAATCATCCCTGTCAAGAGAGACATACAATAATTTTAGTTTTATTATAGTTATTTAATGTGATAAAGAATTATTAAAACATAGATATATGAAAGTCGCAAATGAACCGAGCCGTTCGTGAATTCGTTCATTTACTAATGAGCCGAGGCTGATCAAAATATAATTAATTTAATAACAATCTGAGCATCTGTTACCAATTAATTGTCCGCTACAAAACTACGTACAATTTTTAACCGGTCAATAACCTGTAACAAAATTGTCGGAACGAGAGAAATATAAATACATACATACATATATATATATATAGAGAGAGAGAGAGAGACCGAAGGTAAACTTGGGAGAGAGAGAAGAGAGAGCCTAAGGCTTTTATAGCTGCTGACGTGTCCACTTCCACCTCCCATACAGCACCTCCCATCTTCCTTCTTTTATGTGTATATATATATATATATATTATATACGGTAAATGTTATAGGAAAAACAAGTAACTGGACGATTTTTAGTAAAAATATTCCAAATCATTGGTTAATGCAAATCTCAATGGTTTCACGACGGTAACACAAATATGCGTCTTGTTTTTTTTCCGAAGTGTATAATGACATGTTTTCGAAATTATGGTAAAATTTAAAAATTCAAAACATATCATTATACATCTCAGAAAAAAAACAAAAAAAAACAAGACGTATATTTGTGTCCCGTCGTGAAACCATTGAGATTTACATTAATGCGTTTTTACGAAAAAATATCTAGTTTTTTTCATGATGTTCATATATACTCCCTATTATATATATATAATAATAATAGGGTGTGTTTGGTATGTATATTTTGGTGTGATTTTTTGAAAAACTAATTTTTTGTTGATAGTTGGTTGGTTATACTAGTAGTATTTTGTATGTGACTCGTAAAATACATATTTTCAAAATAATTTTAAAAAAATAAAAAATACAGAATCCATCTTTTTTGCTGTATTTTTTTATTTTTAAATTTTGAATTTTAAAAATAAACGGACCCATAGTATGTACTTTTATAAATAATATATGTAATTTTATTGATAAAACGAATTTTGCATTCTTTTGGAATTTGGAGGGAAGAATAGGAGAATATATACTCCTACTTCCTCACTTCCATCCATGATACATATGTAGGGTGTGTTTGGTATCCTATATTTTGGTTTTTTTGTGATTTTTGTATTTTGAAAAAAGATTTTTTTAATATATGTTTGGTTACTAGTATTTTTGGTGTGATTCTTAAAATACAGATTTTTAGTCAAAATAATCTAAAAATACATAATCCATCTTTTTTGCTGGATTTTTTCATTTTTAGATTTTTGAATTTTAAAAATCAGTATTTTTATCAAAAAAAACTTGACACCAAACAGACTCATAGTATGTACTTTTATAAATAAGGTATGTAATTTTATTGATAAAACGAATTTAGCATTCTTTTGTATTTTGGGGGGCAAATAGTATAATATATACTCCCTCCTCTACGGCGGCGGGCGGAGGAAAACCGGAAAAACCGAATCGGACCGATAACCGAACCGGAAAACCGAAAAAAATTCGGGTAGGTTTCGGTTTCCAATAAAACCGAACCGAAAAAAACCGAAAAAACCCGGAAAAAAAATCGAAACTGGACCGAAAAAAACCGGTCCGGTTCGGTCAAAAAAATAAAAAGACCGAAACAAAAAATATGCTCGGTTTCGGTTTTGCTAAAAACCGAACCGAACCGGATCGAACTCACCCCTACCCTCCTCCCTCAATTCCACCTCCGGTACAAATATAGGCAATTTTGTGATGCATTGAATTGTTAAATTTGAAAAAAAAACATATAATCAATTCTAATTTCATTATATGAAGAAAACAAAATTGTTTTTAGCAATTTAGTTATAAATTACATGCCTCTCAAATTATATTCAAGTAATTTCATATTTATAATTGTAATGATTTTATGAAATTGAGTGGTTAGAGCAACCAAATGAGCTTTCGACTTTAAATATTTTTTCAAGTTGATACAAAACTTCTAACTTTTGCTTTAATTGTTGAATATATTCTAATGGTCATGATATGGAAGATTGTAAACAATTTACTATCATGTATGTATATTGCATATATGAAATATGGAGGTTAATGTTCAGTAGTGGTGAGTATGTAAAATACGGTGAAACATTATGTAGTTTTATATAGTTACATTTGCAGTTTTCCGAAAAAACCGGTTTGTGAATTTACTATACACTTATTTTATTGTGGCGACAGTTATATAATACATACATGCTAAGAACATCTTTAATTGAAATGTTACTTTTTAATTGGTAAAAGTTACTACATATTAAAATAACTCGTTAAATTCCATGTATACATGTTAAACATAATATCATTTTACAATTCACATTGATCTATTTAGCTTGGTTTTTAGCTTTAAGTACTCAAATTTTTTTATTGAATTAATTTATCTCGTGTTGAATTCTTTTTTTAATCAGTTTTATAGGTGAAAGCGCGCAAAGAATCGATACTCTTACTTGTTACCTCATCCTTTAAACCATCAACTAAGCGTAACAAATATTACAACTTACACCGTTTAGTTTGCTACAAACATAAACATGCTAACATAACCAATGTGCCTCTAAAACTGACTATTAATTAAAATATGATGCTAGTTTTTTATTTTACGTGCTCAATGCAAATGCTCTAATAAAACGAGTCTTGACATCGGAGCAGTTGAACTATGGAAGCACGAAATAACTTCTGACTTTTTCGCTATGTCGAATTTTCGTTAAATCACTCTAAATAATATTTGATAATTAAGTATTGAAAGCATTATATCACCACTTTAGCAAATTAACGTGAATGCGTTATTTAAAAGAATTTGAAATAAACTCCAAACACTCGGTAGTCACTTGCTAAAATACTAAAAACAACACTCATTCAAATTGAAGTGATATCCACAAATGACGAAAAATACAATACCAAAATACATATCAAAACACCTAAAACAAAGCATGTTTCTTTTGATCTGCCAAATTCGTCGAAGTCCCCAGTCTCTCGATTGTACCTATGATTTATGATTACATGACTGTAGAAACTTTGGATCAAGCTCCAACAAAGAAAAACACTCATTTGCTCTAACATCTGTAGCAAGATTTATATGTACATCGGAACATATTGAATATGTAATATTTCACTTAATAAACGAAATCTAAAGCCTTTCACCAAGGACCAGTTAAAGTTCTCGTCAAACGTCGCCTTTTCCCTCCTTGTTGCTTGTTCATCATCTCCACAACCTACAAAAACAATGTAAAGTGATAAAAACACAAATGGTGACATAGTTGAGAGCCATTAGTACATTAGAATATTGATTAGAGAGGCAATTTTTTTTACGTACATTTGATTATGATCTGACTAGAAAAGATTCGATTTATTTCCAGAATACATAGTATTGTGGTTTCTTATTAGCTTTGCTATTGTTTATAAAGAGAATATGTTTATGTTGTGGATAAATAACAATATAACATATTATCAATTATAATTCTCTAAGCAAAAGTACCTGTTTCTTCTGCATCTCCTTTATTTCCTGCTGAAAATTGAAAAAAAATAGACATGATTATCGTCATATGTTCGACATAATAATAACACCATAAAGAAATAAAACTATTTTTAGCAATGATTTTGAGAATGATGATGCAATGATAGGCACGTACTATATGCATACTTACACAATTTGGGTGATATATACCGATATCTACCTGTTTCTTCTGCAGTTCTTGATTTTCCTCCTTAAGTTTTGCAATTTCCGCCTCCAACTCCATTGTATATGCCTATTAGAGTTGAAAGAGATGAAAGTCAGCATTTTGTTCAGGCAAAACTGAAAGCTACTTTTAGTGTTCCAAATCTTAGTAGTAAGACATAAAAAGATAATTAGTTTGAAGTACATTTACAATAATCATTTTCTATCCGTTTCATGCAAAAGTAGCTTCTTATGGTATGTATGCCATATCTGGTCGCGATAATTCACCAATATTTATGCAAAAACTTCAGAGTTTTGGCGTTTGTATTGGAATTTCTAATCGTGTGATCTAAAGTCCGTGATCACATAAGTTTAGCTTGAAGGCTTCAAGACTTACTCAATGAGTTCCGGAAAGAAGCAAGCTCGTTAAATTAAAGGAAAACCGCGATAATCTTTATAAAGTTAAAAACACAATCTACTATAAGAGGGGTGTCTGACAGCATGATTTGAAACAAATAACCTAGCTTATTTGACGCTAAAAAAAAGGTACATTTTACTAAAAAAAATAGCATTTTGAGTCCAGAAAAGTTCTAAGAAAATATCATTTGGTGATGCTCGCCAACCAAAGTCAGTATAGCTTCGAAGTAGAAAAGCTGAAAAATGAAACCGGGATCAAAGTGGATATATAAACGCATTGATATATATACCTGCTTACGAGCACGTGATCTGGCAGCAGACTCCCTATTCTTGATCATCCTTCTCTGCCGTCTCTCAATAACTTTCTCCACAGCATTATTGCTCCTCCTTCCCCTTAACCCTCCCGGAAACACATACGGAGCAGGCGATAGAGACGAATTATCAATCCCGTCCGAGGAAACAGTAGGTGAGCTAGTTGCAACTGTGACTCCGTTGCCAATAGCCCCAAATCCGCTGTTCTGAACCAAGTTCCCGTTTAATATTGGATCTGTTATCCCCATATTTCCATTTCTTATCACAGGTCCGCTTATCTGAGCACTATTAGGCACATAGTTAACATACACGCCCATCAATTATAAATTGTATGACGGTTTACATACCTAGATTTAATTTGAAATTAGTAATTTTGGGTGGCAATTTCTATTAAGTTTCATATTCTAGACTTGTTTCCCATTAGTGGGAACTTTTTTACTCCTTTTTGTTTCTTTTTTGCATCTTATTCAAATACATAATCAGTTAATTAAAGCCAATGTAAATTAAATATTATTCTGATGAAATGAATGTACAAAAAGAAAGAAATAGGTTTTTGAACAACATATCAATCAAAACAAGTTCATTGAAGGACACGCTCATTTTCAATCAATTAAATCAATTCATAGAACAACATGCCAATTGAAAACCGCTTCATGTAAATGCATTCTCGTCATAAATCAACATGACTAAATAGGAATTAAGTCCAGAATATATCATTTGATGGTTATTTTCCCTAGTTTTAAACAATGGAGAGTTCTGAAGTTATGACATTTGAAACGATGCTGAAACTATAAATATCAAGCGTAACCGATCTTTAAAATATAATAATTAGGAGTACCAGTTTTCCGTCTGCACAGGATATCCAAAATTGTTAGGGTGACCCTGATAGGCAAGAGTCGGTTGCTTAGGAAAAATTTGCTGAGGCTGTTGTTGTATTGTCGTAACCCCTTTAATAGGTAAGGGAAAACCCGTATTTTCCATCTGTTGGAACCCAAACCCAAGAGCTTGATTACTTACCGGACGAGTCAAATCCCCTAATAAGTCAAAATTCTGAGCTTTTTCAGCTGTTTTCGTATCTTCCCTAACCACTCCTGCTTTAAACAAGAACTCTTCAAGCGTGACCTCGCCTAGAGTCTGTTGCCTTGAAGGCAAACTCGTATTTTTGTTACTCAAATCTCTCCAAATTTGGTCTACGGTTTTATGACTAAGGGTTCGAGGCAAGGTTAACGACCCTTGTCGATGTAGATTATTACTAGGGTTGCCATTGGTTTGTAGAGGGGTTGTGGACCCTACGATTTGTTGGGTAGACTCTTCGGCGCTCCAGATGGTTTTTAGAAGCTCGTCCATGTTCAAGGACCCAAAATCTTTACCTATTGACCCTCCCCTAGTGGATTGAAACTCATCGAATGTTAATGAGTAGACTGAACTTTGACGAGCCAATGAGAAAATATCATGTGATTGTCCATTTCCGCCACCGTTATTAGTACCTGGTGGCACGTTTCCGTAATTCCTGAAGTTCATTTCTTTTTTGTCTCTAATTTACTTTCCTTTTATATACAAATTTTTTGCATAGAAAATGTATCCAGACTAAAACTTAACTCCGAAGATGACTATGGATATGAAATTTCAAACTTGATGTTATGTACCTGAGGAAATGGAAACATATTAAATGGAATTGGTTAATTTAGCATTGAAGTATGAAAATTCTGTGTGTTTGCCTCTTGAAATAAAATGGATTGCAATTTCACTTTGAGAAATATTTTTCCCTAAATTTTAAAAAAATTATACACCAAGATCTTTATTTAATTTTTTTAGCCTCAGTAAAATAACATTTTTCTTGATTAAACTTTTTGGTTCTCTCAAGCAACAAAACCAAACAATTTGAACTTGTGCTGCTGAACATTAGCATATATATATACCAAAAGTTTAAGCTTATAAGAAATGAAATTCAACTAGAAGCCACTAAATATTGATGATAAATGCCAACTAAAAATCTTTTTGCCCAGAGTGTCTATTAACCCAAGAATACTTTATGTACCCAATTTTATTTTATTTCATTTTATACTATATGCATAAAGGTTAAGAAAATCATTTCAAGGACAAACCAAAACTGAAACTAAAAAGAGTCAAAAAGCAGAAGAATGAGAAAACATAACAGACTGACACTTTCCTAAGCATAAATTATGTAAGTATGATAAAAAAAAAAAACACTAAATTTTAAATTAAAATAATTTACCAAAAAGTTAAAACATTAATACCCACATACCAGAATTGTCCAAACAATATAACCGAACTGTCAGAGGAAAGTCAATATAAAAACAAAATTATATTTATACGTATTTATGAGAGAGAATTATGTATACAAAGTACAAACCTGTTTTGTACAGATATTTATTTTCAGGTTTCCATTTTTGTATATGAACTGTTTTTTTTTTGTTTTTTTTTGCTGGTCTGAGATTTGTGTGCGACACGTGGTGATTGTCTGAACCTCGTTCTCTCACCAATCCCATGTCTTGAGTACTTGTTTATAGATATATATACATAACTGGTCTCATTAGTTTAGATAACCTATAACTGGTCTCATTAGTTTATCAAATACGACCGACTCATTGGCACTTTAGCAAATTCATGCAAATTCACGCAATGATCTGTTTAAATCGTATTACTATACTTGCAATAGCCATAGTGGTATCTTGAAATTTCGAAAAACCTTACCCGGTGAAAATTCACTTATAAGATTGAATGACAACAACTGATTTATGTAAGTTTTTCATATATTCTATATATTTATGTAAATATATTATATTTTCCAAATGAACACTTGAAACTTAATACCATCTCACTATTGATCGTTGTCTTTTCTTTAGTGGCCATGTTTTTTAGAATGGAGTTGGCGTTAAGCATAATTTGACCGAATTTGAGATATTCTTGATGTATTTACGTTTGCTCAAATCGTTAGATTTTTAAAGTCCATAATAGAACTACAGCAAAACCGCGACTTGCAAATGAGAGGTCGGACATTCAATCTCATTTATACATTTGTATGAGCCTAACTACAATCAACACTTTTTGGACAAGTACAAGATAAAGATAAAAAAAAAATGTGCGGAGAAATTATAGACCACTTCAATCTTCACATAAATTCTCCTTTCGAAATTTTGGAGATAATAAAGGAATACGGGAATGGAGTTGCTAAAGTGGCACTATGATCCACTGGATTTGCGCATCCAACGTACAAGAATTGTTGAAGTTTTTTTTCCTAATTTTTAAAACGTAATCGTTACAGCCGCTAAATCAATTATATATTTAAAGTTATAGGTGGTTATTAATCTTTGAAATGAAACTATAGATCTCAATAAAAACTGTTACAAGCTATAGAGGCAATTCATGTAATTATCTCTATTATTAAATTCACAAATAAACAGAGCGAAAGGAGGCGATTAAAGTAAGTAAATTTAAGTGGAAAACGTGGACCAATTATTTTGAATTAGGAGTGGTGTTTGATGTGACTTTTATCAGTTCTTGGGACACTTGGGAAGATCTCAACCGTCCACGTTACCTAATGCAACGGTGGAGATTGAGTTATTTGGTAGTGAATGAGTAAGCAGTGACGCAATCTACAGTGAACATAGAATACACTATATTCCTCACCACTTCCATAATTTTATTTTTATTTTTAAAAATTTCAAGTTTCATGTTTTCGGTTTCGGACTTTCGGTTTCCGTTTCCTTTCCTGCCACAGTAACTATGGTTGTTCCGCTTATGAAAACTCGTGATTCCGTTTTTTTTCGAGCTCAATTCTAAATTTTACATAGTAAAATACCGTAAATATTTGCTTTCATTCTTTAATTAGTTACACGCACGCACGCTCGTAACTACGAATGAGGGTTTGGGAATGTCGATTAGTTTTTCATAGAATCTAAAACTCATTTGAGTATTTCACATTAATTACATTTGCATGAGCTTTGCTCTACACACACACTAAGACACACATACTACGAAACAATAAATCATGTACACACATTTTTTAAACTCCTTACGTGTGTATCGTTATTCTCTATGTAGAAGTAGCTGATACGAAGTTATCCAAAATATTTATACAATATTGACACACCCTAAAAGTGGATCTATCTTGTATTGTTTGTTTATGAAAATCAAACACATTTAACATACGAACGGAAGCGAGGTGCAACCATTATTGCGGCAATAATTGATCATGTGCATTGATTTAAATCTAACGACACGAGTCACAGAGAGCATTTGGCTTAAATTTCACATCCACACTAGATTATTACCTCCGTAACTTGTAATCTCTCGTTCAAAAACACTTTTCCACCAGACGCTGTTTTTTTTCTAAAGTATTTTTACTGAATTTAATTTTCAACAACATTTTCCCAAAGAACACGTTTTCAGTTGTCACTTGGTTAACAATCAGCACCTAAAGGTCCGAATATATTTATAGTTATAACTTGGAACAAATATTTGGTCCCATCACTTGAAATTAATCCAAAAAGCTACTCCTATCATATTTTTCAAATATATTAAAAGGAGCCATTGGGGGGTGAAACTTGGCCGGGTGAGGTCATGGGATCTAGAAAAATTTAAGAGCATCCGTACCAGCTATTTTAATCATTTTCTTAAACCTAACACATTTTATACATTTTAAGAAAACGTTTACATTTACACAAAATTTCAGCTTCCTTATTAATTTTCTTATAATAACCATACATTATTTTTTTTATTTGTTTATTATATTTTAATAATCATAACAATATTACAGCCACAAAAATATGGACCCCATGATAGTTTATTACTATTATACTCCCTCCGTCCCTAAACAAATATTCCCTACGAAAATACATGCAATTTTGACCATCAAAATTTTCATATCAAAATTACCGAAATGAAAAAATTGAAAATTTCATCATATACTTCTAACCATAGACTACGTGATTAACTTTTGAAATAATTTTTTTCGCTAATCTAAATATGAAAAAATTATCGGTCAAAATTGTACGTATTTTTATATGGGACATTTGTTTAGAGACGAAATGAGTATTAATCTAGGAAATCATATGCATTGCTCATATATGAGCTGAATTTTGTGTTTTCTTAAATTTATGTAATTTATAGGGTTTCTGATGCATGTCACTTTTTATAGCATAATCATTAAATTTTAGAAAAAAAATATGATTTAAGAAAATAGATGCGTATGCTCTTGACTGCATTTCTGTAATGAATAATATTATCGCAAATACTTGATGATAGCATCTATCTTTGACTATCTTCTAATTTAAGTCACCATAAAACAAATAATCTACTCCTTATCCTTTACTCATCAGTTAAGAGGTCCCATAACTTGACTTAAACAACCCGTTTGCCTAATTTGGTTTATTTCAAAGAAATCCAATTTTATTTTTTCGTACTATAAGTCAATGCAATATCCTAAAAACTTCACCTAATTATGAAATATACTTTATATACTACTTAGCAGCTCAGCTACGCATCCAGATTGTTCGAAAAGATAATAATATTTATTATTTTAAAAGTAAAAATAGATCGAGCCTCTAATTTCTCTTGTAATTCTGGTCAAATCCATAGCAAAATCTATACAAAAGATGATGCGATAGGCTACCTGAAGTACAACCGGAGTATTTATCGAATTATCGCAACGGGAGTAATGTTTATATCATTTTATAAAACTCTTGTATGGTATTAAATTAATCTAATCCGATCCAAATTATTAGTCCGACGTCCTTTCAAAACCATTATGTCTTGATTTATATTGAAACTGACGAAAGCAAGATAAAATTCTTTGAAGATCACAAAAAGAAATCGTATATTATCTGACTCCAAATCTTATACCCTCTATTCTCTATCCTCTTTCGTATCTCCTTACTTATTTTCACTCAAATTTTAAATTTTCACAACTTATACCGCAACTTTATAAACTTTTATATTATATTGTATTCAAATTTTAAAACATTTGAACATAATATTGTTTTAGATAATTTTTTTAATATTCAAGGTTTAATTTACACTAATTTATACATTTATTCCAAAATAAATTTTGTGTGGATTTTCTTTTAAAAATAATTATTGGAATGTATTGATACATGCATTATAGTAATTATACAATTTTTTTCAAGTTTTTTAGTAATTTTTTTTTAGATAAAATAAACAAGGGGTTACGAAATGGATATAAAATTTGTACCGGCATTATCTGCATTCTTTCGGTCAGTCATGATATGATGTTGCCTTCATAATATAACATGTCACAGGAAATGCATTTTTGTCCACTTCTCCATTTAGCAAATCTTCATCTGATCACTTTCCAATCAAGTTAGACACGTAAGAGATCTGTACTTGTCAATTATATTCATAAGCACTCAAATTTAGTTTTTATCGTGTTACAGTATTCTGGTGATGACCTGATATAAATTTAGATATGTCAACAATCAATTTCATCCATTGCCATCACACATAAGATCACATCACACGGTTATGCATACGGCATACCTAATCAATGCGAAATCATATAAAAGACAATTAGCAAATGTCTCTTATCATTTACCGATTCCACCGACATCAGTTTTGAACCACTTCTTTAAAAAAGACACTGGGAAGGCAAAAAAATATCTTGAAAAAACTGAAGAAAGCCTCGTTTTCCTGCTTTTTACGTCGACAAAGCTTACACTTTTTAGGCTTTTAGCAAAGCTTTTGCAAAAAAACACTTTAGCTACCATCCTGCCTTTCGAACAATGCTTTGAACTCGATCCAAGTTGGTGCTTACATGGTTGTAGAGTTTAATCAGAACAATCAGCAATCTAGCTTAAACTTTTAAGCTTGCTTGGGCTGAAAATGCAGCTTTAGCCTCGATTTCACTTTTCAAAACAATGCTTTGAACTCGACTCAAGTTTTATACGGAAAAAAAAGCGAAAAATTGTTGAGAAATGCAGATAACACTCAGGTTAAAAGTGGTCTCGTCAGATGTCAGCAATTTTTAAAGTGGAAAAGCGTCATGGTTCATGGATACAAGCCAAACTATACTTGTATTACTGTGTATAGGCTAATACGAGGAGGGGGAAATTCCGATATGGTTGCTCAATTTTTGACATGTTTAATTTAATCACGAAGAAGGACAAAACATGTTTGAAGTGTAACCCACAACATATATATTACTGATGTTACAAAACTATTTCCAATATTCGAATCTATATTGCAGCATGAGCTTTAGGAGGGCAGACTATAACAAAAACGGAATGTCTGCATATAAATTCAATAGTAAAGCACAAGTTTGAATACCTACACTACCTTCAATCATTTCGACTACGCCTTCGAAAATGTCTGAGGATAAAGCTATCGGCATACAGAGGGTAATTCTTTTTTATTAAACCCTTTATACATTTCCAATATGAAAAGTCAACTAGCTCCCCGTCCTTGCGGACTATGAACAAACACCTCGAGGTTTCGAAATTAGGGTGGTATCCAACCTGTAATAAAAAAATTAAAGGGTTAAACAGAAATGTACATCCGTTATCTTATCCCATGAAAATGGAAACCTGAAATTAAAAAACTTATACTTTAACTTTAAGGGGGGTGTTTGGAACCCAGAAAACTCATGGGAAAATGAAAATGATTTCCCGAGAAAACATTTTTTTTGTGTTTGGCTCCATAAGAAAACTAGTGGAAAAGGAAACAACAGAAAGTGTGAGAAAAGTTTGTGTAAAATAAGAGAAACCATTTTCTTTCAGGAAAACAAATGAGAAAAAGGGGACTAGCTCCCTCTCTCCCCTTTTTTTCATTTCTTTTCTCTTGATTTCCCAAGCTTCCAAACACATGACCGGAAAATGATTTCAGGTGAATTTTCTTTGGTTTTACTTTCTTTTCCTTTTCTTTTCTTTTCCGTGATATTTTCCGGGTTCCAAACACACCAAATGTATCAGTGTGAGAAAAAGAATAACAATTTCAGAAGAAAACAAACGAGATAAAAACTGATAAGGAGTATTTGAGGTTAAGGTAAAAGTATAAGATGGCTGGGTGGTTAGATATATTACAATCAACCTAACCAGATTAGACATTAAAATTGAGCCAACTGATGCATCTTTTAAAAGAATGCATAGCATCAAATGGTCGACGAATGTCCCTGTTTTTGAAAGGCTTCTATGCCTCAAATTATATCCACTTAAGGCTTGTTTGGTTGCAGCTTTTAAGCAATTAATCAGAATTCTTTCAAGGTTGATGAAAAAGAAGGGTTCAATACATCTTAAGCAAATAAGCTGGATTCTCTTAAGCTAATCAATCAAATGCAGTTCAGCCTTTTAAGCATTAAAGCAAAAAAAAACCGCGCTTAAAAGCAGCAACCAAAGAAGCCAAGAAGGCTCTAGTTTAACATATTCGAACTTAATTTCTTAGTTATTTTAAAAAAAAAGCATAAAACCATATAAAAACAGTGAGAGAAACAGAAAGTGTGGCACGCCTAAGTCTCTATTTTTCACTTATTACTACAAATTCTAGACCTCGTCAATGATCATTGTAGAATGCTAGGACAAGATATGCAGGGAGGATTATCTTAAATGTAATGACAGCATTTAACTAAAGTATTAGATAGTACAGATAGAGGGTGGGGGACAGACCGTGATGTAATCAACTCCAACACCAATCTTCTTTTCCCACTCGGGATGGTGCGGAAGTAACCTCTCTAATATTGTCTTCTCATGTTCTGGACTTAATCTATCACCACTCTCATACCTGCAACAATAAACTCGGTTATAAAATATTAATGACTTATATATATATTATATACGCACCCTTCCAGTATATGCAAATAAAAGAATCGAGAAAGTCAGAAAACAAAGTTCATCCGCATAAATATGACAAAGGAAATTGCAGGTCGATATTTCCACAAGGTATTGGAGACCATGAAGAATAACTATAGGCTAGAAGGAGGAAATTTCATCAACTGGTACAATGTAGATAAGACGACTTGCTTTCCCAAGGAGTAACTACAAGCTAACATGAAAATGGTGATTAAAAAGTTCAAAAAGGTCTGATCATCATAACATGCTGCTGCAGCTTATAAAAACTGAAGTAAAATACAACTTGCTTTGATCCGCCTCATTTCTCATAGCTTTAAAGACTCTAACTCAATGAGATGTCCGAAACTTGTTAAAGCGTTATAGTTACAATCGTGTTAAGTGTACCTTCTGCTTAGATATGTAGAAGAAAATTAGTAAAATATGAACAACACCGATTAATGGATCTTCAGTACGTAAGGCCTACTTTGGGTTACATTACTTCTAATGCTCTTGTACCTTTAAGTGCAAAAATGACATGCTATTTACTGACACCCCGGTAGTATGTTTTTATGTTCTTAAAACTACCTATTTAATAAAATTATTTTTCCACAAATTTATTTTCTTTCTCCAGCTCACGTTGTTATCAACTGCTTTCAAGTTTCAACTACTCACAGCAGAAATGGCAAGTTTTCTTTTATTCTATATCATATCAGACACATTCAATATGTTTTGTTACACATCTAGCACAAAAGTATAATAATGTATGAAAAATCCCACCAAACATGACCTATTAAAATAAGAAGGAACAGACTATGGAAGGTAGTATATCCTAGGGGGTTGAAAACAGTAGGCAACGTCTATGGTAGAGCACACTGCAATCTGTGTGAAGTTCAGAAGCATGCATGTGTCTACACAGTACACATATTCAATGATAAGGAGAAAATGGAAAGAGAGAATTGTTCGTTGGAAAATATGAGGTGCTGCAACTAATTTATAACCATGAAAGCTGAACTAATTAGTAACCAAGGAAGTTGAGCTCCATCCATGTACAAAATTGTATAACATAGTCCAATGCAACCAACTTTGAATCTCAATATTTTCATTTTTCCAGCCTGAACTTCAAAATGATACAGTGCAAAATGTATCTACACAACCTAGATGAAAAACACTGCCAATGAGCCCTGCACTGAGAATCAAACCTTTCAAAGTAATTCTGTTTAATCTCATCATTAAGTTCATATTTATAAAATTTTCAACAAAAAAAAAATCAAATAAATCAGCATCTGTAATCTTTTTATGTCTTTATATTTTTTTACAAAGATGGGCAATTAGCCAATTACTCGAAACACTACAGTACAAATTGTATCCACTCACCCCTAAAAAAGGACACTAATAATGGATGACAACCCTGCACCAAGACACATATGGGAACCCACTTTATCTCTAGTTAACGTCATATTCTTTTGAGTAAGTTGTGTTGCCATAGTATTCCGCATTTAATTTAATGATTCAACAAATACATCATTTTATTTAAAAATTCCACTTAATACTTTCTAAGACACTTCAACATTCCACCGTTATCTTTCCCCAGCAATGACTCGAAGTAAATCATAGTATCCCTTTAACTTTTCTCAACAATGACAAATAAATGATTACAAGTAAAAATCAGGAACGGGAGAACAAGAGCCGAATCATAATTATTAAGGTCACTAACAATTACAAATTCCACAATAGCCAATGAAACAGTTGAAAACAATTATAGCATGTATTGGCGAACCCTGGGGCTACATCAAAGAGTTTCTGAACACCTTTTTTTTTTAATTAAGGTATGATTCCTTCTAATTTATACTATTATCCAGAGTATTTTTACTGCTCCAAACAGGAGTATATATGCTTCCATATTTCATCAAAAACACCGATATTACTTAGAAGATATGTAATGAGCATAAACTACCAGTCTACTACGTACCCACGTGATGTAGTTGACAATCACTCATTCCTCTCGTTTGAGGAGAAAACACTCATGAAACAACTCAAAACTACCGAACTATATTCCAAAATACAAAATCACTATAGCCATATCATCGTGTGCATCCCCCGTTTCTATGCATTTGTTTTTCTCCTATTGGACTTACAAAGTTACAAATGCACCTTCACTAAAAATTATATTATACGGTTAATTTCAGTTTTGAACAAGTATATAGTTACTTCTTTTAGCAAATAGTGTTACGTTTGAACATTTTTTCAAAAACTTTGAATACTGACTGTTGCCTTATGCAAAAGCAACCCCTACTGTTTTTCCACACACCGACTCTTTCTCTCTCTCTCTTCTCTCTCTTCCAAACGCAGGCCAGAACGTCCAGGCAACAACTCAGACGGCCACACTCTCCACTAAGCAACTCTGGTTACTAAGAAATAAAAATTGGCATTTTTGGCTAATTTGCTAATATGCAACTCGAATAAAGACACTTATGACTACGACAAGGATTTTATCTACAAACAACCAATTCCAAATCAATAAATAAAAATATTAAAATAAAAAGCTCACTTTCCAGAATGAAGAACCATCCCAGCAACCAAAACTACCTAAAAACTTACTTTTGGAAGATTATACAACAAGCCTAATAATCTACAAAAAAAAACCTTCCAAATTTCTTAATGTAGTTAAAAGTAAAAGTGTTTTTTCTTTTTGAAAAAGACTTGCTTTCCAGAATGGTGAACCATCCTAATGAACCCAACAAGCGGGGCACAGCATCTAGAGAAGAGTATGGACTCTAAAAGTCCATTTTGAAAAGACACGAACAAGTACTTTTTTCCAAAGACGGCTTCTAACTGCTCAGCGTATAGTAACTCTATTGACATTGAAATTACGCTAAATCCTTAGAATACCAGCTTTTATACATATAATGATATAAGTCAGTGCTGTAACGTCACTTAAACATGATATGCACTTTTCTGTAGCACTTTCTTCTTATAAGTCCCCTTTTAAAACAAGAACTATTAAGCTATGTTAACCTAATGATTTCCACAAGGAACTATTAAGCTATGTTAACCTAATGATTTCCACAAGATGGTGACGAAATGTATAACTTGAACTACTATAACCTTCCCGGCCACTGTCTTTTATTTCCAAAAAGAAATTCTATTCGACTACGTCTTAACATATTAAATAAAAACCTGGTAAGTGGTTAAAGAAATAGTGGGTTTCATTGTTTCTATGGTGAATTAGTGCACAAGTTTTCCATTTCCAAGTTGATCTGATAGGTTTCACGAACAAACCATCTTGAAAAAAGAAAAAAAAAACTAAAAGAGCCTTAGTTTCCAGCATGACGAACCACCCTAACATACTCAACAAATGGTACAGTATCCTCCGAAATTGAAGAACCATCCTCTAGCCAGTTTTGACTAATTTGAGAATTATTATCTACAAACAACCCATCACAAAATTTCTAATATGATATACTAATAAAAACAAAAGCTATCTTTTCGGGAATGAAGAACCATCCTTACTCCTAACAACCCAAAAATATGTAAAAGCTTCCTTCTCAAATATTATATAACAAGCAAAATATCTACAAACACCCAATATCAAAAAAAGAAAAAAAAGAATACAATTATAAGTTAAAAAACTTTAAAAAAGCTTACTTTCCAGAATGAAGAACCATCCCAATTCCTAACTACCTAAAACCTTACTTTTCAGAGATTATGGGAGGGTCTAAAATTCATGTGGATTTTTAATTTTTCAATATATGGTAAAAAAAAAAAGATCAGGTTTCTTAAAACAGGGCTACTCCTATCTCCTTCCTGAGATCTGATTATCTACAAACCCCCCAATTTCAGAATTTCCGATATAATAGTAATAAAACCAGATATAAAAAACAAAGAAATCGACATACTTTCAAGAATGAAAAACCTTCCTAATTCCCAACTAAAAAAAGTACCTAAAAGCTTACTTTTCAGAGATTATATAACAAGTCAAATTTATACGGGAGGGTCTAAATTCATGTGGACTGCTATATTTTTTTAGTTGTTAAAAATACAATCAGTTTTACTCCTATCTCCTCCCTGAGCCCCAATTATCTACAAACAGGAAGGAACCAGAAGACAGTAGCAGGCTAAAAGGGACTCCAGCACCTCCTATATTGAGAAAAAAAAGCGATCTTTAACTATGTATCTTGAATTTCATTTGTCGATTTTAGGCTTTCCGCACCCCTATAGTTATGGAAAAAAACAGTTCTAATTTTGCCAGTGTCTCTACAAACAGAGAAATTATTGTGTACTCTTGGAGAGTAGTCTCCTCCAACACACTCCACACCTACGCAAGTAACTAAGACGGGGCCGGCAGGGTAACAGCCACCCCTATTATTTGAAAAACCCTACCACTAATAGTAAATTTTACATAAATATAAAAAAAAATAGTTGTTTAGCACCCACATTTTCTAACTCTGACCCTGCCACTATCCACACCGCATGTACATAGCTTTTTAAGAATGTACAAGCTTAACCCGCAGAATGTATGATAGTAAGGGCGTTAAAGTATGTATTCATACTACATAATCTCTCCTACAAACAACCCAACTTCACAACTTTCCAAAATAATAATAGGAACTAAAAATTTATATATATACACATATGAAAAAAGATACATACTTCCCAGAATGAAGAACCATCCTAACTCCAAACTACCAAGCCGAACTTACTTTCAGGGATTATATAACAAGCCAAACTTTTATATGGGAAGGTCTAAAATTCATGTGGCCTTTTTTTGTTTTGTTTTCTTTTGGTTAAAATACATGGTAAAAGAATATCAGGATTCTCTAAACAGGGCTGCTCCTATCTCTTCCTTGAGCCCCAATTATCTACAAACAACTCAATTTGACAAATTTCCAAAACAATAATAGTAATTAAAAAATCAATTACCAAAAAAAGAGAAAGAAGGCATACATACTTTCCAGAATGAACAAGCATCCTAACAAAGCCTACAAGAGGCACCCTAACATAACCAATCTTTTACTATGTTTCTTGAATTTCTTTTATAGATTAAAGCCTTTCAGCACCCCATTATTACGGGGAAAAAAACAGTTTGAGTTCCGCCACTGTCTACAAACAACCCAATTTCACAACTTTCCAATATAATAATACTAATTTTAAAAAAATATATACATTAAAAAAAAGGTGCATACTTTCCAGAATGAAGAAGCATCCTAACAAAGCCAACAAGATACATACATGGTAAAAAATCGGTATTTTTTATCTCAAATGGAGGGCGCTAGAGTTACTTTTAGCCTACTACTACTTCCTCGGTCCCCAATTATCTACAAACAACCCAATTTAAAAAATTTCCAATATAATACTAACAGTAATTAAAAAAAACAAATATAAATATTAAAAGAACGCATACTTTCCAGAATGAAGGATCATCCTAAGAAAGCCAACAAGATACATGCAAAAGATTGGATTTTTTTCTCAAATGGAGGGTGCCGGGGTCATTTTTAGACTATGATTAAAATTTAAAATACATGGTAAAACAGAATAAGGCTACTCCTATCTCCTCCCTGAGCCCAATTATCAAGAAACAACCCAATTCCGCAATTTCTAATATAATATTAGTAAATGAAAAAAACTGATACCAAACATTAAAAGACAAAAAAGAAACATACTTTCCAGAACAAAGAAGCATTTTTTTCCTAAGTACCAAATTATCTACAAACAACCCAATTTCACAACTTTCCAATGCAATAATAATAATTAAAAAACCAATTACCATAAATAAAAAATAAAGAAGCATAATTTTCAGAATGAAGAATCATGACAAATCCAACAAGAGGCACAGTAACTTCCAAACAACTCAATTTCAAAACTTTCCAACACCCCATAGGGAGAAAAGACCGATCTTTTACTATGAATCTTAAATTTCTTTTATCGATTTTAGCCTTTCAGGACCCGATAATTATGAAAAAAACAGTTCTAGTCCCGCCATAGTCTACAAACAGAGGAATTATTGTGTACTTTTGGAGGACTCCTCCGACACACTCCAATTGTATATAGTATCATTCTATTATAATAAGCCAACCCAAGAGAATTGAGGCTGCCAAATTTAGCCACTTTTTTCCAAAAATACCCCTATACTTTTTTATTAATTACAATAATACCATACTCACATAAAAAAATAAAAAAATAAAAACTAATAACACTATGTGCCCCTCTTTAACAACCAAACATTCTTTTAAGCCTTATACTATTTTTTTTTATTATCCACATATTTGTATCATAACTACACTTATTTTTTATATTTTAATTGCATTGCGCGTTACACACGCAACGCGTGGGGCACGATTACTAGTTTTATTTTATGTATAGGCAGGACTTGCAGATAGTATGATGGAAAGGGTGTTAGAGGATATAATGACTACTACCTAATCTCTCCTACAAACAACCCAATATCACAAGTTTCCAATATAATAATAGTAATTACTAAACAAAAACAAATATGTAAAAAAAAACATACATATTTTCCAGAATGAAGAATCATCCTAACAAAGCCAACAAGACATAGTTTGTTCATATATATAAATACGCCTACATAGGAACAAAGAAACAGGTTTCTCCAAATATCTATTCTATTATAATAAGTCAACCCAGAAGAAAACAGTTACTTTTGAGGCTGCCAAAGTGCTCCACTTTTTTAGAAAAAAACCCCAAAACTTTTAATAATTACTCACATATGTGAAATTTCGAAAATACTTTTAAAATTTGAAAAAAAAACTGCCAAGAACTAATTTTTTATTTTTTTTAAAAGCACCCAATCTCTGGGCAGGACACACAACGTGTGCCTGTATTTACTAGTACATAAATAGGGCTACTCTTATCCTAATAAAGCCTGCAAGAGGCACACTATAACATACCTGATCTTTTACTATGTTTCTTGAATTTCTTTTATCGATTAAAGCCTTTCAGCACCCCATAATTACGGGAAAAAACAGTTCTACAAACAACCCAATTTCCCAACTTTCCATTATAATCATAGTAATTAAAAAAAACATATATTAAAAAAGAAAGGTGCATACTTTCCAGAATGAAGAAGCATTCTAACAAAGCCAACAAGAGGCACGGTAACTTCCAAAATCTGATCTTCCCCCTCTCTCCCTCCTCCCTCCCTCTCCTCCTCCTCCTCTACCGCATCCGCTACCGTGGGCTTCCTCAGCAACATAGCAATTATTGCGTTCGCGAGGACTCTTCCAATACATTCCATATCACATGCTTATACTATGTAGATACGGGACCCGCAAAATGTGTGATAGTAAGGATGTTAGACGATGTACTCAGGTTACATAATCTCCTAGACTCCTACAAACAACCCAATTTCACAACTTTCTAATATAATAGGAGTAATAGTAATTAAAAAACAAATATATACGAAGAATCATCCTAACAAAGCCAACGAGATACATGGTAAAGGATCGGGTTTTTTAGCCTACTATTATTTCCTCGACCCCCAAATATCTACAAACAACCCAATTTCGCAACTTTAAAGCCAGCAAGGTACATGGTAAAAGATCCATTTTTTTTCTCAAGTGGAGCGTGCTACGGTCACTTTTAGCCTACTACTACTTCCTCGACTCCCAATTATCTACTATTTCACAACTTTTCAATATAATAATAGCAATTACTAAACAAAAACAAATATGTAAAAAAAGAAGAAAAGAAGCATACTTTCCAGAATGAATAATCATACTAACAAATCCGACAAGATACATGGTAAAGGATCGGTTTTTTAGCCTACTACTATTTCCTCGACCCCCAAATATCTACAAACAACCCAATTTCGCAACTTAAAAGCCAGCAAGGTACATGGTCAAAGATCCATTTTTTTCTCAAATGGAGCGTGCTACAGTCACTTTTAGCCTACTACTACTTCCTCGACTCCCAATTATCTACTATTTCACAACTTTTCAATATAAGCAATTACTAAACAAAAACAAATATGTAAAAAAGAAGCATACTTTCCGGAATGAAGAATCATCCTAACAAAACCGACAAGAGGCACGGTAACTTCCAAAATCTGATCCTCCCAATCCACCCATCCTTCCCCCTCTCTCTCTCCTCCTTCCCTTTCCTCCTCCTCCTCCACCGTCTCCGCCACCCTCGGCTTCCTCAACAACTCTCCCCCCAAACCCGCCCCCTCCTCTCCAACCACATTCCTCCTCAACCGCTGCCTCGTACAGCGGTGTCGTTGCGTAAGCGGGAACGAGACGGAGGAGGGAGGGAGTAGAGAGGGAGGGAGGAGAGAGAGTGTGAGTGGTGGTGATGATGATGAAGGTGAACATATTGATGATGATAACATAGCTTTGTTTGTTCTTTTATGTTATTATGTGTGAGAGTTTATTTATTTGGGTTTTTAAAGGCTTTAGCTTATATTATTATAGTTATGTAGTTATATGTGACTGTAATTTGGAGTCATATTTACCATTTTCGTTGTTATTTCAAGTGAGGAAGAAGAAGATAAAAAAGCTAATATTAATTTGTATTTTAGGTGCAATTTTATTTAATTTTATAGTTAGGTGCAATTTTTAACCAGTCAAAAATGTATTTTATTTAATTTGTTGACTCAAACTTATTTAACTTTTAGTCGAGATTCACTACAAAACTGTTATTATAGTGTGATCATAGTTCTTCCGATGGGTAATTGAATCATAAACAGAAAGGGAAAAATATGAAAAAAATATATTAAAATTTACACGTAAAATAATAGGAAGTGTGAAACGATAATTGGGAAGCCAGAAACGTGAAACGTGATTTTTAAAAGAGAAACGAGTTTCCCAGTAACTATGACATTAAAACTCAAACTAATAGTGTCGACCGAAAAGAAGCGGTTTGTGACGCCAATGAATAAATGTTAATTTAAGTAATAAACCTTGATCCGTGTATTCTTTTTCCATTTCAAAACCAACTCAAACCAACAAGATGCTCTTAAATCGTACCCAAAATTTTAAATTTTGACTAACTAATTATTAACAATAAAAAAATAGAAACGATAGTTGCACTTAATTTTTACATTCACTATTTGCGTTCCATAACGCGACATGTTTATATTGGTTGTACATGGCTATATATGCAATTATTTAAAAATATTAAGTATTATGGCCATGTTTGTTTACCGAATAATATAAAAGGATAAAATTTGTAACTAAGTACTATTAGTGGAATACATAATACCACATTAGTTATACAATTTTATTAGCATAAAATATAGTATAATCGGTAATATACCTTATATAATATCGAATAGTGCGATTTGTATAAACAAACAAGATGTAACAAACACCTCTCATATACTAATTTTAATATTATACCCTGTCATATACCCCAAACAAATATGACATACCCATACAAAACTTGACATACCTATACAAAACTTATTTTTTTTAAAAAGTTGCAACTTGTAAGTGCAAGTTTGCTGATGAAAATAAAATAAAAAAGGGTTCGTACGTTAAACACAGTAGTCCGTGGGAGGCACGTGACCCCGCCGACAAACTGCCTCCTAAACTATATCTATATAGACTACTATATATAATTATATATCTATTAAATACTAAGTATATAAATGGGTTAATCGCTTATTACTAACCTCTAGGTTGTGCAAGTAACGTTTATACATGAATGTTAATTGACATAATTTGGGATAATTCCGTTCAAATCGGTGATGTCATCATTCTTTTAATGTATTTTTATGTTTATACCCTTTACATATCAAATAAATTATAAAATTACCATTTCCACATTTATATATACAAAACATTTAATAAAATATGTTTAGTAAAAATTATTAAATAACAAAAAGTAATACTGGGTTTTTCTTTTGTGCAGTCAATCAATTGAACGGCACAAAGTCTCGTTTTCAAAAATAAATATTCAATTGTTATTTTTTTTTTCAAAATTTGATTAATAATTAAATATATAGTAGTATCCACTAGGGTTATATATTTTTATTTGGTTTTTTATTGTGTTGTAAAATTTATTTTAAATTTATTATATCATAATTTGTCTAATATATAATAAAATTTGAAAATTTAAATTAGTTATTGAGAAGTTATCATCTAACAATTTGTTTTTTAATCTAATGGTTGTAAATATGACTGTACATTGTACAGTCTAACTCAATGATTGCATAAAATGAGGACGCTGTTCCACATGTATGTATGTATAGACTACGAGGGGAACCAGACTCGCCCATTTAGGGAGTTAGCAAAACTCTCCGTACGTTTTCACGATTCAGAATGATTTTTCAGTTATGTTTTTCGGTATCAACATTTTCTTTTATTTCGAAACTATCTGTTAAAAAAAATTGTAACATTTTCACTTTTGTACAGTTTTTTTCCGTATTTTTTAGCATTACTAAACTGTAAATTGCCAAATAAATAATTAAACACAAAAAAATATATAAAATTTAAAATTTTACAGATTTTTTTAAACAGAAAGTTTTTAAATATATAAAGTTTTTAAATAATTTTACCAGACTCGCCCGTTAAGTTCACTCACTCAGATGGGTAAAGTCTGGTGCCCCAACTTTGGTAGTCAGTAATCCTCACTGTTAACGCGGAAAACTAGGCAAACAATTATAAAAAGGGTAAAATACAAATATCCCCTTTAAACTATGGATCATTTTCAAATAACCTCTATAAACCATCACTTCTTGCAATTAACCCTCATAAACTATCAAATTTTTGCAAATAATCACACCGATGTCATATTTTAAGTGACGTAACTTTATCCTAGATGATCCATTTTGGTTGGTTTTTCATTTATTATAACAAAGTTTTATTGGATATAAATATACATGGGAAGTATTTTTTTACGGCAGGATAAATTAAATATTTTCTTTAATTATTTTTTATAATAAAGCATCTTGATGACCTTTTTTTTTTACGATAATTGTAATCTTAAGTCGTGTGCGATGATAAATTACAATATCAAGCAAATAATTTTGTAAAACTGCATGTGTTCAAAGATGTTTGCCCATCTTTACTTTTTAGGAAGTTACATATTGTTTGTCCATTGTGTAAATTCAACTAAAAGTTCAACAAATTATCTCATTTAGCCTTAGTCATCTCTTTAATGTCAAACTTTAATTTAATGTGTGGGGTGTAATGCGTATTTGAGCTGTTAGACAAAATAATAATTGCGTGTTTATAAAAAATTACCCTTTTCCAAATGATGGACAAACATTTCGAAACTCAGGGAGTGTCATTTTAAAGATGAACTTGGAGGGTTAATTATAAAAGTTTGTAGTTAATGGGGTTAATTGTAAGAATTGATATTTTCCAGGGGCTATTTGCTAATAACCCACAATTACAGGGGTTTATTTGCATTTTACACATAATAAAATGAATTTATTACGACTTAATAAAATACAAAATCACTCGACTCATCTCCAACCTCGTAGTCCCGTCTCTCTAATTTTTCCATGGAAAGACAAAAAAACATACTATTTTTTTGACTAAAATAGTTTTTTTAGTAAAGCCACTCTTAATGATTTTTTTAACAATAATTGTAATCTTAAGTCGTGTGCAAATGATAAACTGCATATATCAAAAAAATAATTTTGTAAAACAGAAAAATGAATAAAAAGTTACGCCAAGATGAACCTCGAGGTTAATTGTAAAAGTTTGCTAGTTTATGGGGGGATTAATTACAAGAAAATGATAGTTTTTGTAGGTTATTTGCAAAATGACACATAGCTAAAGGGGGTTATTTGCATATAACCAATAATAAAACGAATTTAGTACGTCTTAATAATAAAATACAAAATCACTCGACTCAGCTCCAGCCTATACTATACTAGTCCTCTCTCTCTCTATATATATATCTATACTATATCTATCTATCTCTATATATATAGAGAGATAGATAGATAGATAGATAGATAATCGTGACCTTTAGATCTGGGGGGAGATTGTGAGATGGACGGTGGAGATGGGACGTTACGGTTAGGGGCGGTAACGACTAGAGTTGACCGGTTTGTGAGTTCGGAACCGGACACGTCGGTATCGTCACCGGTGACACGTCAGAAGGCGGCGGCCGCTAAGCAGTTTATTGAAAATCATTATAAGAATTATTTACAAGGCCTTCAAGATCGTAAGGAGAGGTATATATATATATATATAGTTTAGTTTAGTTTATATGTGTATTAAAGTAAATGATTATTTATATATATATGTATGCATGTATGTATTGATGTTATTTCAGTATATAAAGAAGTAATTAACAAGTGTGTTTATGCATTTAGTCTAAGTTTATGTGTGTTCAACTATGTGATTATTTCTAGTATGTATATGCTTATAATAGTATGAATGTATGTATAGATGTGATTTCGTATATAGAGGAGTTGTTTTAGTAATAACTTAACATGAGTGTTTATGCATGTCATCTAGTTAATGTTTGAAATACATGATTATATATACACGCATATATATATATATATATGTATGTATGTATGTATGTATGTATATTTGTGTGTGTGTGCGCGTAAGAAAGTAGTATTAGGAACATAACTGAGAGTGTTTACGTGTGATAACCAGTGTACAAAATTTCGTAATATGTGTAAGAAAGTAGTTTTAGGAACTTGAATGGAGTGTTTATATAAATTATATATGCGATTATCGGTGTATAAAATAGGAAATACGTAATAGTTGACTCTGTGTTTATTACTCTCTCTGTTCCCATTTAATTGTCCATTACGAAACTACGTGCAATTTTGACCGGCTTATAACTTGTATCAAAATTGTCGAAATGATTTTTTTTTTAAATCTAATCATAAAATTTAACATTTGAACTATATGATCAAATTTTTAAAAAATTCATTCCGACAATTTTGATACAAGTTATAAGCCGGTCAAAATTATACGTAGTTTCGTAGTGGACAATTAAATGGGAACGGAGGGAGTAGTTTATTTTCGAAACAAGGAATCCGAGAATATATAGTTGATATTGTAAGCAACTACGAGTAGTTGAAGGAAATTAACAGGGACAATTGACCGTGAAACGTTGAGAGTATGCATAATAAACTCCTAGACACAATTATTTATAGTAGGACTAGGATTACAGTCTTATAAGTCATAATGTTGTAAATGTGATTTTATGTGTAAGCAAGTAGCTTTAGGAGCTTAAAAGGAGTGTTGACGATTTTACAATTTCGTGATCTAGCCTACAAATTTGGAAATAAGCAATTTTTGAGTGTACCGAACTTTAATACATTCCTAATCAAGACTATATAGGCAGCGCTAGTTAAAGTTGCATACCATTAGCTGCTTTGCACGTTCAGTGTGTTTCTGAATCGAGCGTACATGTGATTTTGTATGTAAGCTAGTGGTTTTAGAAACTTTAACAGGAGTATTGATGATTTTACAATTTTGTGATTTCCTAATATCCTCTTTAAAGTTAAAAGGGAAATTGCTCTTTCATCATCTAGTGTACAAATTTGTAAATAAGCAATACTTAAAAGTGTACCTAACAATAATAAATTCATATAATAGGAATATAGGATTGTTTAGAACCTTTAGGTAGTACTAACTACTAGTTATAGCTGCATTGGCTGTTTTGCTCAAATTTAGTGTGGTAAAATAGTGTGTTAACAAATCGAGAATAGATCATATACGCGTGGTTTTGTATGTTAAGAAGTTTACAGGAGTGGTTATTGTTAGTACACTGAACTATTACAATATACTATACCAGTTTTGTATGGCCACCTATTTTATATCCTCAACTTGCACACAAATCTTCGTTTTTGTCTAATTGTTCAGTCAACCCACAATTTTCAATTTTAAGGGTATCTTTTGTCATCTTGTCTTAAATTGTTAGTAGTGCAGTGAACAAAATTGGAAGGTTGAGTAAACAGAATCGGCAATGTTTTACCCAATCGATAGAAAATCATGTTTTACCCAATCGATAGAAAATCTTTTTTACGTACATTGAATCAAAATACCTTGATCTGCTATACAAAATTTGAGACATGTAATAATCGTGTATACTGAAGTTTATTAAACTCCTGGACAGAGAATTACATACTCATTATAGCTGTGCAGCATTTCATGTGGACCTGTGGTACTCGTCTACTCGTAAAATTATTATGTGTTAGTGAGGATTATGCTTATATCAAGACATTTTTACTTTCTTTTACCATTAGTCAATAAGATGTCATTTAGATTACTCTCAGAGATTTGCTAGGAAACACAGTTTTTGGGAATGACTATGAGAACGCCATTGCAGGATTAAAAGGAGAGGTTCACTCCAACGTGACTCGATTTGCTTTAAAATTATGTTTTTGAGGTGTTTATGCAATTATTTCTAGGAACTTTACATCTAGGAGTTTGATACTTAGACAAGAGTATGTACATACCAAATTACCAATACATGGCATTATTCAAGGTGCTGTGTTTATTCAAATGGCAGTGATGACTGTGACTCAGATTCTGAGGCAGTTTTACGGTATATCATTTCTCTATTAGTTAACCAAATATCAGGTAGATCACTTGCATATGGAATTATACAATATGTAGCAATTCGTTTTTATTAATGGAGGATTTCTCTGTAGCAGTTAATTGATGAATACTTGATAACTACACGATGATTGTAGATTATAGTTGCATGGCATTACTCAATAGTAATTATGTGTTTATATACGTGACAGTGACAATAAGGCACTTCCACATAATTTGTGTCGGGTAACACCGGCAATTCCATTTTTTTCTTATCCATTTTATTGGCAGTTTCCCTATTAGTTGACAAACACTTGTTTACTAGACGACGAGATGATCATTAACAAGCAATGTGATTTGTGCACATCCTAACTTGTCCTTGGGTGACATAATAATGTGGGCGTTAAGAATTCCGGGTTTTAGGGAACTTCTACTGGTGTTTCTTTTACCCTTTAATCCGACAAGTAAATGCTTTAAATACCAAAAAGTATATATGTAGCATTAATATGTGAATTGACTATCTCGATGACGATTTAGTAAGACTTTGGTGCGTGCTTTTTAAAAACGACAGTTTATTTGCCCAGTTCTTAGCATCGGTAGTTTTTCCTCTATTTGGTCGTAGGCGTAGAGCCCTGCAAAGAAGAGCTCACGAGGCTAAGGTGTCAAATGAAGAAGAAGAAGCAATGTTGAGGGATTTGGAACGAAAAGAGACGGAATATATGAGGCAACAAAGACACAAAGTTGGAATTGATGACTTTGAGCAATTGACATGTATCGGAAAAGGCGCATTCGGCGAGGTTTGTATACTTAGGAATGTGATATGTACTAGCTAAAAGTCTTTGTCGTTTATAGAAGCATTGAAATATTGCATTGCACTTTATTTTTATTTTTTAAATTTAGGTAGTTACTTTACATTCTAAATTCGCATTCATTAATATAGACATACATTTGTTTCAAAATCTCTTGTAATCTTCCGCAAACTGAGCATTTTGCTTGGTGTTTTGTAACCAGCAGCTGGGAATTTTTTTCTTCCTCAAAGTGCTCTTTAGCTTTTAAGTTGTTAACTTGTAGAACCTCTCACTTCATGAGCTCATGAGGGGTTTAAATTTATTCAGTTGCCTAGGGATTTTACCAGGATTTTGGTTTTAATTGTGTTTGCTGCCTGCCTGCCTGTCTCTCTATATCGTCTCCTCGCCAAACCAGGAATATTGCAAACTGTGTTCTTGATGCATATGTTTCCCTTTTTATAGTCAGTGTTTTAGAATTATAATTGTGATTGAACTATACAATTTAGGTTAGGTTGTGTCGGGCTAAGAATACGGGCGAGATATATGCAATGAAGAAATTGAAGAAATCCGAGATGCTTAGTCGAGGACAGGTGACTACGATTATTTTGTTACAGCTTTCCTTTTGAGTTATCAAAAATTATACTCCTTGCATAAAGCTTTATTACGCTATGACTTCACTGGTACTCATAAATTGCGAGCCTGAAATAGCTCAACATAGTAAACAAAGTCACAAATAAATGAGAGAATATTTTAGTCTCATATCCGCTTGAATAAAAAGATTGGGTATTATAAAAAAAAAAAAAACCTAACCGAACACCTTTTTTTTTTCTGGTCTCTTGATATCGAAAAAATATACTGCATCTTCTTACCATGTCGGAGAATACGTTCTCTTTGAAATTTATCTTTTTTGTACATACCGCCTATCGCTCCTACCGATTGAATGGTCTAGTGAAGTGTTTGGATTGCGGCTACGTGGGCGGGTAGCTTCCTGCGATGTGGCAATAAGTCCATTGAACTTTATCATTTAGAGGAAGGAGAAATGGTAACAACGGTTCCTATGGTGAATCTGCGGAAGGGTCGTTGTCGAAAACTGGAAAAAGAAAATAGGAACCAACAATCCTTTTACTCTGTTGGCAAAAATGCTGTTAGATAGTGCTATTTTCCAGTGTAAAAATTAAGCAAAAACCAAATACTGAAATCGAGAAACAGCAGTGAACAGTAATAACAGTGAAATAGTGAAACTTGTGTATGTTCTTTTGGCACAAGCAAGGAAGAATTGCAAGAAGGGCTTGATAGGGTTTATTATCGGACTATATTCCTAAAGATCATTAATATCTCTTACAAAATCCATATTAATTTTGCTTATATTATGCCAGGTTGAGCATGTCCGGTCGGAGAGAAACTTATTAGCTGAGGTTGATAGTCGATGTATTGTTAAACTCTTCTATTCTTTCCAAGATGCGGATTCATTATATCTGATCATGGAGTATTTACCCGGTGGTGACATTATGACATTATTGATGAGAGAAGATGTTCTTTCAGAAGACGTTGCACGGTTTTATATAGGAGAGAGTATTCTTGCTATTCACTCCATTCACCAACACAACTATGTGCATAGGTATTGCAATATCACAAGTTTATATTCCAAGGTTCCTAAATTAGTCAGTAAAATTTAACCAAATGACTTTTTTCCCCTTGACGTAAAGTGATTTAAGTACAAATGCAGTAAATACATTTGAATAGACAAAAAAAAAAGGCACTCCAATAAAATATAGAGGGGTGTTATTGGGAAGTTAACTGAAATCATTATCAATGCTCAAAAACTTGGAATTCAATAAATTACAATGAATTAGGCCGGGGGCAGTATTTCAGTATAGCTTGGAAGATTTAGCGTCAAAACTTGCTGCGTAATTACTAATCACATTAGTGATATATAGAAATTCCCTGCATTTGAAAAATCAAAGGCATATAGCTATTAAGTCCTTAAACACATTGATACATTCTTACGATTGATAACTCTATTTTTTTCTTTACATTTTTGGTCATGGAATTATTTTATTTGTTGGAGTAGCCTCATTAATATTATTCCCATACCTAGCTTGCATAATTAGGTATAGATTGGACATTTTGGGGTTTAATTGTTATGTAAATTGCTTGTTTTCTCGATTATTGTTCATTAAAATTTCTTGCAGTATTTGTATTCTTGCTTTATGTAAATCACGTTTGGAGAGACATTTTAGCACATAGAGATGTATGGCTAAGATTTTGTGCAAAATGGTAGATTACTCATTCCTAAATTATTTTCTTCACAGGGACATAAAACCAGATAACTTGATACTGGATAAAAACGGACATTTGAAACTATCTGATTTTGGCCTGTGTAAACCCCTGGAGAAATATTCATCGTTATTGGGAGATGAAGATTTCTTAATGGATGCTCCAACTACTGAAATTGAAGGGAACTCTGGAATTGATAGGCCTCCTTGGTTGATGCCGAAGGAGCAATTACAACAATGGAAGCGAAACCGCCGTGCTTTGGTAGATTTTAAATCTCTTCATCGTTAACTTAATTTGTTGACTATTCTGTATACTGTTTAGCTAGCGAGTGCTCCCATTGGAGCTACGAATGTGTAGCCGGGGCACATATTGTATTTTCCGGCTTGTGCTTCTTGGCAGCTCTCTGGCATTGGGTGTATTGGGATCTCAAAAGATTTCATGATGAATGTACAAGAGAACCTATTTTGGATTTGCCCAAAATCATTGGAATTCATTTATTTCTTGCAGGGTTGGTTCGCATTAGTTGAGCATTAAACGTCCTTCTAAAATCGAGTTGTATTTAATACAAATACTAGTTGCATTTATTACATTATAATATTTCCAATTTCATGTTTTATTACTTTGATTAGAGGAAATGTTCTAATGAATTACTATAATCAACATTTTAAAACACATCAACTATCCTTAACCAAAGCCTGTCGGGCATTGGTTAGCATTTCCCTTTTGCATATCATCGGGAAATTCGGACTCCACCTTATTAAAGTTTGCAATTTGGCTCCCTAATCTTACCTTTTCGTTTTCCACGTTTGTGCCTTACTTAGGAAAAAAAACATAGTTTTAGGAATAAAATAGTAATGGATTAGTGTCCTAAAGCGTATAATTAACGATATGATAGTGTGTAATATATATGGGTTTCATAATAAATTAGTACTCGGTGTATGATGTAATTTTCATTTTGGTAGACTGAGTGTACGGAATGGCCAAGAATATGCTACATTACTTTATTAACTGCCAGTTGGTGTCCAAAATCAGACCGCGTGTTAGTGTACATAACAACAGAACTGTAATTAACCCTATTTACTTCCTTCTGACTGTACTATGTATGTAGTTGACCCACTGGATATCTGATCGGATCCAACTCTTGCAATTTATTTTTGCAGGCTTATTCTACTGTGGGAACTTTGGATTATATGGCACCTGAAGTTTTGCTAAAAAAGGGATATGGAATGGAGTGTGATTGGTGGTCTTTGGGGGCAATTATGTATGAGATGCTTGTAGGGTATCCCCCGTTTTGTTCTGATGATCCGAGGATGACATGTCGCAAGGTAGCAATTTCTTCTGGTTATTGGTTAATTCTTGGCAGATTAAATGTATTCTTCTTTTTAGGGGAAGTATATAGAAAGCTGCCAAAATTGTTGAAAGAAGTTGCTTGTCCGTTATCAATAGACTAGTAAAACCCAAGTGATTTATTTTTGTAATATAAAACGGTGGCCTAAGTTTCTCGATCTTTTGTTTCATGTTTGTCATTGTCATGGATATGTATAACGCCTCTTCTATTTTGAATCAGATAATCAATTGGAAAGCATGCTTGAAATTCCCAGAGGAACCAAAAGTATCAGATGAGGCCAAGGATCTGATAACTCATTTGTTATGTAATGTTGAGCTGAGGCTGGGAACTAGAGGAGTTCAAGAAATAAAGGTTTATATTTTAATTGAATTTACCACTCGCTCCTCACAAAGTTTATGTGATCATATTGTTCTCTAATCTAAACTCTTCCCTCTTTCGACGTTTTTTCTCCATTTCTAGACACATCCCTGGTTTAAGACCACTCAATGGGACATGCTTTATGAAATGGAAGCTGCTTATAAGCCCACTGTCAGTGGAGACTTGGACACACAAAACTTTGAGAAATTTCCAGATGTGAGTACTACTGAGTTTAACTTCATTAAAGTCTTATGACGCAATTGTTCGTGAACACAAACACAACTCCCAGTTATAGTAATATTAGTTAATACAATCAGAAGAATTTTTATTGCAACGGTTTATTAACCTGAATGAACCACTGATTACTCGTACTTTTTCTTAAGATCTTCTGATCTAGAACCTTTGTGCCTTCAACGTTCCACTTTTGGTATGAAAAATAAATGTCACTTCTGTTCTATATATTTAATGAACACAAAACAATAAATTTTATATACTTCCCCTAAAGAACCATGCACACAACATTTGCCACATTGTAAGTTCAAAGAAACATGCACACAGCATTTACCATATTTTAAGTACAAATAACAAGATGGATGTTCATTGCCGTATCCTGAGATAATTGCTTAATCATACTTGTACTGTAATGTCATTTTAATCAACCAGTTTCAGGCCTTAGTAAGTCGCATGCACTAATATTACTTTTGTTTAATAGGTAGAAGATCCACCTACCGCAGGACCTCGAGTGGGACCTTGGCGAAAGGTAATCAGTTCTTTATGACTTCTATTTTTTTTTTAAGTGTAAGTTTTTCTTGAACACCCAAGACATCAGTGGTATGGGTTGAGAACCGAAACATATTAAGCGTTGTTCTGAAATGTATTCTTTTAATGTGAGGAGAATCTCATTTGAATATCAACTTGTGCAGCTCAAAGTTTTTCATGTTCTTCGCTGTAGTATTCAGATGTAGGTAGTTTCATTATAACTAATAGACTATTTTTTATTACATCCCAATGTTGCAGATGTTGACATCGAAAGATTCTAACTTCATAGGATATACTTTCAAGAAATCCGACCTCCTTAAATCAGCTAGGGGTTCAGGTTTGTGCTCTAATCTATAAATTTTCCATTCTCCAGGACACAACTGACATTAGATTTATGTTTCGGATAATAACATGAGGTAGCTTAATATCACATTCTCCAATTAACAGGATTGGGTTTCTTACTATTTGGCTTATATGAAATAATTTAAATGTTTTTTTCTTAAGAAAGATTCTCTTTTAATCTCTAAATCGATTCATGGGCAACGATACGCCCACAGTTCCTGAACTCCTCCGCACATTTCTTGTAAGAGGGTAAAAAGTCAAAGATGTAAAAAGACCAAAACACTACGCTCTCACATTTGGAGTGTGTGCAGGGGTGCAAAAGAGAGCGGAGTATCATTTGACATCAATCTTTCTAAGCATACCAGTTTTTTTTTTACTTTCTGTATAATTTTCCAGTGCAAACTATCAAAGACTGAATTGAAAGACGGAAGTTTGGAATAAACACTCACAAACGGAATTATATTAAGTTTGGAATAAACACTCACAAACGGAATTATATTACAAACCGAACATAATATTGGCTTTAGAGTAAAAGTTTTACTAATCACACATAAAAGAAAACTACACACAGATCCTAGATATATAACACATAAAATAACTGCCAAGCAGTTGCGTAACTGCTGCAAATAAACTGCTATTCAGTTTTCTCTAAAACTATTTTACACCTTTGATCCTTGATCTTTCTCAACCATTAACCCCACTGCATCCACATGTTGCAAGTTAGAACCACCAGAAAAATATTATTACAGAGGTTGACCAGGAAAAAATTATTTATACCAGGTTAAAACCAGGAAAAAAAAAATCTGGTCGGAACGTAAACATAAGGTCATGAAAGGAGGTTGGCCTTATTTATGAGAATACGGATGTAACTGTAGGCTTCCTCTAGCTATCAGATCGAATTATTTGTCATGAAAAAATGTCTTATCCGTCTAAAATGTACTATCTACTTGTTTTGCAGGTGTAGATGTAAAACCTAATGGATTGTCAAAGATCCCTTCTTTAACATCCTTGTTTGGTAAGTAGAATTATTAACATTCAAATATCATTTGTTCATGCACTTGTTACTTCTTTAGCTACTTGTGACTATTAACAGGGCAAATAATATAGTATTAATTAGGGTTCTATGGTCTTGTCTAATATGATCGAGTGGATTGTTCGTGGTACAGGCCAGATGGATGTGGAAGAAACTGAGGAGGATGATAAACAAGAAACGTAACAAATGGTTGGTAGCCTCTTTTTTTGGGCTAATTTTTGCATGTGATATCTGAACAAGAGCGTTTACCGTGATTGTGGATGATTGTTGTATAAAACATGATTAAATTTAAAATAGCAGAGTTCTTGGGATTTTGAGTGAAGTTTTGCTTTGTTTCGGCGATGTTGGCTCAGTGTACAGAATTGTTATCGAGTTTTCCAATTAGCTGTTGTTTATTCTCCCGACCGTCTGTTGTTTGTATTGTTGTACAAGACTATGAAATTAGTTGATACCGTTGAATAGTAATTTAGTTCCGACTACAATTGTTCACTTTTACATTATTGTACTCGGATATCCGGCGACAGGGTTATGCCTGTTTCTTATTTTGACATCTCATATCTATCAAAGTTGTGAGGCATTTTCGAATATTTCCTAGTAGCGTTGTCGGCATATTGATCTCATATTCAATATTACAATTCTTCCTTCTTTTTCAAGTCTACCCAAGTCTCAGGTGAGTCAGGTTCATTAACATACTTGATGCAACTGCTAATCACAACCCAATCTGCCCCATGACACCAATCCATTATCCATCTCATGAGTATTTATTCTGATTTGGTAAATATTCCTCAATTCCCCACGTTTACTCTCTCATAAATAGTTGTGTGAAAGAAACCCCATTCTCTCTATACTATTAAGTATTACCCCTAGTCTGGCGTAGGACCACCGTTGTAGTTCCAGTACCGGTGATCCATGAAGTCCGACTACACATTCATCATTGAGTTACAAAAAGATAGGTTGAAAATATTGAAAACACAAGTCATTCACCAAAAAGACTGTTGGATGCGGTACCAGCGACAAGGTAGGCGGTGGTGAGGTGGTCGACGGATTGTGAAGCCGGCAGCAATGGGTGGTGACCCGAGTCGGTGCAGCTTGTTTTTTTAAGAAAGAAGAAGTGTGTATCACAAACATATATCTAATCATGACCCCTTTTTTTAATCTAATCATGAACCTTTTAGTTGATTATAATATTGATTTTAGAGCATGCGCAGCATATTAGCTATAATATAAACTGACACTCGGTGTTGTACATCATATTATTTAGAACCATTTTCATTTTCGATTGTCAACCTCATAGATATTAATTTTGAAAACACATCAGTTTAAAAATATATTTTCACTTTATCTGTTATACCAAAACTACTATGAATTATTTGCGGCCTGTGGTTGTATGCAAACCGTCTTTGATTAATACACACGGCGGCTGTATTAGTGGGATGAGGTACAAGTCACGCCACGTAATAAAAACTCAATCTACTAAAAATACAAAACTTTTTATTTTTATTTTTAATTAATATTTAAATTTACATTAGACTTAATTAGGGTTTCAATATATTTAAACATAAAACTTATCTGCGTAAAAAAAAAACACAGCGTTTGGTAGTGAAAAGCGCTAGCAAGATTTTCGGTTCCGTGCATATTTAAAATTTGAGGCTAGGAATTGGACAAACAACGTTTCAAAAAGTAAAAGAAAAAAACACAGAGAATATATTTTTATGGATTTTTTTATTCCTACCCCCTTTACTATATAATAGAGCAGTATGTCTCGCTTTTCTTTAAATTTTCATACAGTTTAATCTCGAACTTCACAATCGTACACTTTTATTTCTAAATCTAATACGATAACCGTGCCTTTATGACTCGTGACTCGTGGGTTCTTCTGTTATCGAATGCAAGAATGTTTTACTCCAAATTATTAAGCACACTAAAATTATTACATATGAGTTTGTTTGAGATAAACGGGAAACAAACTGATTCACCTGTTCTCTTTATATAGTAAATACTAGCCTCCTCATCACATACTTACCCGAACCCGTAATCAACACATTTATGTTGATAGCTTTCCGCATTCTCCTGACAAGCTGCGCCGCTAGCCCTTTCTAAATTGTAAAATTAATTTTTTTAAACACCACATGACCATTTGAACTCTCTTAAGAAGCTCGACAACATCTGATGCTAAAAAACCAAACGTGTCAAATGCTAACAAGTTTAATTTCTAAACTCAAAGAACTAAAATACACAATATAAAACCAATGAAGACAAAGCTGGATTTTGCAATAAATTAAGGGACTAGTTGTAAATTTTAATATCTAAATTGGTCCAAGTTTCAGATATTTTTGGACAATCACAAAAATATCTTCGTCTACCAATCTTCAAGCGCTGACGTGTCAACACGTTAGACCTATGCCACGTGTAAAAGTTATCATAACTGGCACCGCTTTTATTTATATTTATATTTATGGGGAGCATATATGAACATTATGAAAAACATCTAACTAGACACTTTTTCGTAAAAACGCTCCAAATCAAGATTTGGTTAATGTAAATCTCAATGGTTTCACGACGGGAACACAAATATGCGTCTTGTTTTTTTTTCTGAGATGTATAATGACATGTTTTGAATTTTTAAATTTTACCATAATTTCGAAAACATGTCATTATACATCTCGGAAAAAAAAACAAGACGCATATTTGTGTTTCCGTCGTGAAACCATTGAGATTTGCATTAACTAAATCTTGATTTGAAGCATTTTTACGAAAAAATGTCTAGTTATATGTTTTTCATCATGTTCATATAACATTTACCTGTATTTATATTTCAACAAATATCAGTCACACACAAACTATTTTATCGGTCATTGGATTTGACATGAAATATCTATCAGTCATACAAAAATTGCCAATTAACATTATTCAAACAAAATGATTATAATAGGTACATAGACTGAAAAAATATATCTTAAAATACTAAACAAAGATACAGAATGATTGATAAGCTAGCTATATTTATATCTTTTACCTAAAGACCTCATTATTTGGACTTTGGCCTTACATATAAAACTAAATTAATAGACAAATTGTCTAATATAATTAGCCATTATTGTATAATTTAATAGGCACCATAGTAGAGTTGGATAATTGTCGACATCACCTCTAGCATAGCAGGCATAAATCCAAATTAAAGATTAAATATTGAAGTAAAAATATAAACATTTGTAGTCCAAATTTTAAAGGCTAAAATCATGGCACGTCTAATTTTTTCCAACAACTTTACAGATTGCGTGTGTGACGTGTAATGACATAAATATCGTAATATGTTTTATTACGAACATAATAATTGAATAAGGTATCATTTAATGAAATTGTGCGGATCAAAACGAATTATCAAATAAAATAGAGTGAACACGAATTGTTAATTAAATTATGATGTATCGGTAATTAGTAAAGTACAGTAACAATATTTTTTTAAAAATGATTTACTTATTATAACAACAGTGTAAATATTATGATTTGTTTATGGAACAAAAAACATACTCCACACAAAATGGACTAAAAATAATATTACACAAAATGTAAATAATCAAAATACACAGAAAGTTTTTTCCTTTTAAAGAAATCAGATTCAGAAAAACTGAAAAAGTAGAAAAACTTAAATCACAAAATTCAGTATTTATTACAACTAATGCCCAATAGGTACCACTTTTGAAATTATATTCCTCCTATGTACCTCCATAATTTCACATTCCCTATAGGTAGCACTTTTTAATTATTTAATTTATTTACCAAAATGCCATACACATATTTCATAAAAAATAGAAAAAATCACATAAAAATATATAAAATGCAAAAAATCTCAAAATAAATGAAAAAAAACCACAAAAAATTGTAAAAAAAAAAAATAACGTATTTTTATAAAAAAAATCACAAAAATCACAAAAAATGAAAAAAAATAACAAAGAAAATAAAAAAATCATAAAAAAATTATAAAAAATGAAAAAATCACAAAAAATCACAAAATTTTAAAAAAATTACAAAAAAAATAAAAAAATTATAAAAAATGAAAAAAATCACAAAATATTATAAAAAAATAATAAAAAATAATAAAAAAAAATCACAAAAAATGAAAAAAAAAATCACAAAATCACAAAAAAAATCACAAAATGAAAAAAAAATTATAAAAAAAAATGAAAAAAAATGAAAAAAAATGAAAAAAATCACACAAAAAATCATTAAAAAAAATCACTTTTATTGAACTTTATGCACTTTCGACTGTAGTAGATGCACTTTCAGCTGAACTATATGCACTTTTAGCTTAACCATATGCACTTTCAGCTGAACCATATGCACTTTTATTGAACTAGATGCACTTTCAGCTGAACCATATGCACTTTTATTGAACTAGATGCACTTTTAGCTGAACCATATGCACTTTCAGCTGAACCAGATACACTTTTAGCTGAACCAGATGCACTTTCAGCTGAACCATATGCACTTTCAGCTGAACCATATGCACATTTATTGAACCATATGCACTTTCAGCTGAACTATATGCACTTTGAGCTGAACCAGATGCACTTTCAGCTGAACCATATGCATTTTCAGCTGAACCATATGCACTTTTATTGAACTAGATGCACTTTTAGCTGAACCATATGCACTTTTATTGAACTAGATGCACTTTTAGCTGAACCATATGCACTTTCAGCTGAACCAGATACACTTTTAGCTGAACCAGATGCACTTTCAGCTGAACCATATGCACTTTCAGCTGAACCATATGCACTTTTATTGAACTAGATGCACTTTCAGCTGAACCATATGCACTTTTATTGAACTAGATGCACTTTTAGCTGAACCATATGCACTTTCAGCTGAACCAGATGCACTTTCAGCTGAACCAGATGCATTTTCAGCTGAACTATATTTACTTTCGACTGAATTGTATGCACTTTCAACGGAACTATATGTACTTTCAGCTGAATTGAATGCAATTTCGACTCAATTTTATGCATTTTTGACTAACTATATACACTTTCGACTGAACTATATGCACTTTTATTGAACTATATACGCTTTTGACTGAATTATATGTATTTTTGACTGAACTAGATGCACTTTCAGCTCATTTAGATTAAAAAAGGCACATTTATCATGGAAAAACCATTTTTTTGTATAAAAAAAATCACTTTTCGGTATAAAAAGTGTTATATTGACAAAAAAAAATATTTTTTGTAATTTTTTAAAAAGTTTATGATTTTTTAATTTTTTGTAATTTTTGTGATTTTTTATAATTTTTATAATTTTTTGTGATTTTTGTTATTTTTTATAATGTTTTGTGATTTTTTGATTTTTTGTGATTTTTTGTGATTTGTTTGTGATTTGTTTGTGATTTTTTGTGAATTTTTGTGATTTTTTGTAAGTTTTTGTAATTTTTTGTGATTTTTTGTAAGTTTTTGTGATTTTTTGTGATTTTTTATGATTTTTTGTGATTTTTTGTAATTTTTATGATTTTTTTATTTTTTTTGTAATTTTTTTTTATTTTTTTGTGATTTTTGTATTTTTTAATAATTTTTTTTTGATTTTTTATACTTTTTGATGATTTTTTATATTTTTTATGATTTTTTGTGATTTTTTCATTTTTAAAAAAAATCAATTATTAATAAAACTAATATAGTATAAAAAGTGGTATTTATGAGAAAATGTGAAATTATCAAGATACATAGAATGAATATAATTTGCGATAAGGTACGTATAGTGAATTAGCCCCGTTTATTAATCATATAATCAGATACTTTACAAAATATCACCACTATATATATTCTTATTCTCTCATTTTCTTTTTCTCTCTCTCTAAAAATTAAATATCTTAAGAGATACAAAATATCACAAAATATCAATAACAGCTATGGAGAACTCTTCTTCTTCTTCTTCTCCAAAGGTATAACTATTTACTCTTTTACCCCCTCATATTTTTACTAATTATGGTTTAGTCATTTAGTTTAATCTCAGGATCTTTTTTATTTTATTCTGTTTTATATAATGATGTTATAGTTTTTATTTATTTATTAAGAAGTAAGTTTTTTGATTTTTTTAACTCTAGTTATGATCTATCTGTTAAATGGTCATCTGGGTATTTTTTGGAATATTATTTACACTGTTAATGCAATTTTAAGCAACCAATTATTATTTTTATTTACTGTGGTGAATTGTGTATTTGTGTCGTAGTTATGATTTGTATTTTTGAGAAATCTTAGGATGTTTTGTGGTTATTTGGTCATCTGGGTACGATTTTTTTACAATATTATATGTATGTTTCTAAGAATTTTCATTTAACAAATTCCTTTTTTTTGTTTCTACTTTTTTTTAAGTGGTGAATTGTGATTGTTGTGTAGTTATATATTTTAGTTGAATCTGAGGATGTTTTCTGATAGTTTGGTCATGTGGTTACCATTTTTTAAGATAAAATTATTTTTGTTTAGTTCGGATTTTTTAGTGGTAAATCAGGGAAATAACTTTTTTGTAGGTTAATAAATTATAGTGGTCAAAAAATTAATTTTATGCAATGATATTTTTATTTGTTATTATGGGGGTGCATTACGATTGTTTCGTACTTAAGATCTATCTTTTAGTTGAATCTGAGGATGTTTTGTGATGTTATGGTCATCTGGGTCCTTTTTTTAAGATAGTTACTGTATATATACTGCTGGTGTAAATTTTAAGTTAAAAAGATTGATGATTTAGTAATTTCTTTAACTTATGTAGTTCTTCTGGTAAATGTTTGTATTGGTATACGTTGTTATGATATATCCTTAGTTAATCTAGGATGTTTTGTAATTGTTTGGTCATCTCGTTACGATTTTTGTAGAATGTTATGCATAATTCTGTTGCAGTTTTCGGGTGACAAAATTATATTAGGTAGTTCCTTTGGTAAATGTTTGTATTTGTGTAGATTGTTATGACTTAACCTTTAGTTCAACCTGGGGATATTTTGTGACTATGTGGTCCTTTAAATACATTGGTTGAACTGGATGCTGAATGATTATTAAGTTAATATTAATTGATGGTTAACAGAGTTTCTGTAGATTTTGAGAGTAAGGTGAGGGTTTATTTGGCTGCTGATATTAGTATAAGTTGGCTTAAATAACGGTGAATGGCAAAAAAATGGATTTCTCGAGCTAAAAAGTCCCAACTTTTTCGTTCCTGAAACCCAAAAGAAGATTCAACCTCAATTTATGTAATAGTAGGATCCCATTTTTGGAGACGTCTGTTCTTGCTTAAAAATTGCACATGAGTAGAAATTTTGTAACATGAGCTGATGAACACATTTGAAATAGTAATAACATGTTTAATCATATTTGAAATAAATTTACTTACTTCTCTTATGCCGAAGGCTAAAAGACAAGTAAATTGTTAATTGATGGTCAACAGAGTTTCTTTAGATTTTGATAGTAAGGAGAGGGTTTGTTTGGCTGCTGATATTAGTATAAGTTGGCTTAATTGACGGTGAATGGGAAAAATAAATTCCTCCAGCTAAAAGTCAGAACTTTTTCGTTCCTGAAACCCAGAAGAAAAAACCACCCTCAATTCATGTAAGAATAGGATCCAAACTTCTTGCCTACGAAATGCAATTGAGTAGAAACTATGTGACATGAGCATAAGCTGGAAAATAATACAAGGATTAGAATTAAGTTGGGATTTTGTTCATTTTTTATTTACTTATGGATTTTTTCTTGTTCTAAACTTAATTAAAAATTAAGTAGGTATTGATTATTGAGCAAAGCTAGGACCAGATACCTGATGACAATGAAAGATAGTTGAATGAGTAAGAAAGTTTGTGTCCGAAATGTAGATCGAGCTCTGAAAAATTATTTAATTATGTTAACGAGTTGATAGGGATCTAACTTAGTTCTAACGAGTCGAAGTGCAGTAATTACCCAAAAAAGTTGAGGGATTAAACAATTTGACAAAAATGTAAATAAAGGTAATGTGAGGGTAGGCGTTGGGAGAAATCAAAAGTTGTATATTTCATTTCAAATAGTAATAACATGTTTAAAAATATTTGAAATAAGTTTACTTACTTCTCTTATGTTGAAGGCTAAAAGACAAGTAATTTTTTTTTCCAGGAACAGTTGGCAAGAGAATCAATGTCAACCGACTGGACTGATGAAAAGCATAGTTTGTATCTCAAGTCCATGGAAGCATCTTTTGTTAATGATTTGTATAATTCACTTGATTTGCTCGTAAAAAATCCTTCAGATCCTAAATCAACCAGGCGAAAACACAATACCTCTCATTGCCCTTCTGGACAGGTAAATATTTATATATCTCTGTTTTTTGTTCAGTTTTCGATTTTTATGCAAGATTGGTACAAAAATTTCAAATCTATGGTCCGTAGCCAAACCATGGATGTGCTTGCTTTATCGCTGTTTCCATTTTGTGATCTGATTTTGCAACGTTCTCTAGTAATTTTGACTGAAATCATATTTGATTTCCATTTTTGTTTGGATTGGGACTAGAGGCAGTTACTTTTGTAAACATTGTGTTTATGTCCTCTTCCAAAAAAAATTGATAATTTTAATGACGACTTCAAAGTCGATCATGAATCTGACAATTCACTCATCTAATGATCTTGAAGACACATTTCCTGCATTTTTTTGGGTATTGATTTTAGACAGAAAATCTATTTTGGTGTTTTACTAGTCCTCTTAAATGCCCTATCTGCAGTTTAAGGTTCACCAAGGTGGGTGTTGGGAGGAGATTAATTTTGAAAGAAATAGAACTCGACCAGTAAAAGTAGACTCGCCTGGTGTTCTTTTAGCAAATCCATGGATTCGACATTTCAGATCTTCATGTGGACGCCAAAATGTCACTTCTTGTATTCAAGAAAAAGTTGCATCAACTGCTGATATGTCCAACTATGATACAGATGGTAAAATGTCTTTTTCCCGTTGTGCTTACTACTATTCATTTTGGTAAACTGTTTCACAAAATTTGGGATTATCGGCAACACCCTAAACATTATTTGACTTTATTGGTTTTCTTTTGCACTTGTGGCTTTAAGAATGCTCATAGTCATAGATGAAGTAATCTCTTTTGGAATTCTTCAAATAAAAAGCACATTAAAGCAGCATTTTCAACTTTTTGAGCAATATTTTCAACTTGCACATCTTCAAAAAGATTCTGACTTGGTTGATATTCTTGGCTGTTACGTGTTATTAATTTTTGGTTTATTTTATCTTTTGCAGAGGTCACGGATCAAAATTTTGTTGATGAAAAAAATCTAGGGGAGAAAGGCAGTTGTACTTTCTATCATAAAAAAACTAGAAACTCGATGACTCCTGCCCCGAGCAATGATCAAGTAAGTTATAGTGTCTATTAATTTGAAATATTCTCTTCAACTATATTTCTGAATATTATACTAGTCAACTTTCTCATTTCTCTTTGTACTTTGTTTTCTCTTTCTAGGTAGTTCCTTTGAACAAGTCTTCAGGATCAGACGTTGCAGACAAATCGCCTCTATGAGGAAAAAAGGCGATGATGCAGTAGTGGTAAATCAACAACCGATATACTTAGTTGTATTTGACAAAATTAGGGATGTTTAGTATGCGATAGAGTACCTCCAAGAGAAAGGTAAAGTCGATATTATTGGATTTGTCGGTTAAAGTGTTCGAGTGAAAGACTATAAAGGAAGGAGAAGTAATGGATGGTTGGATATGCTACTTTTCAAATTGAAGAAAATGTATGTAGTCCAAGAAGAAGCTTATATATAAGCACTAAAAAGACTCTTAATTGTCGTGATAGTAGGTCAGTTGTGTGTTGCAACTTTTTTTTTATTCTCCCAGTGTTTCAGTCCTTGATGAGATTGGAGACATTTGTGAAACTTAGATTTATTGTTGCCAAGTTAGATTTCTTTTTCATGTTAACCTTAAGAAGGATAGAAAAGATTGAAGAATTTATTTCCTTAATCGCAGATGCGATAGCAGCGGATACTTATTTTTCATACCAAATTGACATGGCTGAAATTGGGTTGTACCTTTATATGCATGGTTAGCCTTGTGACAAATTTGCAGTTAAACGCACTCATTTTCTATCGACTCAATTTTCTGTGGTATTTAAAATGGAAAACGTCTTTGAATCTCATTCCAGAATTGAGGTTGTTTTTGCGCCGAAATAGACCTCCGTTTTTAAATGGGACACTAATTTGTTTCTTATTATCGAATTCTTAGTCAATCAGGTTGAATATAACAAGTGACAATGTCTAACGCTCGACCAGAAGTCCTTGGTACAGAAGCATTTCGGCAATCCAAACATTGAAGCTTGTTTTTAGTATAGTTGCCGACAACCTTATAAGGCTTGTTATAGAAATAGAAAAAAACGTCGATAAAATAGGAATTAAACCTTTTGAAAAAAAATACAGTCATTTTAGTGTTACACAAACGTGAATGAGACAAAAGCATAAATGTCTGGATTTGGCTTTGGCTTTTGAGATTTCTCAGATGCTTTATAAAATGGTTACATATTCACATAATGTCAACACTTTAAAGAGAAAACTAGAACATGAAAATAAAATAAAAAGGATGCCATAACAATAAAATATGATAAAAAAAAAAGGACGTAGGCAAAAAAAAACTTCAAAAAGGATATCTAAAATTGCTATCTTATAATAAGTTTACTCATATAATCTCTTCAATTATATTTTTTTATTAAATAGTTAATGTCACATCATTAAGTGTGGTTGTGAATGTAAGAGTAGTGTAGGTATCATTACCCATATTACACACGGGTTACTAGCGAAATCATAATAGTAAATGAGGATTATTTTGAAAATCATAATAGTACATGGACTGTTTACAAAATTATATTAATAAATGGAAATTATTTGCAAAATCATAATAGTATATCAGTTACTTGCAAAATTATACTCCCTCACTCCCAAAACATTGTGACACTATGCATTTATGTGCAACTTTGACCGGTAAATATATTGTACTTAAATTGTTAAAATATAAAATTTTAAAACTTGTTCATATAGTTTTAACATTTGAACTATGTGATTAACTTTTAAAAAATTCGATTTCAACAAGTTAGATATGAGTTATTTGTCGGTCGAAATTGCACGTAATTTTGTATAGCCCCAGCAATTAGGAACGGAGGGACTAATAATACATAGAGATTATTTGGAAAATCGTAACGGTACATGGATTACTTGGAAAATCATAAATATAAGTGGGGATTATTTACAAAATCGTAATAATACATGTGTTAGTTGCAAAATCATAATAGTAAATTGGGATTATTCTGAAAATCATAATAGTACATGGATTACTTACAAAATCATTATAGTAAAATATGGAAATTATTTACAAAAATCATATTAGTTGTTGGATACATTTGCAATTCACCTTAAATTTAACGCCAGCACCTCGTATCGTTATTTGCCACGTTTAACATTCTTTTATTTTAGTTTAGTTTATAATAAAAACCTTAATTTGCGTCCATTTTTCGTTCATCAATATAATAAACATAATTAAATCGAATAAAGCTCTTAAATATACCTACAATTAGCCCAAAAATTCAATTTCGATTTCAATTTCTTTTTTATCCGAATCTGTAATACCCTCTTACAGATACACAAATCTCAAGCTCAAGGTACAATTTATTTTATGTATATTCATATATTTGTTAGGAAAATTCCAATCTTTTAATTTCAACTTATTACATGTACAAATATTTTTATTTTTTTTTACTAATTTGTTGTCTTGAATTTGATCATATTATTGAGGTAAAACATATAACTCTAGGCCCTTTAAATTGGGTAATTTTCAGAAATTACAGTTATATGATTTTTGATTGGTAAGTTTATTTATTTCCTCATAGGTATTATTGTATTGTAATTTGTTAAACTTATAATTTGAGGGTATTATAGTGATTCAATAAATTTAGGTAACAAAAAATGGATCTGCAATTTGGTTGCAATATTTCAGGTTGAAATAAAATAAAATAAATAGGGTCTTTTAAGCTCAGATTTTTGCTAAGAAAATGGACTGCATTTGGTTTATCAGCTTGTATAATTTTCTGGGGTTATTAGTGTGAAAAAGGGAGAGGATTTATATAGTCCAGCTTATTTGCTTAAAAGTTGCAACCAAACAGCTATGGTAATTTACTGTAAAATGTATCTTTAGTCCCTTCTGAATTGTCAAATACTAAGAATTATTGTCGTTTGATTGATTGATACACTACGATGATAAAAAAAGATTTGATACACCGTAAAAATTGGTTGTAAGTTTGTAACATTACCGTAGATTATTTTTTTCAGGCCCTGTCGAGTTATCAATTTTTTTGAATTTACAAACTTGGATTATCGTATCTGGAAATGGCGTCGTTAGTGCCAACGTCAAAATTTGTTAGCCGATTGATTTCTCGGGGAAAAAGCTGTCGGCGTTTGATTCCCTGTCAAATATTTAGCGAAGATTTTGGAAATTATTATACCCCGATTCGATATCTAGGCAGCATTACGGGTACGAAGGCACCGCAATTGAATAAAGAAGTTGTATCTATTAGGGACTTTAATCCGTTATTAAGAAGCGATTGTAGTACTAGTTATGTTCAGAAGAGAAATTTTCTCGGGTGTGGCGATGGTGACGAGGGGAGCTTGGTATCAAAGGTTCACGAGGAAAAGCGGGTTTTGGGGTATGTTTTCATTAAATTTTGTTTTCTGTTATATTCTTACATATATTGTTTATACCGCCGTGAGTAACAACACTACGACCTTGTTTGGTTACAACTTATAAGCACAGTTTTTTGGCATTTTCCTTCTAAAGCTGAAATGCATTCAGTTGACCCGTGAAAGCTTTTTTTATTTTATTTTTTGGAGTGTATAAGCTTGAAGCTGTAAATTGGATAAATTTAGCTTCTTCCTGAACTAAAAAATTCCTAGCTAATTCGCATAAAGCTGCAGTCAAACCCCTTTGATATATCAAATTCACGAAGTTATGATCAGTAGTTCTCATAACCATCTCAATCTTGTATATGATTTTCCTTTCTTTATCTTTATTTCTAAGATTTTGAAAACAATGTTAGGTCTTGAAATCTAATCGAGCGATGCCGTAGCATGCTTGTGCTGCTTTTTTAGATTTGGCAATACCTCATTTTAAGCTAAAGTCTTACAACCTGCAAGTCTTAAGGTGAAATGTCATTGTTCTCATTTTTGTTTGAAAGCAAACTAGATCTTTTGCTTGGTGTTAATCAGAAAAAAAGGCATTCCTGATGGTGTCACAGGTTAGATGACAATCTTTTTTCTCTTTCGAGTTTGTATTCATGTGAAAAATTCTGATGTGTGTAAACTGTCTCTCATGTTATTTTTTGCCGAAAATTGATTTTAGAAGTGTAGCAACACCCCTGAGAGAATATTTTGTTCGTATAGATTATTGATATCATTGCCTTTCGGTGTTTCTTTATGCCATCGTCATATTCTCTAGGGGAGACATCGATTTTATAAACCAACCTCAGCTTTTAAGTTAAGTCTAACAACTAGTATACCATATAATTTAAAAAATGAATCTACTCAAAGTTGAACAATCAGTACACTAATTGACTAACATATCCAAATTTACATTTTAGACACCAGTCTGCTTAAAATTAGATTTGTGAATGCTTAATAGTTTAATTGATTAGTTGGTGTACAAATTGGATGATTATGTCTATACTAATCTAAGTACACACGTGGTGGGAAAATGAAACACACAACTAGTGCTTTTGAGTTGAAACTGCACAGCTGGTGTCCTGATTGGTTGATGTTTTGTACCTTGGTATCTAAACTGCGATATTAAATAGCATCTTATACTAATTGTTGATAATCAATGGATTGGTGAGAAATGTATATTTCCCGTATTCTCAACTTGAAAGTACTTCATCACAACAGGTACTCCCCAGAGCAATTATACGCTGTGGTTGCTGGTGTTGATTTATACGAGGATTTCCTGCCATGGTGTCAACGATCAGATATAGTCCGTCGTTTTCCAGATGGGTCATTTGATGCTGAACTTGAAATTGGGTTTAAATTCTTAGTTGAAAGCTATGTTTCTCATGTTGAATTGAAGAAGCCAAACTATATAAAGGTAAGCGATTTCAACTATTTTTCGATTTATATATGAAAGTATTGCGACACAGATATATCTCACGGTTGTCATGAGCAGCTTTATGGTTGTATGCTAGGTTGTCAATTGAAAATTAGAACTCTGCAAACGAAGAAGAACCAAGTGAGTGGTTATACTAGATGATCTAAGTCAGGTTTAACTTCATGGATTCATTGTATTCTCTGAAGAAACAAACAAAAGCTCCAAAGACCGGAGAATAAGGTTTGGTTGCAGCTTACAAGCTCAGCTTTTTGCTTTTCCCCTCCTAAAAGCGACATTGCTTTTGATTAACCAGTGTAAAAGCTATTTTTCTGGTTTTTTAGTCTGAAAAAGCTAGAAATATTAAGCTGGATGAACCAAGCTTTTTTCCTGAACCCCCTCCAAACTTATTTGATTAAAAGCTGCAACGAAAAGGCGCTACGATTTAAAACTACATTTAAACCTATGTGAGTATTTTAAGATCATGGTCTCAACTCCAAAGGTTGCATCATTTTAGGCACTAGAGTAAGCTGTAAGGGTCTACTGAAACTTCTAGGTTTCTCTTGTTGGAATTTAAGGAGTACTATACTGACCAATCAGCGAGATGGGTATTTTTTATCCTCAAAAAGAAAAGAAGAAAGGGGGAAAAAGGCTGAGAATGAAGCCAAAACTCATTATACTTGCGGGTGGCCACTGTCGCAACTAGCTTTAGAAATGCAAAGGTTAAGGTCAACATTTTACTGTAGACATTGTTTGGTTGCAGCTTATAAACTCAATTTTAGTATAAAAGCTGGACTGCATTTGGTTGACGAGCTTAGAAGCTGAGCTTTTCCGATTTTTCGGCCTCAAAAGGCTAGAAGCTTAATGAACGAACATGGCGTTTTTCTTATTTTTAAAACATCCAGCTTATTTGCTCAAACTCTTCAACCAAACAAGGCCATATGAATGCTTTGCATGATTCCTCTTTGGCATAATACGAGGCCACACGAGTTGGTTATAGTTTGCTGTTACTCCTGTAGAATTTGCATTGACACATAGTAGCCTTTTCCTGTTAAACATTGTTGTACAGATTTTATAGTTGATACTGCTGATTACATGCTTAACATTTCTTTTGTCTTTGTTATAGACAACTTCAACCGAGAGCAATTTATTTGACCACCTGATAAACATCTGGGAATTTAACCCTGGGCCGATTCCAGGAACATGCAACCTTCACTTTTTGGTGGATTTTAAATTCCAATCTCCTCTTTATCGACAGGTATCATTTTTACAATTTCTTTTTGTTCAGTTTATCTATATTTTGTCTTAGCTCCAAGACAGCTAACTGAAGCATATCCAATTTTTAACTTTTTAATTTTAGAGTAGAATTGTCATTTATCTTTTGGTGACGTGGTAGTCTGTTTTGTGGTGTTTTGTAAAGAAGTAATCTGAAAGATGATCCGGGATTATCCTTCACTAATAGCATTTATATCTGGAAAAAACTTTTGCTGGTCCTCTTTTTGTTGTTTTGGGAAAAAGTATGTGTTTCTTTATGTTCGTAATAACATTGATGTATGGGATGATGGAACATTTAGAAATGAACACTCAACATAAAATGACATATTAAAACCAGTGGCGGAACCAGAACTTATTTTTTGGGGGGGCTGTCGTTAAAAACGATAATTAAAGAAAAAAAATGCAAGGGAGGGGATTCGAACACATGACATATTGTCTATTAGTGTACAATTGTTCCACTGAACTAACTTCTGTTAATTTTTTTATATTTTTTTTTTTGTGGGGGGAGGGGGGGGGGGGGGGGGGGGGGGGTAAAAAAAAAAAACTGTGGCGGCGGCACCCCCTCCCCCAGTTCCGCCTCTGATCAAAACCTTGCGTACCAGTCGATACATTGGTAATATTTAGAAGAGAAGTATTTTGTGTCCTAAATCCTAATGTCCCTCTCAAGATATTTATCACGTTCCAGTTCTCAAATTCTTAAATGTAGTTGGTGTCCTAGAACACGAATTTTTGCCGACTCTGACCCTAGATATGTTAGTATATCTGCGGCAGTAAAATCATAAAATAACAGAGTTAATTTGGTTTAAATCATAAAATACTCGTTTTCTTTCAACAAATCCTGCATTATAGTTCACTACTTTCTGTGAAATTGATGATTGCTTTTAATTCTAGTATATTACCCATTCTATTACATATGAAATTGCCTTCCATACCCACAGGCCGCAGTTCTTCCTTATCTTTGTTATCATCTTAGGTTTTGCTTGGTTTCACCTTCTAAACTCATCTCTGAACTTTTGCAAAAGAGGTGGACTCTATTTGTGTTTTTTTTCCAGTTTTGTACCCTAAACTATAGGCTTTCTGCGATTTTGTACCCTCAACTACTTGTTTCTCTTTTTAAGTAACTCAACTATGTATTTCCCTCTAAATCAGTACCTTCCGTTACTTTTTTTGATGGAAAGTTATGTTTTAACCAAAATGCTCTCATTTAAATTATTTTATTACGTCTCATATATACAGACAAACATACAAACATATGCACATACAAAATTTATGCATACAGACCTATACATACATAGATACGCATACACACTCCATCGCCTCCACCACATCGACTCTCTACGGAGGCGCATCTCTCTCTCTCTCTATATATATATATATGAATGTATATATGTATGTATATATATAAATCAATGCGATAGTATGAATGTATATATGTATATCATTATTTCTGGATCTATATTTCTGCGCATATATGTAAATCGGATTTGCATCAGTATTTGGAGTTGTGTTTATGAGCAATTGGGTGGGTTTGTATTAATGATGCTTTGAGTTTGTGTTATAGATTTGTGTATTATACAAGTATAATACAGTAATACATAAGTTTATTGACGGAGATGGTGGTCTGTGATAGATTAGGTTCAATAATGAGGTTTGTGAAAGAGAAAAATTGGTGATATTGTTTTAAGAGTATATCAAGAATAAAATGCAGTTATTGTTAGGTTGAATGACTTTTAAGCTGAGCTTTTATTGGTTTTATTATATTTTACTTTCTTTTTTTTCTTAGCCCTTGGATCATATCTAATGGTTTGAATCTAAAGAGTCAAATGACCATTTTGCCCCTGAATACGGATGAAAAATGTTTAATGACATCAGCTTTTTCTGTTAATTTGGACGGAAGGTACTGATTTAGAGGGAAACACGTAGTTAGGGTACTTAAAAAGAGAAACACGTAGTTTGGGCCCTTTGGGGTATAAAATCGCAGAAACTCTATAGTTTAGTGTACAAAACTGCAAAAAAAAAAAAACTCTATTTGGTGTTAGTCACCTTGAAAGCCGAGTGTTTTTGAATATTGGGCATGAAAAAACTAAAATGTTTTTCTGAAGCTCAAATAATTTAGCTTCATATGCTTACAAGCTTTCAACTAGACACAACCCTTAATATGAAGATCTTAATTTTTAGTTGTTTTGACTCGTTAGGTTAATAAATGTAAATTTGACAGATGGCAGCTATGTTTTTCAAGGAAGTAGTTTCTCGTCTTGTTGGTTCATTTCATGATCGTTGTCGGCTGGTATATGGACCGGGAGTCCCTATTCCTGAGAACACTTATGAGCAAAGGGCTTAAAATTATTTTGAATACTGATGTTCTATTCACAATATCTTATTGTTTGACTCATCTTGGTTCTTATCTTGTATGGTCCCATGATTCGTTCTGTAGCTTATTTATGTATTTATTTTTGTACTTAGGAAGAGCGGATTTTCACTCGACTTTCCTGCTCTATAATGGTACATGTTTTCCTTTGCATTTTTGCAATTATCTGAGAATTTTATAATAGAACGTAATGGTATAATTACAGTTCGTGACATTTTGTTCGGCAACAACGAATGATATTGTTCCATTTCTTATTCCTTGATTTTCTATGGTTGGTAAGAGCGGATTTTCACTCGACTTTCCTGCTCTATAATGGTACATGTTTTCCTTTGCATTTTTGCAATTATCTGAGAATTTTATAATAGAACGTAATGGTATAATTACAGTTCGTGACATTTTGTTCGGCAACAACGAATGATATTGTTCCATTTCTTATTCCTTGATTTTCTATGGTTGGTAAGCTTGTGCGCCGATATTTTGCCAATTTTTCGGACGAAAGTTTGATAACATTTGGAATATGGTACATAACAATAAAGCGAGTCCAGGACTCGAGGAGTAAAAGAATCAAGCCAGCTCTGATTTAGAAGCGAATCAGCAAAAATACCCTCTACTAAGTACAATATAACAACCAAAATTTTCTAAAAAAAGGAGAGAATATTGATGATGACTAAATATCGAATAGAGTGTCGTATGGTTGTAGTCTAACATCTGCAGTAGCTTTCAATCTGAGAAAAAAACCCATGTAAAACCACTTGATTCTGAGCATATTTAGGTAGAGCGAAGAATTCGATAATAAATATGGAACAAAAACAGGAATAGTTTTAAACAAACCATGGAGAAAGCAAAAAGAACCAATTACTCTCTTCATCCCAACTGATTACTGGTGTTTTTTATTTATTTTTTGTTTAGTTCGACGGAATTAGCCTAAAACTTGCATAATTTTAAAACATCGGTCATTTCCTTTTTATATAGTTTCAAAAGTGATACCGACTTGAAAATATGAGAGAAAAATAAATTAAGATTTAATAAAACCACAAAAGACGAACCCAATTGTACATCTCAATAAATAAACCAAGATAAAGAAATAACAAATCAAGAATAAACTAAACCAATAGAGAACTAAACCCAGAAAAAATAAAAATAAAAGAATCCAAATTGAATACATGGGTTGATTCTGATGATAAAAGACAGAAAAGAAAAACTCATCTGAAATTTCAAATACAAATCATCCAGTTTCTCCAAAAAAATTAATAAAACTCAGAAGCTTAACATCAATCAAGATTTAAAACTATTATACATCTGAATAAATAAACCAAGATAAATAAATATCATAAACAGAAGACCCCAGATCAAAATAAATCTATTCAATCTCCTCCGCTAGACGTTATGTGTGTGCGAGACTGAAAGATGACGCACATTATGTATGTAATGTTGTATAATTGTACGTATTTGTGTATTGTTGACACGCAAATTTCGCGTCGACTAAAAAATATGACACGTGTCTGCTAAGTCAAATAAAATTAATTACTAATTTCTTAATTTGATAATAGACAGGTTATTAGTAATTTAAAAGAGAAAAAAAAAATATTTTATCATTTCATAAAATCTAAGATGATAATTTATATAAAATAAAAACATTTCTTTTTCTAAATGACAATAAACATGGTACAAATAATGAGTTAATTAAATTACAATACTCATTTGTAATGTTTTCAAACATAAAAACATTTTTGATTCATTTACTAAAGTCATGAGTCATTAAGATAATGAGTCCAAACTTGAGAAGATGACTTTGCAAATAAAAATATACCTCAAAAGATATAAATAGAGTGGTGGGGGTGTCATATTTCTGACAAAAAAAACCCTCATCTTGAAGTATTCAAACGATCCAGAGAGAGAAACTCTTCTACAGTCGTCATGAAATCAGCTCCGCTTCTCCATATCTGCCAAAAAATCAAGTTCTCTTCTACACAACTGTCAGGGGATCAACTGCACTCCGGCCTCAGTTTCTTCAAAGAATCGACGAAAACTTTCAAAGTCTGCAACAAACTTGGCATTCGATATTCATAAACGTCTAAAAGCAGCAAGTAATGTGGAGTTTTTTGCCAAAATGGCCTCTGCAGCACAGTAATTGCCCAGAATGGGCTACCTATCTGAAATATTCCCAAAATGGTCTACTTTCGAAAAACGACCGATCGAAATGATAAAAACGACCGGTCGTTTTTATCATGAACTCTCTGGAACAATTTGGACACAAAACGATCGGTCGTTTTGTACAATACGATCGGTCGTTTTTCAGACCGAAACCGATCGGTCGTTTTATCATAGCGATCGGTCGTTTTTTTGTTGTGCTCACTGGAAGAATTTCTACTTAAAACGATCGGTCGTTTTATAGTAGCGATCGGTCGTTTTTAAGGTTTGCTCACTGGAACATTTTCGTTCCACACCGATCGGTCGTTCTGTACATTACGATCGGTCGTTTTTCATACCAAAAACGATCGGTCGTTGTGTACAGAACGACCGATCGTTTTTGGTCTGAATTACTTCCTATTTAAAAAAACTCATCTCATTTCGCAGACCACTCATCTCATTTCACAGAGCACTGTGAAAATAAAAAAACAGAGCTCTTAGATCATTTTAGGGCAAATCTCAGATCTCTTCCAAAACAGGTAAAAACTCAATATTTTGTGTTGTTGGAGTATTATTTGAGTAAAATTGATAGTTTTACCGTGTGGTTATCGAAATGAAAAATCCTACAATTATGTGTTATTGGGGAGGTACGATAATGGAAACTATTAGCGAGGGGTTATGTTATGATATTTCTTATAAAAAATTTTTTAAGGTATCTAGAAACACGACATACGACCAATTTTTGGAAAAAAATTTTAAGGTACTTGATGTGTCATCGACTTCAAATCGTTTGAGTTTAACATGTCGTTATCCATATTTGACTACACTTACTGAGTTTAAATATATGCGATTGGCTGTTGATGATAATGATTCGTTGGAAACCATGCTTGAGTTAATAGAAGAAAATGGAAGAACGTTTATAGAGTTATATGTTGAAATTGAGCAAGTTTACTCTTCTGATCAAGATTACGGGTTGTATTATAATATTCTTTCCACTAATGAAATCGGTACATCTAGTCGAACACCCATTCGACAAGAGCCAATCTTGTCAATGCATGAAATCGGTACATCAAGTAGAACACCCATTCGACAAGAGCCAATGCTAGAGGTATATTCTGAGAACAACGAACCAGATTTGACACATTTGGATGCAGTGTGTCGATTGGCAGATAATATTGGTTGGTCGATAGAACTTGGGGATGAACCAGAGGATGAAGATCCGGACTTCAATATTAGCGAAAACGAGTCTGACGATGACGAAGAAAATGTAGAAGAAGTTGAGTACGAAGAATTATCATCTGAAATGGGCTTGTATATGGATGAGGATGAAAACGACCAATCAAGTGGGTCACAATTGGCGAATAATACTATCCTCGATGAAATTCCTATGCATCAACCAATGTCAAGTTTGTTTAATGAACCGTTCGACACTCAAGAAAATTATAGTAACCAGAGAAGCAATTATATGATGTATCCTGGATTTTGGGATCCTCAAGTTAATGATCCTTTTATTGGTCTTTTATTTAGGGATAAAGAAATGTTGAAAAAGGGAATAAAACTTTGGTCAATCAAACGTAACATCCATTTTTCCACTAAAAGTTCGAAGGCAAAATTTTGGGAAATTCGTTGTAAACTGGCCGAAACTCAACAATGCAAATGGAAACTACGAGCTTCACTAAGAAAGAAACATGGATTTTTTGAAGTGTCGGTGTACAACGGTCCTCATACATGCATTCATACCGAGCTTACAACTGATCATCCACAATTAGATTCCAATCTTGTTGCCCAAACCATTCGAAATGCCATGACAACTAATCATATGATGAAGATTTCATTAGTTAAAGAGATTGTGAATGCCCGCTTTGAAATGTCGGTTTCATACAAAAAAGCTTATTTGGGTAAACAAAAAGCAATCGCAGAGATATTTGGTAATTGGGAAGACTCGTATAAGCTTTTACCTAAATTTATGAAAGCGCTTCAAAAGTACAATCCCGGTACCGTAGCTTCTTATGAGACAACGTCAGTTTACGATGTGGTAACAAATTCAGTGGGTGAGGTATTGAACAGATTTTTCTTCACATTTAAGGCCGTTATTGATGCATTTCAGTATTGTAGGCCAGTTATCGCTATTGATGCTACTCACTTATATGGGAAGTATAAAGGTAAGATTTTGTTGGCCATGACATCGGATGCAGATAATCATGTTTTTCCCATTGGGTGTGCATTTGTTGCTGAGGAGAGTACAATTTCGTGGAGCTATTTTCTTTCTAACATTATGCGACATGTGATTAAAGAGCGCGTGAATATTTGTCTAATTTCGGATAGACATGCTGGTATTCTAAGTGCAGTGAGAGGAGTTTGGCGTGGACAAGGTTTTGTTCATCGATATTGTTCAAATCATTTTTTGGATAATTTTAAGAAAGCTTTCAAAGGAGATCCTGACTTACACAAGTTAGCGGAGAACGCCATTTGGGAATTACAAGAAAGAAAATTAAAAAGAATCATGGAAGCAATAAAAGTCATGAATCCTCAAGCATATCAATGGTTGATAAGAGAGCCTGCGGAAAAATGGTCATATTTTCATGATAAAGGGAGGCGACATGGTAACATGACCACAAACATGGCTGAAATTTTCAATAATGTTTTAAAAGCTGCTCGTAATTTACCAATAACTGCTGCTGTGCAGCTTATTTTCTATAAGTTGGTACACTATTTTTGCGAGCGGAAAAAGATAGTAATCGGGATGAGAAACAGCGGCACAAGATATGGTCCCAATATCCTTAAAATTTTAGAGAAACGGAGGTCGGACATTGGTCATACCAATGTTACTTTCGATTATGAAAGAGGGGTTTATTCCGTGTGTACAAGTTCAAGAAATTCCAGGGGAGACAATACTCAAGTTGTCGACTTTTCACTTTGGCAATGCGATTGCGGTAAGTGGCAGAGTGATGGAATCCCTTGTTCACATGTGTTTTCCGTATGTGCTGCAAACCGTCTTGATTGGGAAGCTTACATAGTAAAATATTACAGTCTTGAATCATATGAAGGTACGTACTCGGCGCAATTTTGTCCTCTTCGGCATCAAGACTATTGGGATGAATGTGATAGATTATTTCTTCCGGATGTTACTCTTGTAAGAGAAAGGGGTCGTCCAAGATCTACGCGTATTCATAATGGTATGGATCAGTCGGAGAGACGAGCACGTATGAGATGTTCTAGTTGTCAAGGGCGAGGACATGATTGTCGTAAGTGTCCGTATCCAATACGTCCTCGACGCTTATGATTTTAGCTGTAATTGTCCGCTTGTAATTGTACGCTTATCAACGAGACAATATGTATCTTGTACTATTTTAATTTTCCACTTGTAATTGTCTTTTTTAAGATGAAATATATATATTTATTCTCAGTGTTTTTTCATACTGTTTTTTGAGAAGATAAACTGCTTTGTTAAGTATGAGAGTAAATAAATAAATGCAATTAACATAAAAAGTAGAATGAACAACATAAATAAATAAGTGCAATTAACATAAATATATATATTTGATTGAGTGTGCTCACTGGAAGAATTTTGTCCCAAAACGACCGATCTCTGTGAAAAACGACCGATCGTTTTTACACAGACGACCGATCGTTATGCAAAAACGACCAGTCGTTGTTTTGGTGTGCTCACTGGAAGAATTCTGTCCAAAAACGACCGATCTCTGTGAAGAACGACCGATCGTTTCTACACAGACGACCGATCGTCTCTGAAACAACGACCGATCGTTATTTTGGTGTGCTCACTGGAAGAATTTTGTCCAAAAACGACCGATCGTAAGTGAAATACGACCGATCGTTTCTACACAGACGACCGATCGTCTCTGAAAAAACGACCGATCGTTATTTCGGTGTGCTCACTGGAAGAATTTTGTCCAAAAACGACCGATCGTAAGTGAAAGACGACCGATCGTTTCTACACAGACGACCGATCGTCTCTGAAAAAACGACCGATCGTTATTTCGGTGTGCTCACTGGAAGAATTTTGTCCAAAAACGACCGATCGTAAGTGAAAGACGACCGATCGTTTCTACACAGACGACCGATCGTCTCTGAAAAAACGACCGTTTCTTACAACGTTGTTTTTGATGTAATAAGTAGCAAACGCTTTGCATTTATGTTATGAATCTTTTTTATGTTGCTCTTTATCATTACGTGTTAAATTGTATGACGTTGTGAGATTGCGTATTTATAATTCTACAAATGCGATTTTGATGTTATTATAACTTGTGCGTATATATATCTATAGTTGATTGGGTTATTTGTGTTGTTTTCATTTGTGGCGATTGACCGTTTTTAGGCAAAACTATGGCCAATTTTTCGCTTGCATTTGATCGTTCGTTTTCCTTAATCGTTTAGCTTTGTTTAACTTCGTTTTAAATCGGATGTTTTAAATCGGATGTTTAGTAAAACGTCACCTACACATCTTATACTAAAACATATTAATTTACGACATCATTTTATGTGATAATACTTGTACTAAACATATTAATTTACATCATTTTTTAAGGGATCATGTTCAAAAAGGGGATCATGTTTTTATATATTTTTCTTGCCAAATCAGTGTCTAGAAGTGCAAAAAATTCGTTGTTATGTCTAAATGTTACAGTTGACCGATCGCTATGAAAAACGACCGATCGTTTTTACACAGACGACCGGTCGTTTATTTAAAACGATCGGTCGTTTTATAACTTGGCTCACTGGAAGAAATCTCATCTAAAACGATCGGTCGTTTTATCTTTACGATCGGTCGTTTCATAACTTGGCTCACTGGAAGAAATCTCATCTAAAACGATCGGTCGTTTTAGATTTACGATCGATCGTTTCTGCTAAGTGCTTAGTGGAAGAATTTCGTTTTTGTAGATGATCGATCGTTTTTAGCTGTGACCATTCATTTTTTGTGTTTCTGGGAATGTTTCGGTTTTCTCGACAAACTTCGAAATCTCGTAACTAATGCGTTTCTATTATTTAGTGTTTCCGCTTGAACCATTGGCTTGGTAGATAACGTTTTGCTTAAAGAAGTATAACCGAAATGTGTAGATAACGTTTTACTTCGATAAAAGATTTCTTTGAAAAGAACCAAGTAAATGTCATAACAGATTTAAAACGAAGTATAACAAAGCAAAACCGATAAAGGATAACGAAAGATCTATATGCACGCGAAAAATCGGCCATAGTTTTGCCTAAAAAAAGGTCAATCGCCACAAATGAAAGACATATAAATAACCCAATCAACTAGCAATTTAAGCGCACTAAATGCAATATCATAAGATAAAAACGCATATTATGAAGCACATTCTCACAACGTCATAGATTATAAAAAGCATGTTTAAAAGCAACATAAACACAATTCATAATATAATCATGCTACTTATTACATCAAAAACAAACGAAGTTCATAGAACGGGAAAGAAATACAATGAAACAAAAAGAGAGGTATTTCTCCCCCTTCACATCATAAAAAAAAACATGAAAATGATTAAAATGATATCCGCCTAGTCGCGGTGGGAGGTCGCATCATCCTCTTCGTCTTCGTTGTTGTCATGGGGCCCGGCAAGGTCGGGAAAATAGCCGTGGAATTTCGCCCTTTGCTCAGCGCTCAACCTATCGATTTCGTCCAAATCTTCTTGACATGTGTTCATGGCACGAAACATGCGTCGGTGAAGTCGCGCATTTTGATATTGGTCGATGTAGAGATCGTCGTAGAATTGTTCGTTGCGCGGAGGACGGTGAGAAGATCCTACTTGAGCTTTTCCTTGTCGTCGAGAGGGACGAGAGGATGTAGGAATATCGGTGGGGGGAAGAGACTCGGAGGAGAAATCCTCACGTGCGGCTTGTGGTGTTGGCTTAGGGCCGACGTATTCTTCCTCTTCGGGGGTGAGAGGAGCATAGTTGGGGCCGGATACCCGCTTACCGGACCAAGTTATGGACTTGTCGGTATTATGGAATTTTATGGACATTTGGGAAAGATAGGAAGTGTCCCAAACATGTTTGTCCTTGTTTTTGAACAATGTTCCACCGGGAACGAGATTTTGGTCCTTTAGGATGGCCGAAATCAAGGCACCGTAAGGTAGCCCATTTTTCGATTTCGTTTTAAGCGAGTCCATCTTAAGGAAGATGAGGGTAGCAAAGTCGAGTTTGACTCGGCGATGGATGCACCCAAGAAGAAAGATGTACTCATTGGTAACATCCGTGAAGTTGGAGGTATGAGGGAGGACTATGTGAGAAAGGATGTGATAGGCTAGTTTGTTACGGAATAGAAGGCCATGGGCTTTGTTGGAGCGATTTTGATGAATGGGATGAAAAATTTCATCTTTTAGATCATTGAAGTGATCGATCTCGAGAGTCTCACAAAGTTCCTCACTAGACTCATGGAAACCGTCGCTATCTAGGCGTAAGAGAGTTCGTAGACGGTCTATACCGTAAACGAAAGGTTGTCGGTTAAACGATGAACGCAAGCGGAGTGCGCCATCATTATCCCTATCGAGAACTAGGTTATAATAAAATTCGTAGACATTTTCTTTGTAAAAAGGCTCTTTAAGAGTGAGGATAGTATCGAGTTTGTAAAAACTTAAATCTATCATTAGAGCGGCAAATCGTTCACGGAATAAAGGCATATCTAGAGTGAAGTTGGTCAATATACCTCTTTTACCCATCTCGGGTGGATAGAGAGGAGAAAGAGGGCCGGAAGAGGAACCGGGGCCCGAGCGAGAAGCGGTGGAGGAGCCGGTGCGTGGGGCACGAGGAATAGCTGGACGGCGAGGTGGTGGAGGCACGACCTCGTCCTCATGTTCATCAACGAGGTTGGGTGACGCTTTCTTCGTACGAACCATTGTTGAATAAAATGGGTTTTGAAGAAAATAGGGTTTCTAAGAAACGAAGTTAATCGATAATCGATTATACGGATAATAGGTGAAATTGGGTGATATTTTTATAGAAAATTAGGTTTTATTGAGGAATTTTGATGGATTTGGAAAGAGGGAGGCGATTTTGAAAGAGAGGATGGATATATTTTGTGGAATGAATGAAATTAGGGTTTTGGAAGAGGTTTTAACACAGTGAAACAGAAAAAAGATCGGTCGTTTTTATATTTCGACCGATCGGTGTGGAACGAAAATGTTCCAGTGAGCAAACCTTAAAAACGACCGATCGCTACTATAAAACGACCGATCGTTTTAAGTAGAAATTCTTCCAGTGAGCACAACAAAAAAACGACCGATCGCTATGATAAAACGACCGATCGGTTTCGGTCTGAAAAACGACCGATCGTATTGTACAAAACGACCGATCGTTTTGTGTCCAAATTGTTCCAGAGAGTTCATGATAAAAACGACCGGTCGTTTTTATCATTTCGATCGGTCGTTTTTCGAAAGTAGACCATTTTGGGAATATTTCAGATAGGTAGCCCATTCTGGGCAATTACTGTGCTGCAGAGGCCATTTTGGCAAAAAACTCAGTAATGTGTTTATACGGATCAAAGTTTTCACCAAATCTGAAGAACTTCTGCAACAAATCCACATCTGATCTTTAAAAACGACTACAAGCAATAAACAACGCGTTTCTACCGGATCAAAGTCTTCAAATTTCTTCTACAAATCTGAATAACTTCATCCAACAAATCTACAACAAATTGACATTCAATTTTCAGGAACAACCACAAAATTCCACAAAAGGCAAAAGCGTGTTTCTCTAGATCAAAATCATCAAGTTGTTCACAAAATCTGAAAGACGTCAAGATCATCAACAAAATCAACAAAACTCTAAGATTCTTCCTCAAATTCGAATAATTCAAATCAAGAACAACAAATTCAACAAAACCTGCAAAGTTCATCATCAAATTCGAAGAATTTAAATCAATTTCAACAAGCTCAACGAAATTCATCAAATAGTTTATTACAACATTTCGAGCATCACACATTATTCGAAGAGAGAATCAAAAGACTTCCATTTCTATATTTTATTTTTTAGAGAATTTTCAGAGATTGTACCCGTAAATTACTGAATAATAAATTCGAACTTGCTTCACATTCATTTTCTCTATTTCCAGCACTTAAAAATTTGTGTGAAACATCATTATATTATAATAAGCCAAATCAAGTCAAATGAGTCTGTCCAATTTAGCAATTTTTTTTCAAAAATACTTACACCTTTATATTAATTACAATAATACCATACTTCTATAAAAATATAAAAAGTAAAAATTAATAAAACTATTTATCACTTTTTAACGACCAAACATTCTTTTAAATTTTAAAGTATGCTTTTTTTTTGTATTATCCACATATTTATATCATAACTATACATATTTTTTATATTTTTATTGAATTACGCGCCGTACACGCAACACGTGAGACACGATTACTAGTGTATATACATGTATGGATATATATTTAACTATAACTATATCTATATCTATATTTAATGTGAGGTAATGGCATGCTTTGTTATATATGTATGAATTTTAATTTTGTTTTATTCTCTTTTTTCTTAGCAATTGGATCATATCCGACGGTTCATATCGAAAAAAGAGTCAAATGACCATTTTGTCCCTGAATCTTGATGAAAATTGTTTGATGACATCAATTTTTTTCGTTAATTTGGATGGAAAGTACTGATTTGGAGGAAAACACATAATTGATGTATTTAAAAAGAAAAACACATAGTTTGAGTTATAAAATCACAAAAACCATATATTTTAGGATACAAAACTAAAGAAAAAAAAAGCACTCAGTTTTTAGTGTTTGACCAAGTTGAGCCCAATGGGCCTTTTACTTACCATAAACGGTAAGTAATATGATTCGGAAAATCCGATATCACTCATCCAATAATTCAGCTACTTTGGAAGATCCTCCCAGCTGTAATGTGGTGATGTTGCACACTTCTTTTTGATTGAGAGTGTGCCCACTGCCCACAAAAGAAAAATATCAGTTTGCTTATAAAAAAAAAGTGAAAAAAAGAAAGTTTTTGTTCTTGCCATCAGCCACAAAAAAATGAACAAAAATGTAGAAAAAAATGTACCTAACTTAAATAGAGAGGATAGAATTAGTACTAGTCAAGTCACAATGCTAAAATTGTAACAGATGTCTATGATAATAATACATTTTTTTTTAAAGATGATTAACTTTGATTACTGAAGTTATTGTGGTATGTCCTTAAGTATAAGTATTTAGAAAGAGTGAAAATTATTTAGATATTTTCTATCTCAATGTCAATGGAAAAATATTGATTACAGCCTCCCTCCTATACATGGATTATATGAGCCATTGTTCCTTTAAGATCTTTCACTTATCAAAGGTTTTATTTTGCTATTATATTTTGGAACTAGGGTAGTATAAACACAAAGAAAATTTGGAATTTTTCTAAAGTTCTTTTATTTAAATTATTAAAGACGTAAATACAAAAAAAATTAAAAAAAAAAATTAAAAAAAGTTAATAAAACCGATAAAAGTTAGATCCTACGTGCCGGCTCAAGTTTGCGATTACTCAAGTTACGTCCATGTCAATGTGATGCTTACAACATTTGAGCTCCCATAGTTATAAGCTTTCGGCTAAGATCGATTATGATGTAACCATGCATACATATACGGTACATTGGTGAGGAAATATCGAAAAAACATTGTGAAGTATGAAAATAGTAGTATATATGTGTGTTAAGTTGTTAAATTACAATAGTAGCAAAGTGAAATAGCAACAAACATATTACATATACTATTAGCTGAGCTAAAATCATTGGCTGATTGCTTCTTTTTCTTCGTTTTTTTTTTTTGGAAAAGTTTTAATAACCAGTTAATTATACGAAACCGCTATATCGTTATTCAGAATGGAGAATAATCCTAGAAAGTTATAGTAAGTCTATTTTATGTGCCTGTGAGGTGCGTGCGACGTGTGTGTTAACATGTCTGATACAGTAAAGTTTTTTCGAGAATGGAGTGTAATCCTGGAGTTAAACTTAACAATTTCAAATATCTTTTTTTATATGTATGTAAATACAAGTTCTTATCTTTAAAATGTGTAGATATGTACTATCTAATACACTAACGTATTTATTTGTCTAGGCTTTGTCGTTAAAACTCTTGTCGCACATGCCCCATCAAACACTAAATAGAATGTTGAAATATTATGATAGAATACCAAATTCTAGTTTGTTTACTCATTTGAAGAACATTTTTCTCCTTTACAACTCGAGTAATAATACATCTCACGAAATCACAAAATTTGTAGTCATTACAAAATAATGTTTGATTTGAGTCAAAAAATGTTAAAAGCCTGTCACAAATTGATTAAACTGTCACAAAGCCGTCACAAATTGACTAAAATGTCACAAAGCCGTCACAAAAACCGTCGTTAATAAGCTCGTAAAAAAAAATAGCGTCACTAATCCCGTCACTATTTGACTATTTTTTTTAGTGCGTACCGTTGTACAAGTCACAATTATTTACGTGTCACATTGTCTCCCTCTATCTATCCTTAATTTGTGGGTTTGCAACACGTGGGATTTTGTGATTTGGGCTTTGAAATTCACCTAGTCACCACAAAATCTTGTGTGGGATACTCGAGATGCTTTAGTAAATAATTGTAAGGGACAGGTGTCTTATATATTTGCATGATTAATTTACGTACCTAACTTTTATGGGTCCAAGCCCAACCGTAGTCTACTTGCGACAATCCGACAATGCGACAATATTATCAATGCGACAATTTTAAGTGCGTGAGTACGTATAGGTATATATGTACAAAAATATTACTGTCACGCGTGCTTTTCTACGCGAGGAGGCGTGTTGATCTGTTCGTCTTGCGTAAATGTTGATCTATCAATTTCAATAATAAAATGTGTTCCCATGCCCAAACAATATGAATAATTATAACTTATGTTAAGGACAGACTCTTTCAGGTTATCTTATATACTGAAAACATTATAAGGTCTATCTTATATTGGATTAGAAAAAGACACCTCCTAGTTTTAAAAGTTCCGCGCCAAAAGAATATATAAGGTCATAAAACAACTCCAAAAAAATTTATGTTTGTATTGTAATATAGCTCAATTGAAAATTATCGTTGGATATGATTGAAAGGTTTACACGTTTGAGCCTTATTAATAAACTCGGGATGATTCGAACATGCGATACTAAGACAAATAATCTTTGATAATTGTGTGACCACTACGCATGCATGTAACATTTAAGTGAAATTTATGTATACATAATATAAATATGCACATATTATTTCTTATTATTATTTAAAATAATTGCAGTATCTCTAACCAGCAGGCATCTAAACTTAACTTATGGAGTCATGTTTGTATTTATAATTTAACGTAGTTAAAAACGGCCGTGCCTATGATTACTTGTTCTTGAAAGAAAGTATACTGTTGACACGGTAATATTTGTACAAGTTTCAGTAAACAAGGCTTGTATTATATGGACGTTTTTTCAATCCCCATGCATTTGGATGTTTCTATTATTAATGGTCACGCTTTATTTAATTTTTCCGATAAACTCTCTTTTGTCGGATTTTCAAATTCATGTCTAGTAATATTATGTCAATCTGTTTTGGATGATTTTGGTTCAATAACTTTGTATTTTTTTCGAGATTTATTCACCGCGAACTTTGAAAGTGATTCGGTGCAACATTGTGGCTCCTATGGCTAGCCAAACCACCAACCGGATAGGGTAAGGCTTCGATTTCCTTTTCTCGATAATCTTAAACATGAGGGTAAAAATTTTGTTTAATAAAATACAATTATGAAAATTTTCAACCTGGTTATATAAGTTGCGGGAATATTTGGGCTGACACTGTGAATTTTTTTTTCATAGAACCATTGTTTTCATGCAGTACCGCTCATATTTCATTTGGAATAAAAAAAAGGGCTTATGCTACGCATGTTGATTAATAGAGACGGTAATGATACAAATCACGTTGCGTGATAAAAACTCAACCTATTAAAAACCCAAATAAATATATTGAAACCCTAGTTTGAGTCTATCCTAAATTTAAATATTAATTAATTTATTTTTAGTAGATTAGGTTTTTATTACGTGGCGTGATTTATACCCCACCCCACTAATACAGCCGCCGTCTGCATCAAGCAGACATCGTCTGTATATGCTAAAAAAAGTTACCATTTTCTGCATTTTTTTGTTGTTGAATAAAGTGCTAGAGCATATCGCATGTATTTGGGAGAAAGAACGTGAAACGAAAGAATAACCTTCCAAGAAAGATAATCAAAGAGTGCATTTTTTTCTTCCAAATCAGAGATGAATAATTAACTTACAAAAATCAAAATACCCTAATCTTTACGTGTAAATTAATCTTTTTTAAACATCTCATTTTCTAGAAGGCCATGGTTGGACCAGTTTTATTTTAGCTTAGGGGGAAAATGTGAAGAAAAGGGGATTCCACGTTAATGAAGGAGATCAGTGGTCTTATGGTAAAAGAAAAAGAAAAAGAAAACTTCCAAATTAAAAGTGTTTTCCAGCTTGCTTTGATAGTGACTACTTTTTCATGCTTCCTTTTTGAAAAATATCTTGATGCAAATTATACAATTATTTTTTATAAAAAGAAAGTAAAATGCCATGAAACTTAAGTCAAAATTTTTGTGTCTTTAATTGGTACAATATCTTATTTCAAAAATAATAATAATTGGTATAGTATTAGCAAACTAGAGCAACTAGATAGAGACGGTCGGGGGCTGCATGTCCCATCATTTTGAAATTTTTTTTGAAAAATAGATTTTTACTATGTATTTTGATCAAAATCTTTTAATTTTAGTGTTTCAGTCCACATTCCATAAAATAAATTCATATAACATATAATTATTATTTTTATAAAAAACCAGGCTCTCTATTTCTCAATCCTGATTCCGTGTCGGTGTATAATCAATCATGGACTTAGAGGGTTGATACTTGATTGAACCGAGGAAGATATTTGAGGTATGGAATTAATTTAGTAACAAAGTTTATGCTTTTTCGGGAGTAATGATAAAAAAAAAGTGACTGTGATTTCTAAGAAGATGTGGCAAGATTGTTAAGATATTGAAGATTTCATAAGACCAAAGTAATTTGGTTCAGACCTTTTCCCTACAATAATGTTGTATCGGGACAAAAATATGTTCGTATAGTATGTAGCTTTTTGTTTACATTTTCTTCTTTTTATTTAAAAAAAAGATATTGCGGGTATACGGGGTTGGGTTTAGTTCGGAAGTGTTCAATTTTATTTTTTATGGATTTTTTGTTATTAAGTGTGATGCTCAATGTTAAATTTTTATTAAACTATACATGATAAAAAAAAACGGGTTTCTTTTAAAATGTAGGTATATAGTTTGTTGTTTTAACCTAATCTTAATTAGTTCCTCCATTCAGAAGGTTTCTCTAATGTATCATCTCTGTTCTTTTTAATAACCAAAAATTAGGGATAAGAGACTAAATGATTTAGTACTTAAACATGAATGTTAAAGAATTTTTTTGGTTAGTTGCAAGATGGAGAACAAAAACATATATATTTGGTATTTCTTTTACTTAGCTCAATTATTGTCAATATTTTTTAAATACAGTAGAACTTTTAATGCAAATTCAAGTTATAACGTTTGCGTAATTTTGTTGCATTTGATTTTCATTGCCACATCTTCAAAACAAAGTAACATTCAAATATTACTCATACCATTTCATGACATGTTGAAATTTGGAATGTTATAATAACTTATTTATCATTCAAATAAACTTCAATTTGTGCACTAATTATCTAAAAAAATGTCTTCATGGACATTGTTAACATATATATCTCTTATGTATAGGACCTAAAAGTTTTGGAAATAAGTTCATTCTGAAATGATCTAAGTGAAAAAAAGACTAATAGTACATAAAAACATACTTAATTTTAAAATCCCTAAATTATCAAAAATCTTGTTTAAGATTTGGTACATATAATATAATATAACATCATGTTGCATCAAAGATAAAAACAAAAAGTAAAAAGAAGTAACATATGTACTAATCTTTAAAAATGTTTTAGAATCCGATATTTTGATAATTAAGTACCACTTATATATACATTTTCATCATTTTATCTTTTACGTATTTTTCTTAAAATAAAGTATACAAATTTTATCTTAAATTAATTACTTGACAACTTCATGCAAAATATGATCGTTATATCTTTCTGACAGACCATCGTAATTTTAAAACACTGGCTATTAGCTATAAAGACCACACACAAAAAAAAATACTCCTACATACAAGCAAAACATAGTTGAAAGTGCGACATAATAAGGCTACAAAATAATGTTTAATTTAGTAAGAGTTAAAAGCTGTCACAAGTCTGTCACTAATTTAAAAAGTTGTCATCAATCTGTCGCAAATTGACTAAACTGTCACAAAACCGTCACAAAAACCATCGTTAATAAGCTCGTAACAAAAAATACCATCACTAATCCCGTCACTATTTTAATATTTTTTTTAGTGTAAATATATCTTAGAACTTGTATATGAGTTGTCAATAGTATTACATAATAATAGTTTTTTTTCAATGAGGATTTTTTCCAATTGGTGGACCAAAGAGAATCTGATTTGTAATTCGGCTTTTGTCTCTTATCTTACGACTCTTCTTCTATATCAACCCTCATTCTTCTTCTCATTTTGTAACTCAAAATCACCATATACAGTTACAAAAACTAGGACCAAAAACTAGTCCTATATTGATAACCAAGATATGGTTGTTGTTTTTCATATAATTATAATAATCTTTGGTATAATATTCTTCATCTTTTTGAGAAAAAACAACAAAGTTTCTCATGAAAAAAGATGTAAGCTCCCACCGGGATCAATGGGTTGGCCTTACATTGGTGAAACACTAAAATTATATTCCCAAGACCCGAATGTTTTCTTTTCAGATAAACAAAGAAAGTACACATAATTCTAATTCTATAGTACAAATTTGTTTACAGCTTATGACAATTTTCCCCATGCAATTTTCTTACAATTTTCTAGATTTTATATTTAGTGCATTGAGCGGATGAATACAATTACATTTACTAACTTGCTAGAAGAACATACAATGTGATGTTTTGATAACTTGCTCCGGGACGGAAACCAATAATTTTAAATGGGGATGCCGATATTTTAAATATTTTTTTTTACACCTATATGAGTTTTTTTTTTCGTAATACGGAGGTGGATTGTCTCCATCTATTTCATTCCCGACTTACGTCTTCGTAATATCAATAAAAAGAGGTCACTGTATGAGTAAATCATGGAATGAGATATCTCGTGTTCATGAATTACCAGCTTGTGTTTGTCCCCCCTAATTGTACAACTCTTATCAACTTATAGCACAAGATTAGAGTCGTTTTTATTTAAACTTGAACGTATCTGTTTCATGTTTCTTTATTTTCATTCCAATGATATAACCATCTTTTTTCCACTGTTGAGATACTATTTGGGTCAAAATGAGAGATGAAAAAATTGAACGATGATATGAGACTTGAGAGGATAGATAGTTTCATAAAACTTTCGACACATACTAAACATGCTTGAGCTATTTAACATGCTAAACATAGATATATAGCAAGATTAACACCTAAGTTTGGCTTCAAAACATGTTAGGGCAATTTAAAAAATAGCTAAGTTCATTATCAGATAACTGAAGTGAAAAAAAAAACTATCAAATAAATATATGCATAAATTTATTATATCGTTTGCAATGCAATTCATCATAAAGTTATACATAATCCATCAGAATAAACACAAAAAATGTCAAAAGATGGAAAGATAATAATCACATAATAACTTCGTGCTCGATCATAAAACATTTATTTGGAATTTATTTAGGCATGGTGATATCTTCAAGACTCACGTTCTAGGGTGCCGGTGTGTGATGTTGGCTAGCCCAGAGGCGGCTCGTTTTGTGCTTGTGACTCATTCTCACTTGTTCAAACCCACTTATCCAAAAAGCAAAGAGAATTTGATTGGGCCATTCGCATTGTTCTTTCACCAAGGGAATTACCATATCCGCCTAAGAAAGCTCGTTCAGAACGCTTTATCGCCTCAATCGCTTTCTAATTTGATTGGAAGTATTGAGGGCATTGCGGTTAATTCAGTGAACTCATGGGCGGGTGGCCAGCTCATCAACACATTCCAAGAGATGAAGAAGGTTAGTTAAATAAGTTGTAAGAATAGTGCAATATTGTTTCTTCTTTGGGTAGCAGAAGCGAACAATTATACGTGAGAGGTGTCAAATTTACATAAATATCCAGACAGAAAAAATTACGAGGGATGCCAAATTAGTATTTTCAACAAATTATAGTGGGGAATGGCGTGACCGGCCCCTAGTGATCACCACTTTTGGCAGTGTTTTTGAAAGTTGAAACTAACCTTTTTCGCATAGAGTTATATGCTGCATATTGTTTACCTAAAAGCTATTATGATTCTATAGTTTTGGTAGTGTATATGAGTTATTATATTGGATTAACGTGTTTTATTTAGGCTCATATTAATTACCTTATTTGTTTAAAAGCTGCATTCATACTTACTCTTACTAGAAGTTAGAGCCTTACAGGGACATACCATCATAAGATACAGTACATAATTTATGTACTAAGGTGCCTCACAATCTCATTAAAAAATTTATAAAAAAATATTGAACAAATACCACTCGCGGTTAGTTATCCCTACAGTTTATAGGGATGTTTAGCTTTGTCGGTTTTTTTTTTTTTTTATGTTCTAGTATAATTTATGCTAATATTCTAGCGTAACTATTTGAACTTTATGTTTTGCTGTTTTGTAATATATGTTACTTGTTCTCAGTTCTCTTTTGAAGTTGGGATTCTAGCACTTTTTGGCCATTTGGAAGTTCAATATAGAGATGAACTGAAGAAAAACTACAACACGGTAGAAAGAGGTTATAATTCATTTCCATCAAAACTTCCCGGAACCCCTTACAGAAAGGCACTTTTGGTAAGCAAAATTCTCATTATCACAATTTCGTTCATATCATCATCAAACTATGCCATTATGCAAGAACTTGAGGCCGACTATTATTACAATCTCGGTCATGAGAAGATTTATGAGTTTTAGAGGAAAATATGTCCCGGCACAAGTTACGTGCAAAAAAAGGATAACGCTAGAATTTAACCGTTGCACGTTTGTGAAATGCAAGAGAATTTAACAAGCTAGATTATAAAGATTTTTGTAAAGTGATAAACAGTGTTATAAATTTTGAATAGTTTTCAATGAGGAATGTCACATAATGCATGTCATTTCTCTTATAGTAGTTTAAAACCAACATCTTACTAGAAAATAAAGAATTAACCCCGGTTATTTTATGTTTATATCAGGCAAGGAAGAGGCTGACTAAGATTTTGAGTGAAATAATAAGCCAGAAAAAAGTGAAGAAATCTAGTCACGAGGACCTTTTGGGTGCTCTAGTAAGCTCTAAAGATGATAAAGGTAGATTTTTAACTGAAGATCAAATAGCTGATAACATCATTGGAGTTCTATTTGCTGCTCAGGACACAACTGCTAGTGTGATGACTTGGATCCTCAAATACTTACATGATTACCCCAAACTACTCGAAGCTGTAAAGGTAATTCTTTTAATTTATAATCAAATACATAACATCTCGTTATTTGTCGAGTGTTTTCAAAAAGCAAAATCTTAGATGAAGCCTAAAAAACGTGTTCTCGCAAGAGCTTTGCTAAAAGCCTAAAAAACGTAAGCCTTTGACAGCCTAAAAAGCGGGAAAGCGATATTTTAAGTTTTTTTTAACTTTGAGTTTAGCTTTGAATCGAGCTTTTTACTATGAATCGTTCTTTTTAAAACAATGTATTTGTTTGAGTTTTTGTTGAAAAGATAGCGTAAACAAAACAAAATTTGTAATCAATTTTCGAGAATTGTTTTCTTTAGCATCCACCAAAGGAGAAGAAATCGCTTCTTGAAGAGTCTTTCTCTTCATAATTTATGACTTCAAAATGTGTTTTGTAATTAAGGGACCAAAATTTGTCCATTAACTTAATTAATTTTTGGAGATGATGCATTAGTTTGTCATAGTAATTACTTTTCAACTCTTAATATTTTAGGCTGAGCAGAAAGCAATTTATCAATCAAATGGAGGAGGTAATGACCCATTGACATGGACTCAAACAAGAAACATGCCAATTACCTACAAGGTATATTAGCAAACTTTAGTTTTAAATTCTATTTTCCATTTGTATCAAGGCAAGCTATGGAGGCTAACAGTTGGTTGTAATTGAAATTTACAGGTTATATTAGAAAGCTTAAGAATGGCAAGCATTATATCTTTCACATTTAGAGAGGCCGTAGATGATGTGGAATACAAAGGTGAGATACTGATTCACATACTTATTTCTTGATACAGTAAATATTAAATGAAAAATTCCTTTAAAGATACTTCTAAAAAGAGTTTTCTATTTAACATATTTTTATTGACTTTTTAATTTCATTTATGTTAATCAGGGTATCTGATTCCAAAAGGATGGAAAGTGATGCCTTTATTCAGGAATATTCACCGCAATCCAGATTTCTTTAGCAATCCTTTCAAGTTTGATCCTTCAAGATTCGAGGTATATATTTAGATTGTTTCTAGACATGCTTTATCACATTAAAAAAACTTTACTTTTTTGATCATTGTATTTGTATATCTCAAATGTCCTTTTGCATGCATGTGTGGAGGGCGATATTGCAGAATGCAGATGTATCCATTTGAACAGTGTTACATTTAATTTCACAATTGCACTATATGATAACAATTCAAAAACAGTCATTTATTATTTAGAAGAAGATATATCCGATGAAGTTGTATCACTAATTCAATATCAAGGAATGCACTAAAAATCTCATTATGTGTTTTCTGGCTTCCGTTTTAAGCAAATAATTTGCCTTTCTGAAACTGAAATAAGAACTGGTTCACGGAAATTATTTTGTTTATATTTTTACGACTAAAAATATAGACAGTATAAGATATGCTAGCAAAATATATGCGTTAAAATTGCAATGACAAATACACACAAAGATTTTACACCAAAAATTTCGAGATAAGTGATGAAGTGTTTTCATGTGATCTTGTAGGTCGCCCCAAAACCGTACACGTTCATGCCATTTGGCAGCGGGGTCCACTCGTGTCCCGGTAACGAGCTTGCTAAGCTGGAGATGCTCATCATCACCCATCACTTAGTCACCAAGTTCAGGTACTTCATTTTCCGGTTAATCTCGGCTTGCTAGAAAAGATATACTACATATAATTTTTACATAGGAACAACTAAGAAAATTTCAGCTGTAATTAATTCGCGATATGTGTCGAGTACTTTTATTATTGATCCAATTTTGTTGCGAGAAATTAGACTAGCACGCTACATTATTGCATGGTAATCATTTTGACTATAAAAAAAAACAATAAGGAAATAATGACAAACAAAATCTTTTTAAAAATGAGTATAATTAACAATGACAGGCTATGTGAAGAATATTTCTTTTTTCTTTCCAAGAACAAAAGTGGTTTGTTTTATTTTTTGTTTGTTACAATTTACAAATAATTTTATGCTATTTTTGTAGGTGGGAGGTGGAGGGATCTGAAAGTGGGATTCAATATAGTCCATTTCCAGTTCCTTTGAATGGTCTCCCAGCCAGATTTTGGAGAGAATATTCTACTTCTTATATAGCATAAGCATATAGGATTATTTACTTTTTTTCAATTTTGTCCTACCAACCTAGTCAACTACTATATCTATTTGGCATCAAAGATGCCTTGTTTTTCCTTTTTCCTTTTTCATTTGATGGAATATATGGTAATCATTTCATTTTCATCTTTATCCCCCCACAACTTTCACTAATCCGAATATTACAAAGATATCACTATTCATGTACTATAAGGAAAGGGCAAGCTAATAATTGTTGAGTGCAACATTTATGCAAAGAAGCCAGACAAGTGTTAAAACAAGTTGTTACCTTCACTACAACAAATTTATTTTGATGTCTAAAATATTATTTTTATCTCAAAAAATTATCATTTGAAGACAAAATTTATTATCTCTAAAAAATAATTGTCTCTAATTCTTAAATTTGTTATAGTGCTCTCATCCAACTCAAAAGTTATCATCTTTTTGAATTAGATAAGAGATAACAATGTACAAAACGGGTTTCAAAGTTCAAACCAACCATTCAAATGAAGTACATTTTATAGGGGCGGTCCAGACTCAAATCCGGTAAGGTTTAGGTCTGGAGCAAAACCTGGGTTGTGGCAAAAAAAAACTGGGTTGAGACAAATTTTTTATATTTTTTTTGGTAATGGGCATTGGACAAAAATAAAATAAAATCTGAACTATGGCTTGAACAATCTATAATACTCGGCCGCCACTGACATTCTACTATAGAAGTAGAACATAAAAAAAGTTATAGCTTAATACTGAGCCCAAAATTTGTTATGCTTTTCAAAATATTGACGTTCTTTTAATTATGGCATGTATTTTTATTTTTATTTTGAAAACGATATATTTATAAATAAAAGTTTCGATAAATCAGAATCAATCAACGACCACAACTGGTCAGGCCAAATTTATAAAAACGCATGAGTACCACTCTCTCTATTAAAAACGGCAAGAAAATTAGCCGTTTTGTTAGACGTTCTGCTCTATGCACACAAATGAAAATCCAATCACTATTACCTCAGAAATTAATGATATATTCAATTACGGCCATGATCTCTAATATACCCGTTATGGGAAAATTAGACACACAACTTATTATATTCTTATTATCAGATTCGAACATACAATATACAATGAGATCAACTCATTTTTTTTACTCTTTCACAAGCCAAACGAACCGTAAACGCGTCAATCATAAGAGGAGACGTAGCCACACAAGAAATGAATCTGCTAAACATCCTAAATAGAAAGTTGTAAAACTGAATTCCATCATTTCTGGTAGTCCAAAAGGACTTCGAGGGCCTACGAAAAGACATTTAAATGTCACAATTGGGCTGCTTTCATAACCCATTCTATGCAACCCACCTCACACCAAGTGTAACTGTACACTGGTCATTTTTTTTAAATCAAACCGATAATGCTGTCACTGATTTAAACTATATTTTTTGAAGCAGAGAATATATAGAAACTATCAAAAGCCATATCAGAGTTAATAAATACCGCAACTAGTCATGCCAAACTTGTAATAACGAATGTGTACCATTCTCTCTAACGAAAACGGCAAAACAATTAGTCGGTATGTTGGAGGATTTAAGACTTCAAACAAAAGTTCATTTACTATCACCTCGAAGATATATTAAAGATATTTTTTTTTGTTATAACCATAATTTTCGAAATACCCCTGGTAAGATATTTTGAAACTATTAGATTCTCATTATCGGTTTGGAACACACATTGAGACAAATTCATCTCTTTTGCTCTTTGACATGCTAGTCGAAGTGTGAAGACGTTTCATAAGAAAAGATATCTAGCCACAAAATTTTGCTTCAGATATCAATCACATCATCCGAATTGTGACTCCCGAAGGTAGTTTCGTCCATTGAGTTGATGAGTTATTATCACTTAGTAGATTACCATGTTCGCCACGATAGGCCTCCTCAAGTAGTCCCCACGGAGGTGTAAAGCCTGGTAAAGGGCGAGCTCTGATTTCAATTTTACGTTATCAAAGACAGCTCTGCCTTTTTCCATGCGTGCCAACAAGTGTTTGCTACTATTTTCGCATAATACTAAAAACAAAAAAAATCTTGCATATTTACATAAATCAAGAGGGAAAAGAGGAGATTTTAGTCCTTTAAATACAGATGGTCAAAGGGCTATCGAATGAAACACCCCCTAATCTAATTACATTGTAGTAACAAATGCTCTTTTATTTCATGAAACTCATGACATAACTGCTACATAGGATTATCTCTACATTTCCTTCTAAATAAAATGTCCTTCATGGTACAACATATCGAATGACTTTCTAATAGATTTTCTTTTTATTCTAGGGACCAAGGACCTTTTCTGAGTTCCAGATCCGTTTCCAACACGGGTTACTAATAATATTTATTGTGATTTGGTTCATATTTTTCGACTCCTATGAACACTCCAACGAGAAGTCCGATTTCACGGAATAAGATCCGTTTCTAGTGAAGTATTGCCAAACCAATCTATCTACGCCTCCAATGTAGCTAGTGGATATTGCCTGAATCGCATCAGTTTTGATATTCACTACAGAAGCACGAAACTTATTTTTTCAGAAGTATGAATTGTCACCTATACACTCACTCGGTTTTGTAAGAGTAGAGTCAATTGGTCTATATGATTATGGACTTCAGAATTTGGTCTCATGGGTAACCAACTATTCACTCTGAAGTTAATTTGTTTCTCATTCTTAACGTTCAACCTTAAACCCTTGAAGAATAAATTTCTTCCTTCAAGGAGGCTCGACCGCCCAACGAGACACGGTATCCTTTCTTTCCATTAAAGCACAAGACATTTGAAATTAGAGAGGTTTTAAAATCTTGCCCAAAGATGACGGTAGTTATTCAAGGAGAGTGATAATCTCCCACTCAGTTGGAGTGAGTAAGGGCACGACGAGTATCAATGGAGCCTAGACCACTCAGTTGGAGTGACTAATCAGTTATAAAACGACTTAAAAATATAATATATTGACTCGAATTCGTAAAAACACATAATATTTTCACCCGAAAAATCATTCCTACGCTTTTTTTCGATCGGCTGTTTGGGATGTGGTCTGGACCGCCCATCGGTAGTTTACAATTATTGAATAATTACAAAATATTATTTCAATATAACAACTTAAAATAAGCAAAAGATTAAGTCAATCCACTATTTCTATAAACTAGGGTTATGAAAAATTTCAGAAATCCCGACCCGATCCGACATCCAACCCGATCCCGATCCAAATTTTTTTCGACCTGATATTGTCCCGATCCGAAATGTCGGATTTTTGTCATGTCCCGAACTTATTCGGTCCGGGATCAGATTTTTATTTCCAGTCCCGATAGATTTTCCGACCCGACAGAATTAAATACATTTAAAAAAAACATTTTTAAAATTTCTTATTATGAATTGTAGCGGCTAGTTTATATTTATTAAAAATAATAATTTAATCTCACTTCTACTTTACTAAGTACAACATTTTTATTCCCCCTCTCTAACCATATATATATATATATGTATATATATATTTATTCATATATAAATTGTATGTATATGCATATTTATTAATCTAATAATTAATTACTCTTCATCATATATACTTTGTTATTCATTTTATTCGCTTTTGATGTTCCGTTTGGATTTATTGTTACATATATTGTGTATCCATATTAATCTTGAATAACTAAAATCATAACATTTGGTTATTGCTTTTAATTTGAATAATGTTATTGTTTTTTTTTTCTTAAAATAATAATAACTAGTTATATTGTTTAATAATCTTATAAACGAATACAGTATAAACAGTCAGTATTATCCCACTTTCTGATTTTGTTTAAAAGTCTAAATAACTTTAGGAACAAAGTATCGGTAAATACCCGTTCCGATTTTTCGGAATCCCAAACTGTCGAGAATCCATATTATCGGTACCGAAACTTTCAAAAACTATGATTTTGGAGTCGGGTTACCTACCTCTATTCTACATCTATCTCTTTCTTACTCACTATAAACACAAATTACATTGCATTACATATATTTTATAGAAAAATACATAAATATATATACAAAAATGGCGGATTCAACAAAAAGTGAGCTAAAATCAGCAGCGTTGATGGATCAGATGAAGCTTCATCTCTCCACAGAAGCTGGAAAACAAATCACTAAAAAAATTAATCTTGTTTATCAAATCAACATTTCTCCCAAGGTAAATTTCTTTTTTATTTATTTATTTATTTTCCTCTTTTAATTAGTCCTTATAATTACCAACTGGGTATTGATTTTTTGACCCTTTATTGTATTATAGAAAAAAAATTACCAAAAAAAAATCAACCTTGTTTATCAAATCAACATAGTTCCCAAGGTTTTTTTTTTTTTTTAATCTTGTAATTAGTCTTTGTAATTGTTGTTGTTCATTTTTACCAACTGGGTATTGATTTTTGGACACTTTGTTGTGTTATGGAAAATTATAAGTAAGATTTTAAATCAAGTTTATTGCTATTACCAAATCAACATTGCTCCCAAGTTTTTTTTTTAATCTTGTAATTAGTCTTTGTAATTGTTGTTGTTCATTTTTACCAACTGGGTATTGATTTTTGGACACTTTATTGTGTTATGGAAAATTATAAGTAAGATTTTAAATCAAGTTTATTGCTATTACCAAATCAACATTGCTCCCAAGTTTTTTTTTTAATCTTGTAATTAGTCTTTGTAATTGTTGTTGTTCATTTTTACCAACTGGGTATTGATTTTTGGATACTTTATTGTGTTATAGAAAATTATAAGTAAGATTTTGAATCAAGTTTATTGCTATTACCAAGTCAACATTGCTCCCAAGTTTTTTTTTTTTAATCTTGTAATTAGTCTGTGTAATTGTTGTTGTTCATTTTTACCAACTGGGTATTGATTTTTGGATACTTTATTGTGTTATAGAAAATTATAAGTAAGATTTTGAATCAAGTTTATTGCTATTACCAAGTCAACATTGCTCCCAAGTTTTTTTTTTTTAATCTTGTAATTAGTCTGTGTAATTGTTGTTGTTCATTTTTACCAACTGGGTATTGATTTTTGGATACTTTATTGTGTTATAGAAAATTATAAGTAAGATTTTGAATCAAGTTTATTGCTATTACTAAATCAACATTGCTTCCAAGTTTTTTTTTTTTTTTGCATTTCTTTTTTTTAATTAGTCCTTTGTAATTATTGTTGTTCATTTTTACCGACTGAGTTATGATTTTTGGACACTTTATTGTGTTGTAGAAACTTGGGTTTAATGAGGAGAGCTTTGTCGTTGATCTCAAGAAAGGAGAGGTTACAAAAGGCAAGATCTTTTTTAGCCTTTTAAGTTTTTAATTATTCATACAAATTTAGGTTAATTATACTTGATTAGAAGCATTATATATTCAATTTTGTGATCAATCAAACAAGTATTATTATTGTTAGTCGTGGTCCTCATGGAACCAGGAACGTCAAATGGGAGTGGACGATATTCTATATAATTTTTTTTCATACCATATATGAGTTTTTCTTTGTAATATGAGGGGGACAAAGCTAATTTTTGAAGATTTTGATCAAAATACGTATATTTTTTAAAATTTTCATGAACTTTCCCCCCGTCTCCACCTAGTTCCTTCCATGATTATAACTGTCACTTCATTTTATATAAATTTACCTTACTTTGTATCTATCATTTTCCTTTTGTATGTGCATGATTATGAAACAAATCGTAAATAAAATGTCTTTAAATTACTCGCATAATTATTGGTTGAGAAAGGTTAGGCCTTTTTGCTTGTAAGTTATTAACTATTCATACAAAATCACACTCTTACCAGGCTACTACTTAATAGACTATTGTTAATTATGCTTAATTACATTATATTCAATTATACATCATCCAGTGGCGGACCTAGAACTGTTTTTTTTCGTAATTATGAGGGTACTGAACTGCTAAAATCGATATAAAAAAGTTCAAAATATACGGTATATTCTCAATATGTGGTGTTGGAGTACTTTTTAGCCAACTACCGGTTGTGAAAGAAGCATTGTATGTTCATTTTTGTTATCAATCAAACACGCATTATTATTGTCACATCATTTTGTAAATTTATACCTTCTAGTATCTATCATTTTCCTTTTGTATGTGTGTAATATGGTTTGCAATCAATCAACCACATAAAATGAAAGAAATCGCAAGTAAATTGTCTTTAAATTACTCCGATAATTGTTGGCGGTCAAAGTTGCAAAATTGTCCATTGTCGAAATATACTATAACTGATTTCTTTTGCATTTTAGCATTTTCTTTCAAGTTAAGCATATTCACTGTACAGTAATTGACGAAACCCCTCTTAGAGCGAAAAAAATTCATAATTAGTTTTGCAGTAACCTTATCATCTTGCCGCATCATGATAATTTGTGTTTGTTGTGTTTTATTTAACTTTAGTTTTGTGTGTTCAATGAGCTCTTTACTGAAGTTTTCGGGTCTTACTAGTGGTATAGATACAATATTACTCATGCAATTGTGGTTTACTCATGTGCAATTCTGGTTCAGTTATTACATATACACATTGCACAATTGTATGTATAATAATTTCCTTGTGTACCATTGTACTTAATCAACTTTAAAAGATTAGGCCTTTTCCCCCTACTTTGAGCTGTCAAGACTCAATATTTAATTAGGAGATTTGGAGAATGAGCAGTGCTATAGAACTTACATAGGTTTACTGAGTTTTACTGAGCACAACTGTTGCAGAATTTCGGTTTTGTGTACCTTACGAGCATACATTTTGCTTTTTTTAGTAAGAAATGATTTGTGTCAACTGTTTAGATTGCCTTAAATATACTACGAACTTGCACGATTTTCCCTTTACTAATATTAAGGTTTTAGATGATTATGCCATTATATTGAAAAGTTCAACATTTCAAATTTCAAAAAAATCTCATGGCTTGGGTCTGTATAAATGCAGAAAGTGCACTTCAATTGAATGAAGATAAATTTCAGCTATGTAGAAATCGTTGTTGTCTGTTGGAAGACATAAAAATTGTGTAGTAGTAGTTGACTGCACTATAAATTTTAGAAAGCCCTGCCATTGATAAAACAATATGTTTGTACGTCAATATAATTGTCGAACTCGAACACTCATTCGCTCAATTAGGAAGAGTACTCGATAAATTTGATTAAAAGGTCCTAAAGTACTAAACTGCTACTCAAAGTTACAGACCGAGTAATTGCCGTTGAAAGCATTTCTCATTGTATACAACATAATTTCCTAAATATTCAGTGATCCATGAGCCAACCATCTAGACAGAAACAACTATGCGTAAATTTCACCATTCCAACCATTTAGAAAAAAAGAATTGCTCATGGAATGGCTTAAAACTACAGATCAAACCGCTCAATAGTTTAAACTTTAAACTTATATTGTCAGGTCATTAAATGCACTCGTTACTTTGCATCTTTGGATTTCTCTTGAGAATCTGACGATGTTGACGATATGGTATTTGACAAGAGTCCTTTTAGAGTTGAGATTAAAAGTTCCAGTTATATTTTACAAAATGTGAACTTATACCTCCACCTCTTGAATTATTTGTCTGTTTCCTTTGCATTGACATTATCTTTGTGGGCAATCATCTTTCACACTTTTTGAGCAGTTTTGGTTGTAAGGCCTAACCATAATTCTGCCTTAGAGGGGACTATGGTAACTTTATCATTCCAGCTCCTGTGTAACTGCCTTGATAAGAATTCTTAATTCTATATTATGTATTCTGGTTTTCAGTGTAGTTAAACTGTAATTCAGCAGACTTTGAATGGTTGAATTACTAACTAAATCTTAAGCATCATTTATAGGCAAATGACTGGTAGAGGAGGTATAGCAAATTTGATTTATCGGGATCATAAAAGCACTTACAACAGTGTGTATGGACGATTTTGAAGGATTATCATTTGAATTTCATTTAATTTTGCATCTATAAATTTACTTGAAATCATCATTTCCTTATTATTTTGGGTGGTTTTAGGGACATACGAGGGTGGGAAACCTGATGCCACTTTTTCCTTCAAAGATGATGATTTTATCAAGGTTGCCACCGGGAAAATGAATCCCCAAATTGCTTTCATGAGGTGTGTTATATATACCTTTATAGATTATGTTCAATTGTCGTTTCTAAATTCTAACTTTATTTCTCTTATCAATTAATTCGTTGAGTTTCATACTTTTTGGTGCATACAGGGGAGCTATAAAAATAAAGGGTAGTATAAGCGCAGCTCAAAAATTCACACCAGATATTTTCCCAAAGCCTTCAAAGATGTGAGTTTTTAACGTGGCTCGGTGTTCCTCACTCGTTGGTTTTAGGGCATTTTTATTTCTCTGCAAACTTTGCGATACTGTATAAATAAATATCTCATCCACGTGTCACATTACAAGATCTGATAAACGCCTTTAAAGTTGTTCACCGATATGTTTCCGTTGAAGTTATGAATAAAAATTCATTTATGGCATTCGATCGTAAATCAAGAAATTGAGTTCTGTGTATGTTGTATACTTCTTTATTTCACAAGAAACTAGTTGGTTTGTCACACAATCTGTCTATGTTCATTGTTGTGACACGAGAAAATGTTAGTCGTATGGCATGTTTATTACTGTATGTATACATTCCCATGTTTTTCTCCTGCTCGTTTCGATCTGTGGATCTAGTCATCAGAACCTCATGCCTCAACCAAGTAATAATGAATGCCAGCAAAGTTATAAGTTCAGTTTATCTAGCAGCTAAGTGTTTGAAAAAACTATGGTCACCATGTTTTCCGACCCTTTTCCATGCTTAAACCTTTACGGCGTTCTTGGCTATAAACAGTAAGAAGATAAAACAATTGCTTGAGATTGTGAAATGATAAAAACAGATAAGCTTAGATTTTAAGTTAACCATCTAAACCCAAGTAGTAGTTTACAAGCAATGAAGAACTGATATAAAAGCACCAACCAATCAAGCTATTTTTTCCATAGTGGCCCACTGTTATTGCGAAATATGAACACTTTGAAAATTCTGGATAGAAGTTAAAGTAATCCCAAATGCCAAATATGAACACTTCGAAAATTCTGGATAGAAGTTAAAGTAATCACAAAGTGCCTGATAGCAGTAAATGAAACGAAACGAACTGAACAAGCATCTGTTCATGTTCAGTTTATGAACTAAAACCTTGTTCATGTTCAATTCATGTTCATTTAAATATGAACGAACATTTGACGAACATGAACCGAACATTTGACGAGCCGAACACGAACGATTTCACGAACAGCTCATCTCATTTACATCCCTACCTAATAGATAGACTATCATTTTAACTTGATTATATATAATACTGATCTACCTTAGAGTAAACGCACTGCTTCTCAGAACTAATGCCAATACTGAGCCTTCAGAAAAATATTAGATAAAAACCTGCCGTTAGAGTGGATTTAAGGAAAAGAATCTGTGCTAATTACAAATCTTCAAAAATTGTTTAATATAGGTTTCTTCAAAGTAATAGAACATAAGAAGGGCATACCATGGAATCTCTTAAGTTTTTATCCTTTATCTGTTTCGTTATCTCCTTTTCCTTGTTTCCGGTCACCTTGATTGCAAAACCCACCTTGCTATTCCAGGTAGTGAATTTGGTTGCTGCTTTTAAGCCCAACTTCTATGCATATAAGTTCTACTTAACCTGGTTTAACCAACTAATAGCTGTTTATTTTTTCCGTTTCGTCGTATGGTCTAAGAAAGAAAAAAATTCTAAGATGAATGTAGTAGGTTTCTTGAAGTCAAAATGTCAAATACAACCAGCTTATTTGCATGAAGATGCAACCAAACGAGCCCGGATTAAGTTTTCTGCAGACTGCAAGTTTCTTTATATTTGAATGTTTTGTATTAATGTAGGGGTTTAATTGGGAATCAAGCAATAAGCAAGGCGGATGGTACAATTCGCTTTTGAACTCTGTTGCTGATGTCGCAAGCGCAGGGTTTACCCATGTTTGGCTTCCCCCTCCGTCACAATCTGTTGCCCGTCAAGGTTGTTTTTTTCCCACTATTTTTATAGTCTCGGAAAGATATTATCCAGCACTATATACATCATGTTCAGGGGTGACACAATGGGGAGGCATGATTTTAAACTATATAGTAACTAAAATTATGCATCTCCTTGTCAATATTCTCGATTTTCTGTCGTTAAAAGAAAAATAAAATTTTGCATTTTGGGCCTAATATCCCGTTTCCTTGGACCTCACCATTTGAGCGTTTTAGGTATAAATTGTAACTACGAAGGGTTTGTTTGATCAAAAAAATTTAGCTGGAGTTATCGAGTTCGAGAACAATTTGTGTTTATCCAGATTAAAATTTCCAATTTTTTCAGGCCAAAATACAAGAAAAGTTTAATAAATCATAGGCGTAAACAGTACTAGTAACTGCTACCATTGATAGCGAATTATCGGTCATACGCACGAAAAGTACCTTGAAGCAATAAACAAAGATGCAGAAATTGTTTTTAGTGATCTTCATTTATCTATACCCTGCATATATACAGGTTATATGCCAGGAAAATTATACGATCTTGATTCATCAAACTACGGGAACAAGGCAGAACTCAAAACCCTCATAAACGCCTTTCATGACAGAGGCGTCAAATGTATAGCCGATATAGTAATAAACCACAGGTATGTTGATTGTTGAATATAATTAGGAATATAATTCAACTGATCAAATCTAATCTATCAAACCATTTCTAATTTATGTCTATTCTACAAACAGGTGTGCTCAAAAGCAAGATAGTAGAGGGATATGGTGCATATATGAGGGGGGAACATCTGATGATCGTCTCGATTGGGGACCCACGATGATATGTAAAGACGATATTCAGTATTCTAATGGTTTGGGGAATATAGATACTGGGAAGGATTTTCCAGGTGCCCCTGATATCGATCATCTCAACACTAGAGTTCAGACTGAGCTCTCGGGTTGGATGAATTGGTTAAAAACTGAAATCGGGTTCGATGGATGGCGCTTCGATTTTGTGAGGGGGTATGTATTAATAGGGAGTTTATAAAATTAATAATTTATTTTTGGGAATTCCAACACCTCCATTATACAATCCTAGCTCCAACATTTATACAATCCTAGCTCCATTAAAAATAGGACCTAAAAATTAAAACAGACTTTGGGAAACAACTTTATTCAATTTAATTTCACATTTTCTAAACTAACAAAACATCAATTTGAGAAACTACTTAGAAAGTTCAGTAAACAGCAATTTCTTAAATTGTTTCGAGAATTCTTTTTACTTCCAATTCGTTTTTATATTAATGTAGGTACTCACCAAGTATTACCAAGATATATATGAAAAACACATCACCCGATTTAGCAGTGGGAGAGTATTGGGACTCGATGTCTTATGATCAAAATGGGAAACCAGATTATAATCAAGATAATCACCGTAACGAGTTGGTAAATTGGGTCCAAACCGGTGGCGGGGCGGTTACAGCTTTTGATTTTACTACAAAGGGTATTCTTCAAGCTGCTGTCGAAGGTGAGAAGTATGCATTTAAACGAATTTTTTCGTATTGGCAATAAGCGTATTGAAAAAAAAAATGTAAACTTATAGAGAAGTTTTAACATATTAGAAGATTAATATTATATCTGCTTTATCTCGAATTACTTTTTTTTTTTTTGATTACAAAAACCAAAACCAAAACCACCATGAGGTCGACATATATCTCTGACCGGCTAAAAAGTTTCCGTCTGTTCTGAAGGTGAACTGTGGAGAATGAAGGATGCGAATGGAAATCCACCGGGGATGATTGGGGTATTACCGGGAAATGCAGTCACTTTTGTTGATAATCATGATACGGGTTCAACTCAAAAGTTTTGGCCTTTTCCGTCGGATAAAGTTATGCAAGGGTATGCTTACATTCTCACGCACCCTGGGATCCCGTCAGTAGTAAGTTCATAAGTTATATTCTTGTTGCTTATTTGTATGTCTTATATAACCTTTTAGGGTCAGTTCTTAGACATTAAGTTTCAATATGTGTGTCCATTTCTAAAGAAGATCAAAGTAAAAGATGAAACTGCAAACTCGCCGAAATGTATGACGTATTCAATTTTGATCCTTATTCTGAGGTTGTTGCTTTCATGCAATTTCTTTGCTTAAAAGCTAAACAGCAGCTGGTTGACCAGATAAAAACTTAAGCCTTTTCATTTTCCTGGAAAAGCTGGAAGCTGGATGAAGCTAATTCTTTTTCCTCGAGCTTAAAGAATTGAATTTATTTTCTTTAAAGTTGCAACCAAATAATCACATTGTTCTTAGGAGTAATTTTTCAAGACTTCATTGTGTGTAATTACTTAAAGCCTAAAGGGATTTTACGCTTTGGTTGTGCAGTTTTACGACCACTTCTTTGATTGGGGATTAAAGAACGAAATTTCGAAATTGACAGCAATTAGGACAAGAAATGGGATTAGCGCGACAAGCAAAGTCAATATTATGGCTTCGGATTCTGACTTATATGTAGCCATCATAGACAACAAAATTATTACCAAAATAGGCCCCAAGCTTGATCTCGGAAATCTTATTCCTTCTAATTTTCATGTTTCTACCTCTGGCAATGAATATGCCGTCTGGGAAAAATAATAAGTAAAAGTATCGTTTAAAAAGTTACAATAATTGCTGATAAAAAATGTTGCCATATATAATTATTGTTCTAGACTTTGAGTTTCCCATGTATTCCATATGTTTTGTGCTCCTTATAATGAAAATAAAAATGCATCGAGTAATTTGTTTTCTAGATGTGAACCAATTTTGAGAAGCTTAATCATAATATTATTGTTAAGAGAAGTTCCATGAGTGAAAATGAAATCTTGAGATTTCACTTGAACAGCAGCCAAATTTCTTGTACTCGAACCGCTACAAGGGCAATCGTCGATCATCTGACCAGGTCAAATACTAACATTTAAATGAGGACAACATCAAACTAGTGATGCCTCACTATCGATTTACCCCTTGTACTTCGGTTTGAAGCCGCCTATTTCTATTTTTCTTTTTGGTTTTTTACTATGCTGATCTGTTTTTTTAACTTCTACACAAAATCCAATACGTTTCTGGAGATAATTGTGAAGTATTTTCTTTTCAAGATGGAGATGAGTAAGATTGTACTATCGTCACTGTTCAGCATTATCTTCCCTCATTCTTATTTCCGCTATCAGATTATGACAAACTTAAAATAAAACACCCTACCCGAACTTGTCCACGATTTATTAGTGGTAAATGAGTTGTCCGCTTTACAAAATGCTAGAATATGTCTACTGTGTAGTTTCTATTCGGTACCCTCTAATTTAGTAATCGTTGGTTACTATTTACTACCGTAACTTCTCTGGCTTGTGGCCAGCCTCGACTTTAGGTTTAGATTCACTAAACTAAACTGTTTTCGCACCAGAAATATAGCTTAAATATGTAGTACTAAAATAGAATAATGAATACTCTTATCATTTGCAAGTTTTTCTTCTTAATAGTCGTGCGAAACTTTTCAGAAATGAAACCAGACAACAAGTTTCAGAAGCAAATAAGAAAAAAATCTTGATTGTTCAGCAGTTTATCTGGTAACTATGGTAAATCTAAGTACAAAATGGAATTATCATGGGCAAATGCGACTTAAACATTGAATAAGGCCTTTCGTTTGGTTAATATACTACACAATACTACTTTTCTACCCGAAAGTTGATATATAAACTTATTGATATACTTCTTCATTTTTTATTTTATTTTATCGTAAAAATGGAAAACTCACTGATATTGGTTTTAGGCATACATATCTCTGGTCAAATTTGATAGAGAAAAGATGTAAGGATGAAAATCCAAAACACCTTGCTGGAGGAACCAGAATTGCTAGTCAATAGAAAATTACACCACAAGGAAGCATCACAATTTCGGTATCCATTCTGAAGAACACAATCAACTTTAAATGATCAAAAACACAAAAAAAAAACATCCTTTCTATTTGGCGAGATCCAACTTTTGCTCGTATAACTTCAATAAATCAGCTGCTTCTTCCTTGTAAGGGTTGATGTACTTTTCTTGAAAACATTTACCAGAGTAATTTAGCATCGTCGCTACGGTACTAAATGCCGGTTTTAATAGACCATTAGAAACCAAGAATTGATAAACTTCACACCTTGGTTCAACCCTTTTCTCTAAGTTGTATACTATAGCATTTGGCCTTTCTGCGAGAAGTGAAGATTTCCACCCCATTTTGTTGACCCAAAACTCCATCACAGAAACGATTTTATCCTCAGACACAATCATACACCACGGGTTTTTCCTAAAAGCAGAAGCAACTTCTTCCTCAGACCAACCCCATCTCTTGTAGACCTCAACTTTTTTGTCCATGGTAGATTTCGACATCAAGATATAAGCCTTGATTGCTATTACAAAGTGGGCTTTCGATGGATTAAAACCCAATTTCGTTACCTCCTCTATAATCTGTCTAAGTCTATCATGTTCCGACAATAATATTCTAGGCTGGTGTATCATCATTAATCTAATATTCTTAATTGGAACACCACTTTGTTTCAGCATCTCAATATTGACTTCGGTATGCTTTACATTTTTATCCACCGAGTCCCAGCAAAGCTTTTGAAAGCAGCAATAGTTTTCTCATCAGACGGAAAGAAATTTCTATATATGTTAAACGACGGGATTAAATAATTTTTCAAGCTACTTTTCAGGATTTCCGGTGACCTTGATACAATTTCCGCAACTTCTAAGCTTGAAAACCCTCTCGACTTGAGAAATTCTATTTTCGGCAAAAAAGTTTTCTCCGCCTTACTTTCGAGAAAACAAGGGGAAGAGTTTATCAGTTTTGAGATCTGGGTTTGGGTAAAACCATGATCTTTAAAGAAGCTTAATACAGAATTCGGCTTATCAGCTATTTCAAACTTCACATACTTAGAAGCCCAAAGAGCTCTTTCCGGAGTTAACCCACATGAATTTATCAGATAACTAACGATAAACGAGCTTTTATCCGAAAAACCATCAATGGATTTAAGAGATGTTGAATTTGCACAAAATGAATGAATCCTTAAGAAACACGGTGAATAAGCTAATAAGGTTAAAGATTGCATATGTTTAAACACAAATTTAGACATAAAAAAAGTATTAAGTAAGTTAAGTTTATGAAATTTCACCTGAAATGGGCAAAGATTTGATTTTTATTTGGTTGGAACCCTTTTTTTTGTCTGTGGCAAAAAAAGCATAAACCCTATTTGTTTCATCAAATGAGCAAAAAACCTTTGATTTTAAAAGAACAAAAAACTATAGTAATTTTCAGGATGGCCGTATAGTTTTATTTATTTACAATATTATAACCCTTTTTTCTTATTGATATACTTAAAAGTTAAAAGTATATAAGTTTGTTAAGTAAAAGTATTGAAATAAGGTGGTTATGGAGAAATGGATTTAAAAATAAATATAATTTTCAGTTTCGAAAACACAGTTATAATTTTTTGGTATCTTTAAGCAACTGATTTTATTATTTATCCCTTTGAATAAAAAATAAAATTCGTAAAGTTTGTCAAACGAGGCCAATGATAGGTAAATACACTCCATCCGTCCGTCAATAATTTATCATTATTCAATTTCGTGATGTTACTAAACTTTAAATATATTCAAATTATCGCATTAATGCATTTTAATTCAAACACAATTTTTTTGATGTGACGGTTTTGACTTTTTGTAATAATTAATCATTATTGTGACTCCATGTTAGATTCTACTATGGTAAAAAGAAAGAGTTATTTAGCCTCCCGTCCTATTAACTTTTATCAATTTAGTATCCAACATTTAAATTTTACCAGTTAGGGTCCAAAGCTACCAATTTTAATCTAATTGGTAACTGATGTTTAACAAAATGAGGTAATAGCAGTCACGTTCTCCCGGCTAACTCATAGTCAATGCAATTTCCTCAATATATGTAAAAAATATATAATTACCGCAATTTCGTCGATTTATTCTGTAAGATCTTTAATCGGACAAAAAAATGTATGTTTGATACTAAATTGATAAAAATAAAAAGTTGAATGGTAAATTGGTAAAATACAATAATGTTTTTTTTCCTATTTATTTCACATTTCATCAAACTTAACTATAAACAGTTAAAAATAATGGAGAGAGGGAGAATATAAAAAAGCCCTAATTTACTAAAAGCTCCAAAATTCAAAATTCAAATATCTCTCTAAACATTTCTCCAAACCCACTTTCTCTCTCTCTCTCATCCCCAACAATGGGTGCAAATTCCAGCCGTGAAGATCTAGATGACACGTCACCATCATCACAAGAAACCGAACAAGAAGATTACGAAGACGCTTCTTCAAACTACTCCGATTCAAAACCCGAAACCCCATCTTCGATCGACTCGATCGAAAAGAAACTCAAATCACTAAAACTAAAATACCCTTCAAAAAATAGCGCAAATGGTAATAGTAATTTAGCTAATGCGGTCAAATTATACCTACATGTGGGCGGAAACACCCCGAACTCCAAATGGGTAGTCTCCGATAAGCTCACGACTTATAAATTTATAAAACCCGAAGAGGGTTCGGACGGCGAGGGGTTAGAGAGGGAGGAAGAGGGAAAAGATTGGATCTTGAAAGTGGGTTTAAAAGTTAAGGCTAAGGTTTCGAACGATTTGGGGTTAAAAGTGTTTGGTGATGATTTACGCGTCGATTTTGTATCGGGCGGTGTTTGGGCTATGAAGTTTTATACGAAAGACGATTATGAAATTTTTGTGAAAAAGTTTCAAGATTGTTTATTTGAGAATATGTATGGGTATGAGAATAATGATGAGAATAAAGCGAAGGTTTACGGGAAAGATTTTATGAATTGGGCTAAGCCTGAAACAGCCGACGATTCGGTTTGGGAAAATGATTTTAATGATTTTTCGTCGAAAAGCCCAAATCTTGCGAAAAATAGTAATCGAGACTTAACCGAGGAGTTTGAGGAGGCGTCGGATAGTGGAAATGCGATACAAAGTTTAGCTTTAGGTGCTTTGGACAATAGTTTTTTAGTTAGCCAAAAGGGTATTCAAGTTGTCAAGAATTTTAGTCATGGAATACACGGAAAAGGCGTTTATGTTAATTTTGAGGAAAAGGGTAGTAATGTGGTGAATAATACGCCGAAAAAGGCTTTGCTTATGAGGGGCGAGACGAATATGATGCTTATGAGCCCTATGACTAATGGGAAGCCTCATACTAATGGGATACACCAACTAGATATCGAGACGGGGAAAATAGTTAGTGAGTGGAAGTTTGAGAAAGATGGTACGGATATCACGATGAGAGATATAACGAACGATTCCAAGGGTGCTCAGATGGATCCCACAGGGTCGACGTTTTTGGGTCTAGATGATAATAGGCTCTGTAGGTGGGATATGAGGGACAAGAACGGGATCGTTCAGGATTTAGCTAGTAGTGGTCCTGTCTTGAATTGGGCTCAAGGGCATCAGTTTTCTCGGGGGACGAATTTCCAGTGTTTCGCTAGTACCGGTGACGGATCCATTGCTGTGGGGTCGGTTGATGGGAAGATTAGGCTTTACTCGAATAACTCGATGAGGATGGCGAAAACGTCGTTTCCTGGGCTTGGTTCGGCAATAACTCATGTGGATGTTACGTATGATGGGAAGTGGATATTGGGTACGACGGATACGTATTTGGTGCTTATTTGTACGATGTTTACGGATAAAGATGGGAGAGTGAAAACGGGGTTTGGTGGGAGAATGGGGAATAAGATATCGGCTCCGAGGTTGTTGAAATTGACCCCTCTCGATTCTCATATGGCGGGTGTTAACAATAAATTTAGGGGTGCTCAGTTCTCTTGGGTATGTTTCAGTAACCTTGTATCTATTTTTTGCTTGGTATATATGCTATCTCTTTGTTTGATTCATCTTTGATTTAATTTGTATGCTAATCTCATATGACTGGGATATACTAGTATGCAGTGTTTTAAAAGGTAAGCCTAGGCGGTAGGCGGAGCCTGTATGCCTAGTAGATTAGGCGGGATTAGGAGATTAGGCATTGACTGAGAGGAATTAGGCGGGATTAGGCGCTAGGCGAGCTATTTCTGTCTAGAAACCGCCAGGTGCCTTTTAGAACATTGCTTGTATGGCTCAACAGTTTAGGCTTTTTGCATTCTTTATGGCATTTGAATGACTTCAACTTATAGCGTTTGAATCATACACTATCTAGTATTGCTTCTTATCTATATGTTTTTAGTCCTTGTCAATGGCATATGTTTTCTTGGTTATGAATCTAATCATAGTTTTTTGCTCTAGTTTGTAAAGTGATTATGTCATAATATTTTAGTAGTAACATTTTATTTTTTGGATTTAGAATTGTAGATCTTAGAGCTCTAATGATGGCAACTATACATACTGCTGTTATCCTTTATTTAATCTTAATTTGTGTTGTTCATTTTGTTTCGTTAATGTTGGTGATATCTTTTCAATGGTTATCAGTTTTAATCATAGGAGTCTCTCCAAGTATTGACACTGTTATGTTTCTGTTCTGTGGGAAGAAAAGTAGGGACTAGAGTTTGGATTTGTTGTCTTATTATTACGATGATTGTCTATAACTACTGTTTTCTCGTATATACAAAAACCTACATGCATTTTTCTGTTGATTAAAGTTATCGAATTTCTTTTGGATTAGTCTTCCAGGGCAAATTTACTTGATTGAAGTATTTTTGGGGTAGGTATATGCAGCGGTTATGATAGTTTCTATTAGAATTATCTTTGATACATTTGCAACTTTAAATTAATGACCAGTTTTTGTTTTCTTGTTGGCATTCTGGTAGGCCTAATGTTATTTACAAACACAGATACTCTGGGTATTAAGTAATATAATTTCATGATCATTGATGGCTAATAGCATGATCCAGTTTTAGAAAAAACCTTTATTATCAATGTTACACTTGTATTCTTTTCCAAATAATGTAAAATAGTCTCGAATATGTTCCTAAAGGAGTAGCTTGAAATTTTCTATATCAGGTTTATGAGCTCTCTCCGACCCTATTAAATGTCATAAAAGATTCGAAGTTTTTATTTTATTTTAAATTTGAGTTATTTGGTGAGAGTTTGTTTTGGTTATTTTGCGGGTTTACTTGCAAGAGACATTAGCCAGTTTGATCGTTCGATTTACGAATTGTACTCTACTTGCTCCTTGTTGGTCTTGAATGTTTGTATAGTTGCCTTCTTTTGTGATCCTTGTATGGTTGCCTTCTTTTATGATCCTAGTACATGATGGCTCTCTTGGTCCAGTTTTTTTGTTGTAATTGGGGTTTTTAGTTGTTTACAACTGAACAAATCTGATAAGTTGTTTCTCTATTATGTTTAAAAAAATTGCTTGTAAGTAGTGTATCTGGTGTTTACAATCAGTGTTCTGCTATGTGCTGAAAATACAGTCAAGCCTTGTTTGATCATTGCTTTATAATTCAGGTTTGTTTTTTTCCTGCTTTTTGTTAAAAGGTTGGATTGCATTTGGTCTGTTACATCAAAAGCTAATCTCTAGCTTTTCAACTGAAAAAGCCTTAAGCTGTGGATGAACATAGCTTTTTCCAGAAACTTAAAATGTCGATCTTAATTGATGTAAAATGCAACCAACTAGCACTAAGCTTGGTAATTTTTGGTTGAAGCTTGTGAAAAGAGGACAACGAACAAACAACTTCTTCCTAACTAAAGTACAGTAATGTTTAGACATGTAGTAATTACATTACCTTATCGTAAAGGTAAAGAAGATTACCAACCATCTTGATACTAAAGCTGATAGTTCCGGTCCTTAAGTCAGAGAAAGCTACAAAATTCAAGCCGGGTAAACCTGCTTCCTTTATAAACATCAAAAGTTCAGTTTATTTGGTTAGAAGCTGCACTCAAAAAACCCTAAATTCCCTATATTTTTGTTGCAACTTAATAAAAGTACACGAAACAGACCTTACAAAACTTATTTGCCTACTTAAAGTACGAAAAGTGTCTGCATATGTTATAATCACATTAGCTTATCCTAAATAAGGAAAAAGAACTAAGATCGTTCATTTATTTTTCATTGTTTACGAGTAAAACAGATTAGTAATTGTGGAAAACTTTGTTTGTTGCTAGTGGTGTTACAGAAAAAAATAACCATGATCTAAAACTTAAAAGAAACGTTCTTTTGCTGTTCTGCCTGAAGCTTGTGAAAAGGACAAACAAACCTTTTTCCTACTTAAAAGCATGAAAAGTACTTGCATATGTGGCAATTACATTACTTCTGTTGATTGCTTCATATGTATTAGAACATTTTTCGTACTTAAAAATCACTAATTTATATTCGTTTCTTTATATTACTTCAGGTGACGGAGAATGGGAAGCAGGAACGCCACCTTGTAGCCACAGTGGGAAAGTTCAGCGTGATTTGGAATTTCCAGCAAGTGAAAGATGGATCTCATGAGTGCTACAAAAACCAAGTCGGGTTAAAAAGCTGTTACTGTTACAAGATTGTTCCAAAAGACGAATCTATAGTTGACAGTCGATTTATGCACGATAAATATGCCGTAAGTGATTCCCCAGAAGCTCCTCTGGTAGTCGCTACGTCATTAAAAGTTAGCTCATTTAGTATTTCGAGCAGACGATGAAAAGGTTGTTAAACAAAGCTCAAGTGATTCCCCAGAAGCTCTGCTGGTGGACTCTACCCATTAAAAGTTAGCTCATTTAGCATTTCAAGCATGCGATGAAACAGTGATTAGAGAAAAGCTCTTTTGTTTGTTTTTGTTCCTATTTGGATGGTTTGTTTTGTTTGTTATGTTGGATTTTTTAGGGTTAGTAGGTAGTTGAGAGCCACTTTGGGAGTGGTTTTTTACTTTTTTCGAATTCTATTGTTGTAAGAATTTGAAAGATTTAGATGCTGGTCGTTTAAAGAAGATTGTTGTGACTATTAGTCTTTAAAAGCTTGTTTAGTTCTGGTTTCTTCACTTTTATGTATTTTGATGCCTATTTGTGCATTTTGATGCTCTCGGGTTTTGTGCAGGTTTTCTAATTGTTTTTTGATATTTTGTCGACTATTGCTTAACCCAGATGGCATTCTTCTGACATCAGATATGATCTCCATTTCAATTTGAGATTCTCCTTGAAAATAAATAAATTCAATTTGAGTTTCTACTTTGGGAACGTGTCCCTTCTTGCTTGTTTACTTGATTCATGTTGTGTTTATAATCAAGTTCTAAACATCAATCCTTAATTTCAATTAGAGTTTCTCATTGAAAAACTCAATTTAAAACTGAGTTTCTACTTTGGCGACTGTACTTGTTCTTGACTTGTTTCCTTCCGTAATTTTGTGTTTTCTAATCAAGTTTTAAACACGGTGCTATTAACTTTCGATGTGCATAATTCATTTCCATGTACATAATTCGGGATTCTTAAATCGAGATTGTCATGGGTATAGTAGTGGTCTATTTTGTCGGTACAGTTGTAACTTGTTTCTGATTCCTCTGGTCGCAACTTGTAACAAAAATCGTAATTTCTGTTTTTGGGGGCCGTGAAAAAGCTGTCAATGTAACTTAAAACTTCGTGTAAATAAGGTTATAAAATTAGAAAGTTCTTGCTTTAAAACTGTGCAGTCATTACAGCAACTTTAAAGCGACAAAAAATGAGCTTAAAAGCTGTTGACAAACAGAGGTTGCAATTGTCCCGAAGCAATAACGAGTTGTTTGACATGAACAACCAACGCTCATGATCCAGTATTTGATACATATGTAATCTCGCATAAACTAAAAAAAATACGTAGTAGTATTTGCCCATAAAGAATAAAATTATTTTGAACTTTTTATTGTTCTACAAACATAATATCAACAGCAAGTGTGAATACATAAATCGTATATTCATTACATAATACGTTTATTTTATCTTTTGCTCAAACAAAGCACAAAAGCAATACAAATGAAAAATCCTTAATAAAAACCCAACCAAATCGACATATATTCACTCTTATACCATATAGAGAACATACAAATCATGTACAACGTACTCAACCAATCACCACGATAAAAAATTGCACCAAGAAAAAGGGAAAACCTCGAGGGAAAAAACACTACAACAATATAAACACGTGTCGTGTAAAAACAAAACTCACATTGATTTACCCACATGTGCCTTCTTTCTTCCCAAAAACATGAAAAACCGTGGAAAAATCGATTTCTTCTTTTTCTTAGTCTTCATCACTTCCGGAGAAGAATCCGTCTCTGTATTCGTATTCGTCAAATTCTCCTTCGATCCTTTTCTTTGGTGAACCGACATAGGCTCGTTTGGCAAATCAAAACTCCCGCTTTGTTTTGCAATTTCCACCTCTTTTCTCCTTTTCTCGTTCTCGGCTCTCCACTTTCTCAACTCCATCTCGACTGCCAATTTACCCTCCTTTGCAGTGTCCGCTTTACTAACCGCATTTTCCATTTCTTCTTTTACTAAAATCGTCTCCTTAACCACCTCCTCGAGTTTAGCCAAACTTTTAGACTCCGCCTCTTTCGCCACCTCGATTTGGAAAATCGCCTCTTTCACCCTCCCATTCGCCTCCTCCTCCGCCTCATGCGCCCTCTTGCTCATCTCGTAATATTCCTCTAGAGAGAGAGTCACACCATCCTCTCTCTCCTCGCTCTCCCTCAACGCCTCGATCGCTGCTAGAGCCAACTTCTCCGATGCCCTAGCCGCCTCGATCTCCTTATTAGCCGCTAACAATCGGCTCTCAACCGTACTCGCCCCCGCCTTAGCTTGCTCGGCCTCTTCTCGCACCTTCCTAAGCTCTTCCTTCGCCAACTTCGCCTCCGACTTTGCCAGGTCAGCGTCCTTTGCCGCCTCCCTTAACTCCTTCGGGAGGTCAACCATTCTCTCTCTAACCTCTTTCTCCCTCATCTGTACGACGGCTATCTCCGATTTTATCCTACTAAGCTCCGCCTCGAGAGACGTCACCGCTATAGAAGCCATTCCTTCCCTTTGTTTTATACTCGCGATCGCCACTTTTTCTCCCTCTAATTCCGAATTTAATGAATTAGCAGCAACTTTGAGTATATTAACCTCGTCTGTAGCTTTTTCGATATTCGTCCTAATTTCATCGAGCTCCTTCTTCGCCACCTCAACCGTTTCTTGTATACCCGAGTGTGTTTCTCCTATCTCTTCCTTCAATTTAGACTCCATATAAGCTCCCAATTCAGCTTTTAAGTCCTTTAGCAACGACGAGGCATGATCTAGCTTCAATTTCAGCTCTTTTGACGACGAAATCTCTTGGTTTAATTTTTCTAATTCCTCTTCAGCCTTTTTAATTTCCTCTTCCCAATTTAAATTATCTTGTTCTCGAGCCATAGCGGCTCCGATTCTTTTCTCCTCGGCTTCTAAATGAGCAGCGTGTGCCAACTCTAAAAGCTCTTTCGTTGAAATAAGCTCAATAGTTAGCTCTTCGACGGTTTTTTCGACTTCTTTACAAGCCAAAGTGGCTTCTTCGGCTTTTTTAACGGCCAAATCTTTTTCGGCTACCAATGAATCATAATCTTTACGTAATTGTTGTAACTCTTCGTTGACAGATTTGAGTTCGGCAACAGCTGTGTCGTGGCGGGCCCGTGCCACCTCCAACTGGGCCTTGGCCGCTACGCTGGCATCATCCTGGATCCCTTGCTCCTACATTAATAAATAAATAAAAGTTTATTTAACTTATTGCACAGCGTCACCCGCAGTAGTATTAGGCTTCATTTGTTTTGCAGTTTTTGAGCTACAAGCTAGTTCTTTTCAGACATTAGAAAAAACTGTCTGTTATGGAGCTGATGTTTATTTGTTTGCAGGTTTTGAGATCAGTTTCTTTTCCTCTTAAGAGCTGGACTGCATTTGGTTTACCAGCATAAAAGCTGAGCTTTTCTGAAGTTTTGACCTGAAAAGCTAGAAGCTTTTGAGTGAACCTAAAACAACCCAGATTATTTCCTGATAATGTGCAACCAAATAAGCCGAGTAAAGACATTTGCTTGCCGCTTGCTAGTGAAATAAGCTGGCAAACTAACAAATTGCCTAATTAACAAATATTGGGGTTTGCATAACAAAAATAGCCACTCTTTTTTAGTCCTTGTTTGGTTGCAACTTTCAAGCCTCAAACCTTTTCAGCTGTTAAGCTGACCAACCAAATGCATCCAAATTTTAACCAAAAAGAGGATAAAGTTTATCCAAAACAAGGCTTTGTTGGACTATGAAATGAGCTGGATGACTATAAAACACATCCTCTTACTGACAAATGCCTTGTCCTGTAACATTCGTAGCTTGCTTTGGTTCATATAGTTTATTTTGACCATGTGACAAGTGTAAATTAAGTTTAAGCTTACCATCTCTTCAGCCCGAAGTTTTGCCAGCTCAGCATCTTGTTTGGCTTGCTGTTCTTCGGTATTTGCCCTCTCAAGGTTGAGTTTTAATTCTTCGATGAGTCTTTTGGTGCTTTCTAATTCTTTAACAACGAGGGTTTTTGCTTCTTCGGCTGATTGGGATTGTTGTTTATACATTGGAATCTCTTCGTTTGCTCGATCCAGTTCTTGTTGAACAAACTTGTGTTTCTGTATTATAAGAAATTTTTGAATAAAAAATTACTAACCAAAACAATATGACCTACGAGTGTCTTAGTTTGATCTTCTTTTCATCATCAGAAATTGTTTAGTAGTCCACTTCTGTAATAAGTACTGTAGTTAATAGGCACCTAAAAGAGCTACCTCAGAAGGTAAACTTATCCAGCAAAATGGATTATCCAACATGGTTAGGACTTTAGTGCACCCCTCACCACGAACGAGACTACGAGAGTTCGATTCTTGGCGCCTCCAAAGCGAGGGTTAATTATTATTTAAAGAAAAAGGGTCAACTTATCTATAAATCAGTTTCCAATAACTTACTAATTCTGGTACCATTTTTTTCATGTTTCTTTTAGTTCTAGTGTTTTACAAAGCAGAAAACATCAAAAATAATTCCTAGATAGGCAAATACTGAAAAATACTTATCCGATAAGTATGCCAATAATAAGAGCACTCGGACAATCAAAATCATGAGAACAAGGTTACAATAATTGCATGATTGTTTTCCGAAGGTCAAAAATTACTCGAAAACAAAAAAATACCTCCACAGTCTGGACTTTATGTGCTTTCCAATCAACAATTCCCCCAAACTTCGAGACAGCCGCTTTAACAGACTCAAAAGGCGCTGTTGTATCTATCACACCTTTATTCACAACTTCCTTTTTGACATTTTTCGAAGGGCTAAAGTCGAGCTTTTTTGCAACAGGCGCCGAAACTTTTTGTTTTTCTTCTTTTTTAGCCTCCAACACCTCTGGTTTAGCAGGTAACAAGACTGAATTTCCATTTTCACTTACAATGGGTTTATCCGGGACTAGTAATTGCGAAATCTTGGTAGAATTATCCACCTGGCTTAAATTGGGCTCGTCGGATATTTGTTCCGCAGATACAATTTCGGTCTTTTCTATATTTTCATTTTCAACTATTATTTTTTCTTGGTTGGGCTCTTCAGGTGTTTGGTCCGTAGATACAGTTTCGGGGTTTTCTAACATGATATTTTCCTTTTCGGCTAATATTTTTTCATAGTTGGGCTCTTCAGGTGTTTCTTTCGCAGATACACTTTCGCCTTTTTCTGATATGATATTTTCATTTTCGACTATTATTTCCTTGTGATTGGGCTCCCCGGTTTCGTTTGTGTCGTTAAGTGGAGATATTGTGGAATCCAACGGACTATTTTCTTTCAGATCTTTTACATCGTCCATTTCAATATAGTGTCAGAGAGAACAAATGAGCTAACCTGGAATATAAATTAGTTTACAATCTCTTAGTAGGGTGGTGGAAATTCAAGGAAAAGTATAGCATCTGCTATAATAGGGTATGTTTGGCTACAGTTTAAAGCCAATAGCCGGCTAATTTGAGGCTGATAAAAAGGTGATGGCTTGTTTCGCTACAGAATTTAAGCAAAGAAGATGGAATTTTACTAGCTTGAGAAGAAAGTTCGAATTTCCATACTTAAATCTACTAGCTTTTCCAGCAAAAAAAAGAGGCACTAGAAGCTCAGCTTATAAGCTATCCAACCAAAGGCAGTACAAGATTTAAGGAAAAAAAACAGAAAAGTATGTTTGAAAGTTACAAGTAGGAATTGTGTGCTATCTTAAATTTCTAGCTCATCCACAGCAGAAAACCAAAAAAAAAAAAAACAGGTATAGATTTGCCAACCAAATACAGAACAGGTTTTAAGAACAAAAAAGAGCTTCAAAGCTGCAAAGGGTACGGTGAGGCTTTAGCTATAATTCATTTTCGAATGCATATGTTAGGTAGAAGTAATTTGAAATGCTTTGATAAATAGAAGCAGATATGAAAAGGAACATCGACTGAAATCTTGTAGGAGTGTCAATTTTAAATAATCAAAGTTCGAACTTCACCATAATCGGCAAAATGATGATATAATAAGTGTGCATTTCACATTTTAAGATCAACACATGATCTTAATAAAAGCTGACTTGAGTACTTAGACTACTGCTAATGCTTATAACTGTTAAGCTTTTTCACAAAATACCAACATGTAAGTGTTAGACCATTATTATTCAAAATCCAAATTACACATTATTAACGACCCATGGAAATTGTTGTAATCATAGATCTTTGGGCTTACTTTCGTATGGGTTATGTCAGTAGACTATGCTAATAGACATTTTAAAACGTACACTTCGTTCAATTTCTTCAGAGAAAAAAAATGTCTGCACAACTTTAACCAACTCTCTTGCCCTCAAAAGACACTTTTTTCAACATAGCCAACGTGAATACCACCAATAAGAGCTCAGATCTCCTAGATAGTTGCAAAATGCTCCAAATAACTCGAGCATTTGAAAAATATCCTCAGTACGAATGGAAAAGTTTCCATAGAGTAATTTGTATTTTGGTATAAAGCATTCCAAGGATGTGTTTACTTAAAATTGACTACGACATTCTCATGAACAATTTCTATAAGGTAATAGCAAAAAAATTATAGTATTATGTTATTAATATAAATCTATTCCTCCTTACTTTATATCGACTCCGCCCCCCAAAACAAACACAAATGTGCAAATAAGTAGCTAAGTTCATGAATATCGGATAATTTTTCCTGAAAACTTGAAATATGCAAGAAAAGTGAATTCTCTAGTTACCTAGTATACTAGGTAGTTAAACCCAATCAGGAATTAATAATTAAATATATACATAAAATGAACAATCAAGACAAGGAAACTCATAGCTCTTTATATCCCCTAGTTCAGTTAGGTACAAAATTGGCCTATCAATTGTATGAAACGTTTAAACCCAAATTCATCAATTAATCAGCAATCACATAGAAACTGAGAAATGATTAATCAAGGCTGAGTTTGAGTTAGATAACAATAAGATAAAATAAATATCTCTATTTTAATTAGGTACCATAAAGGCTTAACCTTACTAATCAATAATCATTAATCACCAATCACCAATACAACATGCTCAACATACTATTAAACAAACAAGACTTGAAAAAAAGTAAGAATTTAATTCCCCTAGTCTAATTAAGTACAACAAAGGCCTAAAAGTATTTATTAACTAAACTAAACCCATTATCATGAACCAATCAATAGTGACATAAAACTTAAAATTGCAATAGAAAAAAGGAAAAATATCATTTAGTACATATTATGAAACTTAATTACCAAAAACTCATGGTTAAAATCTCTTTTAAACTTAAGTGCACATGCTCAATGATGCTAATTATTTTTACTCTTTGTTTTTAACTTTGATGTTCACTTATGATATACAAAAATCATAAATTCCGCTTTTTGATAATTAAGTATTAAACAAAAACTTTCCCATAATTTAATTCCCCTAGTATAATTAAGTACAACAAAGGCCTAAAAGTAATAACTAAACTAGACCCTTTATCATGAACCAATCAATAACCACATAAAAACTCAAAATAGCAATAGAGAAAACTGGAAAGAATACGGAAAATGATCATTTAATACAAATTTCGAGGGTGGATTATTAAAAACCAATGATTACAAATTTACAATCTCTTTTATGACAAGGTAAAGATGCTCAATTGATTATAAAAAAAAAAGGTAAAAATGCTCAATTATGCTCCTCTTTTTACTATTTGTTTTAAACTATACTCATATTAAACAATAACTTTCCCAAAATTTAATTCCCCTAGTCTAATTAAGTACAACAAAGGCATAAAAGTAACAACTAAACTAAACCCATTATCATGAACCAATCAATAATTACATGAAAACTCAAATTTGCAAAAGACAAAAAAAAAAATGAGAAAAAAAAAGATGGGTAGAGAGAGAAACACCTTGAATTAGCAGATGAAGACCCAAATTAATCTTCAAGGTCAAACCCAGAAGCTGAAATATCATATATTATAATCAGAATTAGTAATTCAACATTATTATTATATATTACCTTGAATAATAACAATTATCACAACCAAACAAATTTAAAAAAAAAAAAAAGGATAATTAATTTCACCTGTGTGGGGCCTACAATCCACCTTTAAACTCTTTGTTCTCTCTATCTTATGAATAATTCTCAAAGAAAATATTTAATCTTTTGAAGTGGGTATTTATTTAATAACCGGAAAAGTCTGTAATAATTGTGGTGGGAAATTTAATGTTTTTTTAAGACCACTAAAAATAAGGATGTTTTTCTCTCTATATATATACTACTATTGTTTTTATTTTACAGATAGATAAATAAATACATACATACATACATACATACATACATATTAGTAATATATTATTAATGTAAATTAAGACTATGAGAGTATGTGAGGTGGCAAAATGAGGAGCATGTGTGAATTATTGAAATAAAAATAAACTAAATTGGTGAAACATGGAATAATTTTAAATGTATTTTCTGGATATTCCAGTTTTTTATGTACATACAGTGGTTGTACTTGTACATAAAATTTAGGTTTTATTGGATTCTTTTCCGAAAATAGGTATTTTAGTATTGTCTTATTTTACAATGAAAAATGCTGGAATTGTTATCTCATTTTTCTACCAGATTGTTATTTGAGATACAAATTTTTTTTAAAAGAAAAAAAGAATATATTTGGAGGGACGTAAGTAGGATGATATCGTTGGGGGTTAGTAAAAAAAAACTTGCTACTAGAATTTTAGGAAAAACAACGTTTAAAATAATCAAAAACCGAATTTAAAAGTCTATTATGAAGTGTTAAAAAAACCGAGTTGTTAATTGTAAAAGAACATAATAAATTTAAAATTATAAAGAAAAACAAACAAAGAAGAGTATTTATAAATTTTAAGAAGAAACATACAAATATAGAGTTGTTATTTAAAATAATTAGCAATGAAGTGTTACTCATGTAACTAAATAAATATGAAAGAAATAAAAAAGAATAAGTTACGATAGTAAATAATCGAACCAATAAACTCTTGTTTAATTTTAGACAGTATTACCAACTGAGCTAAGCATGGTTATATATATATTATGGAGGATATTAATATTATAACCTAATTTTATGAAATTTTTCCTATAAAAAAAAATCGTTTTTATAATTTTTGTGGTGATGATGCCTCCGGACCCGTAAATCCGCCCCGGTATGTTTGTGTCTGAATTTACCATGTATAAGAAGAAGAAAAAATGTTTTGAATGTAGATTATAATCAGTAGTTGTAATTGGCGAGGGGATGTCGGCACCCCCTCGTCCGGACCGATATCAACTCCATAGCAGGCGATCCGGGCCTGTCAACCATGGGTAACGCATCACCCCGGATCTTGAGGGTCCGGCCCGTGTCTAGGCCGGCCCGAAGAAGCTTGTCAAGCACACTTCCCCAATTAATGCTGCTGCTCCCTTGGGGGACCCTTTATGTGTTTCATCGACGTGGCCCAATCACAGGCCAGCCCTGTGGGCCCCAGATGATGAACAGTGCCATTGTCAGAGTCATAAATGACCTGGAGCCGTTGGATCTTTATTAGACAGTGCAGTGATTCAAGGGCTAATACGTCTCTGATCAGACTATAAATACCCCCACTAATACCAATTAGAGAGGGGACAAAAAGACAGAGAGGAGAGATAAAACTAAAACAACCCAGACCACCAGAATATCAACCGTGACACCTGACGCCACGACCTGTAACTGGACCAATCCCTCATCCTTAACTATATTCCTAATATCAGTCTATACCGATACTGACTTGATCGTCGGAGAGGGAAAACCTGGTACCAACCCCGGGCCCCTGTTCGTTTCTTGTGCAGGCTTAGAGAGCACCCCGACGACGAAGTAGATACCAGCTACGTCACTACCTTGGAAGATCGGAGCCGACGCGAGTAAAATATATAAGCCGAGCTTGGGAAGAAAATCAGGCTCGCCAGTAATTGGTAAGACGTGTTCCCAAGTCAATATATATAGACAACAAGCTCTTGTGCAGAATTTTAAACGTTTAAGAATTTGGCCATCAACTTGAAACTTTAAGAGATCGACTTCTCTTTTTATTCACTTATTTCTTCGTCTTTGTAGCTACTCTGGGCAAGTATTGTTTCGCCATATCGTTTTGTTCCTGCAAAACCTTAGTAAACTCCTCAGAACTAAGAATACGTAGTCCGTCCGTGGCAATCGCGTCAAGCCTTAGTAGTTTTGAGCCGTAGCTAGCTAGTTTGAATGCATGGGTTCACCCATGTTGTCGTACTCTTTTTGCAAGAGAAGTATGTTTTTGGCACAGATGAAAAACCTATTAAGTAACAGATTAATTAAATTTATTGAGCAAATTGTACTCGATTTTAGAGGAAAAACTGTGAGTATTAGGTAAACCAACTCCACAATTTCAATTTATAAAGGAGAGTTCAACCAATCACAACATCTCAAAGAAAAAACAATGAAGACTAAGAAATTATAAGTTTATAACATTAAAGAATGAAAACATTTTTATTGTCACATAAATTTATAAAAAGTTGGAAATCCATAAGCGCAATTCATTGTCAATGATTAAGTAAATGTAACAACTAACAACATACCCTATTGGTGTTTGGCAAGATCAAAAAGTCTTTATAAAAAAAAAACTGCTTATAATTTGTTAGTGAATTCTGTAACTAAGTTTGTGACCATATCATTTTATTTGCAAGATGTATGTAAGAGAAGCGAGCTTATCAACAAATATCATCCAATCCTTTTGATCCATAGTTTGGTATTTACTATAGTCCCTCAAGTAGAGCTCTAATAGTGAGTATTCACTTGATCTTTTAACCATCTTGCAGGTGAAACATGTCGAGAAATTCAAACCAGAGCCTATCAACCTAATTAAACAACTCGGTCCAAACCACCCCTTAACTTAAATTGCAAGCCGAAAATTTCGTATCCAGACAAAAATGGAACCACTACTTGAATTCAATAAGCATAGAGATTTGCTTCAAGGCGAGCTCAACTCACGTATAGCTCGTCGTATGTTGATTTCGAAATAAAGTTTAGCATATACACCTTAGTCCTTATTAGTGATTATCACTAGTAAGGACTAAGGCTATAAGCGGGATATAGCCTTTGTCCACACATTTATAATACATTTATCATTAGTGATAATACATTTATCATTAAAGGAAAAAGTAGCCCATAATTTAGGGTCAGATAAGCCTGCTAACACTTTATAATCCAACTTTAGAAAAGCATATATCGTTATTAGGTCTATCCAAATGAGACATATAAACCTTTATTTAGTCATCAAAGAATTTTATTTAGTACCATTTCTTTATGATATCATCAATATTTTTTTCATTTTAATGAAAACCATGCCTACTGCAGTTTGGTATTTTGATAGTTTATGCCGTCAATTACTAATGTATATGTATATTGCAGTAAATAGCATGCAAATGTGTCTCTACCATTGACTGTTAAATAAGTTTGTAAATGTGGTTATGAGTGTGACATTAACCCTGTTAAACGAATTTTTAATTAACACTATCAAGAATACTAGTAACATCATTAACATAAACAAGATTGGGTATATATATTTGAATTTAGTAAACAAGAGGTCCAGATCAATTGATTTACGGGCGGAAGCAGGGCCTAACTCTGAGTCAGGGTGACTCAGAGTCTAAAATTGCCTTTAAAACGCTCAATTTTATTTTAATTGTCTTTGATTTTTAAAATCAAAATTATGTAAAACTTACATAATTCAATGAAATCAAGTTATAACTATTATTTGAAAATTTTGAATATTATATATGTAGTATACATACATATTATAAATATGTATATGTAAATATAATAATATATAGATACAAAATGTTGCTTGTTGTTTATTTTCATATTTGTAAGTTTTACATAATTTTGACTTTAAAAATCAAAGACAATTAAAATAAAATTGAGCGTTTTAAAGATAATTTTGGACTCTAAGTCATCCTGACTCAGAGTCAGACACCCTACTTCCTTTACGGGCTCTAATCAAGAATTGATGTGTAATTTGCAATTTAGTTGGTGCACCTAGCTATTAGTTAGTTCAACTAACACCTTTCACTTTCTACCTTTTAATTCAATCCTTTCAATTCTTATTCTTGCACTGCACCCAATCATTTGACAAATAGTCAAGTCACCGTTTTTATTCCACCAAATCTACTAGTATATCATCTTTCACTTTCGAGTGTGTGATTATAAAATTAGACATTTAGACAAATTATTTTTTATCAAGTAATTAAATATGTAAATTTGTGGCGAAGGTATAGGGTTTCACGCTCTAAAATTTATCACGAATGTATAAATATTTGCGGTAGTCCAAACCTGTATTGTATAGTATCATCTTCAAACCTTTTCTTTGTAAATTTAAGGGAGCAAAATGTAATGACACGAAAACACGAATCAAAATTATCAAATGACCATCAACTTTCATGATGGTCTAGGTTTTATTGAAGCAGTTCTAGTATGAATTTGAAAAACTCTATTTCCTTTAACAAATCTCTAAGGCTACAAATTTAACACATAAGTTACACAAATATCACCTCAAACCATCAACTTATATGCAAAAATATAAGGCCAAAAAACGTTTCCAACAAATTATATATCCAAACGAACAAACTCCCTCGTATCCGTGACATTTATCCTACAATGTTCATCGCTAGTACCCCTTTCCCTAGCCTTCTTTCGATCCCATTTTAACTCAATTTTTCTCTTCTCCGTTAAACCGCAAAATTTTTGCAACTTTGCATCCATAGAATCGTGGAGTTTCCACCAACGGGTGTGTGCCACGTCACTAGCATACACCACTTGGTCCTCGATATCATAATTACAGTCGTAATCTCTGTAACATTGCCATGGTTTTAACCCAAGATAGTGTATCGAGTATAGCTTGGGCAGGTCAGACGCGAACAGTTGATTTTTCACTCCTTTTTCTATTGTGGAATTTGACCAAAAGTTTTTCAAGAAATTAACCCGTCTTGGTAATCTATGCCACCAAAAGAAGACTTCGTTTAAGTAACCCTGGTCACCGCCGTTGTACGAAATTATATGCTTGCGACGTCGCATTAAGAATTCGAAAGTACAGTTTGAGGGTTCTAGGACCATGATTCCTGTTAATAAGAAAACAATTAACTTAGTTACAAAATCTACTGAGAGAATTCAGATAGTAGTTCTATGATACTACGTAGCAGTTTCCTTTGTACTTTCTTATTGTATTGATTGCTTATAATATAATTCATAATCTCACACTTTTAAGAGTACTTGATTGGGATTTCCGCAAGATCATGTGTTAATTAAAATAAAACTAAATTGCCACGTCAGTGTCATTATTTTGTGAACTATCTATTTAACTATCTGTGTCATAAAAGATTATAATGTGTTTTCCACATGAAATTAATTAAAATGACTCTTCATTAATTACCTGAGTTAAAAATAGATGCATCATTTCCCACAGCAGTCATCTGAGGAAAATGGAAGAACAAATCCATGTTCCGAAGAATGATGATGTCAGCATCGACGAATATAATCTTATCATAATTCGTTAGCTGCCACAGCCTAAACTTGCTATAATTATACTCGTTATACGAGTCTTTTTCAGCTCTAGGGTTTCTTATTCTTTTAATGAGCCGAATCTTCCAACCAGCCCCCGCCAAGGCTTCACGTTTGGGAATGGAAATGGAGTTATCCACAAGTAGGATAAGGTCACGTTTGGTACCACTTTTTAATAGACTTTGAGCTAATGTTATTGCACCACATACATATGATTCGGAAGAGTGAAGAACCGTGGCGTACGCTTCTCGGTGAATCACTCCCGTGTTTTTTTCAATCTTGGATACGTTGTAAATAGTGTCGATCCCTGAAAATCAGCTTTTTGTTATGAATGTTAACATATCCAAGTTTCATAAATGTCGTTGATATTAGTACCAAGATGCACCTGTTCATACTGAGGCTAATAAATGTTTGATTAGCTTATGTTTAAATCGGGACACTTAGAATCTCGTGCATTTTCATAACTTTATTGTATAAAAAATTTCCTTTGATATAAATGAAATATGTAGGTTTATAATCTATTGTACTTTGGAAAGTAGATCAATACTAGCTTGTGAACTGTGATAGTAAGCACGTGAAAAAATGATAGTTATGAGCAAATGGGGATATAGAAATTTCCTTTACCTCGAAAGAGCAATATTTTATAGTTTTTTTATTAGAGAATTACGAAAAATCATATCAAAATTTATTATTATTTTTTATAAATGAAATAAGTTATATGTAAATTTACAATCATGTATTAAAAAAACATGAATTATAAGAACCAGTATGTAATTTCCTAATTGAATAACATAAATAGCGTCTGTAGCTCAGTGGATAGAGCGTCTGTTTCCTAAGCAGAAGGTCGTAGGTTCGACCCCTACCTGACGCGATTACTTTATATTTTTACATAAATTAATTTTTTTACACAACTTTTGTCGATTTATTCTATTATAATAAGTCAACCGTAAAAAAAAAAAAATACTTTTGAGACCGTCAAACTGCTTCAATTTTTTAGAAAAAACTCCCAAAACTTGTAATAACTACACACATGTGAAATTTTGTAAATACTTTTAAAATTTGAAAAAAAAACTGGCTAACTATTTAATTAAAAAAAAAAAACACTCAATCATTGGACAAAGCACACAAGGTGTGACTATATTTACGAGTTTTTTTCTGAAATGGTACAGTGACCAAAATCATTTCCCAGAATGGGCTACCTTTATGTAATATTCCCAAAATGGTCTACTTTCGAAAAACGACCGATCGAAATGAATAAAACGACCGGTCGTTTTTATCATTAACTCTCTGGAACAATTTGGACCAAAAACGATCGGTCGTTATGTACATTACGATCGGTCGTTTTTCAGACAAAAAACGATCGGTCGTTTTATCATAGCGATCGGTCGTTTTTTGTGTTGTGCTCATTGGAAGAATTTCTACTTAAAACGATCGGTCGTTTTATAGTAGCGATCGGTCGTTTTTAAGGTCTGTGGAAATGAGATGAGTTTTTTAAGTACAAGTATTTCCGAAAAACGACCGATCGAAATGTACGTAACGACCGATCGTTTTTGTCTGAAAAACGACCGGTCGTATTGTCCAATTCGACCGATCGTTTATTGTCCAAATTGTTCCAGAGAGTTCAATAATAAAACGACCGGTCGTTTTAGTCATTTCGATCGGTCGTTTTTCGAAAGTAGACCATTTTGGGAATATTTCTGAAAGGCAGCCCATTCTGGGCATTTATTCTACTGAAAAACCCATTTTGGCAAAAAACTCCTATATTTACTACTCTCTTCGTTCCTATTTAATTGTTTATTACGAAAATACGTGCAATTTTAATTAAAAACTGGCAAGAAGTAACTATTTAATTAAAAAAAGAAGAAGCACTCAATCATTGGACAACACACAAGGTGTGAATATATTTACTATTCCATCCGTTCCTATTTAATTATCCATTACGAAAGTACGTGCAATTTTTAAAAAAAAACTTGCAAGAAGTAACTATTTAATTAAAAAAAAACACTCAATCATTGGACAAAGCATACAAGGTGTGACTATATTTACTACTCCATCCGTTCCTATTTAATTGTCCATTTCGAAACTATGTGCAATTTTAACAGAGCAAGAACCTGTATCAAAATTATCGGAATGAAAATTTTCAAAAGTTGATCTTACGGTTTAAATGTTAAATTTTATAATTAGATTTTAAAAAAATTCATTTCGACAATTTTGATACAAGTTACACTACAAAATAATGTTTGATTTAGTGAGAATCAAAAGCTGTCACAAGCCTGTCGCTAATTTAAAAAGTTGTCATAAATCTGTCGCAAATTGACTAAACTGTCACAAAGCCGTCACAAAAACCGTCGCTAATAAGTTCATAACAACAAATACCGTCACTAATCCCGCCGCTATTTGGGTATTTTTTTGTAGTGTTATAAGCTGATCAAAATTGCACGTAGTTTCGTAGTAGACAATTAAATATAAACAGCTGATAATTTTTATATAAGACTAATTTTATGTCACTAAATGTTCCTCAATGACAATGATCCAACCAACTTAACAACTACCGAAAGAAAGTGAAGAAAGTAAACTTATTAATGAGACGTGCATTTACTCTTAATTAACTGTAGTATCTCAATTCAAGTATTTAAAAACTAAAAAAGAAATTTGTTGTATTTTTATTTTATTTGATCCACCAACTTTAATCTTTCTAAATTATCTAGAAAAAAGATGTAATGTTCCTTTCACGTAGCCTAGACTTTAAGAAATTAAGAAGATCATTTCATTATGAAGCAAGAACTAATGATTACTTTAAAAAATGGAAATATAAACTAAAATAGATCTGAAACTAACTATTAATAAAACAATTAAACTGTTACTTGACTTAGATATTATGCTTCCATTATTTACGGGCAAAACTCGTAAATATTTAAACGCTTAGAAAAAAATAGATGTTATTTCACAAACTATATCGTAAATCGTAATTAAGTGGCGGTATTTTTTATAAATCATTCAGGAAGCCAAACATAACCGGTATTATAAAATTATGTAAGAAATTAAATTTTGTACCTTTTTCCCATAGCGGAAGAGCCAAGTCACACGACCCGATAGGCAATGAGATCTTTTGTTCTAATCGATCAACTCCGGGCTCGAATAACCACCACTCCCCTTCCTTTCTCACCAAATCATCACATCTAAAGATTTCCATCATAGGCCTACACTTGCTCAAAAACACCACTTTGATCTTCCCATTTAACCCCTTTTTTCCGTTTTTCACAATCAAATTTGCAACTATCAAATGTATCTGTAGCCTAAACACATCCCTTCCCCACCCTTGTTTTGGAAACTCGCATGGCAATTTAGCAATAATAATATCCATGTTCTCGTAATTTTCGAATAATGGCATATGGATTTCAGGGCAAGATGGTCCTTTGTACTCTTCTTCTTCGTCAATCCATTCGGGAAATAAGTCCTTCCACTCAAACAATTCCGAAACTTTTTCAAATTGAACTTTTATGGTTTTTCCATGAGTTTCCCAATCGCTCATGTCTTCTCCATCCATGTTCACCATTCCTATCTTCAAATTATTTCCCATTTCATTCAAAAAGCTAGGATTTTTTCTCCTCCCTAATTTGCTTTCTAACATTGCCTTCATCTTGATACCTTGGTCCTCCTAGAAAATATTTCAATATTTAATAAAATGGGTTAAGATGTGTTCAAGTAGGAAAATATTCAAATTTTGAAAAAAAATCTGTAATCGATTTTCATCGTAGTTCAGAAGAAATAAGCAAAAACTGTATGTGAATTTATTTGACAAAAAAAAAGTCAATGTTAGCTTCTCAATTTCCATAATGCTGGCAAAAAGGACCAAGTAAGATTCAAAAGCACATGAACTTGATTTATTAATAGTCCCCTAGTTACTAAAATACCAATATGAAAAAAAAGTCATGAACAGCTTGCATCATGACTTGAATGTGGTTACAAGAAGATTGCAGTTTTGCCCTGGTAATTTAAAAAAACACCAATTATAGAACACAAAAGGTCTGAAACTAACCATATAAGTGCTACTGAAAATTTGATCTGAAATCAACAATTGCTTCTTATAATAACAAATATGCATGATACTATTTGAGGACACATTTGCTATATTTCCTAAATATAAGAAAATAAAAATCGAGTTATAAGCTCACCTCACCTTGTGATGGCACTCGCGAAATGAGCATCTAACAAATGATGTTGCACTTTCACGGTAGGTTGAAGAAGACGATGGACGAAGAAGAAGAACTGCGTAAATCACAAGAAAGCAAGCTAGAAAAACAAGGTTAATTCTTATAACCACAGCCTTTGAGGAAATAGCCTTCATCATTGACATCTTTTGAAAACCAATCTTGAAAACCTCTCCCAATAGACCTTATATAGCCTTTATAAACAAATGGGGCTGATAAGTACTTCTCAACTTTGCCTTCTATAAGAACATTTGATTTTCAAGTGTAATCTTTATTAATTGTGATGATAAATCTAATTATATTAAAGTAGGGATTTGGTTGTAGTGGTTAGAAGATGATGTATACTATATATATATGTATGCCAAATGGGAGTGAAATTAAAGATAAGTAACAAGGCACCATGTGTCACTTTTCCTTGGCTTGGGTTCTCCTTCTCTTTAAGACAAGTTAAAGAAATTTAACTTTTTATTTGTTTATTGGTACCAAATATTTTAGCTTAACTTTCGAATTCAATAAACTCTTGGTCAGTTGGTCTCTTGCCATATCAATCAGGTCGAGGGTGACCCAAAAAAGGGAAATTTAAGTTTGTTAAAACTTAAAAATGGATCAACTTTAATATATGGCGAGTTTACATGCATGCATGAATTCATGGATAATGTATAAAACAACTCAACTGTATACTATTTTCAAAATAAACTATAAGTTTGAACAAAATTACAAATAAATCTAAGAAGCGTATAAGTAAGAAAGAATTCATGTAGTCAACTAGTCATGTAGATGCACTAATATATATACTAATTTTTCAAAAGATTTTAATGAAAAATAATATGCCACAGTTATGTGAGAACTGTCAGTAATAATTGAACGAGAGAAACAGTGAAGATATGTAAATATGTTAAAAGTCCAATAATACTTAGCAAGAATATTTTGATATATATGCAGGGGTACGTGGAATGGTCAAATTTTGATTATTGATAATTTAATTAGGGATCATAGACTAATAATGAAAAACTCTGTCAAGGCAAACAACTCCTCAGGCTACAGTTGCTTTGTCAATTCATGTATGCACAAAGCTGTCATGATTAGCTAACAATATTCTGAATCTAAAAAATTTCATCTACACAAATTTTCCTCCATATTGTATTTTGTGTGTTATGGTCTCCTCACTAGTCAATCTGGTTCTTAATTATTAATTTTCTTTTCTTGATTTTTCATAATTTACTAGGATAATGTAGTGTGAAACTATCAGAGGAGAGTTGATTAATTAGGTAAAATATCACACCTCACCAAACCTTTGCAAAAATGCTTTTATTTGCAGCACCGTATTCATTATTTATGGTGAACGATCACTATACATTTGCAACTTAGTTTTATTGACTCTACTTTATGATCGGACTAGTAGTACCAATGATCTGTCATTGTAACAGTCAAATTACAGACTTAAACAATATTTTGCGAATTAATCAAGTGTAAACCTTCCTAGAAGTGCTAACAAAGTGATCCGTTCATGAAAATCATCTTCGGTTTTGTGAGAGCTCGGCTTGTGTTCGTTTACTACTAAAAATAACAAACAAGAATATATCGTTCATTTGATACAAGATAGGGTCATATGATCGTGACCTTATTCCGCCTGTTAAGCTTGGTATGTATTTCTTAAAATATATATATATATGAGTTTTAAAACTTTTTGGTTAAAATTTAATAAATTTTGGAAGTTAGGGGTATTTGTGATATAATCGTGAAGAAATAGTTCAATACTTCTATTTGCAAATGTAGCATGTACAAATATACGAAATCTAAGAACGTTTCCTTCGTAATGAATATTACAAAGTAGTAAGAAATCTAATGTGTCAAAACATGATTAATGTAGATTTACCGACACAACCAAGATTATACTGAATTCGTGAAAATCTCGTGTTCAATTCGTAATTAATCGTTCGGTTCATTATCATTTGTGATAAATGAGCACGATAAGTTTTTTAGCAAAAGAAAATGTTCAAACAGAGCTATGTTTGTTTCATTTGCGTTTCGTTAACATCGGTCCTAAACCTTGCACATTCCTTAATAGCCGTCTAATCAAACTAAGCCAAGTTAGTTTTATTGTTTGTTTTACAAACAGCCATAGTTTACTCTATTTAGTACGAATAATTTTACATATATGGTCTACAGAATAAATGAATTATAACAGAAAAACACGATAGACTAGTTTGTCACATGAATATAAAACAAGTACGACCAATCAATCTACTGTATTTAAGTATTGGGGAAAATTGTTAAAATTGTACACAATCTATTACCTTTTAATGATTTAGTATCCAGTCTAACGCATTTTCTAAATTGGTATCCAATCTATACATTTCGCTCTAATTTGGTACCCAACCTAACACTTTTTTCTAATTTGGTACATAATCTAACATTTTTTTCTAATTTGGTATCCAACCTATGCGTTAGAAACCGATGATCGAAGACAGATTGAGTCTCTTAATTGGACTGTATACGTATAAGTTGGGTAGCAAATTAGAGCGATACGTATATGTTATGTACCAAATTAGAAAAATGGTTAGATTGGATACCAAATTAGAACGAAATGTATAAGTTGAGTACCAAATTAGAAAATGTGTTAGGTTAGCTAACAAATCACTAAAAACTGATAGGTTATGTATCATTTTAACATTTTTATGTTTAAGTATTTAACAACCAATCGTATTTACTTTGTTCTTTTCTGTTGGTTTTAACTCCTAACCCGGTGCCTTTAACTTTGCATCTTTGAATTTTCAAAAGGTTATTATTTATTAATCAATCACCATATGGTATTGTTGAACATAGAGTTCAATAATGATTTTGATTATTACTTTGATTATGCGTTTAATGATTTTACGATTTCGATGATATAATGCTTGTCTTGTCCAAAAATAGAAAACGTATATTTCAGGTCTTTAAATGATAGAGCATTCGATAACGAAGCCATAGGTTCAAGCGGAACCAAAATCGGAGCTAAAACGAAGGAGTTATGAGCATTCGAAGATTTACGGGACCAGGATTACAGTCGACCGATCGACTGTACAAAAACGACCGATCGTTTTTGATCAAATTTCTTCCAGTGAGTCCAGTATAAAAACGACCGATCGTTTTCAGAAAACGACCGATCGTCTGTCTGAAAACGACCGATCGTCTGTAGAAAACGACCGATCGTTTTCTGCAGTTTTCGAAAACAGCTTTTCAGCAATTTCTGGAAAATAGCTGTTAAAACCTTTCAACGGTCATAACCCAGAAAAACAGACTTTGCTGTGATATATACCACCTCAAATCTCTCTCCAAACTCACCAAGCTTAACCAATCAATCATCCAAATACCTCTTTCAATAAAAACCCAATTTATCACCATTTTGGTGAAAATATTCGAGAAAGAGGAAATCAAAGAAGAAAGCGACTCAAGCTCGATCAACAACCAAGACTCACCAATTAGCTTATTTAGAAGCAAATAGAATAGTGAGTGTAGTTACATTTTTGTAACAAAATTGTATCGAGTGTTTTATAAACTCATTTTTGTGAGCGAGTGATCGGGTAGAGGCTTTGTAAGCGAGTTGCTTAAAAGCTCTAGGTCTTTTCATTTCGGGACACTCATAAAGTGAGGGGGAGCTTAATCGGTTGATTAGCTCGATAGGATTTGTAATAATCCGCAAGGAAATTTTTAGTGAAATACTCGGTAGTACCGAGGAGAGGACGTAGGCCGTTTGCCGAACCTCTATAAAATCACGGTGTCATTTTCTTTCCTTGCTTTTACTTTCCGCAAATATATTATTGCTTAGTTTATTGCTTGCGTTTAGTAATTCTATCAATTCTTTATCTTTTGTTAAACGCAATAAGCTTAAATTTGCATAAGTTGGGTGTTAGTTGCAGTTAGGTTTTAATTAGGCGAAAAGCGCCAAAAACCTTATTCACCCCCCCTCTAAGGTTTAGCCGCACACGGGCCAACAATTGGTATCAGAGCCGAGGCTCTTGCATATAGGAATCTAACGATTCTAGAGTTAAGATCCCGATGGCTAACTTCCTTAATTTCACTTCCGGCATAGCTTTATCCCCCAATACTCCACCTTATTTCGATGGGATAAACTATAGTTATTGGAAAGATAGGATGAGCATTTTCCTACAAAGCTACAATGTCAATCTTTGGAAGATTATTAAAGTAGGATATTCCGCTCCTAAATCCGAAAATAGTGAGAATCCAATCCCCGTAGAGGACCTTGATAACGCTCAACTAGAAGCCTACTCTACGAACGCTAAAGCGATGTATGCTATTGTTTGTGCCGTTTCCCCTAACGAGTACAACAAAATTTCCGCTTGTAAAACCGCTAAGGGCATGTGGGATAAGTTAGTAGTTATGCATGAAGGGACTAACCAAGTTAAGGAGTGCAAACTCCAAATTCTAGTGCACGATTACGAACTTTTTAGGATGAGCGAGGGTGAAACTATTTCCGATATGCTTGCTAGATTTACTACTATTACTAACGGATTAACATCTCTTGGTAAGCATTTATCTTGTAAGGAAATGGTCTCAAAGGTGATTCGGAGCTTACCGAAAGAATGGGAACCAAAGGTCACCGCAATTCAAGAGGCGCACGACATGAACACCTACTCTCTTGATGCTTTGACGGGTTCACTCATTACACACGAGATCACCCTCAATAGTCACAAGCCTATCTCGAAAAAGAGGGAGATAGCTTTCAAAGGAACGACTTGTGACGAAAGCAATGAGCTATCCGAGGACGACGAAAATTCAATGGAAATCATTCGAATCGTCAAGGAAGTCCTAAAGCTAAAGGACCAACGCAAACATAAAGGTAAATCGTCAAATAATTCAATTTATTCTAACGATTTTGTTTGCTATACATGTGGCAAGGAAGGACACATGGCGAGAGATTGCGCCAAGAATCGCAAGAGCAAAGGCAAGAAGAAGAAATCCGCGTCAAGCTCTAGCGATAGCTCCGACCAAGATGAAGTCGCGCATCTTGGTTGCTATATGGCCATGGAAGACACAAATGAGCCCAACAAATCGTCTTCAAGCGAAAGTGACCACTCAAGCGAAAGTGACAACGATGAGGTAAAAGAATTCTCTCATGATGAACTTATTCATATGTGTGGAATTTATTCCGAAAAATTTCCTAAGCTTGTAGAGAAGGTCAAATCTCTTAAAAGGATAAATTCTTCTCTCAATGAAGAAATAAGATCCTTGACAAGAGATAAAAATGAAAATGAGTCTATTCCGAAATCGTCATTTTCTTTAAGTGATATAGATGACGAAAAGGAAGACTTGAAAGAAAAAAACAATGATCTCATTATTCAAAACGAGTCTTTACAAACCGAGATCAATTTTCTTAAAAATGAGATGTCTAGACTTGCTAAAACTCTTTCAAAACCATCTTCTTTAGATTGCGATTTATTAGAAAATTTTGAAGAGTTAAAAGATGCTTTCGATAAAGTTAAAAGCAAAAACAAGGTTTTAAGTTCTCATGCTTTTAACTTAAATGACAAGGTCAAGGTTTTAGAAACCGAGAATGAATCGTTGAAAACTAAAAACAACGATCTTGTCATTTCCATTGAAAAACTTAATTTAACAATTTCAAAGTTTTCTAAAGGTAAAACCGTTTTAGATAACATTTTGAGTTGTCAAAAAGATGTCAATGATAAGAGCGGTATAGGTTTTGATTGCATTGGCTCTACTTCTAACAAACCCCGCTTCGTTAAAGCCTCTAATATTTCAAAAACTCCTATTCCACCTAAACAAGAGGTTGTTTTTCCTAAAAGGAGTACTTCCAAGATTTTTCAAAAATCTTTTAATGATAGGAAGGGTATAGGTTTTAAAACCAAAATGGATACTCCGAAAAACCTTTCTAGAACTACGTATAACTATCGTTATACTAAAAAGTCTAAGCATTGTGTGCATTGTAGTAGAAATGAGCATATTTCTTCTAGATGCCCTTATCGTTTCCATGTTAGTAGAAGCGATTTGAAATGGGTAGTAAAGACCCGAGCCACTAACAATGTCGGACCCAAAAGAAATTGGGTACCAAAGGACAAAATTTGTGTTGTAGGTATCTCCATCCAAAAGGAGAAAATCAACAAGTGGTTGGCAACGCCGACAAAAGCCGTGGAAGTCAAGAAGATCGACTCCACCATCAAGGATGAAGTGCCATTAATCGACAAAGGTGGAAGGCATACCAACAAGTGGTACCACCTATTTGGAATCGGCAACGCTCAATGCAAATGCCATTAGCGAGCGGACTCGACTCCACATCACATATTCGGTATACTCTAATCTATAATATCTACATATATGTGATTAGTTGGGTCGGGTATATGCATCATATTTCCATTTTTCATATTTTGGTTTTTCTTTAAAAACCCTTCACAAAACCCCATATTTTTTGATTGCATTTTGATAATGCCAAAGGGGGAGAAAAATGATATATTTTGGTGTAAATGCGTTTTGTTAAAATGGAGGAGACATTTTTCTTGTATCTTGTAAAATCATCATTAGTTTGTCATAATCAAAATGGGGGAGATTGTTGAACATAGAGTTCAATAATGATTTTGATTATTACTTTGATTATGCGTTTAATGATTTTACGATTTCGATGATATAATGCTTGTCTTGTCCAAAAATAGAAAACGTATATTTCAGGTCTTTAAATGATAGAGCATTCGATAACGAAGCCATAGGTTCAAGCGGAACCAAAATCGGAGCTAAAACGAAGGAGTTATGAGCATTCGAAGATTTACGGGACCAGGATTACAGTCGACCGATCGACTGTACAAAAACGACCGATCGTTTTTGATCAAATTTCTTCCAGTGAGTCCAGTATAAAAACGACCGATCGTTTTCAGAAAACGACCGATCGTCTGTCTGAAAACGACCGATCGTCTGTAGAAAACGACCGATCGTTTTCTGCAGTTTTCGAAAACAGCTTTTCAGCAATTTCTGGAAAATAGCTGTTAAAACCTTTCAACGGTCATAACCCAGAAAAACAGACTTTGCTGTGATATATACCACCTCAAATCTCTCTCCAAACTCACCAAGCTTAACCAATCAATCATCCAAATACCTCTTTCAATAAAAACCCAATTTATCACCATTTTGGTGAAAATATTCGAGAAAGAGGAAATCAAAGAAGAAAGCGACTCAAGCTCGATCAACAACCAAGACTCACCAATTAGCTTATTTAGAAGCAAATAGAATAGTGAGTGTAGTTACATTTTTGTAACAAAATTGTATCGAGTGTTTTATAAACTCATTTTTGTGAGCGAGTGATCGGGTAGAGGCTTTGTAAGCGAGTTGCTTAAAAGCTCTAGGTCTTTTCATTTCGGGACACTCATAAAGTGAGGGGGAGCTTAATCGGTTGATTAGCTCGATAGGATTTGTAATAATCCGCAAGGAAATTTTTAGTGAAATACTCGGTAGTACCGAGGAGAGGACGTAGGCCGTTTGCCGAACCTCTATAAAATCACGGTGTCATTTTCTTTCCTTGCTTTTACTTTCCGCAAATATATTATTGCTTAGTTTATTGCTTGCGTTTAGTAATTCTATCAATTCTTTATCTTTTGTTAAACGCAATAAGCTTAAATTTGCATAAGTTGGGTGTTAGTTGCAGTTAGGTTTTAATTAGGCGAAAAGCGCCAAAAACCTTATTCACCCCCCCTCTAAGGTTTAGCCGCACACGGACCAACAGGTATCCTAACAAAGGAACTTGTCACAAAAAAAACGTCTTGAAATATATATACGAGTTTTAAAAAAAATTGGTTAAATTTAATAAAAATTGGAAGATTAAGGGTATTTGATATAAATATAATCGTGAAGAAATGGGTCAATACTGCTATCTGCAAATGTAGCATGTACAAATATACGAAATCTAAGAACTTTTCTTCGGTACGCATTTTTAATATTACAAAGTAGACAACCAATCGACTTCACTTTTTTTCATTTTCAGTTGGTTCCAACTCCTAACTTACTTTGCATCTTTGAATTTGAAAAAAGGTTATTAATCAATCACCATATAGGGTGGCCTGATAGTCCATGATCTAAGTGGTGGCCATCGGAGGTCACGACACTTTCGAGCTGAATAATATTTTTTTAAAAAAACTACATGTATTTTTAATATATTTTATTGAAATTAATATTTTGGCACACTCAATATTTTTTTTACTCGTGCCCATTGGCTTCCTCCATGCACACTGCGAATAAAAAAAAATAAGTTTACTTTCTTTATTTTTGTGTGAAAATCTTTTTGCATGGATATTTTAAGATAGAATCTAGAGCCAATTCGGTTCCACTCCATATATGTCCCTCACCCTCAATTTCTTTAAGTTATAAAGTTTCCCATTTGTGGTCCAAAAATATAAGCACTACAAATAATATAATTATTATTTAATAAGCAAATTAATAATTATATTCTTGCAAAAAGGTTTTGGAAAACATTGTTTTAGGAAGAATATCACATTGATGAAACTTAATTATAATTTTAGTGGAGATGACACGTAAGTACAACTAAAAAAAATAATCAAATAGCGACGGGATTAGTGACGGGATTTTTTGTTACGAACTTATTAGCGACGGTTTTTGGAACGAATTTGTGACAGTTTAGTCAATTTGCGATAGATTTGTGACAGGTTTTTAAATTATTGACAGACTTGTGACAGGTTTTGACTCTCAATAAATCAAACATTATTTTGTATTGCACATCGAGTAAAACTATAACTAAAACTAAAACTTTAAATATTTTCTTGGCAAAACTAAAATTCTACTAAAGAAACACAGAAACATAGCTTCATCATTCTATCTATATATTGGTGACTAACGTTTTGGTAAAATTTGAAAAGTTTAGCATTTCGTAATTTTCCTACGTTTTATATAAACCAACTTTGTTTTCGGTGCAAAATATCCGTAATTGTTAAAATTCTGATTTTATTCCATTCAATAAAATGGGTCTACTTTATAAGTGCTCGAATTTGATACGGCAATGGATAATATAGTGTATACGTAACCTTTAGACCACTTTATTTTGATTCTATTCCAATTTTTGCTTTTGCCAATATAAATTGACAATCCTTCTAACAATATTTATTGTGTCTTAAATTGCTTATATTCCATCGCTAGACTATTATATACACACATACATATATAATGGCGTTTACGAGCTGCTATGGAGGCCGTGACATCTCAAGCGATGGGAATCGTGAGATGACCATAGAGGAGTTTAAGCAGTGGCTTAAAACATTTGATTACGATAACGATCATAGAATAAGCCGAGAAGAGCTTCAAGACGCTGTTAGATACACCGGTGGATGGTTTTCGGGTAAAAAGAGTAGGTTGGGAATTAGATCAGCCGACAAAAATGGAAACGGTTTTGTTGATGAAACTGAAATCAACAAGCTCAAAGACTTTGCACAGAAGCACTTGGGTGTCAAAATTGTTGCATAAATAACCTTTCACTATGTGCAAATTCTGTTATTTCTCTTCGGTTTTTCGTTTTTTCGTTTTTTCTTCAAGTTGTGTGACTTTTTGTGGTGCATGTAACTCTCTATGGATCTCCAAACTCTATTTTACATGATTAATAAACACCATTCTTCTTTTCTGAAAACATATAAATTGTTGTAATCATACTTTCGTTTTTGATAATAAATTTGTATCTCCATAAGGTAATAAACCTGTCCATCTGCTAACAATATTAGTTTGAGTTTTTAAATGAATAAATTTCAGATAAGATTATTTTCGTTTGAAAGATAAAGCCATGTTGATATTATAATTCTCATTTGAACCATTGCAGTTACTATTCGTGTTGTTAACTACTGTTTTCTACTCTTTCTAATTCAGTATGAATCTCTTTAAATAAGTTAAACCAAGGTTTTAAATAGCGTTATCGCTAGTGTTGTTACATAGCGTTTTACGGTGTATTTTTTTTTTTGCCTAAATATGCAAGAATATATAATAATAAAAGATATAATGTATAGTTATATTGGGTAATGATGATAAAAAATCGGAAAAAAAAAAGTTGTTGTAGGTGAGTTTCAAAACTTGGGTCTGCTGGAAAATAATGGATTGTCACAATGATCTAAACTACACACTTTTATTAAAATTACACAACATATATTAATTATTTAGATCCGTTGTTTTTTTTCCTAACTCGCTATTTATCTTTTTTGTCTAAAATTTCGTTTTTTTTTGCGCTTTTGGTCCCAATAGCGCGAATTTAACGCTTTTACACCCAAATAACATTTTAGCATAGGCAATTTTTTTTCGAAAAACGTTATATCGCGAACTGTTACGCAATACTGCTCTAACCTCAGCACCAACTAAGCGCATCCTAAGTACATGAAATGCTTGTCTTTCCATATCTTGAGCACCCATACATAGAATGATAATAATACACTGCAAAACCAAACCTTGCACAAACAGTAGCAGAGTAGCAACCCCCATGTTGACCAGCACCAGTCTCAGCCATGATACCTTCTTTCCCCGCAAGCGCTTAGCCGCTAGCTAAGCTTGAGCTGCATCATTGTTAGTTTTGTTAACACCTGCAAATCTCTAAAAGTATCTTGCGCAATCCAAATGGAGAGCAAACCGCTACAGATGAGACCCGACTCGTTCGGACGGTTCAGTAAGTATGGGGGAAAATACGTACCGGAAAACCCTGATGCACGCTCTTACTCAACTCGAATCCGCTTTCGACGCTCTCGCTAATGATCATCTTTTCAGGAAGAACTGGCCGGTATATTATTAAAAGATTATGTCGGCAACGAGACCCCTCTCTATTTTGCAGAGCGTCTTACCGAGCACTATAAACGATCCAATGGTGAAGGTCCTTTGATTTATCTCAAGAGAGAAGATCTCAACCATACAGGTGCTCACAAAATTAACAATGATGTAGCTCAAGCTTGTGATGTGGCATCTTTATTTCAATGTGGATGTCCCGGAATGGACTTCTCTAACCTCAGCACCATGTAAGTGCATCCTAAATGGTGGCGTCTTTATACAGTCATGATAATCTGAATCCAGTCTGAGACTTGTACTACTGAAGTACGAGTCGTAGTTCTGAAATACGACTCGTAATTCTGAAGTACGAGATTGATTTAGAAAAGTCAACCGTTTAAAAAAAAGTCAAGTTTCGTACTTCAGAACTACGATTCGTACTTCAGAACTACGACTCGTACTTTAGAAGTACAAGTCTCAAACTGTATTCAGATTATGGTGACCGTATAAAGACACCACCATCCTAAATACATGAAACGCTTGTCTTTCCATATCTTGAGCACCCATAAATCGAATGATAATACACTGCACAACCAAACCTTGCACAAACTGTAGCAGAGTAGCAACCCCCATGTTGACCAGCACCAGTCTCAGCCATGATACGTTCTTTCCCCTCAAGCGCTTGGCCGCTAGCTAAGCTTGAGCTACATCATTGTTAATTTTGTGAGCACCTGTATGGTTGAGATCTTCTCTCTTGAAATAAATCAAAGGACCTTCACCATTGGATCGTTTATAGTGCTCGGTAAGACGCTCTGCAGAATAGAGAGGGGTCTCTCTACCGACATAATCTTTTAATAATATACCGGCCAGTTCTTCCTGAAAAAGATGATCATTAGCGAGAGCGTGGAAAGCGGATTCGAGTTGAGTAAGAGCGTGCATCAGGGTTTTCCGGTACGTATTTTCCCCCATACTTACTGAACCGTTCGAACGAGTCGGGTCTCATCTGTAGCGGTTTGCTCTCCATCATGGGTTGCTACTCTGCTACTCTTTGTGCAAGTTTTGGTTTTGCACTGTATTTATTATCATTCTATATATGGCTGCTCAAGATATGGAAATACAAGCATTTTATGGAGTACTTAGTATGCGCTTACTTGGTGCTAAGTTTATTAATTTGTAATAGTTTTAGTTTTTTTATTTTATAAAATTTTATATATACCACGAACACGAGCTTAGACGAACCGAACAAAGTATTGTTTATGTTCAGTTCATTTAACAGACGAACACTATATTTTTGTTCATTATTATCTTTATTTATATAAATAAACGAATATGAACCGAATATTAACCGAGCATACCTAATAATATACATGCATTCCGATGTCAACAAGACTGACTAGTTCGTCCAACCGACTTTGTTCATACTTTTTTCTTTAAATTAGATGACCCAACTAAGATTCTATTAAAGCTCTGTTTCTTAGCAGAATAAAAATGTTAATTAGTAGTCTGCATATTAAGAAATCGGTCACAATTCAATATTAGGAGTGATTTATATTATTCAGTCCGCTGTCTAGAACGTTAAAACAACTTTACACAAATCCAGATTCGCTCAAATTCCAATTTGGTGTTTACAATGCTAAAGATTTAGAAACCAGTGGCGGAGCCAGAATTCAATTGGAGGGGCGTTAATTTTTTTTGTTAGTATAATAACAATAAACGGTATAAAAAACCCAAAAAAAACTGGAGTTTAAACCTTAGCTGACTTGTCCATTGATCTAAAAATTTAAAATTGATTTATTTTTGTTAGTATAATAACAATAAACGGTATAAAAAACCCAAAAAAACTGGAGTTTAAACCTTAGCTTGACTTGTCCATTGATCTAAAAATTTAAAATTGATTTATTTTTGTTAGTATAATAACAATAAACGGTATAAAAAACCCAAAAAAACTGCAGTTTAAACCTTAGCTGACTTGTCCATTCATTTAAAAATTTAAAATTGATTTATTTTTGTTAGTATAATAACAATAAACGGTATAAAAAACCAAAAAAACTTAGCTGATTTTTCCATTGATCTAAAAATTTAAAACGATATAGAAAAATTGACTACAAATACGAATTTATTAGTTTAAACTTTGTTGTAATATGACTATAAAACTAAACAAAAATATTTATTTATAAAATCTTGTAATAGTAACTTAAAGATGCAATTAATTAATAGAGACTAGGGAGCTTGTGGCATAAAAACTTTACGTTTACTCTTTGAACAAGTTATTATTTGTTTATTTGAGAGTTATTAATGTATAAAAAGTTAAATCTCCGAATTTTTCTATATAAAAAATAATAATTAATTTTTTTAGGGTGACGGTGGCACCACCTTAACCCCTGGTTCCGCCTCTATTAGTAACATTGCATGTTTTGCCTCGGAACCAAACCACATACGTATAATTTAAAATCGAACCAATTAGGATCAAACGGTATGGTTCAATTCCATTTCGCATTTTTTCTTACAATACCGTTAGTTACCATCTGGTGAATTTGTACCGAGATTGAACGATTTTTCCGAGAATAATCTGGAAAAAGAGATGGGAGATATCTCCCTAAAGTTGAAAATATGCTCTCGTACAATTACCATTCAATTTAAAGTAGGTACTTGATAAGGATTCGTTTTAATCCTTTCATATTTTAGTTGGTTTAAAAGTCTACCAAAATTTGTCTAATTAACTTGATTTAAAATTTTCAAAAGGAAAGAAGCCATACCAATGAATGAAGAGTAGTAATAAACTGACTGTTTTACTAGTACTTCAGTTTTCTTTTTAATTAATAAGGCGGTTGTTCTTAAATGAAGATAAAAATTAAACATATCTTTACTAAAAGTTGGAGTGGTAACTGATAAAGACAATCAAAAAATGAAAAAGTTGCCCATCCAAATACACTACAACATATAAAGGGGCAATAATTAACAATCAGTACTGCAGATTATTAGCCTTGTATACCAACCAAATATAACAGAAAGATTTAACAGAGGGCAAAGACTGTAGTCACTATATAGCTATATATACTGATCGTTGTCGAAAATTGGTTAATCAAATGAGATTATACATCAACTGTAATGTCTACCTCATCAAGAGCAAAATATTACCAACATATAAAAAAGGTTTTTGCTACATGCAGACAACATTGCACTTTCAGTGAGTAATTACAATAAACAAATATACATACAAATGACTTGTTCGGAGTTCATGAGCATAATTTACCTCGGAGATCAATAAATATCAACTGATGTCTTGGTAATGCCACGCGGTTTTTCTCCTCCTATCTGTCAAATTTCCCAAGATTGGTTAATTTGAATCCAAAGAATTAACGATATGCAAAAGTCAAATTTGATGTTGAAAATTATATATTGTAGGGAGAAATGTTTTTTTCTGGGAAGTAAAAGTCTCATCCTTAAAAGTTAGGACTATTCTTAATCATTTTACTTTAAATTTTGGTCAGCCTTAAATTCGTATATTCACGTGTTATCTTCATCTTTCTCGAGGGTACCAAACTCGATTATACAGAAAAATATAACTGCGCTTTTTAACAAGTGAACCCAAGATTCGGAAAGTATAGCTACAATCAGCATCAAGTAGTCCATTGAATGGAGCATTTCTCAAAATCACTTTGTTTCTCTTTTCCATCTTAAATTGTGCCAAAGTACATCAATGTAAGTAATTACCCGAATAAGTCCAGGTAGCTAGTTGTATCCTAATGACCCAATTTTTTTAAGAAAATACTCTCTAATAAGCTCAAATCTTCACACATCGATAGGTGGAGGAGGTAATTTCCAGAAATTCCATGAATTATAATCCTCCTGAAGATGAAAAGAGTTTCAGTCAGATTAAAAATCGAAAGGGCAACAAAAAGGGTGGCATCATTTTCAAATAGTAAAAACGCATATTTCATCAATCTGCATATCAAATGTATGGATACTTAAACTCCAATTTGAACTCTGTATGCATATAATGGGGTTTTCATTGCAACTTGAAATAACATTAGCATACTTTTTTGCGGAACTGAAAAGTATATTTCAGAGTTTTATCATATGTACTATGCAAAGCAGAAAAACACGAATAATGAACATATTTATACAGTAATGTAAATTCGAAAAAGTAAAAGGGCAAGCCCGGTGCTAAAGCTCTCGCTATGCACGAAGTTTGGGGAGGGGCCGGTCAACTTTGAGCCTAACATAGACAGCCTTCCCTTGCATTTCTACAAGAGGCTGCTTTCACGACTCGAACCCGTGACCTCCAACTCAAATGACAGCAACTTACTGTTGCGCCAAGGCTCGCCCTCAAATTCGAAAAAGTATTATTGGAAGAAATATCGAAGTCTAAAACTCAATATACTTTTGTAGCTTTTGTGAGTATCTTTCACTTAAACCAACAAGCAAGACCACTGCAACATCAAAGCTGATGGCCCTTTTTTTTTCTTCATTTTTTGCTCCTTTTACAAGCTTAAACTGCCTACTAAACATTCTATGCATAAAAACAAGAAGTGAAAAATATAAATTTATCATTCATGAAACAAATAACAAAAAAGAAACCTGCTCGGATGAAGACATGGGTGGGAACATGTCATGAACAAGAGCTTTCAGTGATGTATATGATTTTCTGTCAACACGTCGGTTCACAACAACCTCACCCTGCAAATTCAAAGCCAGAAAAAACCACTTATTTAATTAAAAGAGACACCGCAAACACACACACTGAAGCAGTAAGGACTACTTAAATAGAACAATATGAAGTTAAATTTGAAATTACCTTAGGATTGATTATGAAGATTTTTCCTTTTGGAATCCCAACCTTAAGGTAGCTAACCTCGTCTGTGTCTCTATTTCCAAAACCAGCATAAAATGGGCTGCGGTCAGATGGAAATAATGCCTTGATATCCTGAATAAAAAAAGTGAAATGAACTTCACAAATCCAACTCGTCCTAAAACATTTACACAAATATATATAATACATAAAAGGTGAACCGACCTCTAAGCATGCGATTTTGAATTCATGTGGAGCTCTTCTAATAACTGCAAATAAGAATATCAGAAGAAATCACAATCTCTGAGAACAGAAAAAATACCCAAAAACAAAACTAAGCAAATACTACTCAACTTCCTGGGAACTCCGGAAATGAAGGACAAAAAATGATCAAAAGAGGCTCTAAGACCAATGTAAGTAATGCAATCACACATCACGACTTCATCTGGTGGAAGGAGATAATTTTAGGAGAAAAGAAAGCATTTATTTGCATTTAACGCTTTCCCACCTGAAATCCTTACACCAAAGGCTCTAACTTTGCCTCGCTTAATTTATTTATTTTTGAAAAAAAAACATTTTTTAAAAACCAACATGATACTAAACTTATTCGAGCGACTTAAACATAACCATCGTATCATCAGAAACATACACAGTATCAGTGGGGTTATATTACCGATATACAAAATTATTTAGCAATTATTGAGTGAGTCGGAAAGAATTTTGGAAAAGAGAGGTATACGCCAAATACCTTCTCTGAACAAGGAGGGGAAAAGTCCGTCAGGGGAAATGACAACAGGGCCATTTGGTAAAGCCTTCCCATCCTACAGATGCAATAAAATAAATCATTTTGATTTTTAAGCGAATTCTATATTCTTTGTCATGTGAAAATCAAGATAAGATATAACAATGTACATATCATATGAGAATAGGATAACATACTGAATATTCAGATTGAGAACACTTTTTTGAAGTACCTGCGTAAGGTTACATAAAAATTGTCTCGTATGATAGGCCTGTGAAATTGCCCGAGCACTTAAAAAGAGCAACTGATACCCATTTTCCTACACGATTAAAATTCAAATGATTAAGCTCTGAGATTGAGTTTTTCAGAAGTAGAGAACAAGATATATGGAATGCAGAGAGAATATGCATAACAAAATATGCAAATAAAGAAAAGGGCTTGGAATGATAGAAAAGCATATAAATAGTTTAAGGGACCTTAATAGCAGAAAATAGATGTGTAACACCAATATGAGACCAGTCCACTCCCACCATAGGCATGAATTGACCTAGCACGTCAGATCTGTAATAACAAGTGGAAATAAAAGTTAAAAACAAAATCAGATATGGCAAACTGAAAACTGGAAACTGTAGCAATTAATAAATAATAAATAAGTTTGAACACAGGTCGTGGATACCAAAGGGCAACAGTATTAGAATCGTACTGGAACAAAAAGCAACAGTTTTCAAATTATAGGGGAATGAATTTACAATTACTGTATATTTATTTTTGTTAGCGAGGAAGAACTGTCCCGGAATTTTAAGCTAACAAGAAAAGCAGACAGCAAGTGCTAAATTAATCATAGGTTGAGATAAAAACGAAATATAGCATAAACTCTTAACAAGTTAGACACAAGCCAGGGAAATTATCAGGATAAGAATCAAGACATCTCGATAAAAAGCCTATCTATAATATAAGCAGTTATCTCAAAAAGCATATTATGATAATATGTAAAGACTTAAGAGAGAGTTTATGTACAATTCTCAAGTGAAGTTTATTTAATAGACTTACTAGTAACGGATTCTAGGAGCATAACTTAAGTTGACATCAAACAACAATCTTTTGCAAAAACAAAGTTAATTGATGATTTCTTGGAATAGAAACTAATCAAATAAAAAGAATAGGAAATGTCACATTGTATACCAAGACATCAAAATTTAACAATTCGTACTAGTAGTTCACAATTTAGACGCTAGTCTGCATAAATCGAGCAACTAGGACGCCATACCACGAAAGATCAAACATTATAGACAAATCCACACAAAATCTAACTATTAAAATGCTATCATGATAGAACAATTAGTATAGAACGAGTGCTTTAACGTTAAAATTGTATAGTAGTTGTACTAATAGTTCGAGTTTGTGCACAAGAGTGATCGAACAACTAGTACAAAACTGGTGCTTTTGAGTTGAAATATTAACGCCGGAATACTGTCTTATTTAACGCCCATACACTAACTGTAGGATTTTATAGAATAGCGTATAATATTGTATAAATTGTTAAAAGTTGATGAATTGATGTACAAAGATAAATGTTTAAACAAATAAAAACCTTACTTTGTAATTGTGCCATCAACATCAGAAATGACGATCCTCGTGTCCCATTTCCATAAAAAGATCCTAGCATCAACTTGTTGTGGGCCCAACATTTGAGTCGAAAACGTAAAAGTTACTTTATTCACCCCATCCTTCAACTTCAAAGATGCTAGTTGTTCAGGGGTCGGAGTAAGTACTTTCACTTTCTTTGTTTTCTTCGCATCCGTTTTAAATTCATCTTTTTCCTCCTCGGTGCAAATTTTCTTTTCGTTGATCTCTTTTTCAAAGCTTTTCGAGGTTTGCATTTTGTCGGTGTTATTCATGCTTTTTGTTCTTCTAAAAGAAAAAGGCCAAACCCTCCACTTTCCATTGGAGATATCACTGGCTTTAAACTCATCACCTGTAAAAGGAAGTAATTAATTCTATTAAAAATGCAGGGAACTTCGTGGTAAAAAAGGGCAGACTCGTTGAGTAACCGGTTTTCAAGAAAAAAAGTTCAGTATTTTTTCCAAATTTTACACAAAACTTGTTATAATATACACCTTAAAATTAACAGTCTACACCTCATTTTTTATTGAGATCACTTCAACATAAACACATGTTAATGGTTTTGGAAACAGACTGATAGGTATTTAAGATTCCAATGGGTGTTTTCTTAGAAAAAAACTCGCATCATTTCAACAACTATCCAAGATTTAATGCTAAATAGACGATACATCGACATTTGATTCCTATAAGATTAAAAATTTACTAAATTAACAAGACTCTCTTGTTAGTTTACTTTAGAAGAAGCAAATGCCTGAAAAGTGACATCATACTCATGAATTCTTTACATAACATATATTTATGAAATGTACCTGAATAAACCCCACTTGTCTATTTTTAAAGATAAATGATTGGCAGCTAAATAGAACACAATAAACGAGTTAGAAAACCGGTAAAGAAATGTATTGTAATATACAACAAAGTACACTTACCAACTGGCAAATTGGGCGGTGCATTGTCGACATATATCGTTTGAGAACTCTCAGGACAGGGCTGAGCTACCTTATCATCTTTTTCAGCATCTTTAATACGACTAGATAAATCCTCTAAAGATGCATTTTTCTTCAAGGCTTCTAAATTTGAATCTAGAGAATGAGCTACTGGAAGTTGGTGAGTTTCTAAAACCACAACACTCATAGGAGGCCATATATTCGGTAAAGATTCGGCCTTTCTTTGAAAATCATCAATTTTGTCCTCTTTTGGAATAATAATACTGCTCGAAACAACCCTAGGATTTTCGTTAACATCCTCATTACAATTTATTGACTTATCCAATGGACTATTATTTTCAACAATATGAGTTGAACAAATAGAATCAACCTCTTTATTGTAAATCAAATCATCCATTTCACCGAAAAGAAGTATCTCTTCTTCTGAGATTTGTGATGGTGAAACATTTATCCTCTCGCTCAGAATCATATTAACGGTTTCTCGAGTAGGCGAATTTTCAAAATCAGAAGTATTCTCGGAAACAATTTTTAGGTCGACTTTTGTAGCTTCAGGACATGTTTCTATCACAATGCCATTTGCAAATGAATGTAAAGTAGTTTCGTCAAAAGGAGACTTATCACTAACGATTTCCTCAGAGCTATTATTTACTAAAGTTGTCAAAAAATCAAGTGGTTTTTTGCCCACCAGTAAACAAGTTTCATTCACAGATATTACCTCAGATTTAGTAGGAGAATTCTGCATATTTATGGTCTCGGAGATGTAGGGTTTAACAGACTTTCCACTATCAACATTCGTTAAAACCGAATCATCAATTGATCTACTTCTAGGAGAATTTAAAACAGAACTTTCTTCCTTCACCTCATTTAAGCTCGACATTTCCACACCAATATCCTCATTGGAATTTCCCAATTTCTGAAACCGAAGCTTCGACTTGGTCTCTGTTTCATTGGGATCAATTACAATTTCCTCATAATTTTCATCTTTAATACTAGTCACTTGAGAATCCTCGTTAGTCTCACTAACCAACATATCCGAGTCAAATATTTTGGGACCATTATCCTTTTTATGTCGACTAAAAGCGAGATTAGTAGACCACTTCATCTCTAGAAGATCAGCTGCTATCTCGGCTCGTTCTAACGAATCTGCTCTCACAACACCAGATAACTCCTCCCCTTCCCCTTCCTTAGGAAAACTATTTTCCTTCATCGAATTACTCCCAAAAACAAGACCCAAAAGGCGAGACCTACGAGACCTTGTCCTAGTCAACGTCTTCACATACTCAACCGAATCCGGCGGTGGGGAATCATAGTTACAGCTCTTGGACTTTAACGGCCTCCTATCCGACACCGCCACATCAGCGTCTTCGCCAGAAGACAAAGGGTAAAGCAAGGATTCTCCTTCCTCGCATTCGACCTCCCTAAGAAAGTAAGCTTGCCCTCTTTGATCTAGATACATATGGAAATCCGAACGGACCCCATCGACACTTATATCGACTACTTTTTCTTTCGATTTAAGAACACCTTGAAATTTACCAAAACGAACGTACCAAGGAGATGATTTAAAACTACCATCTTGTTGTTCGACTACAATTATATCTACAGCTCCACCGAAAGGGTGAAAAGGGCCCGAAACTCTATAAACCCCTTGTGTAATGTAGCTCCCTAGCCTCCCCACAGCATACATTATTTAAACAAAATGTATAAAAATTCGATCTTTTTGAACTTTCGACCGTAAAATCCAAAACCCGGATCTTTTTTACCGAAAAACGATTACCCAAGTTAAAACTTGAGCAATTCCACTTCAACTTATATTTCTTCAATAAGACATCAACATAATTGACTAAATTTCCCCCCAATTATTGTGTAATCAAATCCCTTATCAAAATAACAAAGGGATTGCCAAATCCACTAAAATGGATGTTTTGTATAATTAGATCAAAACCCAACAAAGATATACATGCATATACATACATACAGATTGAAAAACAAATAAAAAAGGAGAGAAATATCGAGTCTTTATTAAAAAAAGGTTATAAAATTGAACAAACAAAAGACAACTCATATGAATAAATAATGGGCAGCTTTAAAAGAGATAAATGGTATAAGAAATGGGTTTCAAAGCATATTCCTTATAAATATTAATTGAATGTGCCAAAATATTAATCATTGATGAAAGAAAAAGACCCTTGTATATATACACTTTTTTATATAAATAAAATAAAATAAATTAAAAAAGGTTAAAAAAGAGAGAATATTCTTTCAGATTTGGGATTTGTTTGTAAAATTAGTCACCTGAGTGTAACCGCTAGAGATATATGAGTTTGATTAATTTCTTGGAAAGTTTGTAACAAAAATAATAATAATAAAAAAATAAATAGATTTATTTTATTGGACCAAAATGAGATCACTGTAGCATAGGATTTAATAGGACACTTTACATTTTGAGCACATCTATAATCATCCGAAAATATTATCTAAAAATATTACTCGCTGGCACGGCAAAATATGTGAACAAATTGTAATTTAAATAAAAATATGTTTTCAATATTAAAATAAAATTAAGTGGTATACATAATCCGTTACGTCAACCGATTATGTTTTTAATTAATATTTTTGGTTACGGATATCATTTGTCCTAAAGTTTCAAATACCTGTGGGAAAGCTAAAGTTGGTTTGTTGATTTTAATTTGTCTGAATTGCATACTAACCCCCTTGCATTTTGGAATAAATGTCCTTATTTTTTTTTAATGTGACTCCATCTGTTCCAAATTATATAAGTTTTTTGGCTGGTGTTTGAATCTATAGGTCCACTTTTCATAAATGCTAAAAATTGTTAAGTAGTTTTTAAAATGTGTCATTTTATCATTAACTTTGCTAAAATGTACAAAAGTAACAGGTAAATTTAAAAAGTATGTGACCCCCCTCCCTTGTGTGATTTTCTGTATTGTATTTATAAATTGAAATTGATAGAGTACAGTAGTTTATAATCACTTTAGAGGTAGGTTGTAAATAAATGGAATGTCAGTTATGTCTATGTTCGTTTGTAAAGTGATAATTAGGGATGCTAAAGAACTAAATTGTCCTGAACATTCAGTTCATTATGGTACGATAATAAACTAATATGAACCGAACGTCAAAATAAAAATACCAACAATATACTTTATACATAAACTGTTATACACAAGAATCGAAGTACAACCAACAGATCTAACAAGTTCGCATCTACTATTTCATTCAAAAGTCTCGAGTCTTATGATTGTTCGTGTATTAAAAAACAGAATCTACCATTTCATTCAAAAAAATAATTTCCAATTCATACCACACAAATCTGCTTATGATCCATGTTTCTTTCAGAAACAGGCGATCTATAAAGAAATATAGAAACAGTTGACATACATATCAATGTATAAACAAATCTGCCTAAATTAACATGGATATTTAGTGACAAATCAAAATTTACCACTACCTCAATAAATCTGGATATTAACCAACAGTTCCATCAACAGTAGGCAATAAATCTGACTAGTAAACAACAATATACTTTTCAAGATGAATCCTACAATCAATTACTCATCTTCAACTCTTCAATCGCCATCAAAACTTGAAACCTCATCGACATTTCTACAGAGGCCACATTTACTTGCTTTCGTCATGACAGATAACCAGTCGGTATCTTTTCCTGGTGACCGACCAACTCGCCACTCACATATGGTTTTTGCAATTGCCAACACATATAGTCCACAACCATACCCATTACGATCTGCTGAGGTGTCATCTCGTACTCCATGAAGCCAGGTGTATCAGGAACGAGGCTGAGTTTATTCAGAGATTTCGGGTCCTTTTTCTTCTTTTTACTACTATTAAGCGACCCTTTTGAAGAGGGTTTGGCTCGTTCTATCGTAAACCAATGTGCTCCAATGAGTTCCTTCATCTTCACTTTCACAGTCGCAGTTATTGATTGGGAAAATTACTATTTTCTTATCGCAAAGCTTCATAGGCTCGATAGTCTCTTTTGCCTCCTCTGGGCTTATATTGACATGGTCATTGTAATACACTACAAGAAAAAATTAAGATAGTAACAGTTTACTTTTTGAAAACCGCTGGTAAATTGAGTGTCGCTAAATTTTAGCAACAGTTTAGCAATAAAAATTGTTGTTAAACTGTTGCTAAATTTAGCGACACTTATTTTACCATCAATTTAGCAAGAGACGCGCATATGGTAAACTAACATTTTTTTCCAGTGATATATCTAGGTCGGAGTTTCTTACAATTGTGTCTTTGTAACACAATACCTTTTCGTCCACCATCACTGCCTGCAAAAAGCAAGAAAAGTGAATATATTTCAACCACTGTCTTCAAAAAACTCACTGCGAAGAAAAAAAATTGATCCATAGCTCGATAAAAGCTCAATGCATAGCTAAAAAAAAAGCAGAAAAGCTCGCTTTCTAAGCCTTTAAAGCGTATACTTTCTATGCCTGGCTCTTGCAAAAACGTTTTAGATAAGTTTTCCCTTTTAAAGCTAGCTTATTAGAAGAAGAAAAAGCTGATAAACCAAACACATTGAGCTTTGTTAAGCTAGTAAACATCTACGGATCAATAAATATAAACAAAATTCGGATTAAGTAATTAAAGACCCATAAACAAAATTTTATAAAAATAAAAATTGAAGGAAAAAGACTTGCGTAGTTAGATAGAGCTCGAAGATTCTCTCTTTTTTGCAGTATATATGTGGAATATGTATATGCATGTAATTAACGTATGTATATATGCATGTACCCAAACAAAAAAAACAAAAGTACTTATATTATATATGGCATATATAAACCTCACGTGTATTCAATTCCAACTAGGCTTTAGTTTGATTAATTTATTAGTTTTGTCCTTTTAGTTACAGTTAACTACAACAAGCATCTAAACACAAATATATTCTTTCAAAATAAATTGTTATAACACCTCATGCTTATCGAAAAACTCGTTTCCGTTTTAATTAATCGCGTTTCCAGCTTTTTCTATTATTTCACATGTGAATTTTTATATTTCAAAAAAAAACACGATTCATGTTTCTTACTTCCGTTTCCTGACCCGGACCTGACAACTATGATACAACCAGCACTTAAAATAAATTGATGTTATTTTATTTCAAGAGAAAACTGACTTAAATTTGAATAGTTTGAGACATATATATATATGGATATATCCCATACATCAATGATCAACTTAATTACTCATAGCAACTTCATCAGATTCTTCAAAATCTAACTCATCAAATTCGAATTATGAGAAAAATACATTTTTTCAACTTTGCTGATCCATAAACATTTTAACCACTATATCAGTATTTTTATTCTATTCTCTAAATTGATTATTTAATAATGTTTTATTATTTTGCATTTGTTATTTTGTAGGAGAGAGAGAGTGAATATTATAAAAAAATATTTTTATCTTATAAAGAGAAAGTTTATCCTCTATTTAGTTGATGAGTTTTATTACTCTTTTTATTTTTAAAGAACTCAAAATGAGACCGATGCAAAAGCTCATTTTCTATTAACTCATCAAAATTGAAAAAAAAGTGTGTTTTAGTGAGTAGGTTTAGCTGCATGTCTGTATCAGGATTATGAGTTCGAACGTGATTATGTTGGGATTAGAAAATACTCCTACACTTGTAATAACGTAATTATGATGACTTTCCAAACAAAATTATTTAGAAGACAAATACGTCGCTAAGAATAATGGAAGAAAATGCTATGGTCACGATGCTTAGCGAAGTTTTATGTTTGATAGAATGGAAAGATGATGGTTAGACTCCAGCTTCTCATTATCTAAGTTAGTTAAGCTATGCATCTCTTTATCGACAATCAAAGAAAGTATCGCTATATTGTTTGTTTTGTCCAATTTAAACTACTTAACAGATTTTGCTTTTCGTCTAAAACCATTCCATGAACTACCAGCAGAGAAGAAATTGTACGTGCACAATATCAAGAAATGCTTTGTTCTTGTATCAAGAATAACAGAAATCTTTTTTCAAAAGAACTCCAATCCATATGATGAGAGTACTGGTAGGACACAAACATGTATCAACTGGTAGGACATTCGTTGGGTCTTGTTTCAAGTTACAAAAACCTAAATCGCTAAAATAGCAACCTTCTGATTATGGAAGAAACATAGAAGGCCAGCATTTCTGTTGGAGAAGCCTTCTTCACCTGCAATAAGATGAAGAACACAGAAATCCAATCATTAAATAACCCGGTTTATGAGTTATAATTTCTACTAAGCTATTTTGGCTATTTAACTTGAAACAAATGTTGTTTTTTGTTTAAAAACTCGAGCAAATCTATTTTTTCCTCAGCCCCAAATAAGTAGCTTAGTTACTAAAACTTGCAGTCAAATACGCGTTGATCATTAATGAGATGAAACTTAAAAGAAAGGCTTCTTTGGCTGAACATGTAGTAATCTAAGTTGAACTCGAGTAACATGATCAATTTACTGAAACAACAAAGTAGTACGCTGATAATTACTTACGTTGATATATTTGAGAAAAAACGGGGCATAACACTTTCATAAGCTGTTCACACGTATGATGTACACCTGCAAGTACACAATTCCTTATCACGAAAAAGTTGATGCATCAAACAAATGTGTTAATAAAAGCACATTTTTAAAGCACGACAAAATGCATTTTTACCTAAAACAGTGAACAGGTGAAAGAGTGAAACTTGTAAAATTTGAGTAGTTTAAAAGGAGAGCTTCAGTGAAGCTCTTGTCAAAATGCTTTAGCCCGCTTTCACATATGAATATTAAAAAACTGATCATAACAAGTAACAATGACCACAATAGTGATTTTGAAAAATTGTAGCATTCAGAATTATAGTTAGTAAAAAAGAAAAACTTAATATTCACAACCTTGAATTGAGTAGGGCGGACTAGTTGGAATATAACGGCATCACCATCAACTAATTTGTGAGCAACGGCAAATCCTTTCCAACCACCACTAAGTCCATTTTTACGGGCTAAATAAATAACTGAATATTCTTCTCCCTCTTCATCAACCAATGTCACTGCACCGTCATCCCTTGGGAGGCTCCTCCTGCAGAAATACGCCGGAAGACCCTGTATATTTAAGTCAGTATATATTTTTTTTAAATGTACAAGAAATTAACAAGTCAAAATCACGCTATATATGTATTCAGTACCTACTACAAATAGCGACCACCAAAAACACTCTCAAAGCAAAAAGGATCATTCAGAAACACGGCATTTCTTACTAAGTTTACCTTATGTAATATGAGAAATTGCAAACGTCATCAAAGGATGCACATTATATACATATAGAAACACGCTAACACACACAGACAGACTAATCACTATATACAGAGACCACCATGAACACAATATAAGGTAAAGACTAGTGAAATAAAATATACAATAGGTCGCTTTGAGACCCGAAAGGATCATACAAAAAGATAAGGATTATTTAATATGTTAACTTGACCTAATATGAGAACTTGCAAATGTCATCAAAGGATTTCCACAAACTTGTTTCTAATTCAGCTATAAAGTATAAATGCATGCAAAGAATGGCAATTTTATATAGTAAAGAATAGGTAGTACACAGTCAGGGCCGGCCCTTGTACGAGCCAAACAAGCCGGTCTACTTAGGCGCCAACCGAAAAAGGCGCCGAAAACTATTTTTCATTTAAAAATTTATATATATACAGTTTTTGAAGTGTTTTTATAAACATTTTAATGTGCATATTTGATATAGAGTGCCCCTGTAGTGTAGTGGTTTTTGATCCAGCATCAAAGCAGCAGGTCACGGGTTCGAGTACTGCTGGCAACGTTTTTTCTGATATTTTATTTTGAAGGATAAATAACATGAAAATATTGTCACTGAGGCTCAAACTTAAGACCTCACAGGTGGAAAAGAAACACTTTACCAGCTATGCCACAACTTACAATCTAGAACATTGCATTTTTTTATTTACTGATTATTTTTAATGTTTAGATTTTACTCCACAAAAGGCGCCGCTTTATTGTTTGATATATTATCGGCTTAGGTGCTCTAGACCCTAGGACCGGCCTTGTACACAATGTTTCTATGATATTTTGACTTATCATGGGATAAGGAGTGATGTGACTATCTGGTAAGATAACCAGTTAGATTGTATACTATACACTGACTATGCCATGATTATGCATACATAGGCCTAATTTGGTCTCAGCTTAGAAGAGCTCAGATTTTTGGCTTTTTTTTGCTGAAACGCTGATCGCATATAACCAGCTTGACTGCTAAGAAGCTAGGTTTTTCAGTTTTTTTGGCCGGATTAAGCTAAGTTTTCATAAGCCTGGTTGACATGGCTTTCCAGTTAAAAAAACAAAACAGATGAATTGCTTCAAATCTGCAACTTTGCAAGTCCATAATATACATACTAAAATATGCATGTAATCTGTTACCAAAACCACCATTAACAAAAATCACTCACAACCACATTTTAGTGTACTAAACCACTTGAAGAGCCATTTCGATCTGTTTCATATTAATCTGCTTTTTTGTATATAATTTGGAGCGAAATGAGGAAAAACGCAAATTTTAAAAGAAAACTACCAGCCAGAAACCTCCGGTTACGTGTGATTGTGTCATTGGCTTTACAAATGTGGGGAATCCACCTTCAAGACTAGATTCCAATTCTTCAGCTTTAACTATAGCGGTTTTTCTGGATTCATCTGAAGCATATACACGATTTGCAATGTCTGTTCTCCTATTAAAACCGTAACCTTGCCTGCAAACAAAAATGTTCATCGTACATTTAAAGACTAATGGAGTCTATTATTAAGGACAATATCATTCGATATAAATAAAATTCGGGATAGATAAAAATGGTAAATACGATAAAAATTTCATCCAAATATACTTTCGGAAGTTAATTGAATTACCCCACGCTTAATTTTATTGACAGAAACAAGAGAATGGAGTGTAACACCATAGAACTAGAATTGCGATATTTTAAAAGTTACGACGGAAAAAAGACTCAACTTTTAGTGTCCCTCAGAGTTACTTTTGAATTTAAATTAAGCTCTCATTATCAAACATGAATAAGAGTGATGTTACATAACTGCTATCGTGATTATTTTTTAAAAGGTATAATAGAAAAGAACTACAGCACTTGCTCAACACATGAGTATGAAGTGTAAAATTGTATAGCACATGGTCATAAATAGCACATGTCTATAAGGCGCGAAGAAAGTACCTTCTGGGCATGTCCACTCGTTCATAAGTTACCTAATAAGATCAAATATCACAGTAATTAGAGGCTATTACTCTCTAATCTAAGCTGATTATATAAAATGTCATGTAAAAAGCAATACCACTTCTTTATAGGCAGGTGCAGGCACGTTAGCCACACGATTCGATCTCCTTACGGGTACAAGTTCTTTCTTAATGATTCTTGGTGTCGATGTTGTCTTTTTAACCTATCATTCACACCAGAAATCACAATACCTTAGCTTCCAAGGTATCAAACCCAATGGGATCCATCATATAGGAAAATATAAACAAATTGAGCTTAGAAGATGCACTCAAACGAACAAGCCTTCACATATATTACAAATCAAAGCTGGAACTTTAAGCTGTCCAACCAATACGGTTGTTCAAAAGCTGAGTTTTTTTTTTGTCTCCCGAAAAGATAGACAATTTTCAAGGTTAAAAGTTTAACCTTTCTTTTCCTTCTGATCCTCAACAATACAGCAAACAAAGATGCAGTAAAAACACAGATAAGTTGAGCTTAAAAAATGAAATCCAACAAACAAGCCTTCACATATTTTGAAAATGTAAATTCAGCCGCTCAAAGCTAAGTTTTTTTTCACTTTTTGTCTCCTGAAAAAGGTAGAACATTCAAGATTCAAGTTGAACCCAACATTTTCTTTTGATCCTCTACAAGATAGCCGATAAGCTAATTGGGTAACACCGTAATAGCAACATATACGATGCATACACACACACACACACCAACACCTATTACTCCCTCCGTTCCCAATTAATCCCTCCGTTCCCAATTAATTGTCCACTACGAAACTACGTGCAATTTTGACCGGCCAATAATGAAAATTTTCAAAAGTTAATCATATATGCTAAAAACACAGTACATACATATAACATATATAGAGATAGAGAAAGGGGAATAAAAATAAAATACCGGAAAGTGTGTTTTGAGAGAGTGAGAGAGAGTAGGAAGATGAAGCTTTTCCATAATTTTTTTATTTTCTTCAACCCTTTGTTTTCTCACCTCTTCATAGCTCAACTTTCCCATTTATCACACACACCAATTATATATATAATATATGTATATATATATATATAGAGAGAGAGAGAGAGAGAACGGTGTAGTTGAAAGTGTACCGTTGGGGTGAAGAGGAAAATAAGCACCAAATTCCAATGAATCTGTCCGTTTGGTATAAAAAAAAAATGAAAAAAAATTTAATTTCCATTTTGTAAAAACTTAAAAAAGTTAACTTTTTAACATATTCATTTTTTGGTATTAACTAATAAATTTTTGATTTTTCAATCAAAATATCTTTATAAGATATTTTTTTGATAAATTTTTAAAATATCATATTTAAACGATCAATTAACACGTCGAGTATACGAATAAAATTTTAGTTGAAATAAGATCAATATTCATTTAAATTATTAAAACGGTGGCGATAAAATTACCAAAATCTTCAAAATGTGTATTTTTTTTGCTTGTAGCTTTTCTGGCTATATTTCTCTAAAATCTAGATTTTTAAAAACTAAAAAAAACAGTGATACCAAACGCATGTGGCTTTTTAAAATCTAAAAACTAACAAAAAAAAGTTGATGCCAAACATGCATTTGGTCACTTATTTAAAATTTGAAAAAAATACTTTTACTACTTTATAATTAGAGCATCTACAAGTTTTGTTAAATTTTAGATGTTAAATATTGTAATATCATCTATTAATTATATGTTAAATGACACATGTGTATGTTAATTTTAACCCTTGTATTAGTTTGTAATTTTAATAATGTTATTTATTTTTTTAATTGAAATATATAACCACTACGATATGTTAACCGTCAACTTTCATTTGTTTTAATGTTATACGGATAATAAATGAAGTTATATGCAAGATAAACCAATGAGTTGTACCGAAATATAAGGAATTAACGTTGAATTATAGTAGTGGTTTAATTTTTTTGCCACCTTAGATAACATGTTTTTTAACAAAGTTAAAGTTAATGAGTGATTTAACATAACTAATGTGAGCAAATTTTTGTTTGTTAACTACTAATTTTATCTAACAAATGACTTAATCTGACTATTGTAGATGCTATTAGAATTTTATAAGCTCTTTTTTAAGCCTTCTTTTGGCATTTATATTTTGTTGTCAAAAAGCTGCTTTTAATTTTTTTTTGATAAAAGACAACATTGTATTGTTTGACACAACTGTAACTTTTATTTATTTATAAGTGACTCATAACTTACAATTAATGATAAGTTATTGGCCAGCTATTAACTTATAAGTGATTTATAAATATACACAAACACATTCTATAATAATTGTTTTATTTTTGGATAATCTATCATGAAAAAGCTAAAATATCCTCAAATTTATAGTTTTCATGGGTTTGAGTATTTTTAACCCAAAATCTAGCTTTTTTAAATAAATAAAAAAATTGACAAACCAACCACACATAGATTATTTTAATCAGAAATCTAAAAAAAATGTCGCTAAACATGCACTTATAAGTGATAAACCCCTATGAAATCTTCATTCACATATTAAGGGTTCATTGATTATTTGGTAGATAATGAAAGAAAAAGTAAGTGGGAAAAATATTATGATCTATATGAATATTCTACTGTATGCTTTTCTTTTGAGAATTCGCTTGGACAATTTTTTTGAAGTTGTTCCATGTCATGATTAAAAGAAAACATCATTGTATAGTGCGTGGGTTACTTTGGATTGTGCATAAAAAAGTTGCAATTTTTTTTTTCCTGTTATTAATTTTCTATAGATAATAGTCCAGATGCGTAATAAAAATATTGAATTTTTCAACAAAAAAAAATGTCTTTTTAGTGAAAGTTGAAAGTAACTATCCAACCATAGCAAAATGAAACGGTTTACTAAAGTTGTGATTTTTTCAACTTTTCTACCGCCTAATTTCCGGTTAGTTTCGCCTTTCAAGACACTAAGGCACTAGGGTGGAGGTTCCCGAAATTTTCACATCACAAGGAACAAAACAAGGTTTTAGTAAAATAAATGGAAAATATACATTTAACACGTTCAACTACCATATGTTAATAAAAAAGTTATCAAACTATAAACATTAACAATTTTAGATACCAAACTAAGCATTAATGTGGTCTGGTGATGATATGCGAAACGATTTTGAGATCGATTTTGTTGAAAATACTTGTTTGTGAAAAAAATACGTAGCTTAGTAGTTAAATTATTAATATCGATAGTTTAGTAAAAAAAATTTTAACGTCTGATAGTTGAGTTTAGTGAACGTATTTTTTTACTAAAACAAATCAAAAAACAAGAACGAATTGAAATATATGCTAAACAACTAAGGACCCAATTTTGAGTCACGTCGAGACTCCTCGATTCACCAAGATCCTAATCTAGTATCACTAAAACTAGGGCTGAGTGAAAATCCGAACCGAAAAGATTGAAACCGAAAAACTAAAAAAAATTCGGGTCGGTTTCAGTTTACAATAAAACCGGACTGAAAAAACCCGAAAATGACCGAAAAAGCCAAAAAAAACACCAAAACACCAAAAATAAAACCGAAAAATAACCGGAAAACCCGGAAGAAAAATCGAAAGACCGAAACAAACCGGTCCGGTTCGGTCCAAAAAATAAAAAGACCGAAAACCGAAAAAAACCGAACCGAAAAATCTGCTCGGTTTCGGTTTTTTCAAAAATCTAACCGGACCGAACCCAGCCCTAACTAGAACAAGATTTTGATTGGGTCATTTTGGACGGTCGGGTCGGGTTTTGTGCAACTTTGCATTCGGTTTCGGATTTACTAAAACAAGATTATATAGTAAAACAAATGAAAAACAAAGGAGAAGATAGAAAAACATGGTAAACAAGTAGGGAGGTAGTTGGAAATAAAGTGATTATGAAGTTTGACTAAACAAACATCACAAACAAATCTTAAAAAGTACATTGTAAGTAGTTTGTTAAAATGAAGAAAGTGTTGGTGACCGGGGCAACCGGGTACCTAGGTGGACACCTATGCCACGCACTGATCAAACAAGGCTACATCGTTCGTGCTTTTATCCGGTCAACAAGTGACATCTCCTCACTTCCAACCGGTGACAGCTCTTTTGACCTTGCTTACGGTGACGTTACCGATTATCCTTCCCTCCTTGCGGCTTCCGTAGACTGCCACGCTATCTTCCATGCTGCTGCGGTTGTCGAGTCTTGGCTTCCGGAACCTTCTAGCTTCTTCAAGGTTCGTTGTGTTTCATTTAATTACGAGTGTTTGAACTATATAATTAACTTTAGAAAAATTTCATTCCGACAATTTTGATACAAGTTATTGGCAGGTCAAAATTGCACGTAGTTTCGTAATGGACAGTTAGTTGGGAACGGAGAGAGTACTATTTTACTATTTGACGTAGGGGTGGAATCGGGACAGGACCGGACCCGAAAAGGTTAAACCCGTGTCCCGATCCTTTAGGATGCCATTAAAAAGTCCCGATCCCGACCTGAAAATGGTCGGGTCTCGGGTATTTCCGATGTCAAATTTTGACGTAGGCTATGATTTAAAAAGCAATGAGAAAAAAAAGGTGCTTAAAAAAAACTAAGGTGTAGTGTTTGGCACATCCCGAAAGGTCTCGTTTGATGGGATCATCCGGCTCAAGCTTTTTGTTACTTAATTCTAGAATTCATTTGGTTTGTCAACTCAAGCTGAACTTCTTCTCTTTTTGGCTTGCTTTATCTACCTGAGAAAGCTACACATTGTAAATTGGCTTTATCTGACTAATTTCATAGGGCATGTTTATTTACAACTTATAAGCTTGAATTATTTGCTGAAGCTTATAAGTTGCATTGGATTTTGCAGATCATCTCAAAAGATATATTTTTTTAGTTTGATATCTTTAAACTGATATAACTTTTACACTTGATTAACTCGCGTTTGCCTTTTTCTCAAACGTGTTTGCTTTAGTTTAAGAAAAATAACTGTTTTATTCGCTTAAAAGTTATGGTGAAACAAAAAAACCATAATGTCTCATTGCTACTTGTACACGATTCAGTGTCTTTACGGGTGATTGAGGCACATATTTTTAGTGGTGGTGTTGTGTAATTAAGGTGCCACCTAATAACTTTTTTGGGATAATTAAGAAGCATTTTTCCAGTATCTTATTGGGTAATCAAATGCAGTTAATTGAATCATTTGGGTAAATCGTAAGTCGTACTTTAGTAATTCTCTCGGATCAATGCAGTGCAATTTAGTCCGTCCCTTCATTAGAATGTGTCAACCTCACGCACAATGATTGAATCCAAGTTCCTTAAATACGAAATAAAAATGGTGTACTGTAGGATGTTTTAATGATAGACAACATGAAGATTTAAAGTGACTCCAAATTAAGAATTAATTTGCACAAAACTCTGCAGACGATGAGGTTGTTTGACACATAGTTGTCAGAAGGGGAAATGAATGCACGGAACGAATGGAAACATGTTTCTTTTATGAAGATTATATGTGAAATAATAGGAAGCGCGAAACAAAAAGCCGAAACGCGGTTTTTTAAAGGGTAAACGATTGCTAGGACTCGAGGAAAAGTAAACATTTTGAACAATATAGTGTAATTTTTACCTCCACAAAAATCACTTTCGTTTCTTCAATATGGATTCTTCCAATTGTACATTTAAAAGTTGAGTTTCCCGTTTCTTATTATTTCACGTGTAATTATTAAAAAAAAAAACATCTTTTTCATGTTTCACGTTTCCGTTTATCGTTTCGTATCCCGCTTCCATTTCCTATCCTGGCAACTATGGTTTTATCTGTTTTTTCCTGGACAAGGGATAGTAAAACCTATGAAACACGGGTACTTTAAAAATGCGCATGTACCCGTACCCTGTACTCGTACTTGTGCTTCCTAGAATAAGACAGATGAGCCTAAGTTTTCCTCTTATTAATCTGTCTTTTGCCTCTGAGATTAAGGGCTTATTTTGTTTGGTTTCAGCTTATATGCTCAGATTTTTTGCTTTAAAGTTGTATTGTATTTGGTTGACTAGCACAATGGTGTAGTTTTCTTCTTTCTTTTTTTTTTTGCCTTGACTCGGTAGAATAACAGGGATGAGCCTAATTCTTACGCCTCTTTTGGCTCAATCGTGTAAGATTACGGGCCTGATTGGTTGCAGCTTATATGCTTGAATGGTAAGTTTTCTGGGTTCTAATAAGATAGAAGCTTCAAGCTGGATGAAACTTTTTCTTTTTCTTTTCCTGAACTCCAAAAAATTCAGCTTATTTTCTTAATAGGTGCGGCCAAACATCTAAAGTCTATAACTGTACTCGTGGCGTAAACAGAGAGCTGAGATTCATATATCGGTTTTTTATATTTGTGGGGATGATTACTATATTTGGTAGATTTTTTATTAAAATACAAGGTGAAAACTGGAAAAGTTACTAACTATGACGGTATGGCAAATTGGCGTAACCATCAAGTGATTCTCATGATTGTACTTGCGAAGGGAGGGAATTCATTTGACTACGTAAGGTCTTTTTTGCTGGGATCTTCTGGGTCGAGCTTTTTGTTTCTCAATTCTAGAATTCATTTGGTTTCACAACTCAAGCTGAATCTTCTTTTTTGGTTTGCTTTATTTACCTGAGAAAACTAGACATTCTAAGCTTTTTCTGATTAATAGTTTTTACGCTTGATTAACTCGTTTTTGTCTCCGTCTCAAATGTGTTGGCTTTAGTTTGAGAAAAAGAACTTGTTTATTTACTTAAAAGCTACGGTGAAACAGAAGAACCATAATCTCTCGTTGATACTTGGTACACAGTCTAGTGTCTTTATGAGTGATTGTTGCACATTTACAAGTGGTGTTGCTCTGTAATTGAGTTGCAACCTCTAGATTGCGATCGGGTACTAGATTTGTTTCTTGAAATAATTTTTACCCTTATGGCAAGACAATAATTTGTCTAGCTTTGATTGTTTTTTTATTTAGGTAAATGTAGGAGGTCTGGAGAATGTTCTGCAAGTGTATGCGGAGACGAAAACTATCGAGAAGATCGTATACACGTCATCATTCTTTGCATTAGGATCAACTGATGGATATACCGCAGACGAAAATCAGGTATCAATCTTTACTATGAAAATCTTGTATATGGTATGATGAGGAGACCACTTTTGTTATATGTTCAAGGAACACTAAATTTTGGGCCTGCAGATTCACCATGGAAAATTCTTTTGCACTGAGTATGAAAAATCCAAAGCCATATCTGATAAAATCGCACTAGAAGCCGCTTCAAAAGGGGTGCCTATAATACCTGTTTATCCTGGGGTTGTATACGGTGCGGGCAAGCTCACGGGTGGTAATGCTGTTGCTCGATTGGTAATATGTTTGTCCTCTTTTGAGAAATTAAAACAGATATATCTCCTGGTCACATTTTGGTCTTGAGAAAATGCGCAAAACTTATTGGAACTTGATTTACTAGCACACATGAAAATTACAAATATAAGGGAAAAAAGGCGCACTTAAAAACTTGTGTTATGTGTACAGGGTACTATTGAAAGTATAAAACATTGTTATTTAGCTACAAAATCCATCAATATATTTGGGAAATGAAGGATTTGAAATCAAGTTATAATGGACTTCAAAATGATAATACGATAAGGAATTGGCCTATGATTTTTTTTTTATCATTATCTGATACTCGTATATTTCTTTCATCAAATAAGACTTGATCCTAGAAAGAATGTCGAATTCCAAACATGTTCATGAATCCACTGATGCTCTTCTCTCAATTTGGGTTTTGCTTTTGACCTACTTTGTTTGTAGTCTTTTTAAGTGATAAGGCACTCGGTAAGTCTGTAGCATGAACATTTTTTTTGTCTATATTGACAGCATATGTAGTTATGTACTATATTATAAGTACAGCATTTCTTTCATTTAATAGAACTCTCCAATGAAATTTATCGAAAAGCTATTTCACTTGTGCCAGATTATTGAACACTACAATGGACGATTGCCTGGCTATATAGGAAGTGGAAACGACAAATTCTCTTTCAGTCACGTTGATGACGTGGCAGAGGGGCATATATCTGCTCTCAAAAAGGGTCGACCTGGTGAACGGTATCTACTTACAGGCGAAAACGCATCGTTCAAGGATGTGTTCGACATATCCGCAGCTATAACCGGAACTAAAAAACCATGGTTTAATATACCCTTGTTTGTGATCAACATTTATGGTTGGCTATCTGTTTTTGTCTCTCGAATGACCGGAAAGCTTCCTGTAGTTAGCCCTCCGGTAAATTTCTCTCCTTAATCATGCTATTAGTCTCTTTTACCGTTCCGTTTTATAAAGGTTTAATACACAGCTATGCTTTAATTCCAAATTATGTACACTAGCTGATTCTTTGTTTACGTTAGTATATGCTATTCCATGATTTTCCTGTCAATTTAGTACAATGCCATAACATTTTTATCCTCAGCTGACACGATCTTTCACTTTTGTCATCGAACTATTTTCAATTTTTGGACAAATGACGCAAGTACCCTAGCATTTGAAAACTCCTGGAAACTGAAGATAATTCTAATAAAAGTTATGTAGGTTAAAGATACAAAATTGTTAGGAACCGAATGGGAGAGTGGTCTAATGTACTGTAGACAACATGTACGAAATTGTAATGAAGTAGTGTTTTGAGTGTAATAAACTTTTTAAAAGCAGCGTTTGCTCTAACTATAAATCTTCCAAGGCAAAAGTCCTAATTATGTTATACTTTGAATTAAATTAGCCTTTAACGGATTTGTTTCAAACATTTGAACAGGCCGTGTGTGTACTCAGACATCAGTGGGCCTATAGCTGCGAGAAGGCGGAGTCAGAGTTGGGTTACCAATCGAGAAGCTTGAGAGAAGGTCTAGCAGAGGTTTTACCATGGCTTAAGAGTTTGAAATTGATAAAATACTAAAACAAATAATAGTGTTTGCGGACGATCTTAGCAACATTGTAATGATATTACTGAGAAGTATTAAGGACTAATTAGGTGTTATCTACATATTGTATTAGAAGAACTAATGCAGTAGTTATGATCCTGTATAGTTCGAGTCCCCCTCAGAATTCATAACAATGTATGTTGAGAAATTTTTCATCTTTCAATAATATAATTTCAGTAAGTTCTTTCATTACTCGCATACAAACCGTCACAATGCGGAAAAACAAATGGAAAAAAAACTAGGAGGCCAACAAAGTCGAAATGAAAATGAAAGGCTAATGATAAAATCAAATATATGTCATTAAATAGGCGTTAGAACTATTCTCCACTTGAATGGATCAATAATCCATCAACTATGATGATATATACTATCATTTTCTATTTGTTTGATTATTCTAACCGAGTCAGTTTCTTTTTCTTGTATACTATCAATTGCATGAATAACCATCTACAACCAATAAAAAATAAAATGTCACGTCATGAAGTGTATTTGGAAATAGGATTCATATGCTAAGATATATTTAATGACTGTTTCTGGAAATATACTTGAAAGCATGAGATGTACATCTAATATCCTTGCTTACAATCATGTTTATACTTTCCATTCTGAAGAGCCTTATAATACCTTTGCTTTACCACGAAATGTTATAACTTCATGGTGAAAATAGACAATGCTGAGTAAGTTAAAAGTGTAAGAAAACAAACCATAAATATTCCATTTATTAACTTGCCCAAGCTCTTGAAAACAGGCATACTTTTAATATAGTCACTTTATCTCGAGGTAGTTGTTCATACCTAATCAGTTTTCCATTTATTTATCACTTGTACACTAAATTTTGAAGATTAAAATGGCGAAAATTGCTTACATAGACAATGAAGGCAATTACTTTAAATATGAGAATTGCTTTCTAATTATACAACATCAACCCAAGTGGATTTTGCTGAAAGGGAAGATGAGGGAAATAAAGAAATAACTATGATCGATTCTCCTCAATGTTTTAAATAGCGTTATCGTTATCGTAGCGTTTTTGGAGAGAAACGCTGCTACATAGCGCTTTGCGATGTATTTTTTTGTCTAAATATATATAAACTAGTAATCGTGCCCCACGCGTTGCGTGTGTGACGTGCAATGCAATTAAAATATAAAAAATAAGTGTAGTTATGATACAAATACGTGGATAATACAAAAAAAAATAGTATAAGACTTAAAAGAATGTTTGGTCGTTAAAGAGGGATACATAGTGTTATTAGTTGTTACTTTTTTTTTTTTTGATGTGAGCATGGTGTTATTATAATTAGTTAAAAAATATATGTGTATTTTTGAAAAAAAATGGCTAAATTGGGCAGGCTCATTTGACTTGTGTTGGCTTATTATAATAGAATGATATAGCACTAAATTCATAACATCCGATCAAAATTAACTAAATATATATATATAAATTTTGTGATTATAGTTGAGATGGTAGAGTACTTAATTTGTTTGCAAGAGGTTTGAAGTTCAATTCCTTTAGGTTCCAATAATTTAATAAAATTTTGACTGCAAAATAAAAAATAAAAATTGGGTTACATATGCTATTTGCGCTATTAGTCCTTAGCGCGAATTTAGCGGTTTATCATAGTTTTTTTTAAGAACTATAGCACAAGATAACGAACTTTGTAAAACAATGATTCCTTCAACTCGAGAGACAAACAAATGTTGTAGAAGGCAAAAACAAATGATTTCTATAATATTTTATAACTTTAGGGTGCCGGGTAGAGAGGGTAGTTTTTTTAACAACTTCTTTATAAGTGGGGTTGCTTAATGAACCCAACTTTTTTTTCAACATCCAAGTGGTCAGCTTAAAACCATTGCTAAATGATTCTTGGCCTAGCATGCTAACATTCTTAGCTGAAATGTTCACAACACTACAACACAACAGCAATACAGCGACGGAAATATTCGTCGTTAAAACGTGAAATCCGTCGCAGATTGCCTCTTTGTGACGAAAATTTCCGTCTCTAAAATCCGTAGTTAAAGTGCTTGTGGCTAAATGTTTGCTACGGAATTCTTATTCCGTAGCTATTTAGTGACATTTTAGCGACGGATTTTTCGTCTCTAAGTTTTGATGTTGCTACGGAATTTCGTAGCAAAAGTCTCACAAAAATCAATTATATAAAATAAATTACAATATAAATATAGTATAAAAGTGAGTAGTTACCCACGAATATACATTGCTATTCCGTCGCAATTTTTTTATTATAATATATATTTTATTTTGATATTTAATTTAATATATATTAGAAATTTATCAATATGACAAACCATGCCAATTCCGTCACACTAGTGTGATTATTTAAATAAAAAAATATTTTAATACAATTAACAGAATCAATTTTATTAATTAAATAAAGAATAAATTTATTAAGTAAACATTAATAGATATAAATAAAACTAATACACAAACCAAATAACATGCTATAATAATCATAAACAAAATTTTCTGGTCATAATTATCTTTCACCAGGCTCCCCCGGATCTCCCCCGGATCTCTGATTAACCACGGCGATAATCGGTTACAAACAGTTTCGACTTTCTTCATTTTCTGGTCATAATTATCTTTCACAACCGCTTCAATTTTCTCTTTTTTCTTGTCGGATTCCAATTTATCGGCTAACTTGTCCTTGTCGTTGATCTGGTTCTTCATGTTGTATACGTATGTCTCTAGGCTGTTACGTGCATCAACTTTTTCTTTAACCTTTTTGTTCTCCTCGGCAAATTCCTCAAACTCGCAAACCATACGTTCAATCTCTTCTTGGCTTCGTCTGCCATTTCTGTTGGTGATTGTGATCTTTTCTGATTTCCTTGAGACTTTGTCTTCAACTTTAACATCGAGAATATCGTTGATGTTGACCTCAAAGGTGGCTTAAATCTGAGGTGTTCCTCTGCAAACACAATTTATGCAGATATCAAGCAAAGTTAAAAAAGGATAACTCACATATGTTGAGCAAAATAGTTGGAAAAAAATGTTGAAGTAGCATGATTATACAATATATGCTGCATATGCATAATAGGAGTAAATGTCTATGAACTTTCTGTACATAGAGAAACATTTAGAACATAGTTGATAAGTAAAGATAAGAGAGTATTTTGCATATACTAGTTTGTCTGCAACTTTTAATATAAGCCGACTTATGTGAAGCCAAAAGAAAACCTATGATCATCAAAACTAGGTATAAGTTAGACTACATTTTCTGGTCTTTCAACTACTCATGCCGATATTGCATTAGTAGACCCACTATGAATAATATGGATTGCTAATAAACTAGTTTCTTAACAGAGGGTATAGAAAAGAACCTTCGAGGTGGTGGGATTCTGGTTATATCAAACTCTCTGAGCAATGTTTTTTTGGTGTGGCTGCCCATTGCTTGCACGTGGATCCGACGGCATCAATTTCAGCAATAAATATTATACAAAGGGCCTGCAAAACAATTTGTTGATAAGAAGTCAAAACCGTCAAATAGAGAAACCACAGAGGAAGAGCATGCTTGCACGATTATAGATATACATGAAACAAAAGTATATATTGTATATATTCAACATTTTCTTTGCTACCTGGAATAAGGATCCCACATGTCCAGCTTCAACACCAACAAACCTGTAAAAAGTTTAACATGAAACATGTTCAGCTAAGATACATATAGACTATAGTAATTATAACAAACACTAGTCCAAGGAAAATAAAATCTCTATAACTAGTACACATATAAACGAATTCACAATTTTATATACACATCAATGATGTCATAATGGCAGTTCTGTAATATTCAATCACCTTTCTTGGCTCATTGGAGCAAAAAAGCACATAACGAAGTAATCCCCAGGGCACAGACCCAAAATATCTTACACCTTCTGTTATTTTTTAATAGAAAGACTAGTATTAGGGAAACGCAAATTTATTACTAGAATATTACGAAGGAAACTCTTTTTGGCTGAAACTTGAGACCTATAACTCTGAAAAGAATACGACACAAATAAATCGTCAAATGTATACACAACGGAAGCATTTCTCAAGTTCATAATATTGAAGATAAAATGTACCTACTCATCAATTAGTCACTGATACAATTCATGGGAAAGAGGAAAGAGAAAATCAACATGATGAAGTAAAATAACATAACGTACCAAACAATTGTTGACAAAACCCAAAGGAGAAAACATAATATTTAAAATCGATGTCATCAATCGATTCGAATAAATACATTACGAAAAAAGGAAACAAGAGAACATTGCTAGTGTGCACATATTACAACTTTCATGTTATATTATCACGATTCACGATTTATCATTCATCATGGTTCAATAAAAGAAAATCCACCCTACCTGTTTCATAAAGGAAAACAGAGACCAAAACAACATAGTTATCTAAAAATATGAGAACACGGGGATTTAGTTCTAAAAACTCCTCCAACTAACTCAATTTCTAAAACATAAAAGTAGATTCTACATATCAAGTCATTTGCATTTTCAGCCAAACTTTGGAAATAATACTCTGACCCTTGTGTTTTGTTTCCAGAGTTTTTTCTTTTTCATTTTCTCAAGTAATGATAATTCAGAAGACATTATGAAAGAAGAAATTGAATCGTGTGGGTTAGATATATATGTTACCTGATTCCATTTTTTTCAACTCGTGCTATTCCTTCTTATACCATTCTATTCAACTAGAAACACTCCCACTATAATCATCTTTATCCGGCATTAAAAGTTGCAATAGAATAAACTCATAATGAGGAATCATGGACCTTAATGTTGATTAATTCTCCAAGAATAATCAACTTTAGACTAACTCTCACTAATGAACATACAAACTGCTATATTTTGGATGATATAAAAGGATTTTTGTAATTAAAATCAACAAGATCCAAATAAAACCATAGGACATATCAATAGCTAACCAAAAAAATTGAAATCATCATTTCATCGAGCACCTTGTGAGCATGGTTGTAATAATGCAACTTATAATAAATACAAAAATATTGAAGATATAAACCCTAATTAACTCAAATTTACCGAAACAAACAGAGATGAAACCTTAGTTAAGTCAATTTTATCTAAATCAGAGATATAAGCATTAATTAACTCAACTTTAACAAAATATATGCACTAATTAACTTGATATTCTTTTAACGAAATCAAAGATAAAAACCCCAATTAACATGATACTGAAAAATCAGAGATATAAAGCCCTAAATCACTCGATTTCACCCAAAAAATCTAAAAATCCAAAGATAAAAGCACTGATTGACTCGATTATAAGAAAATTACAAATATATGCCGTAGTTACAAATATTCGAACAAAATCTAAGATATAACAATAAGTTACTGATAACGAGATATGAACTTATAGAGCAAGTGAGAGGATTTTACCAAAACTGTGATTGGAGAAATCGCCATGGATGAGAGAGAGAGATAGAGAGAGTTGTGGGTGAATTCTGGGAGAAAAGAGAGTCAGTGAAATATATTAATATTTTGTTTTTCAAAATACTATGCAGGGATAATAGCTACGGAGTTAATTCGTCACAAATTTGTATTAAAATTTAACAAATCAAAATTCATCGCAAATCCGTAGCAACTCCATCGTTATATAGTGTGACGGAATTTCCGTAGCGAATTTCCGTCTCCGTTTAACTGTTTTTTTGTAGTGCAACTTTTCTTTCAGGTAATTGGATTAAAAGCTATAGTTAAATGCTCTATGGGCTAAAAGGATAAAATCATAAAACTATTTGGCAAGTGAACCCAATTTTCTTTTGGTTTATGCTTTATTCAGACGACTTTTGATTAATACAGACGGTAATGGTATAAATCATGTCACGTAATAAAAACTCAACCTACTAAAAACCCAAATAAATATATTGGAACCCTAGTTTGAGTCTATCCTAAATTTAATTAATACTAATTAAATTTTATTTTATTTTTTTATATTTTTAGTAGATTGAGTTTTTATTACGTGGCGTGACTTATATCCCATCCCACTAATATAATGAACCTAACTTTTTTTCAAACTGGTGTAAAAACTGTAGCTAAATAAATATATGGCCTCAATAGGCTAAAAGCATAAAACTATTAGGGTAGTTGGACTTAACTCTTCTTTGAATTTGTTTGCGTAAAAGATGTTATTCATTGGTTCTATGGCCTAGGAGTCCAAAAGTTTTAAACAATTTTCCATCATGAATATTTAAAATCTTCAAGCAAGGGTAGCCTGCCTAAGTTTTTTTATTTATTTAGTTCCAGAGCGCCATTTTGTGAAAATAGTTCACTAGTGAAAACACTGGATTTGTTATCTCGAGTATGAAGGTGGTGTTGGTAACTGGGGCAAACGGTTATTTAGGCGGAAGGCTATGCCACGCCCTGATCAAACAAGGCTACTTTGTACGTGCATTCGTCTTGGCAAACACTGACCTCTCTTCACTCCCTCCGATTACTGAAAATGGTGCTATAGAGATTTTATGGAGACGTGACAGACTACCGGTCACTCCTGGACGCCTGCTTAGGGTGCCATGCCATCTTCCATGTTGCTGCGGTAGTTGATGCATGGGTTCCGGATCCTTCTAGAATCTTTAAGGTACCTTTCAAAAATTTATTGTGTCATCAATTGTAGTGGATTAGTTTTAAATATTCCATCTGTCTCTAAATAGTTGTCTTGTAAAAAAAATACGTGCTACTTTGACTTTTGCTTTTGCTCACCTTTTGGGCTTTTGCTTAAAAAGATAGACTACATTGGTTGAGTAGCTTAAAAAACTTTGTTTTCCTGGGTTCTCTTTGTCCTGAAAACGATACAAGCTTTAAGTTGGATTAGGGCTAACCACGAAAAATTTAGCTTCTTAACATTTGGCTTAATCATGATTAACAATTTTACAAACCCTGTGTCAAAATTGTTCGGCCATAGCATTTTTTAATTATTTTTAGTATTTGTTGCAATTAGGTTAACGTTGGAGGATTAGAGAATGTATTACAAGTATATTCTGAGATGAAAACTATAGAGAAAATCATCTATACATCGTCATTCTTTGCTTTGGGATCAACTGATGGATATACTGCAGACGAGAATCAGGTTTATTTTTTAAATTTGATAGTTACAGATTGTACAATAACGTGTCATCAGATTTTTGTTGTGTACGCCAACATATAGAAATGAGCAATTAGTAGTACACTGACGATATATTTGTTGACGATTTAATACACATAATGTACACACCAAAATCAGAATCTGATGAAAGTTAAGTGTATAAGTCGTGATTGACAAGTTCGATCAGAAAGTGAAGAAAAAGTCTTTTTATTAGATATCTTTTTATATTTGGAATGCAGATGCATCATGGCAAGTTTTTCTGCACCGAGTATGAGAAATGTAAAGTCATCGCTGATAACATCGCACTAGAAGCAGCTTCGAAAGGGGTACCTATCGTATTAGTTTGTCCTGGGATGCTCTATGGTGTAGGAATGTTCACAAATGGCAATATTGTCGCTCAATTGGTAATATTTTCCGCTTTATAAAGTTGTCACAATTATTGCATCTGTTTTGAATTTGCTCTTGTAAAGCTACCCGTGATTAAGCGCATAGAACTGCATGGCCTTGTTTGGTTACAACTTTCAACCTGAAATTTTATAATTTTGCTTAAAAGCTGGACTCCATTTGGTTGACCAGCTAAATCACTAAGCTTTTTTCTGAGTTTTTGGCCTTAATAAGTTAGAAGCTTTAAGCTGGATAAATTTAGTTCTAAGCTGGATGAAGTTAGATCCAGCTTAGTCGCTTATAACCTGCATCCAAACAAGCTACGGTAGCAAAAGGAGAAAAAAGGACAGCGCAGATTGTTTAAGATACTTGTGTTTTGATGGTTATAGTAAAAGGAGGTATGGTTTTACAATATGCTTGTTCTCACATCATAGACAACTTTGATTCTATATACCTTGAAAGTACATTGTCGATTACAAAACGAAAACAAATTAGATATCGATGCCTTCTCAATTGTTTCTTTTTAAGTCCATTTATCATTTTTAGGAATGTTTAACATTTCGTTGTAACCTCGGATATAAATGTTCTCAGCCCAGTTGGTAAGAACTCCCACCTTCAACCTTGATTTCCGTTGTACCAAAAAAAAAAGTAACCTCGGGCCGTGTTTGGTTGCAGGCTTGCAGCTTTTAAGTTCTCCGAGTCTTTTCATTTTATGCATAAAAGTTCAACTGCATTTGGTTGAGTAGCTTCAAAGATGTTTTTCTAGGTTCCTAATCCTGAAAAAGCTAGAAGCTTTAAGATGGATATACCATGTATTTTCCTATCCAACAAATAAAAAAAGCTTAATTGCTGGTGACGTCTTTATACAGTCAGAATAATCTGAATACAGTCTGAGACTCGCAGTTCTGAAGTATGACGCTTGACTTTTTTTTTTAAACGGTTGACTTTTCTAAATCAATTTCGTACTTGAGAAGTACGAGTCGTAGTTCTGAAATCAACCTCGTACTTCAGAACTACGACTCGTATTTCAGAAGTACGAGTCTCAGACTGGATTCAGATTATCATGATTGTATAAAGACGCTACCTTAATTGCTTGAAAGCTGCAAGCCTGCAACTAAGCATGCCCTGAGTTCATTTCTTCCGGAAAACACCGATGCTCTTTCTATTTCTTGTTTCTCTTTGGTTGCAGTTATTACTAAGTAATGATGTGTTCGCGGTTCTAATGTGTTAACCAGTCGTATGTTAGGAACATTTGTTGTTCTTTATGCAAATCATATTTTTTTAAGTTAACAATATAAATATATAAACATACTTTTCTTTCACTTGATTGAGATTTTGAGTTGAATTGAATTTCTTTCTTTACTCGTGTCAGCTCATTGAACACTTTAGTGGACGACTGCCTGGCTATATAGGCGATGGGACCGAAAAAATCTCATTTAGTTACGTTGATGACGTGGCAGATGGGCATATATCCGCCCTCAAAAAGGGTCGATCCGGCGAACGATATCTACTTACTGGTGAAAACGCGTCGTTCAAGGACATTTTTGACATAGCGGCATCTATTACGGGAAGAAAAAAACCATGGTTTCATATCCCCTTATTTTTAATCGAGGTTTTTGGTTGTATATTAGTCTTTGTTTCTCGGATAACTGGAAAGAATCCCCTCATCTGCCCTCCGGTATATTTTATTTTCGTTCTACATTCTGACATATTATCAGATTTCCGTTTTGTACACAAATTCAAAATGCTAACAATTTGTAGTTTTGTATGCTAACATAATATTTCTCGACGACTCAACACACTATTAACTAGTTTTATGAAAAAGGAAATGTTTTATATACTATGTTATCATGTTCTCTTAATATCTTTTAAGCTTTTGCAACACGCGTCTATTTTCTATTTTAGTACCCCAAACTTAAGTTTGTTTCCTATATAGAGTAGAATAGCTCAAAATAAAATGTTAGATTGATGTATTATTCTCCCGTTTCAATAAAGTCGTATAAATTTGACTTGCAAAAAACTTATATACAAATTTATTTGAAATTTGTAGGTAGATGTAAAAAATTGACGACGATACGTTAGAGTGCATATTGTGATCAACCCATGTGAACTTTCAGTCGAAGTTCTCTATGTTTGATATATTTTAGTTTAGTGACCCTCTAACCCATTTTTTTTGTAATTTTTTTAACAGAGTGTGCGTGTAATGAGACATCAATGGGCATACACCTGCGAAAAGGCGAAGAGAGAATTGGGATACAACTCGAGAAGCTTGCGAGAAGGTTTAGAAGAGGTTTTACCGTGGCTTAAGAGCTCGAAAATGATAAATTACTAGGGGGCAAAAATAAATATACGTCCGGACAATCTTAACAAATTTATCGTTGTTGTAATACAATTATTATCTACGTATTTAGAGAGACAGAAGTAAAGAGAGGAGAGAACAGTATCGTCGTTATTATAAATGAATGTAAAATACAAGACTCCTAACCCTCTTTATATAGATAGAGTAGTAGGGTTACAAGCCCACTTGGGCCCATAAAATATAAGCCCAAGAGTCCAATAATATTCTACAACACTCCCCCTTTGGACGTCTTGAATTCTTCATCTTCGTGCAGTCGATCTGAGTCGAGTTCATTCGCAGTGCTAAACACATAAAGACCTTAGGGCCGAAAAACCCGGTGTGGGACAAAACTGGTACCTAAGAGAAATGTGTAGCCGAATGATATATGTCAAAATACTACGTATGTAATTAACCACAAAACATTGTACCTCATCAAAACCTTGCCAGAGCAAACCCAATGGAAAAATCTCTGATCGAAGAAAAAAGAGTACAACAGTGGTAGTAGTAGAGGATCAACCACAAAACATGTGTCTCATCAAAACCTTGTTAGAGTAAACTCAGTGGGAAAAAACTCTGGTCGAAGGATAAAAGAGTACATAGTGGTAAGAAGTATACGACAGGATATTCTCCATGATTTCGGCAATCCTTAGTGAGGTATAACAGGGAACGTGTCTCGCTAAAAACCTTGTCAAGGAAAACCCAGTGGAAAAAACCTTGTACTAAGGACAAAAAGAGTACACTGGCATACAACAGGATGCCCCCCTCGCTTGCACACGACAGAGTGCGAGTATTTCGACTCCGATATAAAATGTTGCTCTAAGGTAGCTCAGATAGCCTACGTAGGCCAATCGTCCGTACGTGCTTCTGAAAAGAATGCTTTGGTAGTGACTTGGTGAACAAGTCAGCGTGGTTATTCTCTGAACCAATATGCTTCACTTCAATCTTTTGAAGCGTTTGTTGTTCATATGTAAAGAACAACTTTGGCGAGATATGCTTAGTGGCATCACCTTTGATATAACCATGTTTCGCTTGATCAATCACAGCGGTGTTGTCCTCATAAATAACAACTGGTTCATCATGATCGTAAGCTAGATCACATGTGCTTCGAATATGACCAATAACTGCTCGAAGTCAGACACACTCTCTAATCGCCTCATAAATCGTCAGTAGTTCAGAGTGGTTAGCCGAAATGACCACGTATATAGGTGTTTGTTTTGTTTTGTTTTGTTTTGTTATACCACGGAGGTTGGTTAATGCCTTAATGATAATATTGCAAACAAAAATAAGACATTATTCTGTTTCCGTTTAAGATGTTTTTACATCTTTCTGCAAAAGACTCCAAATTAAGAATTAATTTGCACCAAACTCTGCACTTTGACAACATTAAATCAATAGTGACAAAGACGGGTTCGGATAAAGACCCGAAAAAATCGAACCGAGAGTGACCGAAATTGAAAAACCGAAACTTTTTTGGGTCGGTTTCAGTTTACAATAAAACCGGTCCGAAAAACCGGAAAAAGACCGAAAAACCAAAAGTTAAACCGAAAAATAACGAAAAAACCCGAAGAAAACCCGAAAGACCGAAACCGGACCGAAACAAACTGGTTCGGTTCGGTCCAAAAAATTAAAAGACCGAAAAACGAAAAAAAAAACGAACCGAAAAATCTGATCAGTTTCGGTTTTGCCAAAAACCAAACCAGACCAAACACAGTCCTAACAAGGACGATGAAGTTGTTTGGCGCATAGTTGTCGTAAAGGAAAATAAAAGCAGGGAACGCACGAGAAACATTAAAGTGAATTTTTTTTTTATAGAAAAATCGTATGTGAAATAATAGGAATCAGAAACAAGAAACGAGAAGCGGAAAACACGATTTCTTAAATGGCAAACGAGTTTTACTCTAGTTAAGTTGGACGAATCATGCGAGTTTGGTGTCACAAAAAAGATGTTTTTTTTTTCCACATCCCGAAAAAGTTTACTTTTGAAAATTAAACATTTTGAACAATACTTACAATTTTCACCTCTACAAAAATCACTTTCATTTCTTCAATACGTATTCTTCCAATTGTACATTTTAGCAAACTATAATTCTTTTTACAATAAACTGCTATGTAACATCACGATTGCAATAATGTAGAAAGTGTCTGTATCCTTATTATTCAATAATTATAGTTTGAAATTGGTGGTTGGAATATTGATTATCGTTACTTTAGTGTGCCAAAGAATGCGAAAAGTGAACATGACCTTAATAATATAATAGAATTTACATGTCACAAATGTGAATAAATGTAAACAAAACATGTGTAGAACAAATCATAATTTATTTTTGTTCAGACATACACGCGACACTACATGAACACCAGAAACCAAAATATGTTATAAAAAAGTAACAAAATATTTTAAACAATATCATACTATTAATATAAATGAATACAAGAAAACTTGAAACTATCAATTTTTTTAAAAAAATGTACCTATTCTAATTACTCAAATAACTTAATGTAATTTAAATAAATAAATAAATAATTAAATGAATAAGTAAATAAAGATTTCATTTTTCCACGCATATCAATTCATATACCAAACAAATCATCATATATATATTTTTATATTATTATAACAATAAAACATTATAGTTTTACCATATTCATTTCATTATTTTTGCAAACTTTTTGAAAATGTTAAATTTATTTATGTCAGCTCATATTTATATAAATATGCATCGCACACATAACGCGTGAACTATGATTATTAATTTAAATATAACTATAGAGTTTGTTTACTCCCATAATACATGCATTATATTTTCGAAACACATCGTATTATCGTGTTTAGACTAGTATGATTATCCGTATTTAATCAAGATTAGTACAAAATATTGGTTAAACTTAGTTTGTAAGTTGGTTAAAAAGGTAAAAGTACTCAAGCTTCACTAAAAGCAAATGATTATTACTTAAACCAAAAAAAAACACAAAAAACAAATGATCATTAAACACTTTGAGAGCTTAAATCTGTAATAAACATTCTTCACATGATCATAAGTTAGTTAACAGATCCATTTATAACTTTGTAAGCATTAACCAAATAATCTAGAAAAAAGAGAGAATTTATACATACATACATACATATATATATATATATATATATATATTTATATATATAGAGAGAGATAATGGAATGGAGAGAAAGTTAAGAAAAGGAAGAAGATGTGTAGAGAATTAATTCACAATAATAGTAATAGTAATAATAATAATGGGATGAGGGGAAAATGGTGTTCTAAAAAAAGGGCAACTTTGGTAATTTGTTCAATCAACATTGTTGTGGCTCTCTATGTTCTTCACTCTCTTTACACTTCTGTATATATCTATTCTTTGAATCATTCACCAAATGGTAAGTAAGCTTCTCTTCTTTTTTTTTACTATTTTGTTTTTTCATGTAGCTTTGAGATTTATGTTAAGTTTATTTTTTTGTGGGAATTAAGAATTGTGTGAATTTGATTGTGTTTTATAGTTTTTGTTTTTTTACCAATTGGGTTTTGTTGACTTTGAGGAGATTTGTTGGTGCTTTGAGTTTTATGTTTTTTTTCTTTCTTTTTTTGTAGGAATTAAGAATGGTGTGAATATGAGTGTGTTTCAAAGAACCTTTTCTTGTTTACTTTTTTCCATGTAGCTTTGAGTTTTATGTTGAGCTTCTTTTTGTGGGATTTAAGAATGGTGTGAATTTGATTATCTTTCAAATAACCTTTTTTGATCAATTGGGTTTTGTTTACTTTGAGGAAACTTGTTGGTGTTTTGCGGTTTGTTATTTTTTGTGGGAATTAAGAATGGTGTGAATTTAATTGTGTTTCGATGAACCTTTTTTGATCAATTGGGTTTTGTTTACTTTGAGGAAATTTGTTGGTGCTTTGTGGTTTGTTATTTTTTGTGGGAATTAAGAATGGTGTGGATTTAATTGTGTTTCGAAGAACCTTTTTTGATCAATTGGGTTTTGTTTACTTTTGAGGAAACTTGTTGGTGCTTTGAGGTTTGTTATTTTTTGTGGGAATTAAGAATGGTGTGAATTTAATTGTGTTTCGAAGAACCTTTTTTGATCAATTGGGTTTTGTTTACTTTTGAGGAAACTTGTTGGTGCTTTGAGGTTTGTTATTTTTTGTGGGAATTAAGAATGGTGTGAATTTAATTGTGTTTCGAAGAACCTTTTTTGATCAATTGGGTTTTGTTTACTTTTGAGGAAATCTGTTGGTGCTTTGAGTTTTATGTTGAAGTTTTCTTTTGTGGGAATTAAGAATGGTGTGATTTTGATAATGTTTCAAAGAACCTTTTTTTATCAGTTGGGTTTTGTTTACTTTGAGGAAATTTGTTGGTGCTTTGAATTTTATGTTGAGCTTCTTTTGTGGGAGTTAAGAATGGTGTGAATTTGATTGTGTTCCAAAAAACCATTTTTTTACCAATTGGGTTTTGTTTACATTGAGAAAATTGTTAGTGCCTTGAGTTTTATGTTGATTTATGTTTTGGAGGATTTAGCAAATTTGGAATAGTATGAATTTGACATTGGAATATATAGAACCTTTTTTTACCAATTGGGTTTTGTTATTAGAATTTTTATTTCTATGAATTGTTTATTCTAGAACCCGTATGTTTGTTTTGTATTCTTTTTTAGAATATTCATTTGCAAGGAATTTTCACAAAATGGTAAAGTCCTCATTTTTTTCACTTGGGTTTTGTTTGTTGGTGAATATGTTGGTGATCTGAGTTTTATCTTGAATTTTCTTTATTGGGGATTAAGGAACGGTGTGAATTTGATTGTGTTCCAAAGAACCCTTTTTTACCAATTAGGTTTTGTTTATTAGAGATACTTTATTGGTATAAATTTTGTTTCAAAGAACCCATGTACCAGTTGTGTGTAATTGTGGTTTCATAGGATTATTGAATGCCATGAATCAAGTGCTTTTCTGGCTATATTTTATTTGAGGAAAAAACTGGGTTTATCAAGCTAAATATACTAGTTTTTTAGACCTAAAACCATGAATCTCACACTTCAAGCTAGATGACCAAATGTAGTCCAGTTTATAAGTAAAAATACTAACGAACCGAGCTCAAAAATTGCTCCTAAACAAGCCTGGATTTTGTTTTTTGAAAGAACCTCTTTGCCGGTTGAGTTTTTCTCTGAACAACTTTAGCACTAATTTTTTTCCAACTGACTTTATTTATGTCATTTTTGGATGCTACTAATTTATTTTCTTTGAAGAACGGGGATTTAGTACCATTTTTTTCGTTTGGAGAACTCTTTAGGCAAGTAGAGGTTTTCGCGTATACTTGCTTTTCAACTTTTTGTTATTTTCACATTCATAGCGCAAATTTATTGATGTGGCAATTCTTACTCACAGTCATTAAGTACACTCCGGCTCAGATTAAAAAGATGGATGAGGCAATTCAATTGCGAAAAGAGTCGGAACCTACGGAGTTAGTGAGATTGGTAAGCTTCATTTTGGTCTCTGAAATGTCAGTCTATATATATGGATTGGGGTGTTTTTTCACTCTGTAAGGGAGGTTTGTTTTCAGTAGAGTAATATTCTCATTTTATGAAATATAAGTTGCACATTCTTTTTTGTGCAAGGTAAAAGAAATAAAAAAGCAACTTTCAAATGAAGAGAACCCGGTCAAATTGCCAGTGCACTTGAAACATGTAATAAGAGAGGAGATTATCGAAAGATTAAAGGGATTGAGTGCTAACGCCAATGTTAGTGAACAACGAGGTTAGTGTATCTAATTTGAGATTGTGCGTATTTGTTCATTTGTGCATCTTTTCACCGCTTGATTTATTTCCTTATATTATTATTGAAATGTGTAGTTTATAATTTTAATTACTCTTTGTTGTGGAATTGTTTGCCTCTCGGGATGTTCCACTTTTCATTTTGTTAGACTAAAATTAATATTTCTGGGTATAATACTCACTAAGGCTCTGTTTGGTAACTTCTGGATTTGAAAACCCTAGCAATTTAAATGCTAGTCTGACTAAATTTTACCATGACAGTTGAATCCACAATTCTTATGACATCTCAAATCACTCGATGAACTCATTGATTCCATAAAACTTGATCTTTCTCCTTCAGGTTTCATAAATCCCTGGAGGTTTATAATTAATTTATTTAAACGACTCCTAATACTCTAATAGTAATTGCACATGATGATATAGTCTGATACGAATATAATTGTATTTTGAGGAAACTTTGAGATATTACTTACGAGTATTGCGACTGTATATATTATCCAGTTGGTGAATAGATGTTATTTTTTGTTATCTTTTTTAATACTTTACTCAACTTAAAGAAGTCTTTTACAGGAAGTCACTTTTGAATTTTACATTGTAAGAACTAACAAGACAATGCCTTTTATCTGAATTATATCAGTGGCAAATTTTGTTCAAATATTAAAGAGGGGGTTCACATAATATCTTTTACTATAAGGATAAATTAACAAAACATACTACTTTTGAAACTAAATTACAAAAAACATACCCTTACAACTTTAACTATCAAAAACATACCAAACAATTACAACTTTAACTATCAAAAACATACCAAACAATTTTAATGATGTTTATTCTCTTCTTTCTCTATCTCTCATTTACTCTCTCTCTCTCTCCTCCCTTATTATCTCTCTCCTCCATTCTTCTCTCTCTCACCGATTCTTCTCTACATCTCTCTCATCTTAGTCTCTCTCTCCTCCATTGTTGTTTATATTTTTATTTTATATCCCACTCTATCTCTCTCCCCTCCTCCATCACGAAAACCCGTCACTAACTATATATGAAAAATATATGAAATTGGTGAGATTGTTTTCTATCCCGTAATATATGAAAAATAAATGAAATTGGTGATATTGTTTTCTGTTTATTGAGTTTTGAGACTATTGTAAAACTTGTGAGTTTAAAGTTGAAGGAGGAGAATTTATATGTATAGTATTGAGAGAAATTTATATGTAGAGTATGAAGTTTTAAAATTAGGGTATGAAGTTTTGAAATTAGGGTATGAAGTTTTAAAATTAGGGTATGAAGTTTTGAAATTAGGGTATGAAGTTTTAAAATTAGGGTATGAAGTTTTGAAATTAGGGTATGAAGTTTTGAAATTAGGGTATGAAGTTTTAAAATTAGGGTATGAAGTTTTGAAATTAGAGTATGAAGTTTTAAAATGAGGGTATGAAGTTTTGAAATTAGGGTATGAAGTTTTGAAATCAGGGTATGAAGTTTTAAAATTAGGGTATAAACTCTTTTTTAGATATTTGATTGTGATTCAGAACATTTAGGGTATGACATTTTAAAATTAGGGTATGACATTTTAAAATTAGCATATGAATATTTTGTGAGTTTTTAGTCATTTTGAGAGAGATAGATGGGTGATTAGCATGTGTTAAAAAGATGTGTGATTATCGTGTGTTAGAGAGAGATGTACGATTAGAGAGAGAGAGTTGCGGTTAGAGAGAGAAATGTTAGATTATGGTTTGATTAGAATTAGATAAATAATAAGTATATATAGGTATGTTTTTTGTAAGTTAAAGTTTTGGAGGTATGTTTTTTGTAATATAATAGAGGTAGGGTATGTTTTTGTTAATTGCCCCTTACTATAATTTTTAATAAAGACAGGTAGTATGTTAAATGTAGTGATTGACATAGTTTTTTTTTTTTTTAAATTCGGTTTTCACCAAAAGTCTGTACAACCTTTGTAGTACATTAGTCGGCCTTCTTAGGTAAATTTTGATGGATCTAGATTTTTTTATTTTTTTTGAAAATTGATGGATCTAAATGTTACTTACTAGCCAAGATGTGCTAATTCTTCCGATATTCTTATTCTGTTTTTCCACTAGTAGACTTGTTCTGGAATTTTACCAATCGAGGCTTTAAAAACCAGCTTGTTTTGGTGTTTTTAGTTTGGGCACTGATGCTTCTTTTAAGATTTTTAACTCTCTTTTAACTCTCATTGTAGTAAATGCTAAATAGTCATAGAAAATCTTGTTCTGCATCTACCTTTTGTTTTCTTTTGGATGATCTTGGATGTGCTATAATATTATAATTCGTTCCTAGTAGCTGATAAACTTAAAGTTACATTTTTTTAGAGAGTGGATGTGAATTATTTATCCTTAGCCTTATATCCTTTCAATACTTGTTTTTAAGAACAGAAACTGTTGAAAGCTGGCGAAAGGAGAAGCGAAAAGAAGTACGGGAACTATTTCTTGGAAACACCTTAAACTCCACTGCCCCCCCAGAAGAAGCTGGTATGACTTCCTCGCCTATTGTATTTATACATATTGTACATAATGTGTATATAAATTTACTTCACTATATATTATATAAGATTAACCGATAGATGGGAGAATAAATTTTAAAAGGGAAAATGGTTGTAGAGATGCTTGCAAAAGCCTTGGATTCCGACTGGGACCAGCTGTCAGAAGAAATTGGGCTTTGGATACCTTTAGAAGTTCATAATAAGGAACACTATGACAAACCTGAGGGTGCAGTGGATTATGGTAATTAAACAATTAAATGCCCTTGCTCTTGCTTATTTCTTTTCCTGTCTACTTAGGCTTCTTTCTTTATAATTTAATGGAAGATGGTACATAATATTTTTTCATGATTTACCCCCCCCCCCCCCCCCCCCCAACACACACACACTACTTGTCAGCTAAGTTGTGCTTTTCCTCTTTTATATGTTGTTATACCTACGAGTTATATTTATTTTTCCAAACAAAAAGTAAAATCTTTTGGTCCATATTTTTTCCAGTTTGTATCAGTTAGTAGTAAAAAAAATTTTTGCTAAAGATTCATGCTTATATATCATCCTATACCACACCAAGCAGTGTGGCAATCCATTGCTATAATGCCCGGTTGGATTGCAGCTTTTTAGGTCAACATTTTTGCTTCCATTCGTAAAATCTGTCGTTTTCTGGGTTCTTGACGTTGAAAAGCTTAAAACCTAAGCCAATAAGGTCTAAATATGGGGCAATAAAGATTGAGGACTGAGGACTCATAACCTTTGTTTCTACATCATTTTTCAATATTTCATTATTCAAGGTCATACCCAGCGCTATATAAATTTACTACCAGGAGTTTATTAACACAACAATTCCTGGACCCTCAATCGATCCACCATCTTTTTTTAATGTAAAAAAATCTATTTGCAGAGGAAGAAATATTGGCGGGCCCACATCTTCCACCCGAGTGCCGCACCGAGCCTCACTCAGACTATGGAGGTGCTGCTGTGAAGTGGGGACTAACCCATCACAAAGAAAGTGCTTTCGATTGTTGTATGGCTTGTTTTGACCATGCGAAACGTGCTAAACCGGGGGAAAATAAATGCAATATTTGGGTTTATTGTCCATCAGAGACGGGTTGTTATTCACCTGATATATACCAGCACAAACATACGGAGTGCTGGTTAAAATATGTAAGTTATTCCCTTACTCTCTAGTCCTTAGTATAATGTGGTAGTGGATCTGTTAATTATCGGATGATATGATACATGTTAGTTATCTTGGCTTATTCAGTTGCATCTTTTGAGTGTAGGTTTTTTTTCTTGTGCGTGTGTGGCTTTAGTTCATTTGGTTGGCCAACTTTTTTAGTTTTTTAAACGCTTATTTTTTGAGCTCAATGAAAACTAAAATATGGAGGCTGGTTTATTATATGTAAGCTATAAAGTTTAGTCAACCAACGGTCCGGTGTCGGTTAAAATATGAAAGTTGTGTCCTTACTCCATAGGCCTTTTTGATTGCAGCTTTTAAGCTCGGATCTTCGCTGTTTTGCTTTAAACTAGACTGTATTTGGTTGATTAAACACCTTTTTTCTGAACCTATAAAGATCCAGCATTTTTGTGTAAAAGCGGCAGCTAAATAATCCCGTAATGGCTTAATGTATTTGGCAGTTGTGTTTTGGTTATGGGTCAATATGAATGTTGGCAGATAAATGATTGAATCGTTTAGTTGCGGCTTTTCATCTTATTTTATTGAGCTAAATGAACTAACTTTTTTCTAAACCTCAAATATTTTTCTTATTTACTTAAAAGCTGCAGACAAAAGAGCTTAAAATAGTTGTGATATATTTTATATTTCCGATTTTCTATCTGATGCAGGCTGAACAGCCTAAACTTAGTTTCAAGGACAAATATCCAGAATCTTACCGAAACACCCATTCCAATGTACCAGAAATTGTTCCATGGGTCTCCGGTGTTATTACCACGTAACTGGAATTAATTTATTCACAAGAACCCCATAATGGAAAATATTTTTTCCTCGGCAAGACGAGACCATAATCGAAGACTTAGGAATTGTTAACTGTCGTAGAAACTTTATAATTCGTGTGTTTAGCTTGTTATAGAAAAGGCAACCCAGTGTGCGAGGGTCGGTGCTTGCACGTTACATTGTATTATTAAATTTGTTGTTCTTAGTCCTTTTTTTTTCACTGGCTGATTATGCCTCGAGTTTTGTAGTGGGACTCGATGATGCGGAGTAAAATACTGGCTATATATACGGATGTAATATGAGAATTATTCCACTATATCGTGTCTCTGGGATGTGTATGAGAATTTCTTCACTATATTGTGAATGCGGTTTTTTTATTTAGTTTCTTTAACCCTTAAAATAAACCTTTTAGTGTTATACATTGTTTCCAGTTAATACTCGTTGAAACATTAGTTTGAGTTTTACAACTTTGAAATTTCAGACCATGTTTTCATTATCATCAATTAATTAAATTGCATGGGATATGGAATAAATAATTGCTTCCCAGCTTTTTTCGTTACTAAAATGACAATAATTAAATCTAAGAGGGAACCATGATGATGTACTAAAAATAACCTCTCTTCGAGTAACTCTTTACCCAATAAAATAACAAGAATTAAACAAAGTTTTCATATCATTTAGCCAAAGTTCAACATGGTTCATAGATTTCGTCTAACAAGTTACTTACAAATAGAAATCTACAACCTAAATCTTGTTTTCAAAAACATAAACTGGCCATGCAATCTTTAATATATATTTTTGTATTTAACTTTAAAAAAAAGTCTCAAATATATTATTTCTATTATTAAGATATATAGGAAAATGATTGTTTACTACATCAAGTTTTGTTAAAAAATTACGTACTCACCTATCAACAATATTTAACAATTTATATACCTATCTGTGTGACTTCTCCCAATAATCACACTCGTGTTGGCTTTTTGTTCACTAGGTTGCAAAAGTTTGGACCAATTTCAGCTATATTCTATAAGAGTGTTACATACCTTTCACTTAATTACGAAAAAATAAAAAGTAAAATGATCAAAACATACAATTTTTCAAGTCTAATTACCAAAAACTACAAAACAAAACTTTTATTGAATATAATTTACTATGGTTTTGATACACTAAAAATACTTATTGAGTATTTACATAGTTGATTCAAATTAGAGGACAATACACCGCCTTTGTAAACATTATAAGGTTTTAAGCAAACTGTTGTAAGATTATTGGACTCTTGGGCTTTTACTTAATGGGCCCAGATGGGCTTGTAACCCTAACCCTCTATCTATATAAAGAGGGCTAGGGGTCTTGTATTTGACATCCATTCATATTCATTCATTAATAAAGACGATACTGTTCTCCCCTCTCTCTACTTCTGTCTCCCTAAATATATAGCTAATAGTTGTATTACAACACGTTATCAGTACTTTGCTCGCGGAGAATAGGATATACGCTCGCGGATATTGGAATATCAGGGTTTAATCTCGAAAATTGGATTATAAACATATGGACAAACTTTGAAGTTTTAGTTATATCGGACTTCCGCAACATACCCGGAATACGGTATAAAAATAACTTTACCTCTTGCAAGTAAATATGAAATTGCATGTGAAATCTATACTGTATATCGAATTTCCAGTAACATTTAAGAAAATAGTTTAATGTTTTTACATTGCCTTGTATCATCAGGATCACACTATTGCATGTAATTGTATAGTAGTATATATTTAATTATACACATGCTAAATTATACAAACTGTGCCCATATGAACTGTTACTATTGCATGTAATCTTGCTTTGTTATTAGACCTAACAAGTAATTGATATTTACACCTTCTTAGTATATAATTGCTTAGATATTGCATGTCTAAAACGGGTATAATTGCTTAGATATTGCATGTCTAAAACCTGTAGTAGCGAATCTGTAATGTTCAGAAGTTATAGGACCTAACTGAAACACTCCAGAAATTCTGGACTGTATATGTAATAATGCTGTAAATAGATATATAGTTTGCTGTAATTACGCGCATGGTCCTGTAGTATAATACTTATACAAAAACAGTACATATGGTTGATAAATATACAATATTTGGTAAATATACACACACATGCATATAATTTTTTTTATTAAAAGGCAAGCGAATAAAAATTGATTTGATTTGATATGTTAGAATCTTCATGGATTGATTGATAATCTTAAATAGATTTGATTTGATATGTTAGAATCTTCATGAATTGATTGATAATCTTAAATAGATTTGATTTGATATGTTAGAATCTTTATGGATTGATTGATAATCTTAAATTGATTTGATTATAACACCAAATCTACTGCATGATTAGATAGATTCTAAAATATATTTACTGCCTGCTTATATATGTGTGGTTAATCTAAATAGATATTCTCTATGCTGTTTAATATTTTTGCCATATATAAAATTGCGAAATCATATATTTTCACATTTAAGTTGGAAAAATTATGAACCTTCCCCAACTAGGCTCACCTATTTGGATACGATGTCTAGGAAAGATATAGGCGGAAGTCGATATCCTAATGAGGTCGGGTTTTAAGTGGCATTCGTGCCCTCCACCCTCACCGTCTTTCCTGGTCGTTTTTCAAGTAGAGCTACCGAAAGGGGTTGACTAAATAATAATTTCCCCGAGTGTGTTTATATAGTGATGTATGTTTCGCCGAATTGGTGTTTCAGTATCGACCCGTCGTTCGATCAATGAAAACCGATTCACATGAGAAGCAAAACTAATGTTTTCGAACCTGTCGTTTCGAAAAAAAAGTTTGTGCTTGTGCAAACCATAAACATATAAACCAGTCGTTTTATATGATAAATAATCCAGAACTCCCAACACATGTTGGATGCCATCTATGATGAGAAAATTCGCAAAACATACTTGCGAAATGACTGTTTAGACATTGATGTTATTTCGTCACCACATGTTAGTCACCCTGATGTGTGAAAATGTGATGCCCAAATTTTTTTTTTGGATGCCATCTTTTATGAGTAAAACACGAGTTTGATGTTACCCTCATAATGAATGCTAAGGCGTTGATTTTATTCCGCCGCCACATTTGAGACGTGATGACGTCTATGGTGAACAAATGTCTGAAATTGACATATTGGAGCAATCCTTCACCAAAATACTAGCTTGGAAATTGTATTCCATAAGTAGTATCGTGAATTTATATTCACCATGTTCCTTTATTGCCCATCTGTTATTGGATAAGAAAATTACCCCGGTGAGTAGTTTCAATCTTATTGGGTCAATGGCGAATTGTTTGCCTGATATTAATGCTCTTCGTGTACATTTTTTTTCACGAATCGAGAACCGAGACAAGTGTTATTTGTCTCGAACTGTCGCGATCCCGATGAATCGCTTAGCCAAGCGAGATTTTAGACAATCGTCGAAATCGAAACCTGTGGCTCCAAGACAGTAATTGAAAGGAACAATATGGGCCGTTGTCACAAAGTAAGAGATGATGCTCAAGGAGCCAACTCTATGCTATAAAGACAACGGTCATGCACGGTTACTCCTTAAATAGTTCACAACTATTATAAAGGTGGAAAAACCGATGCTAATGTGGTTAAAGTTAATTGAAAGGAAACTATTGAGACCCCCGATTTTGTGGCTCAAATGAGTTTGATACCTTTCTTTACTGATTTTGATAAATCATTGAGCCATTTTTTTCGCTCATCTGGATTATGTTTTCCATTTGGAATATTATTTTTCCATTTGGACCATACTTTTGACTTATGGTTTGACTGTTTACGAAATTTCTCGAAATAATTTAAAGTGTTATTGAGCAAATTCCTTTGAAAAATGTGACCAAAGTTTAAATTATGAAATTTTAGGCAATACTTGTGGTGTAGTTGGTTTTTTGGAAATAGTGGGTAACAGTGTACCATATAATTTCACCAACTACTTGCCTAAAAGAGCACTCGGTGACAACGATTCTGGACCTGTCGTTCCAAAAATCGAAATCTTTGGTAATGCCAAATTGATTTGTCAAATATGAGGCGTTATACTCATGCAGGTCCTGTCGTACCTTGTTGAGTTATAAAATATTCGAGAAAACCAGCGTTATCTGGTAATAGCTCATGAAAGAATTAAAATTTCTTTACATAGTCTCCATTCAATACGACCAAAAGCGTATTTTAGAGGAGTTGAAATGTCTTTCAAGTGGTTGCTACCACATTCTTTAAAGCATTTAAAGTTACCTTATCATTTCGCCTGTCGTCGAATGATAAATGATTTAGATGCTAAGACATGATTGTCTGTACTATCATTCGCCTGTCGTCGATTGATTAGAGCATTTTGATATTGTGGCATTGACCGGATGAGATATTCCCGGGTCAAAAGACGATAGTTGATTTATAATCGCATCGCATTTGGATTCTCTTTGAGGATATATTTCGTGATTAATCCGAAATTAATGCCACTAATGCTCACTTTGAAAGACTAGTATCTGTAAAGATCACGAAATGAACTCGTAGAATTCTTGTAAAGAATTGAAGGAGTTATTGTGGACTTATCCAACCATAAGACGGACCATAAATATAAATGGTTATGGTTGATGCATCGACAATATGGTCACATTTTAATGTTGTCCACATAAATGCAGCATTTTCCAAATTTTTAGCCCTATCATTAAGTTGATGGCTCATGATCCGGATTATCCTGAAAAGTCTAGCCGACTTGATAATTCCGAAGAGTAATAATCGAAATTTCGATTTGAATTACTTGAGTTTGGAAATTGAAATTGAACATCCTGTCGATTATGTTCAGACCCAAATGGACTCACGGAAAGTTTGATGATGCGACTGCAAATGATTGCACGCATTTCTTGGTCTTGCGCACCAAGATTTATATTTCCGTATGGGGTTATGCTATTTTGCTGCATTGGTCCGTTATGAGGCCCATAGACACTCAAACACCATATGCGTACCAGCTGGTTACTGGTTATGAGCCAGAAGTCTCATATTAACGCGTGTTTAGAGTGATTAATTAATATTTTGATTGAGCCGCTTTAGCGTTCAAAATATGGACCTCTGAAGGGGACATAAGTCGATTATGAATCTCCTGCCTATCATTTGATAGAGTAACCTTGGCAAGCGATCTCTTTACCGCATGATATGCGAAAGTGACATCGCTAAGACTGTTCTCCCCGTCGTTAGGGGGAGATTTGCACGTTACCGTTAATAAGGAACGACGTGAAATAACGTGGCATAACCCACTCAGTCTTAGCTTGATCCCCAAAACTGCACTTAGTGATAAGTAAGTGCATAGACTCCCTCAAGTCTAACTAAATGCCAAACGCATTTAATGACTTTATGAGATGTCACGAGATCATTTATACCTGCTGCAAAATGCTTGCAAGGATAGACGTCCCTGTCGGACGCCGTGTTCCTGTCGTAACACGTTGCTTTTGGCCGAACCCGCCAAGCAAAGAACGCTGCCGTTGGCCGTCAGTCTGTCATCCTTCCTAAGATATGAGGAAGTTGACCGGTTCTTAATTCGTTCAGCCCCAGAGGTGGTGAACTGAAACTCGTTCGTCGCACGAGATTATAAAGGATCTAGGAGATGTGTGATTCCTCTTCATCCTAAGAATCTTGAAATATCTGTCGATCATGATATCTTAGACGATATTGAAGCGAAACGAGACTGTCATTGATTACTTGTTCATATATTCGGTGACGACTGATAATATGAACAAATTATGACAGGGAACCATGTACCGTTGCCTGAAGTCAACGGAGAATAGACTGTACTAATGGAAACTTGCAATCCAAGTAGACTCCTTAGCGAAAGTGTGTTCGGACCTGTAGCTCCAACACCACCAATGTTAAACGAGTTCGTTTATTTGGTTATTCGTAAGGAAAATTGATGAGAATAATGAGATTGTAGAATGCTCGCCTAGTAGCGCAAGGCTTCTCTCACACCTTGGAATTGATTACGAGATGGTTGATTTCCTCGTAATGGACGTTATAACAGTCCCCTACTTTATCAGTTTAGTAGTTTTCGAAAAACTGATTATGCAGCATGCAATTGTGGTCACGGTTTTATCTCTATGGGGATTTAGACAAAGAGATATAGATGAAGGTCCCTGTGTGACTTCATGTGCTTGAATCAAGTAGTTCCTGACCACGGAACACGATCTCAATTGACTGAGACGTTCACTATATGGATTAATATAATCCGAGCGGATGTGGTATACCGCCTAAGTGAGTACTTGATCAGCTTGGGATACTTGAACAAGTATTAAGCCCTTGCGTGTTTTATTACGCGATCCATTTTTTTGGATTTGCCTTCGAGATGAATGATCTTGGGAAGAAACGGTAGTGACTCGACCTGATGATCGAGTCCCGTTAATATTGAATCTAAGTCCATGATGCAAACTACACCTAGAAGGTGTTATGACGTTGTAGTCATCATAACGCTAAGTCGTCAGATTCTCCCATGATCGTTCGATCACTAGACATTGATATAGACCCAGTCCGTCCCTGATGTGACGATGAAGAGATATTGAACCATAATGTTCATATCTAAGTACAATAAGCGCATCATTGTACTTGGTCTAATGTGCTAGGACGAACATCTCGTCTGTTGTGAATGGTATAGCTCGACACAACATCGCGCTAACACGCTGCCATCGAAATGGCACTAAAGACACATTCCCTTACCTTATGGTAATTTTGGAAGTGGGTTAGTTTATCCCACTTGCGTCATCGAGTGTACCTACCCCCTTCGGTACTCGAATTAACGCAACCCTTTTTTCGGTTATACCGATGCCGGTTACTTATCAGACCCGCATAAGGGATATTCCTAACATGGTATGTCTTTACCATTAGGAATAAGGCGACATCTTGGAGGTCTTGGAATGACTCCAAGTGAATCACTCTGATCTATTCGTGCTCTATGAGACGACTAGAGAGTGTATATGACTTCGAGCTAGTATTAGTCATATTTGAATTACATATGTTCTGTCTCACGATCTAGATAAAACACTTGTCATAGAAGACAACTTGTTGTTATTGATCAAGAGAGACATGACTACATTATGCTATTTAGCGTTTCTTGCCGAAATTAATCTTCACAAATGAAGTTTAAGAGCATCCAGTTGAATGCTCGTTCTATTCCACGTTAGATTTTCTTGCATCCAGTCGTATGTAAGTAAATGAGGCATCCAGTCGAATGCTCGTTTTCTTTCTTGAAATATGAAATCTTTGCACCCAGTCGTGTGCAAGTGAGGGGGAGCATCCAGGTGAATGCTTATTGCACTAATTACTACTTAGTCGAAATCCTCGCACCCTGTCGTGTGCAAGTGAGGGGGAGCATCCAGTCGTATGCTCGTGTACTCTTTTTGTCCTTAGACCAAGGTTTTTTTCCCACTGGGTTTTCCTTGGCAAGGTTTTTAGCGAGACACGTTCCCATCTTATCTCACTTAAGATTGCCGAAATTAGGGGGAGTATCCTGTTGTATACTTCTTACCACTGTGTACTCTTTTGTCCTTCGACTAGAGGTTTTTCCCACTGGGTTTACTCTAGCAAGGTTTTGATGAGGCACCTGTTTTGTGGTTGATCCCTACTACTACCATTGTTGCACTCTTTTTCCTTCGATCAGAGATTTTCCCATTGGGTTTGCTCTGACAAGGTTTTGATGAGGCACACTGTTTTGTGGTTAGTTACTTACATGATATTTCGGCCTATATCATTCGGCTACACAGTTTCTCCTAGGTACCGGTTTTGTCCCACACTGGGTTTTCCGGCCTTAAGGTTTTTATGTGTTTAGCACTGCGAATGAACTCGACTCAGATCGACTGCATGAAGACGAAGAATTCAAGACGTCCAAAGGGGGAGTGTTGTAAGATTATTGGACTCTTGGGCTTTTACTTAATGGGCCCAGATGGGCTTGTAACCCTAACCCTCTATCTATATAAAGAGGGCTAGGGGTCTTGTATTTGACATCCATTCATATTCATTCATTAATAAAGACGATACTGTTCTCCCCTCTCTCTACTTCTGTCTCCCTAAATATATAGCTAATAGTTGTATTACAACACAAACATTATTGTCATCCCAATCAATAATTTTCTCTATTTAGATTTTAAACATGTGTCAACATTAATAACCATCATTAAGTGTATATAAGTACATCTCATTATGTTTTAACATTGCCTGCTAAATTTAGGAAATATTTTCTTTATCCGTTTGAGATAACATGATAAGATTTTATCCAAAAAGACAAAACTATTGTGTACACTTGTGCTATATATATATGAACCATTTTGGGTCCAATAATGCTTCACAATTGATCGATCAATTAACAAAATATGCACCATTTGTCCTTATCATTCTATAAAAATGAGTTCACTTCCACTCCAACCTGAATTTCAAGAGTGGTTCTCTTTGGCTCTCTCCCAAAAAACGGAATCCGAAATACCCAAAGCCGAAATAGCCCAAGAGGTTTTACCGTGGCTAAGAGTACTAAAAAATGGTACCATAAAAAGAATAGCCGGTGTCGATGTTGTACCAGCTGGTATGGACCCACTAACCGGAGTTGTTTCTAAAGATATTGTTATTGTACCGGAAACCGGTATCCGTGCCCGGTTATACCGCACGGAAAATATGGGAAATGGTGAGAAAGTGCCGCTTGTGGTTTATTTTCATGGTGGTGCATTTTGTATTGCCTCTGTGGCGGATCCATTTTATCATAATATTTTAAATGCCTTAGCAGCCGAGGCTAAGGTTGCCATAGTGTCGGTTGATTATAGGATGGTCCCGGAGTATCCGTTACCCTCAGCATATGAGGATGCTTGGTCGGCGCTTCAATGGGTAATAATATTTTAAATTGCCACTTTTTTTTCAATTGTAGTTCATGTGCATTTAAATATATTTTTTGTGCATTTTTAGTCAAATTATAGAAAAATTTATGTCAAAAAAATATCTTTACTTCACTTTAATCATTTAAATATATTTCATGTGTATTTTTTGTGCATATATTACACGTATAATTTTTTTTACTCATATAGATAAAATTTAATTATTTACTTATCTATGTCGTGGGATCCTGAAAGATTATTTGAAGTCGTAATTAATATACAAAATTACAACAAACAAAAGGATCAAACTGAAAGCAACAAATTAAGGATCATAATTGACATGTAAAGATCTTCTAAAGTAGTAATAAATACAAAATTACAACAAACTTAAAGTTGTAGTGTATTTGTTGTAATTTATTTAAGTCTTTTAACCTATAAACGTATAGGCAATCCCATGTGGATTTCAACTGTGACCGTTTTCATATAATATCCAATTTTTCAATCACCAAAACTATTTTACAACATTTAGAGAAATGAACAATAGGTCAAAGTTCGAATTGCATGCATGGGATAATTAGAAGCTTTTGCTTAAAATATTAAATGTAAATAAATGATTACAAAAAAATGTAAATAATTAATAAAGTTTATACTCTATAAGTCTATTTAGGAAGGGGTTATAATAATTCACTTGTGTGTCACACTCCTATATATAGTATATTGTTACTGTAATCACTAGTCACTACCGTAACGGACTCCTCTTTCGAGCAGACTATCACCATCTGTTTAGTACCATTAATACTGTCTGTTTTTACCCGATTTCGTCATCGTTTCTCGGACCGCACGACTTTAAAAGGTCTTGGTGATAGTAGTAGAGGTTTTCTTATCTTATATAGCATATAGGTACTCACATATCTAGGCGATTTGAGACAATACTTTTTCTTTACACTGATATTTTTTTACGATAGCGGATCTGATATCGATTGTAACGACACGGTACTCCGACCAGACCGCCACTATCTGCTTACTACCACCAATACTATCCGATTTGGCCCGATTTCGTCATCGTTTTTCGGACCGTACGATTTTAAAAGGTTTTGGTGATAGTTATAAAAGTTTTTAACTTATATATCATATTTATATAATCAAATATATAGACGATGTTGGACAATACTTTTTCTTTTACACCCGTAGTTTTTATAGTAAAATGCGGTTATTACAACTACTCACTAACATTGGGACTGTACCACTTTTGAGTTTCGACTATCAAAATGTACACCACTATTATTATTTTTGTCATATCATAAAAACCCGAAATATTCACTGGTCATTAAAGATCATTTGTAAGCACAATTAATACCGCTATAAACTAGCTATACCTTGGTAAATCCCGAATTCTAGTAACATTCATTGGTAATTTTTGTTTCTGGACATTTTTTTATAGGTGGCTGCCCATGTTAGAGGAAATGGTCCGGAGGACTGGCTAAAAAACGTCGATTTCAACAAAGTGTTCTTAGCCGGTGACAGTGCTGGGGCAAACATTGCCCACCATACTGCGATGAGGGTCGGCTCACACCCGATCCAAGACTTCGAACTACAAGGCGCAATGCTGATCCATCCCTATTTTTGGGGTAAAGACCCGATTGGGATAGAAAAGACCGACCCAGAAAGAAAAGCTTTGGTTGACTCTTGGTGGAAATACACTTGCCCTACAAACAAAGGCAACGAAGACCCATTTATAAACCCTTTCGTGGATGAGGCACCCCCTATTTCGGGCTTGGGTTGTGACCGAGTCCTTGTTTGCGTAGCTGAAAAAGATATACTAAAAGCTAGAGGTGTGCATTATTATGAGAAACTGGTGAAAAGTGGGTGGCCAGGGGTTGCGGAGATGGAGGAGACGAAGGGCGAGGAGCATGTTTTTCAGATTTTTAATCCGAGGTGCGAGGCCGCCGTGGATTTGGTCAAGAAATGGGGAATTTTCATAAACAAAAAGTGATTCGAAGATTTTTTTTCGAGTTGTATTGTAATTAAAATAATTTGGGCACTTTTTGTCGAAGTATATATTTTGTATCTGCACTTGGTTTGGAAAATTGTTGATAAGATTGCAAATAAATAATATTTTTGTTAATGAACTTTGATACGATGGAATAAACACTTATTTTCTAAGTCGATTTGGTCAAATCTATGAATTCATTGTCAAGACGTACAGTATTTTTTAGATTTCTTTCAGACCATGAAAACTCTGCAGGGGACCTCACGGCTTAGATTATAGTCAAAAAATTATTGCTCCGGCAATTAAACTGTTAATTTGTATCTGTTTTTCTCTTATCGGAAGGAAAGATGCAACGAATTCAAATGAAAGTATTAAAAAAAAGATAAAATAGTACATTAGTTACCGGCACGACCAAAAAAACATACAAGTACACGAGTTAAACTTACAAATTTGTAAAATTAAACCATTCTTTCACTATTTGGCACAGGGACTTAAGTCTGCAGATTGATTTTGTGTACTTCACTGATTTTGTGTACAACTTCCAAAATGAATGAACTTATAACTAACTAGCAAAAACCTAATAAGTGAAAGAGACGGATTTTGACATAAATTCAAAGTCATGTGCGTGTTTTCGTATTCGTGACTTGGTCTCGGTTGAAATTTCCTCAAAAAATTATCAAAATTATCTTTGACCCGACTATTAGAAGGGGTACCAGAAATTGCTCAGATTAGGAGCTGAAATTCACATAAAATATGACATTATGATATTTGTTTCCTTTAGCATAATTCAAATATCAAAGCAGATATTTAAGCATTATATATTGAATTTCATGTTTGTTACCATAATGGTTCGAGTAATGTCATGGGGGTACATTGGTCATTGTTGGCTCTAAATATGGAAGCAGCGTCTCTGACTCAAGAGTCAGAGTGACTCGAGTCCACAGCCATTGGATATTGCTACAGTACATTTCATATTTTAACTGTAGCAATATCCAATGGTTGTGGACTCTGAGTCACCTTAACTCAGAGTCAGGCACGCTGCATCCTCTAAATATGCTGGCTTGTCTTCTTCGAGTTAATATTTTCAACAAAATGGGTGAGTATTTTTGCCGTGCTTTTAAAAAAATGAGCTGGTTTTAGTTACACATATAGTTGCAAACTCCTTTTTTTGTAGCTTTCAGAAATACATTGTAAACTTATCTGTGGCTACTTGAATTTAATTGGGTTATGTTTGGATATCAAATTTAATTTTGCCACAGCAACTAATACCTTCCTGGATATCAAGTATCAACCAATTTTATACAAACCAGGTAACTTCCAAAATAAAAATAAAAATGAAGCAACACAACACCGTTCAAGTTAATGGAACTTTTACAAGAAGAATAAATTAGTAACATTGGCTCATAGAAATTACTTCTCTAAGATAATTGCAACTATACATGTAGTTGCAAATTCAGAGTGAGGAACTCAGAAGACAACAGTATCGAGCATTGTACCTAGGGTCTGAACGATGTTTGAAGACATCAAGTTCGACACGTGTTCTTCAAGGTGTTTCTTAGCATCTTGTCTACCAACATTTGCAATTGCAAGTTTCTCCGGTGACAGCTCATCCTCTTCCTGCACCGCCTTGTTATATTTTATGGCTAGATTGAGCATTTCCTGTACATTCCAAGGACTCCCATAAGATACACATATGTGGCACATGGTTATAGCCAGTTATGAAAATTTACTGGCAAATCAATAAAAAGCAAATTCGTCAAAAACACTTTATCTTAGGATATGCAGAGAGGCCCAACTTGGATCGTATCAAAACTAAAAAAAAATTAAGGGTCATATACACTTTCACATCTTCTCAATTCATCAAATAAGTAATCTGTATTTTCACATTTTGATCTTTAATAAGTTCCAATCTAAAGAAATGCAGAGATGTCTTTACGGCAGAACCAGACAGTATAAAAGTATCTTCTAAATAAGCGCAAGTAGCAACCAGAGCTTATCACATAGATAAAATCATAATACCCAGAACATAAAGAAAACAATGAGATGGAAGCCATTAAATATCAATAAAAATAACAAACCTGGACAGTCTGTTCATTGGTCTTAGAATGAGTATCAAAGTTTTGCAGTGTCAATCCATCGGTCCACTTCTTCTTATGGAGGTTTAATAACATTTTCTCCTCAAGTTCATTCTTCCTATAATTGATTGCTATCGAGTAATAATGCCTGTTTAGCCCATGGATTAAAGCCTGCAAAAAAGATGCCCCACCAATTAATTTATTAGAAATGGAGCACGCTAATAAGCATTTACCCGAAACAGTAAAAAAATTGTAGAAATTCAGAGACAAGAGGAAAGGCGTGCAAAAAAGTGAGTCTGAACTTTGGAGTTTTTTATTCATTTTTTATTCTTGACCCTACACATTTATTTGTATGATCCTATCTAGTTATGTGTTTATTGCTGGAAACTGTTGAACTTGATTATTATTTCCGCCTTCCTAAGATTATAGTCCACTGTAATATTTACAATGTCTGTAAAAAATTGTCCACCTTCCTAAAAGAAAAATTATCAGTATTTTCAAACGTGAAACCACAGGTAAAGCTTTTCTGCAAGAAATTCACCAAGTGTACTTTATTTTGCGTGAATAGCATTAAAGAGCTGAAGCTTTTAGATCTTCCCGCGAAGTTTCGTTTTTCCTAAACAAGAGCCTTTTGAACTTTGAAGCGAGCTTTTTTTTTAAAGAAAATATTGAAATACTATAAACTTACGTTTTTGGCCTTTTATAGAACAATAACAAGAATGTGTTCAGTTAGACTGACAGTGAGTTGATATAAAGTGAGGGTACTTTCGTAATGTGTGCATACAAGCATTATTTCCGCTTAATATTATGTAGTACCATGGTGGGATAATAATTGGGACAGAAATATGAATTATGCATGGTGTATAGCTTCATTGATAAATTTATGAGAAATTTTTATTTTTCTCTACATTTTACACTTTTTCAACTCAAAGCTACAGCAGCTTTTGCCAACAAATAAATAAATTAGAGACTTATTTCTGTGTTAAAGCATTGACATTAACACCTTCTATACAAACCAACGCATATGACACATTGTCATTAACATGTAATAAACAAATCAATATAAATGCCACGGTTGTATTAAGTAAGCACTTACTTGAATAGAGGGCTTGTTAAGGTGCCCAAGGTTGGAAGTTGTTTGTCTGGGCTCTTGACCAAGCATCATAGTTTGTGGGTTAATTAAACGAAAAGCATCAATAACCACTTTGCCCTTGACACTCTGTATTGGATCCACAACTACCGCAACAGCACGTTGATTAAGAGCTTCAAAACTCTGTAAAAAAATGTTACATAAGCAAGTATAAGTAATGGCACTTGCAAGGAAAAACAATAAGGTCTTGTTTGGTTGCAATAAGCTCAGATGTTTTTTTCTTATACGCTGGACTTCATTTGGTTGACCAGTTAAAAAAGGCTGAGGTTTTTAAATTTTTGGCAAGAATGAGCTAGAAGCTTGGATGAACGTAGTCCTTTTCTCAACCTCAAAATATTAATCTTCCTTTCTAATAAAGCTGCAACGAAACGAGACCTTACTATTTACAAATTAATAAGAGGCGTCCCTTCTTCAAATAAACACAAACGCTAGGTTAAATCAATAGTTGTAAGTAAGAAGTTAACAAAAAAGGCTCGTCGGGTTGCAGCTTACAAGCTGGCCATTTTTGGCTTAAAATCTGGACAGCATCTGGGTTGACCAGCTTATAGGCTAAAAGAGTAAAAGACTAATAGAAAGGGGTAACTACAAAATACTATTACGCAAGAAACAAATGTTGGCGACATTTTAGAAAATACCTGTTGAGTATTAATGTCAACACCAGATAGCCAACAGCCAAATCCAGGATGGGAATGATACCACCCAACCACCATTTCAGGTCTGCATCACGGAGGAACAGCAGAAATAAAAACATCAATCTAATGAATAAAAAGAAAGAAAACCCCCATATATGGAGCTAATTATTCTTCCAAAAAAACATTTTGCAGAAAAGTGTCTGGTCGAACTTGGAAGGGTTAAAAGCTAGTAAAGTCTAAACTTTAATACTGGTCACATATTAACTAAAAGAGTTACCATAACATGCAGTCAACCGAGTTTAAGATAGGACGTAGCCTCAATAGAGCAAGATATATACTTTTACAAGCACGTGAAAACATACTGATTGAAAGGGTTAATAGTTATTAAAAAAGGTAACATGGATATTTAGAAAAGAATCCCAAAGTAAAAGCAATCAATTTCCTCAAAACTAAGCAAAACATATATTAATATTACAGATTCTCAGAGTAGTTCAGTTGGGGTAGATGGTTCAGTTCTCCTTGTAAACTCATGGACTTGACATAAGAGGACTTGCACAATTGATAGTCCTATAAAACTAACTAGCCTATAGATTTGAAAATATGATCACTGCTACTGTCACAGAATTTTCACTAATTGAAATGCCTAATGAGTGTGTTTAATAGTTAAAACCCAGAACTGTAATCGTATTTACACCTTTTTAGTTTGCGAACAATCATATGCGTAACATTCATACTTATCTTGCTTCCTTTCTAATCATCCTCACAAAATAATCGCACTACCACATTATCACCAGAACGAAGATTTACGCAGGCTTTTTCGGTTGCCACTTTTAAGCAAACAAGCATTCATAAGAAAGCTAAGGTTTATCTAGCTCCTGAGGCCACAAAACAGGAAACCTCAGCATTTTTAGCTGTTAGAACAAATTAAGTGTGGCTTTTTAGCAAAAAAGCTGAGCTCATAAAGCTGCAACCAAAGTCTCAAAAAAGACAGTAGTATCAAGAAACAGTTACTAAGAAGGAAGTCTTATTACTTAACCCAAAAGAGAGTTGCAAATAAAAACAGCAACTACGAAAGAGGTCGTATCACTTTTCCCAAAAAAAGAAATATAAAAGGAACTAAAAAGGAGGATACCTTCCGGTTTGTTTAAGCATATCGAGCATATTTGTTTGGAAAACATGGTCTACAGCTTCAACACTAACTCCGGTACCACTTTGTGGCATAGCAAAAACATCAACCACACGAACAGTATATTCATCAACAAATTCACCCAACATAAGTCCCATAACTTCCATGGGAACTCCGGCTCTACCTGAAAAGTCCCGAATAATAGAAGAAATATAACTTAATTATCCCCGAATAATAGAAGAAATATAACTTAATTATACCACTCCTCACAAAAAAATGCATCTATAAAAAGACATATTATCCACTATCTGCAGTATTATCCAATATCACTAAACTCAGTTAGATCCCCAGAAAATGACAAAAGGGACCCCCTCTCCAAATTAAAGGCAGTAAATTCATAATCAGCTAAAGCTACACATAAAAACATGTCTTTTAGAAGAACACCAACTTTCACCTACAGTAAATCCCAATAACTGAATTTTTATTTGAGTTAAACTATGGTTCTATCAAATAAAACCCTAATGACGACCATCTTTATAAAAAGAGATGTATTTATCCAGTTACTATCAGCCAAACTCACATTAAACCCCTTAAAGGGGATAACAAATGTAAAAATCAAGCAACCCTGACCTATTTTTATACTAACTAAATCCAAAAAAAATCACTAATCACGGAATTTAAACAATTAAAATATTATAGTGAAAAATATGTCAGTATTGAAACATTGTAGTGAAATCACCCTGTTTTTTTATAAATTAAGTAATCCTAACCTGTTTTTATATTCACTAACCCTATTGAATACCAAAATTTGCCAAATCAAAAATAACTGAAAACCCAAAAGAAAGATATATCCAAACCTTCATGGCTTAGTATCCAAATTAATTAATAATTAAACGCGATAGATTTCTAACCACCTAAAAGCTCTACACAAAAACACGACGGCCAGCTAAAATAACAACTTAATAACCTAAACTAAATAGTAAATACAAAAGAACCAATCTTTTCCAAACTAGCTAAAAGCTATACAAAAAGAACCATTAAAATATTATAGTGAAAACTAAGTATTCAAACTATTGAAACATTGTAGTGAAAATCACCATGTTTGGTATATAAATTAAGTAATCCTGAACTGTTTTTATATTCACTAACCCTAAATTAAATTACCAAAAATTGCCAAATTTTAAAAAAAAAAACAACTGAAAACCCAAGAAAAGGAAATACTTTAGTAGCAAAATTAGAAAAAACAATTAAACACCATAATTGATTAATTTCTAACCTATACATAAAAGCACGATCTTTAGCTAAAATAACAACTCATTGCCTAAACTAAAAACACAATAACCAATTTTTTTCCATCTGGGTAAGTCAATACTAATCAAACCATAATTAAAAAAATAGCAAAAAAAAAAAAAAAAAAAAGAAAAGAATCACCGTGTTTGAGCATCTTAAGGAGAGCGAGTGAGGATATATAAACTTGCTCTGACGTGTCAAGCGTCGGAGAGTCCGGCGGCGGCTGACCCATCGCTCCTCCGGCGCCGGCGAACATCCGTTGTAGCCTCTCCATTCTATCTCTCTCTCTATCTCTATATCTATATATCTAATATATATATATATATCTAATATATAGATTTTGATATTTCTTTAGCTACAAGAATTCTATTCAGTTACTATTTTTTCCAAAACCGGAAAGAGTATATTTTTTGGTTTTTTTTTAGAATTTTTTTTTTACACCGAATCGGTTTATTTCGGTACTGTTTTCTTTTTTTCGGGCTTTTTTTTGGTTATTTTTCGGTTTTATTTTTTGTTTTTCGGTATTTTTTGGGCTTTTTTGGTTTTTTTCGGTTCAGTTTTATTATAAACCGACCCGAAAAAATTTTGGTTTTTCGGTCTTTTTCGGTTTGATTTTTACGGGTTTGGCCCGGCCCTACTCCAAGCAGTACAATTTGTTATCGTTATTTGTAATATTTTTTCAATTTTTTCTTTTTAAATTAATGTTTTGTTTTGTTTTTAAAGTATTTGTTCTAAAAAAATCTCCAAAACTGGCTTTTATATTTTATTTGGGTATTTATTGTTTGTTTTGATAATTTATAAGATAGTAAGTATTAATAAATACCCAAATAAAATATAAAAAGTCAAATTTTAGAGATTTAGTGATATTAATTGTGTAGTGATATTAGTTTTTGTTACATCATTAATAGATTTGATTTTTTATTTTATCAAACTTTATATATAGTTACACGAACACGAGCATAAACAAACCGAATAGATGCATGTTCATATTCGGTTCATTTAATAGAAGTACGCTATATTCTTGTTAATTATCGTGTTCGTTTATAAATGAACAACATGAACATTAGCCGATCCGAATAGAAACAATTCCACAAATAGCGCAATTACAGCCCTACAAACAACCAGACGCATATACATTTGGTTGGATGTAAAGTTGCGAAATCCATTTGGTTTGACTCAAAATGGATAAACTACATTGAACGAGTTAAATGATGCTTCGCCGGATGAACTCGTATCTGTATTGGTAGACCCACAGACAATATTAGGAATATGCAACAAGGATATCACACAATTTCAAAGATTCGCATTTGTTCTGATGGATAGAATATGGAGTGACCGCAATAGATTATCCAAAGAGCCCAGCATGTGCTCGGTATAAGAACTAAAGAAATAGTTTTTAGCCGGTACTTCTTCCAAAGAGTTTGTTGCGGTGAGTAGGCAAATGCGACTTAAACACATGGAGAATAGCCTAAAAACCCAGTGTAGACCTAGTACAATCATACTCGAAAGAGACGCGACAGCTTAGAGTGACTTTACCGTGGCTGCAGTTGTAGCTCGAAACGCTCAAACTAAATTAATTACTGCAAATACTAAACGTATCGAGGATATCGATATTCTTAAAAGGGAACTTTGCGCTTGTTATTTGGTTTGCGACTTTGTCATTAAATATGTGTGGAGTGATGTGATTATAAGGTCGGATTCCGAAATACTTGTTAAATCTTTGAACTCTCACTCAACAACTGCATATCGGAGGTGAGAAGCAATTGAAATAGATTGTCGAGTTGCGTTAGAAAAAGTCGAAAACTGAAAAATTGAAAAAGTAGACAGAGTGAATAACTCATAGGCGCACTTGTTTGCCCGATGAGCCGCCTCCTACTCTTGGGTAGGATGCATTCCATGTAATTTTATTCCGACGCTGGAATGGTGGCTCGTAAACGAATTGGATTGATTTCGTATTATGTATCTGTTGCTGTTTTAGTCGTTGTAATTCTGTTTTACCGTTTTAATGAAAGCTAAACGCATATACATATAGAGCCGGACGAAAAACCAAAAAAATCCGAACCGAAAAATACCGAAAAAGAAAAACCAAAACTTTTTCGGGTCGGTTTCGGTTTTCAATAAAACCGAGCCGAAAAAGACCAAAAATACAAAAATAAAATCAAAAAATAACCAAAAAAACTAAAACCGGACCGAAAAAACCCGATTCGATCCGGTGAGAAAAAATTAAAAAGAACCGAAAAAAACCCAAAAAAAAAAAAGTGTTTTGCCCAATATACATACAGTAATTGTATGTATCTATTTTGTTTTAGGTTGAGTATAAAAATGTCATTCCCGGCCATCACACTCTCTCTATCTCTCTCCTCACTCCACATTCTCACTCGCCGAACCCCAACTAACTTCTCATGCTTCTCCGGCGACTCCGTATCCGTTTCCACTTCATCTCCGCCTCCCGTACTAAAAAAGCGGAACCGGTATCGAAAGCTTTACCCGGGGGAGAGAGAAGGAATCACTGAGGAGATGAGGTTCGTCGCCATGAGGCTTCGAAACATTCAAGGAAATAAAATCGAAGATAATGATGGTGATGACGTGGCACCGAAGGAGGAGGGTGATGACACGTGGCATCCGAGTTTGGAGGGGTTTGTTAGGTTTCTGGTCGACAGCAAGGTTGTTTTCGATACGATTGAGCGGATTGTTGACGTGTCCGACAATGTCTCTTGTGAGTTTTTTTTTTAATAATTAATTTGGAATTTAATCTTTTACGTATATAAATCTGATTTTGGTAGTTATTGGCTGCCTATCAATTTACTTGCTATGTATTGAAGTAATAATTGGTGATTTATGGGCATAATTGTTACTTTTGTAATGTTGCTGTGTTGATTTGTTATAATTGTAAACTATAAGTTGTCACGTTTTCTAATTGGTGTACTATTACTGTAATTAATTTGTGAGTTTGTTAGACAGTTAGCGAGAGAATACGTGGCAGTCATCAATTGGTTCAGCTAATTTGTGATATTTTGTTATCAGGCTTGCGTTTGTTACTTTGTTTGTTTGTTTGTTGCGTTAGACTTTTTCTTAATTCTTATGTTCTTCATTGTAAATCTCGGTTAGTCGATTTGGTTTATAGGAGAGCCGGCAATGAGCCTACATATAATGATGCATGAGTTTTAATTCTGTTATTGAAAATCTTGGTCGAAAGTAAGGTTGTTTCCTATACGATCTAGCGGTTCTAGCTATGTTTCTTATGAGTTTATGCAGTTGATATTTATTAATCAACCGTTTCAACCGTAAAAAGTTACATAATTTCATATTCCTTATTGTCGTTGTCAAGGGCGAGCCTTGGCACAACGCTAAAGTTGTTGCCATGTGACCTAGAACTTATGGGTTCGAGTTATGGAAAGGGGCAGTCTACACTAAGCTCAAAGGGGCCTCACCCCCTTCGGAGCCGCACATAGTGGAAGCTTTAGCACCGGGTTTGCTCTTTTTATTTGTCGCTGTGATTGTCATGCTATGATGTGCTTTTATGCTCGTCGCGTTGTAAATGGTATTGTTTTTGCATCCCCAGTTCTTGACTCTTCTGGTAAGAAGATTAGAAAAAAGTCAAAAACTAGCCTCTAATAGTGTGCTCATCTGCATTCTGCTCACAACTACACCCAAACAAGCCCTACATGTATGTCTGGCATTTTCTTTCATGCTATGTTACTCTTTCATGTAATAAACCTCTATTCCGACTTGGAAAAGCAGGGAAAACGAAAAGATTCAAAAGACAAAGGAGACACTTGATGAAAACGACTAGTTGTACCTAATTATAGATCAAAGCGGTATAGAATATAGGTTTACAATTTCCATGACTGACTCTTTGTGGGTTATGATAGTTTTGGATAATCTCGAGTAAGGTTATACCTATTTAATGAAATTGATATGTGTATTTGCTTTTACCATAGAAACGTAGTAGCATATAATGGAAAGAGCAAATCTTTTTGAAAGCAGTGCAGATGTTGCATTCTATTCTGGCGCATACGTCTTAATATGGGAAAATAAGTAAACAAAGTTTTTTGGTATCTTATTTAGATACTGATGGTTAATTAACTCTAAACTTGAAACAACAAAAAATTACTTTCTTTTCGTCCAATTGCAGCTTTTAAGCAAATAAGTTGTATTCTTTTGAGGTTCTCAAAAAGTTAGTCTGATCCAGCTTAAAGCTTCTACCTTTTTCGGGTCAGAAATCCAGTAAGCTGGTTTTCCAAATGTAGCTAACATTTAAGCAAAAAAAAGGAAAAAGAACAAGAGCTTAAAAGCTGTAACCAAACCAAGGCCATATTCACTAAAGCTCTTGCTACACCTTCTTTCTTTTCTTCTCTATCATCAGATTCTTGCTCGTACCATCTGGTCCATCTCATTATTATATTTGAATTTTAACTGCCTACAGATGCGTACTTTAGAAAAACTGGACTTGAACGTTCGATAGCCCTCTCAAACGACCTGGAATGGTTTAGCCAGCAGGATATTTCTATCCCCACTCCAAATAATCCTGGAATTACTTACGCCAAATATCTGGAAGAGCTTGCTGAGAAAAGTGCGCCTTTGTTTGTCTGCCATTTCTACAATATATACTTTTCACATATAGCGGGTGGGCAAGTGATAGCAAAACAGGTATTCGCATGTCCTCAACTGTTTTCGTTCTTAGTATAGCTTTAATCATGCCATCACGTCTGCTCTATTTGTCATATTTGAAAGCTATTTGAATTTTATGATATACTGATGTTCTGAAAATTGAAAAGTGAATTACCAAGTTTCGTTAACAATTTGCTTGATCAAAAGTCAAGCAAAGACGAGCACTTAAGATTTAGTAGCATGGACAATTTGGAGAAAATTAGCTTTTGTTTTTTATTTACCTCGTTAAAGCTACCTTAAAGAATCACAAAGTGTGCATCGTATTTAGTTTGAATAAATAATTTATTATTATTGATACTTTTCGGTTTACCCCCTGTTTTGTGCCTTGTAATCTAGCTCTATCTACACCTGTGGTTTGATAATGAATCTTCTAATGCATTTTTTATGGTTTCCAAAACTATATTTGGCATAAAAAACTGAGATGTTGTCCTCAGTAACTCAAGGCATCTCATTAAAGTCTTCCTTAAAGCACCATGAAAGTAAAGAGGCTTCCAAAGTTGATCTTTGTGGTTTCCGTTACATGAATATGATGATAATTTTTCACTTTTTTCAGTTCAGAATCATGTCAAAACAAGAAAATGTACAGAAAGCAAACACAATTAAAGATTTCCCCTTAGATTTAGCAGGGTTGGAAATCTAAGGGCTAAGTAGGGACTTTCTTTTTAATTATTCTGGTTAAATGTGATTAGGTCTCTGAAAAGCTCTTAGAAGGAAAAGAGTTGCAATTTTGCACGTGGGAGGAAAATGACGAAGAACTTTTAAAAGGCGTACGAGATAAGCTGAACATGCTCGGTGAGGTCAGTACATGAGAGAATCATTTAAAATTAGTTCGATCATTTTTTTTCTTTGGAAAAACCACGAGTAACTGAATGAAAATTTTAAACCACAAGTGACTGAAATGAAATTTCTTAAATTGCAGCATTGGACACGGGATGAGAAAAACAAGTGCTTGAGAGAAGCCACGAAGGCATTCCAATATATGGGTCAGATTGTACGCTTGATTATATTGTAAAAGCTATAGCTTTAGCTAATATTTGCGTAAATGCTGCTGAATAGGATTCTATCAGATTATATAATTCCAATGCCCTTGGTCATTATTTTTGTGTTCAGTTGGAAATTTATGTAGCTTCAGACAATCTTATCATGGTGTACATGATCTAATTATCAAGAAACGGTACTGGAAAAAATAACTTGATATGCACCACATATTACTAATTTTCTATTCCTTGTAACCCACTCTTATAAAATTGTTACGTACTACTACAACGATAAAACTAGAAATGGATCATGTACAGCAAAATAAGTCTATGATTATAATGTTTCGATTTACTGGCATACTTCCTTGTGCCACACCAGTAGTGAAAATAGTTGATATCAGTTGGTGTAAATTTTCTATCCGTGTTAATGCTTTATATACTTGGGCAGTATTTTGTTTCACTCTGATCTCTCCTGGCTTACTATCGAATGAATTCACCAAGTTGTATCAACAGTTGCATCGAATTTAACTTTCCTAGACTGAGAAAATGTTAGAGATGGTGAAAATAATAAGAGAAATTCTGTTTCCACGAAATTGGACATGAACCAAGATTTATTATTACTGTACGGAGTAGCTTTTATACAAGAAACTAAACTTTTGTTATGTTACGCAAAATGTGCAAGTATGAAGTGTACATCTTTTTTTATAAAAAAAAACTCAAATTCTGTAGAAATTTGTCAAAGTCTTGCCATCCAATTCTTTGTTGAAAAACCTTTGCATGAAGTCGGAGAGAGTGAACTCGCGATACGCGGCGGGTTTCTCTGCAGTGATTAGCTCTGGCAATGGTCCAAACAACCCCTCGCGGTTGCTTGTGTTGAAGAAAACCGCAATAGAGACCCTGGGATTGTGTTGATCATTGGCTAACACTCTGTGTTCTACACTCTTGTATTCATCATTTGATATAATCTACACAAGACCAAAAGAGAAAAGTAGGTTCAGAGCTTAATTTTAATTTAAGATAGACTAGGGGAAATTTAAGAAAATTGCTAGACCACCACGCTATGTTTTACTCGAGTAACAACTGATGCAAAAAGCTGAGATTCAAAAAGCTGAGATTCTTGGGATAAAGGCATAGCTTGATGACGATGGTGATGTAGTCTTAATTAATCGCTCCCATAGCATTAGCATGAATCTAGTTTTAATATTGCTATCATAGCAACAATACCAACATAGATGAACAGCTATATCAAGGTTAGCAAAAATTACTTTCATAACAATAGCATATGTCTAGATTTAATATTGCTATCCTGGTAAACAATACCAACATAGATGAAATATATAAAAAATAAATAAATAAAAAATAAAATAAAAAATATATATATATATATATATCAATGTTAGCAAATATTACCTGAAGAATATCACCAATGTTTACGACAAGAGCCCCCTCGACAGGCTCAACGTCTAGCCACTGATCCCCGTACTTAATCTGCAACCCCACGATGTCGTTCTGCAACAACATTGTTATAACCCCGGGATCCGTGTGTGGCGTTAGCCCATAAGTCAAATCAGGCTGTGGACAATACGGATAGTAATGTGCTGCCATTATCCTTGCCTCTAAACACGCCATCTCCTTCAACTTATTTGTTTCCACACCTAACCCCTCGCATAAAATCCCCATCACGAGCTCCGCAAGTCTTTTGACCTCTGGGTCCCACTCAAGAACCAAGGGACGGACCACTTCTGGAACATCGTCGAGACTGGGTGGGACTGGTCCTAAACGGACCTGTTATCAAGTAATATAAAAGAGTAAAAGACAATTCTTATTGAACTACTGAATCATAAGTGGTATAAATAACTTTTTCTGTATATGCTGAATCCTGCATCACATGCTCATTTGACTTAGCTTAGTACTCTACGATTTATTGATTAACAATGTCAAAGAACCATGGCGGAGCTACAAGGAGGCGTTGGGGGTTGTTGTCATGGCAACACCGCAATTTACAGATTGTTGATCTTTTTATAAAGATTTTTCAAAATAATTCAAAAGTACTATGTTTCCAAATCCTGTAAAAATAAACTTTTGTATTTAGCAACCCATAATAAAATTGCTGGCTTGGCGTTTTCAGTGACATTATTCAACCTTCACCAGCTGCATCTAATACAAACAAAATATCGCTGGAGTTTAAATTTGAAAGAAAATGAAACTGAAGCTCTAGAGCAAACTTACCGGTCAGCTTAGAAACCTCGAAGACACAAAAAAAGATCAGTTTTTTCAACATTTACAAGACAATATACTGAAAATTTTAAAAAAACTACTGAGATTAAGCTGCAAGGAGACAAGCTATAATGAAGGTTCATGCTAGCATTTCTTCACCTAACCCGAGTCAAAAATGTCAATGCTTATCTAACTTTATGCAAAAAGAAAAAAAAGGAGCAATAAATACTGTAGAAAACTTGCATAACAAAAAGCATAAAGTGATTAACAACCAAAAAATGTCCTGAAACATTACAAAAATCAAAGCGCAACACGGATCACAATTTAACAACATATTGTCTTGAAACACAATCAACTTCCAAGAAAAATATTGTCTCGATATGCCATACAAACCCAAACTCAAAACTCAAGAAACAAAATGAAATATTTACTAAATGGTTATTTATCGTGGATATGCCAAATCAAAGAAAATAAATAACTAATGCATGATTCATTTACCCAATTACCCTGGAATCCATGCACACACAACAACTACTTTTACTAAATACAGAACAGGGCACTCTTAATAGATACATATGCAGTCATCAATTTTTCGTAAAAAGTTGTATTTACAAGTCTCCTTACAAAGTCGGACGCACATAGTATCTTACAGGCAATGATATGCCCCGTTGGTTATCCAGGTTGAGTTACTTAGGTTGGTTTGGCCTGTGAAGCACCAACAAAACAAACACACGGGCGAGACCGACACACAAGCGGGGAACCGGCATATGTCCCGACGGTCTTTGCCGCTCCGATGCCTAAGTAAGAACATAGCTTCCACAAGATAAAATGAAATGACAAGACATATAAACAAATACAGGCAAGTTGTTAGTTTGTTTAGTCATATGGATAGGCAGTTGATTATGAATACTTCAGCTATTAATAGTTAAGACATGTATCACAGGGATAGTTAAATATTAATAGCTGAAGTATTATCAGGTAAGTAATAAAGTAAATATATTCATAAGTGGAGAAAGAGAGGAATATAGTCAATATGTAGTATTGAGCCATATTGTGACAAGTAAGGACTCCGGGGAGGACAGAAACGAGGTCTAGAACTGCGATAATACATAAACCGGCGTGACGTGATCAATTGGGTGATAAGAGAGCTCCAGTGAGAGCTCTGCCTTGAGGGCCATATATACCAGTTTGCTATATACATGGTGTGACGACAGTATATATTAGTTAGATAGTTCAGGCAGGTGATGTGCATGGGAAAAAATGGTAAAATGATATCCAACCTATTACCTTTTAGTTATTTGATATCTAACCTAACACACTTTTTAATTTACATTTTCGCTCCAATTAAGGGACTCAACTAACATCCGATCATTTTAACCTAATTATATCAAACATATTAAGTAGGGTTTCACTTTAAATTATTTAATACAACAATTGAAGGTTTCACATAGTTTAATCAATAGTAAAGGAGACTTAATATGCGTTAAAAAACGATGATCGAAAACAGATTGAGTCCATTAATGGGACTGAATATGTATAGATTGGGTACCAAATTAGAAAAAATGTTAAGTTGGGTAACAAATTAAAGCGAAACGTATAAGTTGGGTACCGAATTAGAAAAAGTGTTAGGTTGGGTATCAGATCGCTAAAAGTTAATAGCTTGGGTAACATTTTAACAAATTTCCCGCTGTGCATGTGATGTAAGTTTGTGATTGTGAGCATGTGATAGTTTTCTCCTTATGCTATTAAATCATGTAGGTTACGAAACTGTCACAATCAGTCCTACACATTAAACCACATACCACTCCACTGATTTATAATAGATTACAGAAGAGTCCACAAGTTAATATTCGCTTACAAAACAGTCCACATATACTTTATTACATACCCATTCAATAACACTCCTAGAAAGAAATATCCTATTTATACTAATTACATGATTTAATTACATAATTTTCTCCTTCTGCTATTAAATCATGTAGGTTACGAAACTGTCACAATCAGTCCTACAAGTTAACCTAAATATCAGTGCACTGATTTATAAAAGATGACAAAAGAGTCCACAAGTTGATATACACTTACAAAACAGTCCATATACTATATTTCATACTCAACAACATTCCTAGAACAAACAAACTTGTAGCGGAGTCGCGCCAGCTAGCACCCTTAGACTTGAATAATTACAATAGACACAAAAAATCCTATTATACTAAATTACTAATTAGATAGTTTTCTCCTCATGCTATTAAATCATGCAGGTTACGAAACTGTCGTAATCAGTCCTACATATTAAACTACATACCAGTCCATTAATTTTAAAAAGTTAACAGAAAAAGTTCACAAGTTTACATAAAATCACAACTCAGTCCATATACTATATGACATACTCAATAACACTCCTAGAAGTTCACAACATATGCAGAAAATCCTATTTATACTCTTATTCCATAGTTTTATCCTGATGCTATTAAATCCTGTCAGTTACAAGACTGTCATAATCAGTCCTACACATTAAACCACATACCACTCCACTCCACTGATTTTATAAAATATTACACAAGAGTCAACACCTTTATTATAAAGTTACAATACAATCCATAAACTAACAAACAAACCTCTACATAGTTTTCTCCTTATGCTATTAAATCCTATAGGATAAAAAAACTGTCACAATCAGTCCTACACATTAAACCACATAGCACTCCACTCCACTGATTTTATAAAATATTACACAAGAGTCCACATGTTTATTATAAAGTTACAATACAATCCATAAACTAACAAACAAACCTCTACATAGTTTTCTCCTTATGCTATTAAATCCTATAGGATAAAAAAACTGTCACAATCAGTCCTACACATTAAACCACATACCACTCCACTCCACTGATTTTATAAAATATTACACAAGAGTCCACACGTTTATTATAAAGTTACAATACAATCCATAAACTAACAAACAAACCTCTACATAGTTTTCTCCTTATGCTATTAAATCCTATAGCATAAAAAAAATGTCACAATCAGTCCTACACATTAAACCACATACCACTCCACTGATTTTATAAAATATTACACAAGAGTCCACACGTTTATTATAAAGTTACAATACAATCCATAAACTAACAAACAAACCTCTACATAGTTTTCTCCTTATGCTATTAAATCCTATAGGATAAAAAAACTGTCACAATCAGTCCTACACATTAAACCACATACCACTCCACTCCACTGATTTTATAAAATATTGCACAAGAGTCCACACGTTTATTATAAAGTTACAATACAATCCATAAACTAACAAACAAACCTCTACATAGTTTTCTCCTTATGCTATTAAATCCTATAGGATAAAAAAAATGTCACAATCAGTCCTACACATTAAACCACATACCACTCCACTCCACTGATTTTATAAAATATTACACAAGAGTCAACACGTTTTTTATAAAGTTACAATACAATCCATAAACTAACAAACAAATCTCTAGATAGGTTTCTCCTTATGCTATTAAATCCTATAGGATAAAAAAACTGTCACAATCAGTCTTACACATTAAACCACATACCACTCCACTCCACTGATTTTATAAAATATTACACAAGAGTCCACACGTTTATTATAAAGTTACAATACAATCCATAAACTAACAAACAAACCTCTACATAGTTTTCTCCTTATGCTATTAAATCCTATAGGATAAAAAAACTGTCACAATCAGTCCTACACATTAAACCACATACCACTCCACTCCACTGATTTTATAAAATATTACACAAGAGTCCACACGTTTATTATAAAGTTACAATACAATCCATAAACTAACAAGCAAACCTCTACATAGTTTTCTCCTTATGCTATTAAATCCTATAGGATAAAAAAACTGTCACAATCAGTCCTACACATTAAACTACACATCAGTCCACTGAATCATAATAAATTACAGAAGAATCCACAAGTTTATATAAGGTTACAAAACAGTCGATATACTAAATCTATATTACATACTCGATAACATTCCTTAGACTTAAAAAGATCCTATTCAAACTAATTACATAGTTTTCTTCTTCTGATGCTATTAAATCCTTCAAGTTACAAAACTGTCACAATCAGTCTACAAATTTTATGATTAGATTTTATAAGCCGGTCAAAATTGCACGTAGTTTCGTAGTAGACAATTAAATGGAAACGGAGGGAGTATGAAAAAAAAAAACATACCTGTAGCGAGTCGCGCCAGCTGGCGGCCTTGGACTTAAAAAGATCAAGATTAGACTGGTAAGCGAACCCGGGCCCGGGATCACGTCTATAATAGGCCGCACGCTTCTCCTCACTCAGCCTATTAAACCCCTCGACCGACCCAACAGCTCGGCCCAAGCTCTCTTTATTGATTCCGTGATTAATAATATTAAAAAACCCAAACTCCTTAGCGGCAGATTTAACGGTGGAGATAAGTAAGGGGCGTGGGAGGGTGAGATCAACGGTGGGGATTGGTTTGGTGGGTTTAAGTTGGGTTATGTGTCGGTCTATTCGAGTCGGGTTATGAAAGAAAGGTGGGATGGTTAATAGGCCCGAGTCGAGAAGGCCTTTTACGCCGGTTTTCGAGTCATCGAATTTTTGTATCTCTTTTAATCGGTCGTAGTTAAGTGGTGGTGGTGGTGACGTGGCAGACATGGTTTCCGTTTTGTCTTTTGTTTTTAACATAATTTTTGGTAAAAAGACTAAAAGAGTTTATTTTTCTCTTTCTCTCACTTTTTTTGAAGATTCTTTTTTTTGTTTTACTTCTGATTTTAATTGAGTGTTTGGCGGGATTTGCCGTCACGGAAATTAATTACTAAATCTTTGACTTATATCATACGTCACCACATACGTACGTTTACAATTGACTAAAGTTTTATTAACAGTACCTTTATATTTAATTGATTATACAATTTTGACCCATCAATATGTAGAATATTTTTATAAGTTAACCATATAATTCAAATATTAACTTTTATAATTATATTTTAAAAAAATTATTTCGACAATTTTGATACAAGTTATAATCCGGTCAAAATTACACGTAATTTCGTAGTACATAATTAAATGGAAACGGAGGGAGTACGCAATTTTTTTTTTAAATCAACTTTCTATTTTATTTCTAAAGTGTTTGTTCAAAAATATATGTTAAATTTGATTTTTTAATATTTGTTAGGGGTATTTATTAATATTAATAGCTTATAAAATTAGCAAAACAAACAACAAATAACAAAGAAAAGTATAAGTCAAATTTTATGAAATTTTATGCATAAACACTTTATAAATAAATAAAATTACGAATACATACGAAGAAAACGATAATATAAATAAAACTTGTCCTATCAAACATGACCAAATGTGAACCTGTATGTAACAGTACACCACTCAAACTGTTGGCCCGTACGGCTAAACCTTACAGGAAGGGTGAATAAGATTTTAGGCGTTTTTCGCGGAATTAAAATTCTAAGGGCAACTAACAAGCTAACTAACTCAATATATATTTACGATAATAAATATGCGATGATAATGTATGAATAAATTGAAACATGCGCACAATCACAAAAATATAAGTTGCGAAAAGTAAAAGTTAAGGAAAGAAATTGACACCACGATTTATAGAGGTTCAGCAAATCGGCCTACGTGCTCTCATTGGTATTCAAGCTACCGAGTATTTTACTAAAAATCTTCTTTCTGATTTTACAAATCCTAACGACCTAATCAATCGATTTGCTCACCCTCTACCCGAGATTCCTACTCTTGATACAAGTGCAAGCGAACACGTTTACGAGTCAACGACTCCCCCTCAATCTATGAGTACCCAAGTGTTTAAACTAAAAATTTTAACCAACACTTTGGCTTAAAAGGTTTTACCCAAACACTCATTCACAATTGAGCTTATAATTTGCTCTTTACAAATTTATCGAAAGTAAAACAACGCTCACAATTTGATTGCTTCTAAATAAGCTAATTTGTGATGTTTGATGATGTTTAATCGTGCGTTGAGCTTGAATTGCTTTTTCTTCAATTTTTCTTTTTTTGAAATATTTCTCCAAAATGGTGATTTTGGGTTTTTGAGAGGGAGATGTTGAAGGATAATGAATGGTTGTGTTTTGAGAGTGATTGGGTGTGTGTTTATAAGACCAGAAAAGTCTGTTTTATCAATTATGACCGTTGGGTAGATGGTTGATGGTTTTATCCAAACGTTAAAGCTGCTTATTCAAAAAAGCTAAAAAGCTATTTCTGAATTCGGCTGAAAAACGATTGGTCGTTTCTTCAGTCGACCGGTCGTTTCAGAAAAAACGATCGGTCGTTTTATACAGTTGACCGGTCGTTTTTATAACGACCTCTCTGGAAGAATTTGGACCAAAACGATCGGTCGTTTTGTCCAAAACGATCGGTCGTTTTTTGGTAATTTTCGGTTTACTTCGAATGCTCGTAACTTCTTCGTTTTAGCTCCGATTCTGGTTCCACTTGAACCTTTGGCTTTATTATCGAATGCTCTATCTTTCTGACGTCCTAAAATATACATTTTCTATTTTTGGAAAAGACCAAGCATTATATCATCGAAATATAGAAATCGTAAAATCATTAAAAACATAATCAAAATCAATTATTGAACCCAAAGTTAAAAACAAACTAGCTAGTTGATGAATTATAATTTATTATATAATTCTTTTTTGTGTTTATCTGTGTGAACATGATGCCATGTTAATTAATTTGTATCATCTAAGAGGCTGGATTTTTGTACTACATTATTTCTGAAAAAACATACAAGCCTTAGATTAAATCTACGGTTTGCTGTGATTCAGTGCAAACCGTACATTTAATCTACGGTTTGCTGAAGATTTCAGAAATTGCAGAATAGTCTCTGCATTTCGTAAAAACTCAATATTGGTCCTATCAATTAAAATACTGAATATTTTTTTCAAATTAAACATGAATTTTTTTTATAAAAAACTAAATGACATATTATTAAAAATATACATAAAATAAAAATACATTTTTTATAAAATAGTAAATCTTTTAAACATGAATATTTTATAATTAGTTAAAATATTGGTTTTATCAATAAAAATACTCCAATTTTAGATATAAATGTTTTATAATTAGTTGATAATTTTATAGTTTATTAGAGTATTTCGAGCAAATTTCAACTTATATATAGCGATAGAAAGACAATCGGGAAAACAAATTGTAACTGAAAAAGAAGTTATAAACGTATCAAGTCCATAATTAGTTTTTTATTTTTAATTTTATGTAAATTACTCTTTTTTCCAAGTTGTTGTAAATTTATATGATGTATCATGTTTAATAAATATGTTTTATGAAATTTAGTTAATGTTTGCATATTGAGTTAATTTCTTTTATGAAATTTATATAATTTATGATTGTCTCATTCAAGAAAATTGACGATTGATACCAAATTGACGATTTAGTTAATGTTTCATATTGCGTTATCCAAGTGTTAAAAACAAACCAAAAACATTCCATAAAAATTGACGATTTAGTTAATGTTTCAATAAATCTCAACTTATACACTTCACAAAAAGGTAACATGAACCAAAAACATAAAATTTATCAAATCAACTTTTTTTATGTAAATTTGTCTAAATTTTGTGTTTATTTTGAGAGATTGTTAGAATTGACCAAATTTATTTTATGTAAATTTTTAAGAATAAGGCATTTAGTTTTTTTTATTAAAAAAATCATGTTTAATTTTTAAAATTAGAGTATTTTTATTGATATAAAAAATATTACAACTCTAATAAAATATAAAATTATCAACTAATTATAAAACATGTATATCTAAAATTGGAGTATTTTTTATTGATATAACCAATATTTTAACTAATTATAAAATATTCATGTTTAAAAGATTTACTATTTTATAAAAAAAATGTATTTTTATTTTATGTATATTTTTAATAATATGTCATTTAGTTTTTTATAAAAAAAATTCATGTTTAATTTGAAAAAAATATCTAGTATTTTAATTGATAAGACCAATATTGAGTTTTTACGAAATGCAGGGACTGCTATGCAATTTCTAAAAACTTCACCAAACCGTAGATTAAATGTACGGTTTGCACTGAATCACAGCAAACCGTAGATTTAATCTACTGTTTGTGCGTTTATTTAGAAATAATATAGTACAAAAATCCAGCCTCGTCATCTAACTAATAAGTCACGAGTTCGAGAGACGTGCGTGGTTAACACCCCGTTACAAATATATAAGTAAAGACTGAATATATTAGACTCAAAGCGGCCAAACCTTTCTCGATCGAATTCTGCATATCGGGACCTTTAGTACAGAATGTATCATACTATTAATATAAGCAAACCCAAGAAAAGTTGAGACTGCCTAATTTTTTCCAAATTTTCTAAAAATACCCTTAATCTATTTTAATAATTCCCGATACACATAATCTAATTAATTAACTATTCGTGCTCACTATATTTTTCTAATTACGGATGTAGCCTAAATTAATTAACAATTCGTTTTAACCTCCATAACTATAATAAATGATAACAAATTTGAATATTATGTTAAAAATAAAATATATTACGAGATTTATATCATTACGCGTCTCACACGCAACGCGTGAGTAACTTTTACTAGTTTTTATATACATGAACCAAATAATTTGTTAGTTATGTGAGAGATATGAACTAAATAATGTATCCATTTAGGATAAATAAACAATATATTTTTGAAAGTAAATTAATAAAAATATAACCAAAAATTTCTAATTAACAAAAACATATCCAAAAGTTTATACCCTGATTTGTATATTTCATACCCTTATTCCAAAAGTTCGTACCCTTATTTCAAAAGTTCATACCCTGATTTGTATTTTTCATACCATTATTCCAAAAGTTCATACATTTATTTCAAAAGTTCATAGCCTAATTTGTATTTTTCATACTCTTATTCCAAAAGTTAATACACTTATTTTAAAAGTTCATACCCTAATTTGTATTTTTCATACCCTTATTCTAAAAGTTCATACCCTTATTTCAAAAGTTCATACCCTGATTTGTATTTTTTATACCCTTATTTCAAAAGTTCATATACTGATTCGTGGAGTTCAACCTTATTTTCAAAATTCATACCCCAATTTACGTGATTCATATACATAATTTTCAACTCCATACCCTTAATTCACGTAATTCATACAATTATTTTTTAACATTATATACTAATTAACAAATTCAACTCTTACCCGTCCTTCAATCTCAAACTATCACGTCGTCGTCGTGAGCCTCTCATTCGACGACCGAATCTCCGTCGACATCAATCTCGAGTTTTCGACCTCGCTGTACACACTCGCCGTCCATTCCAATAAATGTGTCCGTCTCAATCTGCACGGAAGAGAGAGATCGGAGCGAGAGAGGAAAAGAAAAATATCGAAAAAATAGAGGTAGGATAAGGAGAGAGATCGGAAAGAGAGACGAATGGTGAGAGATCGAAAAGAGTGAGAATGAGGAGGAGAGAGATCGGAGGGAGAGAGAAGGAGCATGGAGAGATTGGAGAGAATGTGAGAGGAGAAAGAGATGAAAGAGATTGGAAGAGATGAATGAGCTTTTTTGTTATTATTAATTATTAATTGAAGTTATATTTTTAATAATTTAATTTTTGATAGTATATGTTTACGTTAATTGTACCATCAATTTACGAGAGAGGGATAATTTTGTGAAGTTGAAAAATAGATAATGTTATAAATTATATAATTGTATTATTTTAATCTAATTGCTCTATAAACATGTCAATTGCGAGATTGTAACTTTACATTTACAAAGAATTTTAAATGGCTCACATGTTAAAAAGATTCTCAAATTGAGGTAGTTATGTAATGAATCAACCGAGTCCGACTTGTGTGTTCAAATGGTCAACCGTATTGAAGTACACATAAATGACATTTTTAAATAGTTAAAATTTTAACATTAACATAGAAGCCATATAGTTTTACGTACCAACGTAATGTAGTACGTGCCTGTTAAAGACTTAAAGTAGAGAACTTGGATTTGGAATTTGTCAAGAAATGTTCTTGTTTTCGTTTTCGGTCACTTATTAGAGTTAGAACATCTTAATTAACACTATGCTCTCGGATCTTTTGCGCTCTTAATAATATCATTCCACATATTTGTGACTTTGTTTAAAAATGTCACAGTTGAGATAACGATCGATTGGTATATGAAAGGAAATATACCACACAAGAAGGCAAGGCAACAAAAGTGGAACGCGTATATTTTCAATTCGACATAGTTCTTCTTTATATAGGTAATATTGACAGAGTCGACTAAAATATAAAATTAGTTCGTCGCTTGAGGAGGAAGAGTCCCTTTCAGGAACGACGAAATCATAGTTAGGGCTCGCTCGGGTTGGTAGCTTGGAACTGTATGCCCAGCTCCCCTCACCGTCGTCAAAACCAATCCCTCGTACTCCTCCACATAACCTCCAACCTGTATTTTTAAAAATTAATTAGTAATATTGTACCCAAAATTTTATACACTGAAAATATGATTGGTGAACATTTGTTGTGTATATTTAAACTTTTTTGAGTAAAAAATAAGTTGAGAAAAAGCGATTTTGTTGTTTGTTTCCAAAACAAAAATGTCAGAATATCATTGGGCATATAGTATATACACTGAACGCAAAGTGAATGTCGCTAAATTTAGCAAATATTTTGTTGTTATACTGTTGATAAACTTATAGCGACAATTTAATTATTATAGCAACAGAGCTTCCGATAGTATCTTAACATTTTCTTATAGTTAGTGAAATTTCTTAAGCATTCTACCTCTTTGTTCAAATACCACGGCTTCCATGAAGTCGTTACAGGAAGTTTTAAGGCCTTTATCGCAAGTCTGGAGGATGTTATTGGTACCCGACCATCCATGTCTCCGCTGCAGAGCAGAATTATACATCCAATGTTATATAATAGACGTCGAATAATAATGAATGTGTTGTATATATTTTTTTAAGTATAGACTAACCTGTAAACCCATATGCGAATACCGCTTGTAATAAGATCTTTGATCGTCGGGAGAATGGAGGATTCCCAGTCATTCCAGGCAAGGTTCCTATTCATTTTATTGACAAAAATAAGCATTTCGATTTATAGAACTCCATTTTGATATTTTTAGTTGGACTGAATAACTAGTTAAGGGCTTGTTTGGTTAATGTGTTCAATTATATAACTCGCTTAAATCTTAATTGACATTAGAAAAAAAATAGGTTCATTTTGTTAACAACTTTTTAACCTTTTCAGGTCGAAAAAAAAATATACCGGCTTTCAAAATGTCCTAGTAGAGGCACTACGAAACTAGATGAGCTTAGAAGTCGCGACGATACACCCTGAAATTCATAACAGAATATATTCGAGAACAAGGTAATAAAACTTACGCGCAAAAATCCCACGATGTGGTTCTGGCATGAAGAGCTTGTTGCACCTCAGGCGAGTTCAAGTAGGGTTTGACATAATTATCTGTGCACGGATCAAAATCTCCCATCTGATTTTCAATATACCAAATAAATTTGATTTTTATTGATCAGTGTAACATAATATTGAAGCATGATTGTGTATGAAAGATGGGACTTACGGAGCTAGCTATAGATTTACGGCTCTGTGAATCGCAATTAGGTGCGTATATGTTGTATACATCGATGTTACCATATTCACTATCTCCTTGACCTTGGTAACTCTGGCACTGTGCGCTAAACTTTCCAGTAGCGTAGTCGCAATTTTGGGTGATACCTGCGTGCGTTTCGTCTGAGTTTAGAGCATGTGTCCAGTAATAGTCGTAATTACCCTCGGTACATGTCTTATCATCTATCAATGCGTTCCCAATCTGTAGAATATTGCAAAAGAATTAAATTAAATTTTAGTCTTCGACTATTAGATTATAAACTGGTCTATTATTTTGTATCTGTTTGGTTACATTATGGTTTTCGATTGTGAAACTTTTGTTTTTCTGCCAAATCCTTCCTTTTATTAAATAGTCTTGATTTTCATTTAAGTAATAAAGTTAGACCTGTGTAAACAGTTACTGGGTAAGTTTCTGAAACCAAAAGGTTAATATCCCAGTCACAAAACTAAATGCATTCTGAGCTTTTATAGGTTAGATCATAACAAACTCGATGTTTTATTTGGTTGCATCAATCTTATTTCGTTGGTAAAATTATAAGCTGAGCTGTTAAATTTGCTGGACTCTAAAAAACAAGTACTGATCAGGACCTCAACTTCATGAACAAACGACCGAATTATAAATTGCGCAAAGCTGTAAAACTTTTAATGCTATTCACAATTCACTAACCGCAATGCCTTTGAGGTTGATGACAGTTTGATTCGTGTTCTTGTTATTTGCGAGAATGGTATAAGCAAGCTGAGGAACGTAATGTCCAGCATAGCTCTCCCCCGTTAGATACAAATCTCGTGTTTTGTATTCTGGGAACCTATCAAGCCAATTCACGAGAAATGTGTATGCATCATTGGCGGTATTTTTGTCACCAGCATTATCGTAGTCGGATGAAGTGTTTGAGTAAGAAAATCCCACTCCAGCAGGAGATTCCAAGAAAAGTACATTTGCAACTTCCATTTAAAAAAGAACATGTTAGCTCATTTCATTCCTTATGTTAATAATTGTAATATTTTTGGGGTTATTATAGAGTGTGGTCGATTATACCGTTGTTCCATGCGTATTCATTTTTGTAGAGTGTTTTTCCGTCGGTGTTGACACGGAATGGTCCCAATTCTTCCATCGCTCCGTAACCCAATGATGAGCATCCTGGCCCTGAACATTATATTGGTACGTATCAAATATTTTTTCTGATTTTCGTTGACGTAGCTATGGCCAAATGGTAATGATCTTCATTAATTTGTTAGCTCCCACAAGTCCATAACATCGCTAATCATTGGATTAAGCAGTAATATTTGTAGGTTTTCGATGTTTAGTTCTCATGAATAAATTGTAACATTGTTCGCGGATTTCTAAATGTGACTATCACGATACTAGAGTTCCACTGAGGCAGTTTCGTCTAGTCTAACACGCTATGACACTAAATTTTCGGGTGGCTGTGTGATTACTTTCAAGTGGTCAGAGATTAGTCATTAATTAGCTTTATAAAACTGTGAATTCTTAGATCTTTTCAATTAGTAACGATTAAAATAGCTACTTATTAATTTATTATACAATCGCATGCTTAACCAGATTGTTACGCTTTATTACCTCCATTAAGCCATAAAACCAGAGGATTAGTAGAAGAATCTTGAGGAGACTCAACGAAATAATAAAATAATGCTCTTCCGGCGGTTGGATCAACCGTAACATAGCCCGAATATTGATCAAAATCCACGCCATCGGGCTGGCCTGGTAGGGTGTCTATCTTATCAGCTTCCATTTTCCCAGCTTGAGAACCAATATAAACTGGAGAATATTCCTTATTTAAGAGCTCTAAATTTGTCCATAATCCCGAACTAGAGTGATTTTCGCTTCTCCTTAGTTTCATAAAGTTGCCAAGTCTTTCGCTTTGGTTTGCATTGGATAATATCGGGTGAAAAGAAATGAGAAATAACATCAGGTAAGAAAGAGTTGATGCCTTCATATTTGAGTTGTTTGTGGAATATTAGTTAATGAGTTTATGAGATTAATTGGTTTATATTTATAAGGGAAAAGAAGAGACTACAATATTGGAATTTGGAATAGTTTCAAACAGTCACTATGAACATATATGGGAATTTTAGGTGTGAAATAGATTTTCATTTAAAAAAAAAAGGTGTGAAATAGATTAATTTGGTAGTTTCATATTGTATGAGTAGATGGTAAAAGTTTTAACTTTTTAGTAGATGATGAAATGATGGTCAAGTTTTTCTAAGGCACTGAAAATTTCTGTTTGAGAATTTATATATATTCCTTCTTTTTGTTTGTTAACAAAATGCAGTTATCAAGTTGTTATTTGAAATAATTCAATAGATAATATGGTAATCGGTTGTAATTGGATAATTAATGTTTTTACGACAATTTCGATTGCCTGTTAGCTAAATTAATTCTTAATTCAGTTGGATGGAATTTTATGAAATGAGCCCAGGTGACAAATATACACCACTGATCCCAAAGTTTGTTTTTTGTTAACTTCAAATAAAACGATAGCATCTTGGACAAATTTCATTATTTTCAGCTTTGAGATATTGAAACCTGTTGCTTCTAAACGATATACAGGAGAATGCTCCCCCTAAACTCGCATGTGATTTTGAAGCATTTGTTCTGTTAAACAGAAATATAATGGAGCTTATGAACGATTATAATTTGGACTCATCATGTCACAACGATAACGAAAGTTTCTCAACCGATGACTATAGTGTTCATTCTGATTTTGGGGTAAATAATATCACTAGTCGGAATATCATAAATCAAAAACACTCCATAATTACTATGGGGTATCGAGTACAAACAATGTGGGATTATTAACGCTGCCGTTGTTTGAAGTAATAGCTCAATTAAATTCCGAATTCATATACGAGCACTCATCTACTTTAGCTTGGAATTGTGTTATAAGTACAATAGTGGGTTTGTGATGCAAACCGAGTTTGTTTAGCTAGAAGCAAATATTTAGTTTGTATTGTTCTTTTCAATGTTGCTTCTTTCATTTCACCAAAGAACATGATAAGACTTGTACTAGTTTGTGGTATGATGGTTTTTTCTTTTAATTTTCGTTTTTTTTTCTTTTTGTTATGTAAGCTTGGTCAGGTCCCATTTTATATTAATAAAGTTTTGTTTTAATTAAAAAAAAAACCTATTGCTTCTTGAATGAATGTTAATAAAAAGATATAGCAAGTGTTTATCGATAGCCAATAGATTCTTTTGTGTGTTTGTTACTAATTATTAAGCTCCACATGTATTTTATATATATAGGCCTTAATTTGAATCCTACACGCATTGAACTTTTGTCAAAACATTTGATTGGAACTTAACCATGATTTCTTGTCTCATTCACTTATAAATTGTAACTTCATATTGTTGCTAGCAAAAAAAAATGCATGCATCTAGTCGTACTTAATTTAGGAAATGAATGCATAATGTCATAGGACGTAAATATTTTGTAAGTTTTAGAACTTTGTCGAAACGTACGTAGTATCGTAGGTATTCGTAACGTGATTAACTTATCTAATACAGTTTGTAAAACATAACTGTACGATGTCTTAAAAAATGCAAGTTAACATCTTTAGTTCTTTCACTACAATAAGACTGATAACGATACGGGGTATTGATTAGAGTTTGAAAAACAAGACTGCATGGGGTCACATTCATGATGGTACGTATATGTAACCTATTGGATGACTTTCTTTTTGTATATCGTTATCATGGCAATACATGTCTGCTAATGAATCAAACCGTTTATATATATGTTTGTGTTCGGCTCGTTAAATACTCGGTCCGTGTTTGTTCATTTACTAACGAGCCGGGCATGAACACAATAATAAGGCTCGTGAACATGTTCGGCTCGTTTGAAAGCTCGTTTAATTATTTTTAATATATCATTTCATATATATTCCTGCTTAGTGATCAATAAATACTATTTAATTTAAGTAATAAATTTATTTTTTAAACTAAATCTAATTAAAACTAAAATCGCAATAACTAAATTTATTATTGTTTATCTTAACACTTATTTTAGATAACTAAAAAAGATTTTTTTATGCAAAACGATATTTAAATTTGTCAAAAAACGTGTTGAGAAAATACTCATGAACAGCTCGTATGTAAACCAGCCGAGTTTGAACAGGATTTTAAAGCTCGTTTAATAAACGAACCGAGTTTGAGCACAACAAAATTCGGCTCGACTTGGCTAGCCGCTCTTTATTACAAACTGTTTTGTACTGTAGTCACTCAAATTATTGTAAAACCATTTATATATATATGCACGTCACGGCACTCTGTAATTAATAATAGACCTTTGTTCTGAGATTTCTTTATTATTTGGTCTCTTTTTCTTGAGAGTTTATACTGTAGTTAAGTTTGTGATGCTGCAAAAATGAGGTTTTTTGTTGAAGGTTAAATTTTTTTAAAAAGCCTTGTGAGCTTGAGTATTTGGTTGTCAAAAATCACCCTTTAGATCGCATATTGATATGCGGAGTCACAAGTATCGGGGATATAAAGAGTAAAGTGGTGTTTTTTTTAGCTCATTTCACTCTTGTTAACGAGGCTTTTGAAAACTTTAACTTGATTCTTTTTTCCCCTCGTTTTGCTTGTGTTATCGGAACCGCATTTGATAGATCATGCTTTTGATGTAAACACTTTCGGATTCTCGTTATTACAGCCATCATGGGGGGTTTGTCCCATGAATAACTCTCTCTTTTTTGTTGCTTAATAATAAAAATGGTTTGGTTAAAAAAAACGGGAGATTGTCTAAAAAGTTGTATTACTTGATATAAGTTTAAAGTTTTAATCAAGTGATGTCAGACTTCTAGGTTTATTTTATATATATATATATATATATATATATATATTAATGGTGGGAAAAACCCATTTTTTATATTTTTAAATTGAGGAAAATAAAAAGCGGGGGAAAACCCACTACGAAACGAAGACTTCTACATTAATTAACTAAGCCAAAACCTATTTTTGAAAACGTGAAACCTCATACCAAATGTGACATTTATCCCAAGGTTTTGAAGATTGCAGCAGTATTATTCCATGTTTTGAAGAGTACATGGGAGGTTTTTAATTATAATAGCCAATAGAAATGAGAATATATCTTGCCAAAATGGGAGCTCTTGTATGTCCTCACATCTGCATCTATAAAAGTTTTGTATTATTAGCTGATTCCTTTAGTCCGTTTTAGGGATTGGCGACTTACCCGTTCAGTGACTTTGGCACTGGACGTTCCCAAAATGGGTACTATCGGGTGGGGTGAATTTATATGTTTAAAGAAATCTTATATTCTCTAAACAATATTGCCAATTTTAAACCTACATTGAAAAAACTAATCTAGAAACTTAAATTGAATATTTCCTCATAAAGTCATATTATATTGAGCAATATAAAACCTAATGAATGTATTTTTTTCTCATAAACACGACTATCTTTGTAGACGATAGACTGTATGTGTAAATTAACCAAAGAAGGGAAGATTTTCTACATATTTGTGGTCATCCCTTGTGGGGAGATTTCGTGAGACTCTACTTGGCAAACGGGTTGATTATTCGGGGCGGTTTTATAACTCGACGGGCCATGATGTATGTTGTATAGAATGTTCAGTTTGTATATGATTTGCTCTCCCAATACAAGCCCAATCATTTTAGAATGTTGATGCTTATTTCTTAATCTATCGATCTTCTTTGAAATAAAATTAGCTGTAGACTTTAGAACAATGTTTTAAAATCTAACTTTTAGCAAAGATATTGAAAGTAATTCAAGTTCTAAGTTGCATAAAGAAGAAAAGGGCTCTAAATCTATTATTACTTACTTAACTAACCAGTCTACTTTCTCCCCCTAAAGTACCCATAAATAACGCCTAGTCCTCATCTAGTTAGGCCGATGATCAACTTCTATGGCGGAATCAGAAGGATCTCGGACAAGAATATCCATGTGACATCATTTCCATTAAAAAAAACTGTATAGATAAAGAGTTGTTAAAGAACTTAAATTAAAAGTAATGATCTTTTGAATATCACTTTTCTTGATGCAATTTGAACAAAGTAATTGTCTTTGTAGTGCAACGGAATTGATTTTCTAGATCTAGGCTGGTTAGTTAAATAATCTTGTCATTTCTGGAGATGCTTTTATATTGTATATACTTCAATTTAGACCCAAATGTAGAAAAAAATAGATATTGTTCATCTCACGTTAATCACTCGTGAGTGAGCTGTTCTAAAATTCATTGTTCTCTGAATTTTATTCGAGTTCATAATGATCGATCATCCCTCTTGGCCAACAATATTAATACCAAAAAATCTATATAAGAATTCCGACCTCTCTCAGCATATATATATCCTTATTCCCGCTACTATATCGAGCCACAATTATAATACTGAATTTGTTTGTTTTTTCTAATCTAATGGAAATGGTACTGGCCGAAGTACTAAATTTAATTTGCTGGTGTCTTATTAAATTTTGTTTCTCTTATTGAATTAATATTTAGATTGGACAAAGGGCTATAAAATGGACTTAACTAATAAAGAACTGTGTCTACAATATTGTTAAACGTTGAAGATTAATGGAAGATTACTATGTGCAGTGCTTCGATCAATTTTAAACTTAAGACATAAAATGGGATTAATTTGTAATTAATCAGATAAGGGGTTCATTGTTCTTATGAGAGCTGGCAATGACAAACCCAAGATATTACTAGTAGACAATGACTCCTCTAAATGTGTTTATTTATTTATTAAACATCTAGATACGATTATATATTAGCTAGTTTTGTTTGTCTTTTTCTTCATCTTTATCATTTATAAAAATTTAAGACTTAGGATTCTCTCTTCTTTCCTAGTAACAAATTATGCACAACATGTCAGATGCTAAATATATACTAGGAGTATATATATTAGTAAAATATTACTCCTTTTGAAGCCTTTTAAATCTATTCTGAGGAGTGGTTACTAATAACTTTATAATAAGCAACTCCTTATCTTAAGATATGTTCCATACCTATAGATAGATATGTGCTTAGTTCAATACCTATATATACTTTAGCAGCTATGGTTCCACCTTTACAGGTTATTAAGGATATAGAAAAAATACTGGCTAATTTTCTGTGGAGGAAAAAAGATGGAAAGAACAAACATCACTGGGTAAAATGGGAGAAAATTTATAGAACTGAGGAAGAAGGTGGATTGGGAATAAGAAGCATTAAAGAAACTGCTGAAACGTTTTCTATGAAGTTGTGGTGGAAATTTAGAAACTCTAATTCATTGTGGGCTAATTTCATGAAAGCTAAATACTGCAAAAATGTTCATCCTATGGAGACAAAAGTGAGAAAAATGAATAATACTTGGAGAAGAATGCAATTAGTTAGAAGGAAAGCAGAAAAAAATATGCAATGGCTAGTAGGAGAGGGGAATGTTTCTGTTAACTTGGATAATTGGCTGGGTACAGGAAGTATTAATGATGACAGTATTCCAAATGGGCTAAAATTAAAAGAGTTGATGCAAAATGATATATGAGATAATCAAAAAATTAAAGAGGTAATTCCAAATCATCTTATACACCTGTTTAAAGAGGATTTCAAAGCTAACAAATTTGGAACGGATGAACTAATATGGAACAAGCAGATATTGGGAAATTTTTCTTATAAGTCAGCTTGGGAAATTACAAGAACAAAAAATGAAGCTAGCTGGTTTAATAAGTATAAATGGGATAAAAATTTACCAAAGAAAATCTCGTGCTTTGTTTGGAAGATCTTCAACAAATCTCTGCCTCTTGATTCTGCAATAAGGAAATTTGGTATTCAATTAGCATCAAAGTGTGAATGCTGTGGTGTAAAGGAAGAAGACAGTGAACATTTGTTTAGTTCAGGGAAAATAGCAAAAGAAGTGTGGTTCTATTTTGATGGTTTACTGGGAATTATTAATACTAATACCAGTCTTAAAGGAAGGTTTCTACAGTGGTGGACAACTTCAAGAAGTAAAAAAAACGGTATTAATTCCTATTTGCAAAAGGTCTTACCCTCTATTATTGTCTGGGAGATATGGAAAGCAAGGTGTAATTACAAGTACAACACCATGGAGATGAAAACTTCTGAAATTTGTTCCCAAGTGACTAATTCTCTGTATTCAGTTTCTACTAATAATAAAAAGTTTCCAAAAAAGTGGAAATTGAATGATTTTTGTATAAAAGAAAAAGCTGGTCATAAAAAGGTCTCTATAGTGAAATGGGCCAATCCTCCAATTGGGTACATGAAAATTAACACTGATGGGTGTTACAAGGCCTCTACAAATTCTAGTGGAGTGGGTGGTTTAGTAAGAGACTCTACAGGCAACTTTATCTATGGTTTTCAAGCAAAGGTAAATTGTAAATCAGCTATTGAATCAGAAGCACAAGCTATTTTACTGTTCCTACAATTATCAAATATGAGATCATTTATTTTGGAAACTGATTCGCTCCAACTGGTTAATATTATTAATTTAAAGACAGCATCGCCATGGCGAATAAGATCTATAATAGATGAAATTCAAGATAAATTAAAGGCAAGAGTTTACCAGATAAGGCATGTTGTGAGGGAGGCAAACAGCGCAGCGGATCATCTAGCTAAGTGTGGCAGTCATGAAGGATTCAAGGAATTCGCTAAGAAGGAGGATTTATCTAAGCAGTTAAGGAGTATAATCGAATGGGAGATCAAGGGTCTTCCTAATTTGAGGTTTTAAAGGGTGAATATGGCGAAGGAGAGGTTGAAGAAGATGAAGAACCTAGGGTTCTCTTTTGGTGTAAGCAGGAGAGCATCTCTCTCCAAAGTGAAGAGAAATGAAGAGTTTTGGGGGTTTCTTTACACGTGTTACTCTGGATAGTGTTATTACACAGTCCAGAGTTTTCTTTTTGGTCCAAAGTTTATGTCTATTTTCGATTAAGTCCAGTTATTTGTAAAAGTTTTCTGGTTTTAGTGTTAAGTTTTATCCTATGTAATTTAGTATCCCAGTTGTGGTGCGAATTGGTTATTATTATTATTAATCAATAAAATGTGGGCTTCTACCCACAACTTATATATAAAAAAATTAAGATATGTTCCATATGTGGTGTAAAACTGTACATTGAGTAATGAGTATAATTGTGTTAACTTGGTTAACCACTAGCTCGATTGTTAGTCTTTTTTCTCTCTACATAATACAACTTTTGCTGAAAAACGAAATGAAAATAAAATAGTTGGGAAAATACTCTCAGAAGATAGAATCAGAACTTAAAAGTACTATTGATTGATTTTCTCTTCAGTTATATTATAGAAAACTACTATTTTCTTTAAATTTCAATAGAAGCCGTGATTTCAAGAGTTTCAGCTGCGAAAACATTAGGATTGAAACTTCCATGGTTTTCATAAAAGCCATGATTTCGTGTTACAGTTCCGTCTAAAGAGTTGGGCGATATTTTTGGAGTTTATTACATTTAGGTTATATAGTCTAGAGGATCATGCATTTGATTTCGTTTTATGTTTCATTACCATATATATGGATCAGGGTATTGATTCTATTGAATGAGTTGGCATGGGGTAAATGAACCAAACGAATCCGGTAATTATCTTGACCCACTATCTCAAGGTGTTACTTGGCATGAAACCACTATGATTATTCGAGTTAACTTGGTGGTTCTGGCGAGCTCCTAAAATCCGATACTACCGCCAGATAGGGGGAATAAGAAAGTATGCGACATCAGGAAGAAGAAAAATGAGTACAAGAACTCGAGTAGTAAGTGTTTTAGAGTTTCGACAATGAGGGCATAGTCATTTTCAAAGGACGAATGAGTGATCAATGTATATATACCCTTTAGGGTGATATCCGACCCGGCTAGATCGGGTTTCCAGGGAAATGGACACTTATTAAATATTATTTTGTAGACTTATTAAATCATGTCCATCAAATTATCAGTATCAAGACAAGAATCCAAGTATGAGGAATTCTATAATATATAGCAATTATCTCTAAGTAAAATCCATGGTGACAAGTAAATATTGTCTTGATTTTTTTCGGAAAACTGGGGTATGTATCCCGTTTAAACCTCATCTTATTTTCCTCCAAGATACAACATGTTACATGATCTAGCAGACTAGCTAGCACTATATTGTATAGAATAAAAATAACTTTAGATTTGTGTGTATATATGGAATATGGTATATGTATTTATTATGTACATGAATGAAGAAGACTAGGAGAGTGACCACTATGTTGATTGTTACTAGTGCATGAAAAGAAAAGTGCAATCTTTTAGCTAGCATGTGGTTTCTTTTGCTTTCTCTATCATGACCTTCTCCCAGGACCAGAGAGCAATTCCTTCTTTTATTATAGCCTCATGCTTTGGAGTCGAGTGTCTCTTTGAAACAGTCATTCTGTTTGACTGTTTATGATACAATCATCTTAACTATTGTTAGATTAGAAAATAAACGTTTAGATAATATTTTTCAATAAATAATTTATTTTTTCTATTTTCAACAGATTAGAATTTGATAAATTAAAAACAAATTGTACAATACACTAAAAACTCAAATAAAAATATAGAACATCAGGGGAGACTAACATAAACTTAAATATTAATCAATTTTTTTTTATCCATTTGACATTTTTTTATGCAAACGGGTTGTGAACCAGTTATATAGGATGATTGTTCCCTAGTTATTCCCCTTCCGGTCAGAATATATAAGTAAGGGGATATATATATATATATATATATATATATATATATATGGAAATAGTAAGGATTGTTCGCTACAAAACTTCGTTAAAATATGGTAACTGGTTTCATGGTCGGGTCGAGAGATTTTAACGAATGAGTGTAAAAATCGTAATTAGTATATAAATACTCTAGAGTACGAAAAACTTGAGGGAAATCGTCATCTTCAATCATAATTTTGTTTTGCAGACTTGGCCGTTTTTTTTCTTTGAATTTAGTTATTTCTCGTCATGAAACCAAAAAAAAAACACAAAATTTAGACCACACTAGTCTATAAACATATTATTGTTTTGTAAAACAATTTCCTTTTTCATACTCGGCAGGCATGCAGTAAGTGGAAGCAATATAATTATTTTACTTTCCTCTAAAGTGAAAAATGCAAAAAGGTATATAAATTAAGATGATAGTGGGTATAATATAGATGAAGCTTTCTAGTGTTTGTGAATGAGAGGAAGGAGAGTACAATCATTTGAGTAACATGATATATATAGTTGAGTCAATTTTGTTTGTCCCTACGGTTAATAGAACAAAATTACAAATACCCATGTTTAATTTATAGCACTCTTTAGGGTAGGGTTAGGTTCGGTCCGATCCGGTTCGGTTTTTGGCAAAATCGAAACCAAAACCGAGCATATTTTTCGGTTCGATTTTTTTCGGTTTCGGTCTTTTTATTTTTTGGACCGAACCAGATCGGTTTTTTCGATCCAGTTTCGGGTTTTTCGGTTTCTTTCGGTCTTTTTCGGTTTCGGTCCTTTTTCGTTCGGTTTTACTGAAAACCGAAACCGACCCGAATTTTTTTCGGTTTTTCTTTTTCGGTTCTGTTTTTTCGGTTTTTCGTCCCGCCCTGCTTTAGGGTATCTAGATATATGTACTGGGCAAAAGTTGGATGGTTTGATACAAGAAAAAATTATGAAAATGTATATAAAACACTTTTAAAGATTAGTACAGATGATACATGATGTTACTTTTTTTTTACTATTTGTTTTTAATTTTGATGTTATACGTGATACTATATTATATGAACCAAATATTAAACAAGACTTCATAATTTGGGTTTTGAAAATTAAGTATGTTTTCATATACTAATCAATGATTCTCCCTTATTTTTAAGAAAAACCCTTAAAAAAAGTTTACTATAAATTAAACTACCTAAAGTGCATGTACAATTCAAGGAGTATATGTAAAACTGCTATAGCATGAACAATCTTTGCATTACAAGGGTTAAAATATATAGAACGAACTGACTAGAATGTACATTAACCTATAGTATTAGACAAACTTCTTGGAAATGATAATAATAAACTGAAATTAAATAATAATGATCCAAGTTTGGTCCTATACTCCTATCATTAGCTTAAATTATAATTTATTTTTATTTTTTTTGGATGAAAACCTTGGATAATTGGATGCACATCCACATTAAATAATATCTCTCATTGTCCCTTACTTACTTGTAAAGATTGTGTACTAGCTAGATATGGAAAATTTTCCTTATAAAGAGCCCACCTTCTCCTTTTGTCCAACTTGCTATCTTCAATTAATTATTTTGTGTTTAAATTAGTGAATTTATCTAAGAGTGATTACGTAAATTCAAAGTTTTAACAAATTATAATATAATCAAAATAAACAGTGCAATAAGGCCTTTAATTCACGGCATCTATAGTATATTCTCAAAGAGGTGGTCATCATGAGATATTCATGAGTTTTTTTAAAAAAAAATACTAACGAGCACAAAATAATCGAACATGCATGAAATTTTACTGAATACCATCATGTGAAACTTAATATTAAATTAATACAAATTTTAAGACATTATTATATATCAAAACCCAGAATTTGTTTATGAATTGGTAAATGTACGTAGCATTAATTATTGAGCATCGGCGATAAACGCTAAGAGGAAAAAGAGACAAAATTGTTGAGCGTTTATCGTTTCATCTTTGACAAAATTACTTTAAAAAATACTAACGAGCACAAAATAATCGAACATGCATGAAATTTTTACTGAATACCATCATGTGAAACTTAATATTAAATTAAAACAAATTTTAAGACTTTATTATACTATATCAAAACCCAGAATTTGTTTATGAATTGGTAAATGTACGTAACATTAATTATTGAGCATCGACGATAAACGCTAAGAGGAAAAGGAGACAAAATTGTTGAGCGTTTACCGTTTCATCTTTGACAAAATTACTTGCAAAAATTAAATATTTTTGTTCATAGTTTCGAAAAAAGAAGAAGATTGGGAAACAATTTCATGAAATTAAAAGGCATGGAGTCGTTGTATGTGCGTTTGTGTAAAAGAGTTGTGCCATTTTGCTATAACCAAATAAAAACATTAAATCTTAGCCGTTGGCGTGGGGACTAACCGAACCAATTATGTATTAAATAAAAATATAATTTTAATATCGAAATAAAAATGATTTGTACACTTAACCCGTCACATCAGCAGGTAAGGTTTTTTTGATAAGTTTTTTGATTGGATATATCATTTATCTTAAAATAAAAATAAAAAATGTCAACATATAAATATGTATTCCTCACGGCTCACTGCCCATCAATCATCATTATGCATGTGTACTAGTTAATTATCACACTCCTTTCATTTATTTTATATATAAAGAAAATGTTTAAGAACCGTTTTTTTTACTTTTCTTGCCTACAAAACTCAGAATACTAGAACTGTAAGAAATTAGGAAAGGATTAATAAAATTATAAATACTTTAGTCATAGTATTTTTTCCATCAATAAGATTTTATAATAGAAAAAAACAATATAGCATACATTTTATAAAAGTGGAGATATGTTATGTTAGTGATGGATAGGGCTGGGTTCGGTCCGATTCAGTTCGGTTTTTAGCAAAACCGAAACCGAAACCGAGCATATTTTTTGGTTCGATTTTTTTCGGTTTCGGTCTTTTTAGTTTTTGGACCGAACTGGACCGGCTTTTTTCGGTCCAGTTTCGGTTATTTTCGGTTTTTCGGTTATTTTCCGGTTGTTTTCGGGTTTTTTTGGTTTTTTTCGGTCTTTTTCGGTTTTTTTCGGTTTCGGTCTCTTTCGGTTCGGTTTTATTGAAAACCGAAACCGACCCAAAAAAATTTCGGTTTTTCGATTTCGATCTTTTTCGGTTCGGTTATCGGTCCGGTTCGGTTTTTCGTCCAGCCCCTAATGATGGATAGAAAAGAGCATGCATTGTTGAAACTGAGACATTGCACGCGATGTGGGGCTCAATTTAATTTCATCTTTTCTACTTTCAATATACCACCACTTCTTTAGCCGATATGTATATGTAAGAATTAAGATACATCCAAGTTGAATAAGTTCAAAGAATTACTAACTCAAACTGACAGTGACGGAACCAGAACTTATTTATGTATGGGAGGGGATTCGATCGAACACATGACATATTGTCTATTAGTGTATAACTGTAACATTTAACTAACTTCTGTTAATGCGAGGCTGTAAATGCATTTATTTACAAATTCAAAAAATTATATGTATTAAAAGAAAAAAGAAAATCTAGGGTGACGGCGGCACCCACTCACCCTCCCAGTTCCGCCCCTGGAAACAGACAAATAAAAAGTTAATAACGGTGATATGGCCGCATTCTCGAGTTATTGTGAATGAAAAATAGTTGGCGTCAAATTTTTATTGTTTAGCAATATAGTAGTATATAATTTAAGCTTCTTTTGTTATTGTAGAATTATTTTGGCGATACGGTATCGCATATCTCAAACTACACCAATTAGTCAATGGGTCAAGTAAATATTTGGACAGACGATTTAGTTTCCATACCAAAACTAATGGGTAGGAGACGAGGGTATGGGACGAAACTTGACTCCTATCGGGGTAGGAGGGTCTCCCTCCTAACTTTTTTACCCGAGCTAACGATTCATTGACACATAAAAGTGATTGAGATTTTTATTTATTTATCATTCTTGCTATATATTACTACCATAACAATTTTTTTAATAATTTTACAAACAAATATTTTCCCCTATATATATATATATATGTTATTATTGCTATAACTAATAATGTAAAAGCGCATGTTCAAATAAATATATTTTCTACCCATTTTTAAAAATTCGTTCGAGACAATATATATTCAAAATAGAAGAAAATAACATTATTGCAAACTAATTGAGTTAACATTTAATTGAGTACACCGAGAAGGTGTAGAAGACTAAAATTATATCAACAATATGTACAACTTTTAGTTTTTTCTTATTTCTAACTTTTAGTAAAAATATATAAGATGTATGAAATGATTTGTTCAATTATATAAACATAATAAAAATGACTTGAGTATTAAGTTTAAAACCTTTTTTTTAGATTAAGATGCATGGGAGTTGCAAGAATTAAAATGGCTATGGACACGTAAATTATCAAAGATTAAATAGTGAATATATATAAAATGTATAGATCTGTCATGTGTGTTTGAAAACACCTCATAATTAACCCGTATTTCTTGGTGATTTTTCGCTCTTTATTTCTAATAGAATATAATTTTGGGAAAATAACAATTTAGTATATATTTATAAACTTATTTAAAAAAAAACCCGGTTGTTTTGAACCTTATTACTCTTTTACAAAAAAATACATATTTTATGAACTTATTTACAAATAGCTACATATATATGTCATTAAAAAATCCAAAAAAATCTAAAAAAATATTTAAAAATTAGAAAATTAAAAACCAAAATTTTAAAAAATACATTTTTTTATCGAAAAAATATGCGTGATCTTATCTAATCTTGTTCAATTTTTTATGTCTAATCATGCTTGATCATGCCCAATCTTTTATGTCTAATACTGTTTAAGCTTATCTAATCATGTCCAATCATATCTAATTCTGTTTGATACTATATACATTCTTTTTGATTTTTTAAAATAATTTTTTCAATTTTTTTATTTTTTTTTATTTTTGTTATTTTGTATGACATATTTATCTAATTGTAAATAAATACACTTTTTTTTGTAATTAATTTGATTGATATGTATATATTTGTAAGTTTTCCTATAATTTTTGGGTTGACAACCATGTGCGTTTATCAGCTTTGCCCCTTAACATATATATCACATTTTATCAACATATCCATGATTACTAAGAGTGACATTAATTCTTAACGAATTCACGTCATGATAAATAAATAAAAACGGTGTTTAGTTCCTTGAGGCAATTTACAACGAAAATGTGATTTTATTCAAATAAGATTTGTTACCTCCTTAGAATGATAATTGGCAAGAAAACATGGTTTGGTGAGTTTTAATTTAATATTTTACCGAATGCATGAAAACAAAGTATTAGAAATGGTCAAATGTACCAATGTAGGTTGCAAGAACTAATTCCAACACGAATGATGATCACTATACTTGACTGATTTGCTCGCGAGGGAGTTTAATCTTGCTTCGTTTGCCCGTTCAAGCTTGCTTTTGTCTCGTGTTCATAACTGGCACTAAATTCAGGTCCAGACACGTTACACGGACTCACGTAGGTATAAAAGTGTTGATACTCGTGTCTCAAGAGCCGAATTTGATTTTAAAGTTATGTTAACTTTTTTTCAACATACATGACTCTTATAAGGAAGAATATTATATATATATATATATATATATATATATATATATATATATATTTAAATTAATTAAATTAATCATTCTCTTAATGAGCCAAAGCATTATCTTTTTTTTTAGAGTAATGATAAACTCACGACTTGTACACAACTCATACACTACATGTGAAAGTAATTCGAAGTGATATATCGATATTTTTATAACAAAAATTATAAAAACATATCACATGAAGAGCACGAGTTGTACACGAGCCGTACGAATATCATTTATCTTTTTTTTTAGGATCGATTAGCTTGTGATGAGACATATGTTTTCTCGATCCTCAACTCATTCACCGACAAACTAACACAGTCCTACTATTGAACAAATCGAGAAGGAAGTTTTTAATAAAATAATGGAAAAGTTAATTTGCAACCTAGTGATTATGTGAATTACTAAAAAAAGAAGAAGATAATATCATATGCATTTAAGCTTAGCTAAGCATAAAGTAGAAAAGTGTGAGTTTGTGGATTAAAAGAGAGACACACACGTTCACTCATGATGACGGACCAAGGTGGGCTGAGTCAGATTTACTATTGGTGACGGTGACGGTAATGTCCAAAACATACAATTAAACAGAACATAAAACAGCTAAAAATTTGTTCCCAAAACATACAAATGTACAATTACACATATTTATTTCAGAGTTTTATATTTTAGGAAGAGAAATTTTGGTATGTAATTTTTGGTAATTAGATTTGAAAAGTTGTATGTTTTGACAATTTTTCCATAGATCAACTTATGGTTAAATACAATTTTCATCAAAAAAAATTAAGGTCGTTTCTATAATTTGTAGAATCTTTGAAAGGAAACACTTCACTCCTATTTGTTCCGATTGTAGTGTATGTTTGGCATTTGATAACGGAATATTCATATAAAACATCCCGAATGACATTGCATCCAATATGTTCATTAGATACGCTTGTGGTGTATATGTTCAAGAAGTCCGATTTCGGTGTATTACACTCGTTATCATCGGCAATCATCCCACCATTAGCCTTTTTTTTAAGAACGTAATGCCAGCATTTAGACTAAATCTTCAACTCAAATATTTAGGGAAAAATCTATAGTTATAAGTAAACAACATCAACTTCGTACACCAACTCTTTTATCATACAAAGATTCGACCAAAATTACATTATTATCTCGCTTAGTACATACGCACTTTATATTATAACGACACATTTATCAAATTTCAATGAACTTATAGAATAGTGTAGGCTATAACCCATGGTATCACTTTAGATCATTCAGATGCTCTTTAAAATGAACATTAACTCAAAACATTATGTACGTTTTTGCTATTTCCACATGACACTCTACCCAAAATAAAAAGCAGTGTTATAAAAACGGGTGCAGGCTAAAATTAAGCACAGTCTAGACAGTGAATCTACGCTAGTTGATAAAACGAAATTAAGCGATTAGGCAATGCTGAAGCAGAGTTAGACGGAATAAGACGGTAGACGACGTATTTCTTCTTAAAATCCAATCCGTCCGACGCCTTTCATAAAAACATTTGGCAAAAGTAAGTAATTTCTAAAAACATGGGGGGTGTAATTATTCCTTAAAATTATACTATAGGTGAGGAAAGTGTAATAAATTCTTAAATTTATCTTTTACAGAGATATTCCCTCCCATTTCATCTCACCTCAACTACACAAACAAACACTGTACACTATACACTTTATGTACATACAAACATATATATATATATATTAAATAAATATATAAATATATATATACTGCCACTTATTATATAATAAGTACATTACAAATATATTACTTAGTAACAAATTAGCACTACCATTTCATTTATTTCTTCAAGGTCTTAACCCTTTGTCTCACACACAGATCAAGGTATTTCATGCATATATATATATATATATTCAACTATGTATGTATGTATCTATAATATTCTATATTGCCCATTTGTATATTTTGTCTCTTACCCATTTAATTTCCCGCTTAGTAACTAAATGAAATCAAATGAAATAAAAATTCCTCTGTTTCTTATTAGTATACTACTAAGTCTTTATTCTTTCCCACTCTTTTCCTTTAAATTAAAATGAAATGAATTTGTTTATTTTTGCTATTATTGACTATTTAGCAAACTGGAGAAGAAGATGAATACCAGAGTAAGGAAGAGTTTGCAGCCGATTAAGCCCCCGATGAAGACCGAAAAAGTAACATTTTCTTTCATTTTCTTTATATTTTTGTTATATAATTTTAATATGTGAAATGGTTTTCTGTTTTGTGTTTCAAAGCTGCTAATTTTATTTTATTTGACCTGTTTTTGAATTTCTATATTGGGTATTAAATTTGACTATAAGTAAGTTAGTAAGATCCATTTTTGTAAAAAAAAAAATTAATTAATTGCTTAGTAATCAATTATTGAGCTGGAATTTAGGAGGGAATTAAGTATGTGTGGTTTAATTATTATTTTTGAAACTTATTTTTTTTTTTTGTAAACTAAGCAGATTTTTAGGAGTTTTACTTATGGGTATTGAATTTGATTTTAAAAAAAGATCCACCTTTTATTAATTAAGGGATTTGTAATTGATTTTGGATAGAGTTTTGGAGTTGTATGTATTTGTTTTCCTTTTATAAGATTTACATTTTTTTTTTCTTTTACGGTTTGAAAATTTAATTCAAAGTAATGAGTTTGCTGACTAAGATCTTCAAGGTTTGTGGTTTACTGGAAATTTAGCTGGAATGTTAAAAAAAAAATCAATTTTGATGAATTTAACCAAATGGAAATTGGATAATTTGAAAAAGACTCATCTTTTCATAATCAAGATTTTTTTGATAATAATATATTTACATTTTTTTGATAGGGATTAGGAAAACTTTGATTCTTTGCCTTCAAAGCATAAAAGTGATTCACTTTAGTAATTGTCCACATAAATGGATTTATTTTGCTTTTACTTTTCCTTTTCCTTTTTTATTGTCCTCTCTTTCTTTATATCCGAATTATATGTATTCTCTCTCAATGCTTATAGGAGAAGATGGGATTGGAAATGAGCAAACCAATGGAAACTCAAAATGGAACCACAAAAAGAAAGGGATTAATTAGACAGAGAAAAATGGAATTACAACAAGATGTAAATCTATTTTTTGTAATTTTCTTTTATTATTTTTTGCTTTTGAATTTATATATTGCGGTACATTTGGTTGGCTAGCTTAAATCCAAGTTGTTTTTGTCTTTTTAAACATGAAAAGGCTAGAAGTTTTACTTTTTAGATGCAGCCAAACAAGCCCATGCTCTCTTGTTTTGTTAGATTTTAGCTGATTTAAGGATTTCATGGATTAATGTTGCTTAATTTTCAGGTGGATAAATTAAAGAAAAAGCTTAGACATGAAGAGAATGTTCATAGGGCATTAGAGAGAGCTTTCAACAGGCCCTTGGGTGCACTTCCTCGTCTCCCGCCTTATCTTCCTCCTTATGTAAGTAATTATATTTAGAGCTTGTTATGATTGCAGATTTTAAGCTGAGCTTAGTCCCCTTCTTCTTCTTTCTGGTAAGTAATAAGTTGTAATACATTTGGTTGGGCAGGGTAAAACATAGTAAGTTTTTTTGTTTCCAATAAAATAAGTTGGATGAACCCAACTTTTACTCAACCTCAAATAAGCCAGCTTATTTGCTTAAAATCTGCAACAAATGTTATAATAAATCGAAATGTTCGAGCTTTGTTTTTCATTCCATTCATAAGATTTAGGCGTAGAACAGTTAATTTCTAGAAAATTTCTCACAATGCAAGTGATTTGTGCTAATACTTGGGCCTTAAAGCAAAAACAAAAGATTGAAATGCTATTTTTGTAATGTTCAGACATTGGAGCTGCTTGCTGAGGTGGCAGTTCTGGAAGAGGAAGTTGTTAGGCTCGAAGAACAAGTTGTGCATTTTAGACAAGGCCTTTATAAAGAAGCTTTATATATTTCATTCTCAAAGAGAAATACTGAAAGCTCGGTTGATTTATACGACCCTTACCCCGTTAAAAATTCCAAGCAAAAGCAATCTAAGCTTTCAGTTCAAGCTGAGGGCAATTTGGGAATATCATCATTTAGGCATTTGCCTTCTCTTCAAGGTTAGCTTCATATAGGTAGATTTGAAACATAGTTCTTGTTTCATTACCAGCACTTACCAAGCTTTTTTTGCTTAAAGTTCAATTGCATTTGGTTGACCAACTTAAGAGCTGCCTTTTGTCAATTTTTTTCCTGAAAAGTCAAGTGGTTTTAGGCGGGATGAACTTAGATTTTTTTTCCTGAAACACAAAAAAATCCAGAATATTTGCTTAAAAGCTGCAACCAAACAAAACCATGAATTACTTTGACTGTTACCAGTGACCAAAAAGTTGATTTTTGTTTTTTTGATACTTAGATGATGGTCGAGGAAAAGAGAACCAATTGAGTGGTAATTCTCCAAAGATAAAATCCTCGACAAAAGTACAAATGGTTAAAACTCCCATCAGACGTTCTTCAATAGAGGCTAAATTGCCAGAAAGGCACTCAGAGACTCAAAAGGTAATTTATTGGCGTATTGCGTACAAGGTCTTTTTTTGTATTGATCCTTCAAGAAACAATAAAAAACTTCATCCTTACACGTATGAAAATTTAGCATCTCGAATTATTAAAGTATTAAACAAAGAAATGCGATCCATTTGTCCAGATAGAATGCAGAGTTGAAGAGCCAGAAAGTATAGTATCACCTTCTCCTTGTACCGGAAATGGAAAAATAAATGGAAATGAAACTGCAAATGAAATATCTGAGAATATTTTGAAATGTTTATCAAGCATCTACTTAAGAATGAGTTCGTCAAAGAATAGAGCCACTATGGACTCATTGCCCTCATTATCAGCATTAAACTCGTCTGAGGCAAATGAGTTTAAGGATCCTTATGGTATTTGCTCAGAATTTGATAATAGAGAAATTGGTCCATACAGAAACTTATTTGCAATTGAAGCTAGGTCGATCAACCTTAGCCGAAATACAAGTTCCATGTTTCTTGTTCGCAGACTACAGTAAGTTAAATTTATTTTTTTGCTCTACTGTTTTCCCATGACTTCTATGTTGTTTTTGAACTTGCTTCCTAAGGTGATAAATGTACTGAGAATCCTTTTCTTTTATTTCTTTTTATTTTGGCAGACTTCTTTTAGGAAAACTTGCTTCAATCAACTTGAAGGGTCTAACACATCAGGAGAAGCTTGCCTTTTGGATTAACACTTATAATTCATGTATGATGAATGTATGTATGAGGAAGATCAATTGAAAATGGTTTGTTATAAGCAACTTACCTGCAATTATTCACTCCTCTGAGCGAGCTATTTTTTTCTTCTTTGTGTTAGGCATTTCTTGAGCATGGTATACCAGATACTGCTGAAAAGGTTGTTGAACTGATGAAAAAGGTAATTTCTCTTGATTCACCAGTACTAATCTATCTGCAGACTTTGGATTATCCTTGTAAAACTTTGTCGGTGTATAATGTACTAATATCGATACCTCTTATATTAGGCAACTATAAATATTGGGGGGCATTTGCTAAACGCAATCACTATCGAACATTTCATATTGAGACTACCTTACCACTCTAGATATGTAAGTTTTATTATTTTTAATTTATAATATCCTCTATTTAGCTATTAATTGATAATTTGGTTGGCCTTGAAAACCTGTAAATGATTTCATTTTAAAAAACCAGACTTTTGCTAAAGGTGTGAGAAATGACGAAATGATAGCACGTAGTGCCTTTGCTTTGGAATTATCCGAACCTTTGGTCACGTTTGCACTCTCTTGCGGAAGCTGGTCGTCTCCTGCAGTAAGTTAATCCTAATCTTCTGTACGCTAAATTATGTGACATTTTCAATATAGTATCCTCAAATATTTGAGTTTTTTTACAGTATTGAACAACTTTTATATTGATTTATCTGATGAAGCCAATTTTCTATCATCAACTTACATGATATTTCAATTTTTTATACTCACCCAGTCACCCTATACGACTTTCAATTCCTAAGATTATTTGTTAGATGTCGAAAAATTGGCACTGGATGAAAATATCGTGATTAAGGAGACATGCATAATGAAAACTTAAGTAATAGTAAAGGGTACTATATTTTGATAGCATGCGTTTCATATTGAATGAAGGTGAGAGTTTACACTGCATCTCAAGTTGAAAACGAACTCGAAGCTGCAAAAAGAGATTATTTACAAGCTGCAATTGGCTTTTCAAGTAGAAGAAAGCTATTAGGAGTTCCAAAGCTCTTAGATTGGTATTTACTTGATTTTGCAAAGGATATTGATTCATTGCTCGATTGGGTATGTCTTCAATTACCAAACGAGATTGGTAAAGAAGCTATAAAATGCCTTGATAGAGGAAATAATGAGCCCGTCTCTAAGTTTGTCCGAGTCGCACCTTATGAGTTTAATTTTAGGTATCTTTTGCATCCATAAAAAGAAAAATATATTTTTTGGTTTTTAAAGTTTCGAGTGCTTTTGAGTATAAGGGTTTTGCACATGTGTAGAATAGGATGTAAAAAGGAGGAAATTAAATTCCACTTGTATGTAGAGTTGAGTCGGGCTTTTGTTATTGTACAAAGTGTGCAAGTAATTTACTGTATGCCATTCTTTAATTTGGAGAGACTATTTATGTAAAATTCTATACAAGAAATTATTTCCAGTCTGCCTCGATAATAGAAATTGGACCGTTACGTGGAGCCCGAGATCGACCAATAAGCCCGCTAATTGTTTGGCGAATTTTTCTAGGGATAATGTAGTGATACACCCAGATGTTTGGCCAGTTGACTTATAGTCGTGTATTTCATCTGATAAATATTAATGAAAGTGTCGAAATTTCGAAAAAGAAATTATTCATATTTCCACCGAATACGATAATACTTGTTGGAACTTAATTACTGCAACAGTTCAGAGTTCCAGACCATATTATAGTCTTGTTGATTTGCACTTTTTTTAATGATCCTTTTTTCTCTTAATTTGGGGGAAAAAGCCGTGTTATCTAAATTAAATCCGCCCTTTTCTTTTTTCACACCATAATACCCAGAAAAAATCAGCTTTTTATCCACTTAATCTGGTTAACCAAAAGAATTCACCTTAGCAAGCATAAAACACACACAAAAGATGTAACTCAAGAAATTTTGTAAGCAAACAAGGCCGTTAATTATAGCATGTGATAAGTTTACAAAGTTGAAGAAAAGAACAATTTTGTGCAAGGCTGTTGCCCCTTGTTTGGTTATCTCAAAATGGGCCAAGTGAGAGATGTGATAAGTGGAATACCACTTTGTCTTATTTCAAGAATACCCTCTAATAATGGTACTATTGATCACGACTAGTCCATTTTATTTTTTTCCGTATCACTCGCTACAAAATAATCTTTGATTTAGTGAGAATCAAAAGCTGTCACAAATCTATCGTTAATTTAAAAAATTGTCACAAATCTGTCATAAATTGACTAAATTGTCACAAAGCTGTCACAAAAACCGTCGCTAATAAGCTCGTAACAAAAAATCCCGTCGCTAATCCCGTCGCTATGTAGATGGTCTCGTGTCATTTTTTTTTACTAAAAAGAAACAAGATCAAATAAATTAAGTACTGTAGTTAAAATTGCACAGTATAAAAAGGACAAGGTTGGTACTATTAAGATGAAAAATCATCCTAAAATAGTTTGAAACGTAGAGTAAATTAGACTATTAATTAGACCTTTTTATTTATTTACCTGTTAGTTTGAAGCTTCTTCTATTACAACTACGATAACGATTTGAAGTTCTAAAAATATAACAAAGAAGACCAAACCTACCGTGTTTACGGAAAGTGTAATGATCGATATAAGTAAAGATAAAATAGTGTACACTTTGGTAGAGGCTAAATGAAAGCAATTCGATGCATTTTATTTTAGTCTCTACCAATATATTGTATCATTTAGTCTCTTCTTAATCATCAATCTTTCGTCATATTTGGAAACTTTGTCAAAATCTATAAAGATCATTAGTCTAAATTACACATAGTAATACTAGTCTTGAACATGAACTTCTATCAAGTATCGATCCGTTTAAGGGATGCTTATTTGGTTGGTCATTTTATTTTTCTGAAATGCTTAAAACATGTTAGAGTAATTATCCCACATCGTCTAAATAATAATCGAGCCTGTAATTTATAAAGAGATATTCATCATTACCATTACGAGGCTTTTTAATGGTAAAGAAATATGAATTCTAATATGGTATCAGAGCGGGCCTAACGATAATGTCGGGTCACGAGTGAATGGGAGTGTTAGAGTAATTATCCCACATCGTCTAGTAATTATTCATTTACCTTTTTAATGGTAAAGAAATATGGATTTTAATAAAACACCAATCCAATTATCTAAACATATTACGAACAAATATAAGCTAAATATAAAGCTACACCCATGTAAGAAGTATGTTGAATCTTTCTTCTATTATTAGCCATCTAATTAATGGACGATAATATGGAGAGTGGAGAAAAACATGATTAATTGGCCATATACTTTCTACCAACTAAAATATCACTTTTAAGTACACGGTGAACATAAAATAAAACAAAAATCTCACTTTCAATCAAAAGCCCAATCTTTACATTTCAAATAATTAATTAACAGTCATTAAAGTTTTCTCTATAATAGTTTTCAGTAAAACCTTTTTAAGATGTTTGCAATCAAATATTGTGATTGATTTCTTATATGGATTATTGAGTAGTAATATTGGTAGTACTGTGTTTCCTTATTCTACTGCGTGGTCTAGACTATATATTGATTAATCTCGGTAAGAAAATAACATGATAGCAACAACCGGTCTGTTATTATACGGCTTATTGCAGAAAATTCAGCAACAATATAGCAACATTTATCAACAATTAGCAACAATTTCTGTTACTATATTATTGCTAAATTTTAACAACAAACCGTATAGTATCTACTTTAAGTGTTTCTATATAAATTTTTTCTTACGGTGACTAATTTTTTCATATTACAAACTTTATTAAGCATCTAGAATGACATATACAAGATCATCAGTCATCACGTTAGATTTGCTAACTATATATCGAAAATGGTAAATACTGATGATACACAAAAGTTCATATATAGATTGTACATATATATACTCCTTCCATCCTTAAATATTAAATAAGTGTCAATTACAAAAATACGTACAAATTTGACCATCGAATTTAACATATCTAAAGTGTCGGAAAAAAATATTTAAAAATTCAATCACATAGTTCATGGTTAGAACCATACGATGAAATTTTTACATTTTTCATTCCGACACTTTAGATATGTTAAATTAAATGGTCAAATTTGCACGTATTTTCATAATGGACACTTATTTAGGGACGGAACGAGTATATTAATATTATCATTTCATTACACCCATAGCTATTAGAGCATTAGCATCAATCTATCTAAATGGTATTTTTTGCAAAAAAATGTTGGTGCATTAATTACCCTTTGTTGTATGTAAATTAACTTTTGCCGTTTGGTTCTTTATATACACTTAAAATAATACTCGAATTAAAACTTTTTCATGCTCCTTCCTTTTTCATCTCCCGGTTCAATTTAATCTTGGTCAGGTTTGTTGTAGTATAATTGGAGGTCACTTTTGATTATTATTTTATGTGTTCAATTTGTATTTAAAGCTCCATTTTTTGTTGGTCTAGGGTTCCTATGTGAGATATGTTAGTTTACTATCAGTGAAAAATGTAATCTTTCATTATATCTTTCTGGTTTAAAACACAAGTAAATTATTTATGTTTGGTTGTTTTATTTGATAAAACAAATAATTATGTTATGTGGAAGATAGAGAAAAATATGGAGGGAAGGAAAAATGAAATAATAAAATATATGGTTTGTTGAGATATTAATATAGATAAATTGAAAATGGTACAAAGTTAAACAGTTACCTTCAAAGTGTAAAATTATGTTAATTTGAGAAAAAATTTGAGGCAATTGATACGGATTACGTACGTACCTTTTTGTAAGAACAGGAAGAAATTTTTGCTAGTCCCTTTTTTCAAATACTAGTAGTATTTTAAGTGTTGATATGTCTTCTATTATTGTCAATTGATATCATATGGAAAAGAACATCATATGGAAAAGAACATCATTGGCATAACTTTTCAGTATTCACCAACCATAAAGTATCACTTCGATTGTAATTTTTAACAAAGTTTTCACCAACTTTATTAGGAAACATGGGACAGTAACTACACATTGTGTGTGACAATACTCTTATGTTAAACCTTATATTATTTGATGAAACGATAAATTAGACTAGGAGACATGACCAACCAATAAATCGGAATTGCATTATCAAGATTTTAGATTATAATCATGATACTTGAAAGATATGTTTAAGTCCATGATCATGAAATTAAACTTATATGATACATATACTTCTATTATAATAAGTCAATTAAGTCTGTCCAATTTAGTCATTTTTTTCCAAAAATATCTCTACACCTTTATATTATTTACAATAATATCATATCCCAATAAAAATATAAAAAGTATATATATATAAGGCAAACCAATAAAGGCCGTCAAATTCTAAAAATGTACATATTATTTTTTACTTATTACTCATTTACATTTATTCAATTCAAAATATAAAAAACATACAAAAATCATGATATTTTCAAAACAATTATAATAGTACTATACCAAATAAAATCGTTTTACGTGTATTTTGTATAACAAAAACATTATATTACTCACGATTTTTAATTTAATATATTCATTCAATAAATATATTTTTTTAAAATTTATTTAACCGAATCATATATATATATATCACACATGGTACACGCGATGCGTGGGTAATAATTACTAGTGTTTTATATATGTCATCTAATATCCTAAAGTTTGCTTCTTAGACCATACGTACCAGCTACCTCAACCATTTACTCAAACCTAACATATTTTATAACTTTAAAAAAACTGTTTACATTTACACAAAATTTCAGCTTCCTTATTAATTTACTTATAATAAGCCTACATTATTTTTTTTATTTGTTTATTATCTTTTAATAATAATAACAATATTACAACTCAAAAAATATGGATCCCATGATAGTTTATTACTATTATACTCCCTCCGTTCCTAAACAAATATCCCCTACGAAAATACATGCAACTTTGACCATCAAAATTTTCATATCAAAATTACCGAAATGAAAAAATTAAAAATTTCATCATAAACTATCATATGCATAAACTACGTGATTAACTTTTGAAATAATTTTTTTCGGCAATCTAAATATGAAAAAATTATCGATCAAAATTGTACGACGGGGAGAGTATTAATCTAGAGAATCATATGCAATCCTCATATATGAGGTGAATTTTGTGTTTTCTTAAATTTAAAAAATTTATAGTGTTCCTGATACATGTCATTTTTTATAACATAATCATCAAATTTTAAGGAAATATATGTTTTGAATAATTAGATGCGGATGCTGTCAGTATCTTAGATAGTTTGGGTCTTGGGTGATATTTTACTGAGTTTCTTATACAAAGCTCATATATTGATTTGAAGTTTAAACCCTGTGTACCTTAGAAGGTGTATAGGACATTTTAATTTGTTTTTGAGAAATTTCCACAAAACCTAATTGCTCTAATAGCTACATGTGATTAGCTGATAACATTATATGCTCTAATAGCTAGCTAGGTCTGATTTACTCTTGGGTTCAAACTACTTTGGGATGATTTGCATCTCAATCGTAACAACCTTGTCCTTTCTTTTATATTGTGAAATTATTACTGTATTAGTTGAAATAGTTATGATACAAAACTTACCCAAAAAATATATCCGATGACATGAAATAATTCTAGTCACTTTTTTTAAACACGTGCCAAAAAAAAAATGATACTACTATAGTAAGAAAAAAAAATCATGTCATTCTCAACACTAATTATTATATTAATTCTTCTAGTTATTCATTTATACATATATCGTTTATTTGTATTCCTATTAAAAAAACTTATAGTCAAATTTTGACATTAACGTTTAAATAAAAAATTTTTAAAAATGTCAGTAAAAATCACGTCACGTAATAAAAACTCAACCTACTAAAAACTCAAATAAAAATAAAGCCCTAGTTGAGTTTATCCTAAATTTAAATAATAATTAAAAATAAAAAAATTTGTTCAATCTAAAAATATAACCCACTAAAAATCCAAATAAAAATATAATAGAACCCTAGTTGCTAGTTGAATCTATCCTAAATTTAAATATTAATTAAAAATAAAAAAATTGTTAATTATAATATTAATAAAAATCAAAACTTTTGATGAGTTGGATATGACATGTAATGTGAGCTGATTTTTTGGATAGTAAAAATGTGTGAGTAAAAACATTTTCCTAGTTGAAATTACAAGGATCAAATTTTTTTTAAAAAAATGTTTCTTTTTAAATAAACAAAAAATTTGTTTGAAACTAAAAAAACCTAAACCACCAAATACACTTGCACGTACAAGATGTTAGGAAATCGCTTACATCAATAATGTTATACGTGCCATTTATATACACTGAAAAAAAAATTTATATATATATCAACAGTTTAGTTTGATACTACGGTTTGTTGTTGAAATTTAGCAACAATATAACAACAATTTATGTTGCCAAGTGTTGATAAATGTTACTATAATGTTACTGAATTTTCTGTAAGAATTTGTATAGTAACATACTAATTGTTGTTATCCGATTATTTTCGTATTGACATGACAATATATATATATATATATTTTTTTATTTTTTTTTATGGTAGCTTGCCTAAACTCTCACCACCTCCATGACTATGTAATACACTTGTGGTAGGTTTTAGGGGCCCCCACTAATACAATAATGTCTGCTCTAATTTCACATGTCAAATTTATAAAAGTCCAACTGAAAATGTGAATGCAAGATATATATGATCACACATGTAACATGTAGTGTTGTACAATATTTAATTTAATTGAAAGGTACATTTACTAAAAGTAATCGGGATATTTTAAGAGTGTAATGCTCATACGAGATTCGTGATTTGTTGTTAAAAGTCCTTTCAGTTTTTTATTAGATAAAAAGTTAGTACTTTTTAATTAGTACCCTCTTTTTTATTTGCAAACGATTGGTTTATATATAACATCTTCATATAATCTTCCTATAAAAATAAAGGGCTCGAAATTCTTTCAATGGTTATCAACGTAGTGCATATTTTGAAGATTCATGATATATTCGACTAATTAATTAGCCATATCGATTATTACTGAATTTAGTTTAGGCGTCAAAAGTCACCACTATGCGAGAATTTAGTAGATGCGTTATAACATCTATAATAGTGTTGTTATCTCTATTGTTAACTAAAATAGTTAGTTAAAAATACAATTTTTTGTCTCCGTTAGTTATGTTAAATCATGTGTTATCTTTATAGATGTTAAAAAAGTTGTTAAAGATAACAATGTTTTTAATGTTGTTAATCGATGATGTGACAAAAGATCATTAATTTGAACGTGAACTCTATTTCAGTTAATATTGTTAAAATTAGATAACTTTGTTAAGTTAATACACTAATGTGAATGTTAAATTTAAGTTACACATGTGTCATTTAATATGTAATTAAACGATGATGTGTCAAAGTTAATATTGTTAAAATTAACACAACTATTATGGATGATATTAAAATGGGTTGAATGTGACATGCATTTCAAACATTATCTAATTAAATAATTAATACTTGTTGAGAAAAATACAAATCACAATTAATATAGCCATACAGGTGAATGAAAAGTACTTGCATCTATCTCAAAAAATAAATGGCCACTCTCATTCCACATTGTTATTGATTGGGAAAGATATATTTAGACTAATTAAACAATCCGTTTATTTTCTTAATATAAGGTACTTATAAAAAAAATCATATACTCTACTTATAAGATCTTTCTATTTAATAGATATTTCAACACTTGCAAGGCCATAATTTTCGGAATTTCGTGTAGTTACATAAGTTGTACATTGGGTATGACAACTAGCTCGATTCGTATAATCGTATGTATTACGGTACTCTAGTCACCATATCTAGGCCTCGTTTGCCTGCAGTATTAGCTGTAATGGGACTAGCAATACTTTCAAACTATGACGAGACAACAAATGAATACGGGATGACTAATAAAGTCTTGAACATGTATTAGTAATACTACCCCCGGTGGGTATTCATTTTACATATGAATTTGAGTATTTCTAATACCTGTGTACTTCAAGTTGTATGTCAAAAAATACTACCAAACAGAGTTTTTGTGGAACCAATGTTATTTTAATGGGGTCAGTACTATTATTAGTCCAATGCCCTTGTTAACAAACAAGCCCTAGTGTATAAATTATGTCTTGATATTAAAAACATACTATTTCATTCGAGTTTCAAAAACTTAATTAAATGAGGTAGCTAAAGAATGAAGTAATATTTCTGCGTCATCACAATGCTATCACCCTTGACCAGAAGTCGAGATATATAAAAAGGTTGAACCTCTATATGTTTTGCTTCACGTGTGAAACCCTCCTCTTAAAATTAATCGTTTCTTACGACGTGCAATTTTGACTGTCTTATAACTTGTATCAAAATTATTGAAATGATTTTTTTAAAAATTTAACATTTGAACCATATAATCAACTTTTAAAAAAATTCATTCCGACAATTTGAACCATATAAGTTCTTGTACGGTTAAAATTATAATTAAATAGTAACAGGAATTCTTTTGTTTAATGTTATTGTGAATAATTTTCCAATATCATACAAATCAAACCTTCGTGGTCAAGGAACATGTGATGGAGCAAGTTAAGCATAGAATTCATGATTTCAATAGTGAGTAGGTAGGATAATTTATACATATTATTTGTATTTAATTAAATAAAATCCATATTATAAAACAGTTTTAGAGATAATTAGTACATATAACACATACTATTTTTTTATTTTATTTTTTAACTTTGATGCCACATAATGTTATATTATATGTATCAAATTTTAAATAAGATTTGAGAATCCAGATTTTTAAAAATTAAGTATGTTTTTAATTTTTATTTACTAATCAATGATTTTCCCGATTTGATACAATGTATATTTTATTAACACCGTCCAATTACAAAATATTCATTAATTGGTGTGCTCGATATAATTAAGTTGTGACTCGACCATTGCATAGACAAACAACCACTCTTAATTATGATAATAAATGAATAAATGTTTGTTCTACACTACACGTGCAAATTCGAACCAATAAACACCATGTGAGGTATATTATTATACTCACTAATTTTGGTAGTTTTTGGGAGTTTGGAGAACATTTTGCAATAGAGTTGTTCCCAGTGAATATTTTCCACTTTCGGACTGTTAGAATATGTGTTTTCAGTAAATAAATAGAGGATAAATATATTCCGTTCACTGGTTATTCAATAGTGTCAAATTAGTCATGCATGCCACTTATCATAATCAATACGTTATTTAATTATGTGCTTGATAGCTTCTCATATTCACCAACAGTGACGAAACCAGTAATATCAAACAGGAAGGGACGGTTTACTATATAAATTTTTTCATACGAGTTTTTCCTTGGTATTAGTGGGAGGGGGGAAATGCTAATTTTCAATGATTTACATAGAAAAAATTACTTTTTCATTGTTTTTTTCTCAAAATGACCGGAAATATGATCATCCGACTACCCTCGCCTAGTTTATTCCTTGTCGACAACGATCTTTGTTTGTTATGCTACACCGGCCCATTGGATATGTGGCTATAATGCATGTAGGGTTACTATATTGTACCATATAATTTCTAGTCCTAATGGTCTCTAATTCTCAATTTCTCATAGACGGTCGGTCAGATTGCAATCATAAATACTACTACTAATATTTAGATCAACTAAAAGGAACTAACTAGCACACAAACTTGACTATTTGACTATTCATGAATTATGTGATATCACCAACTATGCTTCATAGAAAAATAAAAAGATACACATACGTGCAACACCCCTTGTCTCATGTATTTAATCACCAAAAAATTTCTTACATATTTATACTTCCTATATAGATACAAATGTAACAACAAATTAAACTACCATAGTAATAAAGGGTGGCTTCCTATTTAGACTTTCTTTCAACCTCTTTGTGATATGATCCTTCTTTCCACTTTCCTATTTATTTCACTTATATATAAGTTAGCTATATCCAATTCTCATCCCCAAAAAAGAAAACACACAAACTAAGCTCTAAGCTACAACAAGTTTGCTTCTCAAGTTTTTTTCCATTTTTCCTTTTTTCTTCATGAGTTGTAAGCTTTAAGCTGGATTATTGATCCAGTTTTTTCCAAAACTGAAAACAAAGTTATTTGTCTTTTTTTTTTCTTACAAGTTGCAAGGAAAAAGCACTAAACATGGATATTATGATACCAAAGAACGATTTTGATTTCAACAGTGCGCGATCAACGCCCTACACGAGTGCCCCATCAACACCTAAGCCGTTTGGTGGCGAGTACTATTTCAGTGCTCCTCCGAGCCCTGGCCATCTAGCAAAATTCTATCGTGATTTCGATGATTTCTACGTCGACGATACAAAGAGCTGCTCAGATATTCCTATAGGTTGGGAAGAGGAGATAAAGCCCGTTTCGCCTAAGCTCAAAAGGGAGAAAACAAAAACAATATTCGACGATGATTTTGCGTTTGATGTGAGCAGGGAGATCGGGAGAATGACTCTACCTGCAGAAGAGCTATTCGACGGGGGTAAAATTAGGCCGTTAAGATCCGTTATCAAAGTTGAGCATAGAAAAAGAGAGGATTTTTCTCATGATGTCAAGAGTTCAAAAAATTCAACATCGAATATCGAAAAGAGACCGAAGGAGCAAGAAAGAGGGCGAGAAAGAAACATTTCTTCATCACCATCGAGATCGAGAGGAAGATCATTATCCCCTTTTAGGGTCTCAAAGTACCCATGGGAAGAAGAAGAAGAAGAAATACAAAATAATAAGATGAAAAAACAGTCTGGTTTATCTAGAAACCCTGAGTTGACTTCTACATCTTCTTCTCTGTCATCAAAATCGGGTAGCAAGAAATGGAGTCTAAAGGATTTTTTCCTGTTCAGAAGTGCTTCTGAAGGGCGAGCTTCGAATAAAGATCCATTAAAGAAATATACCGCCTTATTTAAGAAGAGCGACGAAAAGAAAACATCAAGTTCTAGAATGAGTGAAGGGGGATCTGTGTCGAAAAGAAGGGGTCAAGTCTCGGCTCATGAGTTGCATTATACAAAAAATAGAGCGGTCGCAGAGGATTTGAAAAAGAAAACCTTTTTACCGTACAAACAAGGGATTTTGGGGAGATTGTTCGTTTAATCCTGAGATGAACTTGCCTTCTAAACGAAATCAGGGATCCGACAAACGACCTTGTTTATATGTTGCAATTTGAGATTAATTAGTTTGTTCTTTTGTTGTTGTGTAATCTGTAAAAATATAAGATGTACACTACAGATAAGTATGTTTGTTTGTTCCTAGATTTCTCTTTAAGTTATTTCAGGAACTGAATTGCTCTAATAATTGCATAATGAAGCTATATTCAGTTTGAAGTACACAGTTTTCTTCTTCTTATTATTATTATTATTGTTTCTACTAGTATATAGTAATGGAGATAATTTAACCACTTTGCATTCTTTAACTAGTTATAGAGAAAATCGGAGCCAAAACCTCCAATTAACAACCAACTCAACACCACTTATATATAGCTTTTATATATACAGATGTTCAAGTGAAACATTTTAGGAAGTGCAAAAGTATTTATACCCAAGTTAAGGACTGACATGGGTTTGATAATTCTAATCAGCTGCTACAAGCTTTTTGAGATATCTTATTGGATGAATGCTAGTCAGAGATCCAGGGCGGTAGGTTTGAAAAAGCGTGGACACGGTTTATTATGATAGAATATCGTAACTGGGGATTACTAATTATGGGTTATGCTATAGAGGTTGAATCATGTATCTTCATGAGCTTATGAGCCCGACGGTTGGTTAACCCCTCCTCTACGAGATATTTTGTTAAATGGATTTTGGTTGAAAGAGATTGAGCCGATGATATCTTTTTCTTGAGTATACTAGTTTAGACATGAAACAAAATCGTTTGTCCATTTTATTTATTACCATGTCGATGAATTGGTAAATGTTTGTAGGTCCGGACATCTTATTGTCTTGGATAGTTTCATTATGTTATTCATTGTATATCTGGGTTAGATCCCAATTTATTATATGTTATGTTTTCGTTGGTTATTAAAAAAAAACAATCGAAGACTTTTCCACTATACACTAATAAAAATAGATGCTCAAGTCATTTTACATATTTTCCTCTTTGTATTTGTCGCAGGTACTCTAATGATGGTACATTGATATGTATGAATTCTTAAGCCAAAATCCCAAATTTCAGGTTTTTGACAAAAAAATGAAAAAAAATGTACCTAAACACTAAGTTTCCCTTTTCAATCGTTTGTTTCCATCATGGTATAACTATAACATCTAATATTTGACAATATTAATTTAGGTTTATGTTAATTCACATAAAGTTAGAATCGGATTCTCATCACCTTTAATCATACTATAATTTAAGTATCCAAGTAAATCTTTAAGAGCAGTTCACTTATACGACTCATTTACCTTAAATATGAAAAAATTGTTCTAAAATTGTACACGCATCAGTTTACTTATCCATTACCTTAAATTTACATGAACTCAAATATAAGGGATCAAAATGTTCATTTATAATTAAAATAATAATTTTTCTGTCTTACTTTTCTCTTATTCTCTCTCATTTATTTGTACTTTTCACATATAAATTAATAAAATAACAAAAATATGAGTTGTATAGTTTTGATAGAGAAATTGATAAAAAAGCTGATAATTTGTATAAAACAAAACTTTTACTTATAAGTTATAAAAGTGTACTTTTTACTTTAAATACGAGAAAACTTGTAAGTTATTTAATGTGCTTGTTCTAGTAAATTAATTTGGGGTGAAAAAAATTGATAGAACTATATTAAAATATAGTAATATTTAATTATGATAATAAATTTGATAGAGAAGCTGAAAAATGTATAAAGTTAAACTGTTATCCTAAAAATATAAAAACGATGCTAATTATTTTAAATACGATAAAAAGTATAAGACATTAGTGGGAAGAAGCAACTTCCTAGCAAAAAAGCTAACAGGCTTTTAAAAGCACTACTGAAACGAGACAAAATACCAGCCAATATGAGTACATAAAATGAAGTAACAGGTTCTAAAATATTTAGTCTAAAACAACGTGCAGGCCAGGTATCGAACAGAAAAATAATAAATTCCAGTACAGGCAAAAATAGTTGGCATATGTCATTAATTCGATTCCTATATCTTAATATAAATCAACACTAGAGACATTTTAAATCGAATTGATAGTATATGGCACGCCACCACTTATGTCATATATGTAGATTGTTGAGATATTGACTAACTGAGGTAATGTATTGATATTAGATAGAGAGAAAATTATAGAAAATGAATTTGGTAAAATTAGTCTAATGATTTTTGCCGAAAAAATTGAATAAAGTTGAAAATGTAGATGTGTCAACTTCTAGAAGGACCATGCACGTAATAATGTTGTTTATTATATAAATCTTGAAAATGCAGCTGGCTGGTTTACTTTTGAATGGGGAAAATGATCACAATCATATATACTTTTGAATCAATGGATTAACGGGTAAACAAACATAAAATTATAGCATGATAAGATTAACATGAGGTCACGTAATCTCAATAAAATGTTACATGGCTGATTATCATTTAAGATCACAATCTTCTACTTAAAAGATACAATAACAAGAAGCCAAATGATAGGTTCTAGTAAACAAGATCAACTGCAGCTTGAAAATCAGTTGAATTGCTTTACAGTCAACTTATAAATTGCAGCGCAATTCATTTGACGAGCTTAATTCACTTTATCGGAATAGACCCGGGTTCGACTCCCGGCAGACGCAAGATATTTTTAATCATTTCATCATTTATTGGAATATAGAATCCCTGAATTCACTTTTTACTTCCGTCAAGCTCTTTGGACAAAACTTGTGATATGCTTTAGAACTATAACCATCTTCGACATTATTATCCAACTTTTTCGACGTAGATTTTGAGAAGAACAAAAGTACCTAGTTTTGATCAAAGTTATCGATTTTGATGGGAGTAATCTCATCAGCGACCTTGAAGTTTCCTACTACACGTGCAAAGAACATCATTTGTTGTTCGAGCGAAAACTTTAAGGTTTCAGCCTTGAAAAAAAAAACAGCTTGATTAGTGCTACGCATGATATATACAAATATGAGATACCATACACATTATGCCATCCAATAGGGGAGTGTCATACCTTCCGGAAACCGTGTTGTTCTCCTTCAAATTCAACAAGAGCAACAGGCAACCCCTTTTCCTTCAACGCTTGGTAGATTTTACGTGATTGCACAGGAAGTACAACCTAAAATTAAAGCAGATATATTACCATATGATGATGATAATGCCTTGATAAAATTAGTTAACCTTTGTGTATACATGTAGTCCTCATTATACCTTATCTTCAAGTCCTTGGAGTAGAAGGATGGGGCAAGAAAATTTAGCAACGAAATTGATAGGTGATCTCTGATAGTAGTCCTCATCATTTCCTGCAACGAGACAAAAGACTATCTCAGCTACAATAGGAGGGGACTAGATTGCTAAAAAGCACCGAACTTTAGTCGAGTCCTCACCAACAAGGTTATCGATATAATGGGATTCAAATTTGTGAGTTTCTGCTCTTATCGATGCCAAATCACTGATCTGTTGGAGTAAAGAGAAAGTGTTAACCTCAGTAAAATGTTACTAATATTCAAGTTCAGAGAATATATGCTGCATAATTGTTGGTAAACTAATTCCATGTAACTATTAGTTGAAGGTCAAGAAAAAATCATCACGACAACAAGTAGTGACGGTTGAAATAAAGAAAAGTGACTTCATCGTTCAAGTAACAACTACAGTTACAAAATTGAACGGCACATGAAACGATACCCGACAAACTTGGTAAAAGGCTTTGTCAGGTTACAGCTTATAAGCTCGACTTTTTGGTTAAAACTAGACTGTAATTGGTTGACCACCTTAAAAACTAAGCTTTTCGTTTTTTGCATGATGAATATGCTAGAAGTTGCAACCAAAAACCAGCTTATGCCTTGTATGCTTAAAAGCTTATATACGCAAAGAAAAACAGCTAATTTTCTCAAAAAGTTGCAACCAAAAATGGCTCAAATAATTAAATGGAAAAGATTACTCACACCGTACAAGGAAACACCAGCTTTAAACATATCTCTAAAAGCAAGAGCAGCTAATGTGGTATATCCACCAGCAGAGCCTCCGACTATACACAATCTTTCTCCATCTACTCTTCCCTTTTCCACCTACAAATTATGTAAATCAAATGTTTACACATGATAGCGATAAATGCTTTGGGTAGATAAATTAGAACATTATAACAGAAAGAATGCAAGAACTAGAAAAGTTACCAAAAATTTAGCACAACTGCAACAGTCATCAACATCAACAATTCCCCAACGACGTAAAAGCCTTTCTCGATATTCTCGACCATAACCTTACAAGAAAAACACAATAATCAAGGAGAGTTTCCGGACTATAAATTAGCTTATCATGATACGAAATTTAAATGAAATTTTAGAATTTCCAAGAAATAAAAAAAAAGGTGAAAATGCAGCAATGGTCCCTATACTCTGGATCAAAACTAATATTAATCTTCATAGTTTCAATTGCATCACTAATGGTCCCCACTTTTTTTGGATGAATCTCCCAATTCTTCCACATAGTATCAAATAGAACACTATTTGTCCCGCAAATTGAATAAGAGACGCTAAGAGTCCACATGTTTTGGATCAGTTACAAGTTACAACAATGATCCCCATATATAACACTATAGATCACAGAGAAAAGGGGAACACCGGTGTAAATTGAATAAGAGACACTAAAGAGTCCACATGTTTTGCATTTGAAGTTATGCAGACTATCAATGTGATTTATTCGAACTACATAGACCAATACTGTCGCAACTGAAACTATGGGGGACCAAATCAAAATTTCTTTAGAAGTATGGAACCATTAATTCATCATGAAAGGAATGATCATGTGGTTAAAATAGATCTCCCAGGTCATCAATAAACTTTGACAAGTCCCGTAGCACTAACAACTCAAGTTCAAAATTAGTTCCTTACAAAATCGAAGAGTGTTACATAAGCTAAAACTTTCAAATCTAGATAATACCAGTGCTTCCACCATAATTGACATCCACAACTGCCCATCCTCGACTAGTCCAATACTGGTAGGAAAGGTTTAGAATTCCACGGGTCTCACCAGTTGGCCCTCCTGAAATATCATTTTTTTTTTAAAGAATGAAACTCAAAACATGTCTGTGGGGTGGGTGGGTGTGGGTGGGTGGGTGGGTGGGTGGGGGGGGGGGGGGGGGGGGGGGACTTCCCCTTTTTTGAAGTTTCTGGAATTAAATAAGGAAGCACTACAATTATTATAGCGTGTAATAATTTACATTGAATTCCTCGCAACTCAGATTACTAAACTGATTTAGCAATAAACCCACTAGGAATAGCCTAGTGGGCTAGAGCCCGCACTATCAAATAATAGGTGTAGGGTTCGAGTCTTGTTAACGGGGGTAGGTGTGAAATCCCTTGATCCTCTTTAATAAGATTTAAAAAACAACTGATTTAGCAAAATATATGTATAAAATGTCCCTAATACAAGACTCCAGCACAATTTGGCTATTTGCTGTCATAACTAGACCAAAACATGTATCAAATTTCACTTTAAAAATCAACAATCCATCATCCTTTTAAACAATTTCCCACATATATGCACTAGCAAATTTACGTCCAAGAAAAAGTTTTGAAGAAAACATCAAGGACCTGAGAAAATTACCATGGCTTTTCAACAACAGGGGAGGCTTTTCTTCAGGACTAGCCTGGTAATTGGGATTAGTTGGTGGATAAAAATATGCATATGCATTTTGCCCAGGTACTTTGGTTGGGAATTCAATGAATTCTGGTAAGCTATAATATTCTCTGTAGTTTGAGCTAACAGGTGAAGAAGACCAAATGATCTGGAAATCAATCACTTTTGACTTGTGATCATCCAGAGTCACCTGATACGTGAAAAAAAAACCATTGAGATAATCAAACGAGCCTCGGCCTTTATGCATAATTTTAACAGAATATGTAACTAGGAGAAATAGAGTAGGCACCTTAGCTAGAGACAAAGGATGAATAGCAGATGCCCCTTCAATGATTAAATATTTGTCTCCTAATATCTGCATATATTTTACATTAAACATTGTTTACGACCGACTAGAGATATATTCAAAGTTAGGAAACATATAAGAGAAAGTCTCGTGTATTTACAATATTGTTTATGTCTGTGAAAGGAATGTCAAGTAGAGATATAGAGTTGAGAACATCATCCACAATTCCAAAATATGACCGTCCTTTCTGCCTGTACCACATATACAACTTCATCTAATTAGATATTGAGTTCGAAATACACGATGAAGATATTCATAACAAGGTCAAATAAAGAATGAAGGCTCTTACCTGTAATTGCAAGCAATTAAGTTTTGTTGGTCATTGATTGGGAGAAATTCATAAGAATTTATACCAAAAACCCATAATGGCTTTGTAAACTCGGCATCCAAGGAATACACTGGCAACACCTTATTATCTGATTCAATCTGTTCACAAAAAAATAAAAATCATCAACCATCCATATGTTTCAATACGGATGAAAACAGCTATATGTGAATAAATTTGGTTATCCATGCTTGAAAGTTGTGGCTGCACACAAATCCATTCATTGATGCTTCAATAGAACTTAAAGATTTTTCCTTCTGCATGACAAGTCCTCAACATTACTATTTCTGTATTATAATACAATTAAAAGTACTAGATAAGAAGCAGTAACTATTTTTCCTGAATTCATTTGAATTTCACTATCCATAAATAGAAGAGTCTAAGAACTATGCACATTTCTCCAAATCATTCATTTAACATATAAGGGGTGAGAACTCCCATGTACATAAAATTAAAAATTATACACCATATCCAACTACTAAAGCCATAAAGTACACAACCAAACTTGAGGGAAACATCATAAAAGATGTAAATACAGAAAGTTACCCATTTGTAGATATTCCAAAACCCGCTTTTCCTATCTGTGATGAAATACAATTCTCCTGCAGTATAAAATTTCGAGGAACCCGATAAAGATAAACATTAGCTTGGTCCCGTAGGAAGTTTACCCACAAAAAGTAATGTAATGTCTATTATAGTCTAGAATATCTGAATATAACATTGACAAAACATTATAGTGGTCAGAAACGCTAAAAGACATAAGGATGTGATATCACACTATTAATAGATCATTAATGCTTGAGGTTAAATAAAAAATTGCATAATTAAACAAGAACCAATAAACACAAACCAGCAATAATCTTCAGTAGTGGTTTTACATGATTGGCTCTTTTATAGTAACTGCGTAGATATAGACGAATTATTACCTTTAGACGACCACTTTGGCTCCATTGGAGACTCCACAATCTCCGGATCACCACCGGCTACGCAGATACGTTTGCAAATATCTCTGCATCACGACATTATAAACACACTAAGAACCATACGATGAAGACACAAAAAGAAACATGAATCACAAGTTCTAGCTCACCCATTCTCAGAAAAATAGCCAACCCAAAGTTCCGATTTATCCCATGGCATGTTAGGGTGTCCCCACTCGACCCAAGCTATCTTTTCCCCTTTTGCGTCCAAACTTGGTGAGGCATAGAAGTCGTTACCTTCAACTAATACTTTCGGTTCTGTAAGTCATATCCCAACAACAGATAATAAACAGTTAATATCCATCATTGAAATGACTTGCTAAAAAGAAAGACTTTAGTTGAGATCCACATGGATTCCACACTAGTACTTTTGAAGTGGTAATCCTTAAATCTTACCTTGAATATCTTGACTATTAAGGTTAATCGATACAATGGTTGTTGTTGAGTCTAGACTGTCTTTACGACGATCTGCAATACAAAACAGGGTAAAAAGACTACCGTAATTAACCACAAGAAGGATGAGAAATGCATAAATGTATACCTTCTCGGACCGTAATAAAACGACCAAAACGTGAGTCAAAAACTCCATCTGCATAACACGCTAATGGCCCACCATAATCCGGAGTAAGTGGCAAAGGAGATGAATCTGCGCTTAATAAGTTCACAATTTAGTTTTTTTTTTAAGAAATTGATATTACTCACATCACAATTCACATATGAGAAAGAAGATGGCCACGGTCATAACTGGGTCAAAGATTAAACCAGGTAATGCCAGCCAAACAACTCGTGCACTTCGTGTGAGAGTGATTTCTGTGAAAGGACAGATATGATCATCCACTACTCCTCTCACATGAGTGCACGAAGGAGTGCACGAGTTGTATTGGTATCTTTTCCCAGATGAAAACCACTTTGTTTGTGGCTTCAGACTTCTTGTATAGCTCAACTCAAGTGTCAGAAAAAAATGCGTAAAGTATAGAAAATATCAGCTATCAATAAAACCACAAGTGCCACATGTATGAAAAAGCTATTTCTGATATTCGTTACATATTGAAACCAACTGTCAAGGATAGAAACCCAACGGAAAATATCATTTTTCAAACAAACCAACTATAAAAATAAATAAAAGAGCAAAACAAAAGTACCTTGGACGACATGGCGTAAGAGAATCGTGAAAACTAAATTTGTAAAAGATGACAGTACAAATAGAATGACCTGTAGACTGAATTGACTGCTTATATAGTCTCTGGTCTTTATAATTGGAGAAGATTACAGTATCCCCCTTGATAGTGAAGGCACCTCCACCATACTCTTGAGCTGTGGTCCTTACTGAAAACTCCTTTGGCGTAATATCAACAGCCTCGTCGCCGTCTTTCTCTGGAGCTTTAACGAGAACAGCCCGTCTACACACAATAAAATGCCAGAGAAACTCATTAATATAAAGTAAATCTCATGTTGGTAAAGAGCTTGTAATTCGGTTCTCAGGTCGATTGTTCTTTTAATTGCTCATCGGTTTGAGTTATTCTAGATGCGGTTTCAAATCATAAAAAAAGAAAACTGTAAATTTCTAATGATTAATTGACTATAATTATGTAGCTGGAATCTATGAACCAAAGTAGACAATTTTACCTTAAGATCTTTTATATAAAAAAAACATTTCTCACATGGGTAAAAGTGTAATTCATTTTCTTCAGTCCCTTGTTCCTTCTGTAGTTGCTCTGTGCTCCTCAGACTGAGTCATTATGGCTCTTGTTTAAATTACTATAAGCAACAAGGTTTGGATTTCTCAATTACTGAATCATAGTTAACTGTGTAGCTGGTAATATGAACCAAGCTACCGAAAGGCTAAAAGCAGTGACAACTATGAACCAAACTAAAAAAATTGATTGATTGAGAACAATATAAATAATGTATGGTCAAATTTTGGGTCTATAATCTTAACCAAATTAGACACTGATAAATTTGATCCTTATGTAAATCCGTGTCAGACTGACCAAACTACGAAAAATTAGTTGAGTGAGAAACAAGGACTTATAATTTCCTTAAGCGGTAGCTAAAAACTATGAATCAAAGTAGACAGCAGCAGCTAAATTGAATAAAAAACATAAATTTTACTAACATTACGGTTTATACCTAGATTTTAACTAAACAGTAACTGGAAATTATGAATTAAAGCAAACTTAGGTAACCTAAATTATAGAGTATGTCACGAGCGGAAATGCTGTAGCAGATGCCATTTTTAGATTTTGAGTAGTTACGACTTGCGAGTTTAAATTAGAAAACATAATCTCTTTGGATTAACTACATTTTGGCCCCTACACTTTCAGCCTTGTTACAATTTGCACCCTATCCTTCAAATTATTCAATTTTCCCCCAATCTTCCGTCCAATTAGTCAAATCGACGTGCATTTCTCAATTACAATTGAACTAAGTTAAATATTCTTCAAATTAAAATCTAAAAACCTTTGGGTTTGTAGTTCATAGTTTATACCCTGAGTTGCTGGAAACTATCAACAAAAGCAGTCATCCAACTAAACATAGACAATAACATAAATTGTGTTAATATTAGGATTTATGAGTTAAAAGCAATTTCATCAAGGCAATACAAAGTTCAAACTTAGGGTTTATAGTAAGGGCGTGTTTGGCCTTGGCTTTTATGGTCAAAAAGCTGCTTTTAATAAGCAATGAGTAAAAAGCAAGAATATTGTTCGCACCACCTTAGCTTTTTCAATTAGAAATGACTTCTAATTAATTTTTGTTGATAACTCATTGTTTACTTATTTAACTTATAAGTGACTTGTAAATATACAAATGATTTAATTGAAAAATTTATATTTTTGGTAATTTTTATGTGTAAAGGTAAAAAAATCCTCAAATTCCTAGCTTCTCTGCTTTTGAGTTTTTTTGACCCAAAAGTTATCTTTTAAAAAGCTAGCATACGAAACACATATAGCTTTGTTTAATCAAAAAGCTAAAAAAAAATAGGAAAATTAATCATTTAGTACATATACAGACTATTTAATTATCAAAAACTCATGTTTAAAATACGTTTCAAAATTAGGTACAGATGCTCAATGACTACTTATTTGTGCTCTTTGTTTTTATTTAACTTTGATCCTATCTCATGCTACGCTGATAACGTTGATATGTACCAATCTTTTTTGACAAAAACCACACTAAAGGTGTGTTTGGAACATGGAAAATGTATGGTAAAAAGAAAACGATTTCCTACAAAAACATTTTTTTGTATTTGGTTACATAAGAAAACCAATGGAAAATAAAATGAAATAAAGTATCGGAAAATATCACTTTTCCATTGGTTACATATTAGCTCTCTCTCTCCCATTTGTTTTATTTTAATTTTGTTTTATTTTCCCAATCTTCCAAACACACGAGTGAAAAATGATTTCACGTTAATTTTCATTTCTTTTCTTTTCCCGTCACATTTCCGGGTTCTAAACACACCCTAAGTCCAAAAGTATGTGGTATTAGACAATAACTTCCCCAAAAAACTAAGATTAAAAAATTTACACTACCCTAAACTAATATACATAAATACTCCAACAAACGTAAACTCGTTTTAAAACGAGAATATTAGTCATAGGTCACCTTTTACGATATTTTTTAAACGGAGGTCCTGGGCCGAAAATAACTTATAATCTATACAGAAAAGATATCAAAGTGTAAAAAAAGTTACAAAAATAATATATTTTTTTTACGAGAATCAACAAAAATATTATCGAAAGATAACGTAGGCCTTAGAAAAAAGCTAGGGCAAATAAGTTTTCGATACCCGGAATCGAGTGGGCGAGACTCGACCCAAAAGGTCCGGCCAAACTCGTCAACGGCGGTGCCGCCGAGTCGTTTATCACCGCCGGAAACGACATCGGCAGTGATCGGAGATTTCCAACTCCCGTACGGCGATATCGTCTTCTCAGTCGATGACATTGTAGAGAGAGAGTGAATGAGTTTTTTTTTACGTTTTATTAGCAATATGTATTTAATATTATTATTATTATATAGTGAGAGAGAGCGTGTGACGGTGGATATGGCTTTAGAGACCGCCATTTTTATTTTGCCGAGAGACGTAATAATTAAAAAAAATAAAACAATTATTTACGATTTATAATTATATTCATATACTTTTTTTTTATCTTATTTACAATCATATACATATTTCATAAAAAAAATATTAAAAAAATTGTACATAGTATCAAACAGAATTAAACATTGTTAGATAGGAATAAACATGATTATACATACAAGATTTGAACATGAATAAACGTGATTAGACAGGATCACACATGTTTTTTGTATAAAAAAAATTAATTTTATTTTTTTTAATTTTGATTTTTAATTTTTAAATATTTTTTTGGATTTTTTTAATGACATATGTAGCTATTTGTAAATAAGTTCACAAAATATGTATTTTTTTGTAAAGCAGTCGTCAAGTTCAAAATAACTGAGTTTTTTATAAATAAGTTTTTAAATATGTAATAAATTACCGTTTTTTCTATTTGTTCCAATCCATTAGTTTATATAGCTGTTGTGTTGTTGGTATTACATGATTCGTCAATTTCTTTTTCATGCCATTTGCAAGTTAGATTATACAATTATTGGAATCATTAGTTAATAAAAGTCTATTAGGAAATTGGTCGGAGCCTATACAGTCCCTGGTATAGGCCAAGCTAGCCGGGTGGTTTAGGTATCGATCGATTACTAGACGCACAAAAAAAAAAAAAAATTCAAATTGAAGTCGTTTTTTTCCCGTAATAATATAAGAGAACCTACTTTATTTGGTCATCTATTTCGTGTCAAATCCGTCATAATTAGTAAGTAAATGAGAAATCAGTATAAAAATAGAGATGTACGGCGTAATTGTTTCCAATTGAAACAAATACAAATTTGATACGAAAACACGAAGAAAAAATGTCAAATTTCAAAGTAAAACGAGGATAAAGCAGCTAGTATTAATATAATCGAGTAGTACTTTCCGAAACTGTTAAGCTCTTACGAAACTTCAACACTGTCTTCCATTTCAAGTTGAACAAATTTTCTAAAGCATGTATACTACAAGCAAATACTAGAAAAACTAAATTAATGACAGTGTGTCCATAGTTTTCCAAATTTGCAAAAAGCAATATAGTTTTCAAAAACATTTCTGATACAAGTTTCGAAATAGAAAAAATGGGCTCCTCCTTAAGTTAGTTTTCTGGCAAGTCGTAACTATGGAACTTCCAGACCAGTCAACGGTCAATGATAACGCACACAAAAATCACTGTATGACGACCTAAAGAAGTAGGTTCCTAGATTGTTCAAGAAGCAGAAAAACAAAATAATCAATTTTGTCAAGTCGGATACACTGCAAGACATTCATATAATCAAGTAATAGTTCAGTAATTATAAAAAGGAGGAGATTTGAAGTATACGTTCTATATTTTGGATCAAACAATTCACACTTCAATTTCGTTCCAGTGGCTAAAGGGACCAGTCATGGAGATCCCAATATAGAGATATTCTAAATCGTATTGCTTAACCCGTTGTGTTGTCGCCACCAGAATCATTATCTAGAAATTCAGTATTGCTGAGATGGCCAACATCTCCCCATGTTTTGATAAGCCATTTGTTGTTGCTATACAAGTGAAATGTATTGACAGACGTATTTAGTATCTTCTTTTCCCGTTGTTCTGTTGGAGCAGCTCGTTTGTGAAGTGCTCGGATTACTCCTCCATGAGTAACCACAACCACCTTCTCTCCTGAGTTAAATTTATATTTATTCAGACCAAAATGTTGAAATGAAAAATTCATGCAAGAAATATTCAAAAAGAAACCGAAACAGACAGAAGTTATATAACATATGTACCTATGTGCTTCATAGCAATACTCTGTAGCGATGATGTGCAGCGGTTAAAGAGTTGATTGAGACTTTCTCCACCACCCTGTAAATTAAAAAAATGAGTTCCCTATATTCTACAGAAAATTCTGTAAGATCGTAAGTTTGTGGAATGGTATAGAAGGATGGGAACTAATAAGCATGTTTTAACAAATAATTGTGGCAGAAGATTTTGCAATTACCAATGTACTTAGAAAAAAAACGAGGGAACTGATTAAGAAGTCACATAACTCGAAGAAACTTAAAACGATGACACAATGTGCATGTTTTATTGCAATGTATTAGATATTTGCAATTTAATACATTCAAAGATTGATATAAACTGTGATTTCAAAAAAATTAAAAAAATTGATATAAACTGAATACTAAAAGTGGTTTACACAGGTTTTTTCTGAACCCCACTTTTCCTTATTATCAACATACGGAGTATATATAGCCTACTTATGATATTACAGTATTAACTGCTATTCAGTTAACTAGTTCAAATAAACCTAAACCATTAATTCAAAGTACATCCAATCATCTAAGCCATTCGTTCCCGCTCAAAATGCAGTATCATTACATTTATACATGCAAAGAAAATTCCTAAGAGCATTGGAGTATCTTAAAGCGTTTTCGTGTTCTATCTTAGGCCTATGGCATATCACCTAGTTCGGCCTCTGGAAAATCTCAGATTATGTATCCTTGGGAACAAAGTCATACAAGTTTGATTTTAAGAAACCAGATAAAGGAAATGAATTTAAATGCTTACAGGAATTTCTTCATCAGTTCTGCCACTTAGGGATGCTTGATAAGCCTCTGGCCTTTGCAGAGCTGCTTTATGATATACAGTACCTTGAAGATCTCCAAGATGTCGTTCCCTCAAATTAGGGTCTTGTATGACCTATAAAAATATTAAAATATCAAAAAATTATAGCAGCATAAACATCAGTAGCATATACAGAATAGTCGTTCTTTTCAGTTTTACACCACACGACGGTCAAATAATTACTAAGAAAACAATGTACACAACTGTAGTTGGATGTAAAACTAAGAGTTTTCAAGTAATTTTGAGCGCCATTGCGTCCTCTTTTAGGGAAAGTCCTCTTTTAGGGAGATAATCCAATTGAAATATCAACTAGTTCGATCTTCTAAAAAGCTTGAATCAGGTGTCCTTATAGTTCTGTTTGACCTGGAACCGTATATGTTAAACAGCAATAGTATTTACTAACAAAGAACAATCAGTAGCATATATATAGTACTCGTAGTAACCTATAATCATGGCTTTTTCCTGTTCTTGGCCCAACTTAATCATCCTAACTACCAATTTTTTTAACAAATCCCTTCTCACCAAAGTCCAGTAACACAACTCGTCTATTTTGGAATATATAAGAATACAATCTAATTCAATAATTATTATTTAACCATACCTCAGCCACACCGCATTTGCGTGCTATGATATTAGCGGTCTCCAAAGCTCTCTTTAAATCAGATGAATATACAGCACTAATTGCAGCCTCTTTAGAGAGTCTGTCAGCCACCTTTAAATAAAATTGAACTATTACAAATAACATATTGCTGGCTTGTAGTTATTTCAAAATAATTCACTTTGATAAGTCAACCTACAACAGAGGCTTGTTGTCTCCCCACTTCATTCAGTTCCACATCCAGGTGCCCCTAATTTTGAGTCCCAGTTAAAAAATTTACATAAGTATAGTTATCAAAAGACAACACCATCACATTGCAGAGCCCATCTAATGAATAAAGTCTAGTTTATTTGGCATCAAACCACGAATATCATGCTTACTTAAATTTTCACAATATTATACCAGAAGTGCAGTAGAAAGGACTAACACGATCAGCACAGGAAAACCGAAAAAGTGACAGTATTAGGTCTAGAGGTTATCACAGGAGATATAGTGATCGAGAGTAGACAGGGAGCAAAGACAATACATGGTATCTTGACAATACTGATTAAATATAACCAAGAAACTTAAGTCTGACAAGGTGACACTAATCATTATCCACCCATATGGAAATTGTCATCTCAGATTTTCATGAGCATTGTATGAGCAGGTACAATTGTACATTGTTGTATAGGAACATTTACTCACAAAGGCGTTACTAGAACACTTCCTAATAAGATACGTAAAAGCCATTAGGAAATTACTTATAGAACAACTTAACCATGAATTATCAAAAGATTGTAGCGATAATTCTCTCTTATATAGTAATATGCAACGAAAGCGTCAATGTCAACAATGGTCCCTAATGTGACTTAGTATCAAGAAATCAAACCATAAACAAGTTTTGCATCATTTAATAATGTAATTAAAGAAAAGGTAAAATCTTATACGGTTAGACCTGTGAAGGACACTATCATTAAAACCTACAGTATGCCAAGTATGAGTTCGGCTTCTTGTACAGATTACACAAACATACTTTGCATTTCAAACACAGAAACAGACCCAATCAAACATCGAAGAATGCCTTCTTCCTTTTTATGTTTATCCAATTATCAAGCATAAGATCATGGCATAGCTATTTAAGAAAGAATAAGAACTTTCCAACTCTCTCAAAAGTCAATTTCCCCCTTCAGGATTCAAAACTAGAGTCTCAAATAAGTTTATTTCTTGAACGGGACTTGGGACAGCCATACCAACCGCTGTAGCCAAGTTAGGCAGCACAAGTAGAAAGCAATATGGCAAGCAACAAGGGAAACAAGGTGTACAGTTGGATTCATGTAGAAAACGATATACAAAACTCCCTGATCAAGTACGAAAAAGATAAGATACTTGTTGAATAGAAATATTATAAAAGAAAATTATTATTTCTTATTTCCATGTAAAACCTTCTTATATTTTCATACAAAAGATAAGTAATAACGAGTGTCAAGTGTCCTCATAAGCATCAATCTCCTTAATCTGTTATATTAAGTTTTCCAAACTTCAATTTTCGTCCTTCTTCCGACCTTTAATTCAAGTTTCTTCCAAGAATCCCTAATGTACTGATTCGATGGTAAACACCTCTAATCTCCCTAAACCAATTAAAAATATAGCTAGCCATTTAACTGTAAACTGCCAAACCTCACCCAATACGAATGACACGTTCTCAAAAGGATAATAAATAAGCTCTTAAATCTTTAAAATACTCCTCATAATGATAATAGAAGTACGATGCATATATAAGTAACCGACAACAAAAAATAAACCCGAGTTGGGCTTTGTCACATTAATATAACCACGGGGAACTCGGTGAAGACAGTCAGGGGCATCCCCCTAATGATACCCCGTGACAGAAATAGATAAAAAGAGCAAATTTTTCGATGTATTCTGATTAAAATCTTTAAAAAATAGCGTTTCAGCCTACCATTTACGAAAATTAGTGTTTCAACCCCTCAAATTTAAAGTTTCTGGTTCCGTCCCTGAACATAACCTGTAAGCCTAAAGCTTTTATTCAATTAACAGCTAGTTAGCAATAATGCTATCGGAAAGTTGCATTTCTTGGTAACTGTATATAGTGTAAGCACTCAATCAAACATGAAAAATAAAACAATAACAACCCAAGCAACAAAATTGCATTTTTTGGTAAATATATAGTGTAAGCACTCAATCAACACATGAAAAATAAAACAATAACAACCTAAGCAAGAAAATTGCATTTCTTGGTAAATATATTGTATAAGCACTCAATCAAACATGAAAAATAAAACAATAACAACCTAAGCAAGAAAATTGCATTTCTTGGTAACTATATAATATAAGCACTCAATCAAACATGAAAAATAAAACAATAACCTAAGAAAGAAAATTGCATTTCTTGGTAACTATATAATGTAATCACTCAATCAAACATGAAAAATAAAACAATAACAACCCAAGAAAGAAAAATGCATTTCTTGGTAAATATATAATGTAAGCACTCAATCAAACATGAAAAATAAAACAATAACAACCCAAGAAAGAAAATTGCATTTCTTGGTAAATATATAATGTAATCACTCAATCAAACATGACTACATGAGAAATAAGAAAATAAAAACCCAAGCAAGAAAAACATTTGAAATGTATCAAAACCCAACTAAATAAATAATTTTTTATTTTTTAAAAGAAATGAAATAATACCTGAACTCTTCCTTGAGCATTCCAAGAAGTTTCTCCATGGCGAATCACCAAAATCTCCGCATACCCACTTAAATAAAAACACTAATATTAGTATAATTTATTTATAAGATTTATAAATAGAAAAATAGATATATAATGGGTAGAAATAAAACCTGGGTTTAGTGTCGAACTCGGCCATAACTGAAAGAGAGAGAGAGAGAGAGAGAGAGATTCGGGGAGTGTGGTTAATAATAATTTTAAGTTTTGAAATAAATTTATAATTATTAAATACTATAAAAAAAATAAAAACAGTGTCATTTTTTTTTAAACAATTTATTTTGATAAATGATACGGGTAGCCAAAAATATTACACAAATGCCAATTAGTTTTGTTTTTATATTAAAAACATATTTTTATTTAAATTACAATTGATCCACATAATCCGTCACCCGTCACGTCAGCGGGTTATATTTTTGGGTTATATTTTTAGGTGATTATAGCAATACGCGTAATTTTGACCGGATTTGAACATGTAACTAAATTTCTTAAATATATTTTTTTTTAATTCTATCATATATTTTAACATTTAAACTATATAAAAAAAATTTAAAATTTTTTGTTTCGGCTATTTAGTTACATGTTCAAAACTGATTAAAGTTGTGTGTGGTTTCGTATAGAAGATATAAATTGATAGAAGGAAGTATGAAATCAGACCTATTCCAAAAAAATAATTTTCATTTAGTGCTATTATACTCTCGTAGTCTCATTCACTTGGTAAAAATAATAGGAAAACAAATAAAATATAACAAAAATTTTAGAAATTCAAAATTCAATAAGAAAATGAGGCTGGATTTTTCTACTACAGTTTTTCTGAAAAAACGCGAAAACCGTAATTTTTTTGTACGAACCGTACATTTTATTTACAGACCGTAGATAAAATGTACGATTTGGGTTTTCAGTACAAACCGTACATTTAATCTACAGACCGTAGATTTTTTGTACGGTTTTGGACTGAGAAATTTGCTTCTTTGTTAAACAGAGTTTCTCTTCCTTTCTCTCTCTCTTTCACAGTTTGTTTACAGATTTTATAAAATAAAATAAAAACCTAAATCACCAATCAACCAAAATAAAAACCATAACCACCAAATTTCGTCCGATTAAACCAACGTTTAGCTTTAATTCACCGAATTAGATACCCTAATTCAAGGTATTTCTTTATTCCCTACTTTATTATTTATTTTATATAGTTTCAATTTGTAAAATAGGGAAAACGATGTAAAATATGTCAATTGATTATTCACTTGGTGATTATAATTGTTTGTTATTTGCTTATATTAATTAAAAAAAACTTAGGTTTGTTGATATTTTCCCCGTTTTATAAAAATCAGGGTTTTTATTCAAATTTGTTTATTTAGATATTTATGACTAATTGTTTGGTTTCATTAACTGTTTTTTACACAGCTATTACGCTGTTTTTAAGCAGCTTTTAAGCTGTGTAAAAAATAGCTTAAAAAATCTGTTTAAAAAACAGCTTAAAAGCTGTTTTTTACACAGCTATTACGCTGTTTTTTAAACAGCTTAAAAGCTGCTTAATAAACAGTTTAAAAAATCTGTTTAAAAACAGCTTAAAAGCTGCTTAAAAAAACAGCATAATAGCTGTGTAAAAAATAGTTAATTGCTGGCAGAATGTTTCATAGAGAAAAATGATTCAGGTTCTTGTTATTTGTAATATTGCACCTTTGACCCGTTTATGTTGTGTTTTTTTGCCTTCTCAGCGTTTTGCTGCTGTGATTATGAGAATAAGAGAACTAAAGACGACAGCGCTAATATTTGCATCTGGAAAAATGGTATGATTTTTTAAAAATTAGCAAGAGTTTTTTCTTTGGATTTGCTACATTTTTTTGTTTAGGAGAAGTTTTACAGTGTTGTATGGGTTGTATAGACCGTGCTAACATTTTAACCTGTTTATTTCATTTTCTCCCTCTCGGTTTTGGAATAACTATTGCTGTCTCTGTCGTTCCTTTTTTCTTCTTACACGAAAATGGATTAAATTGGTTTTTGAAAATATTAATATCAGAAAAGAAATACTCTGCGTTAGAGGCACAAACCTTGACATCCATTAGGCCAAAGGAACCGGCGATGAGTAGGGAAGCAAGAATGTTTCTTGTCAAAGTAATAGTTTTCTCAGCACCCTTAAGCTCTTGAATCTGCTATATCATTTGATGAGCTACTAATCACTTACCTTTCGCGGAGTATTGATTACCTGCCCCTTTCTTTCATGTTATTCATAGTGTTTTTTATAATAAGAACCTTACATTTGAAGTATTTTTTATATTACATTCTGCAGTGGCGACCAATTGTATTACCGGATAACTACATAGAGCAAGCATCTCCAAAGGAACAGCTTGTTCTTGCTGGCCACACCGGTCATCACATTGCTGCCATCGCTCTAACTCTGCTTGGCCGCACCCGTGAAGCCCTTCTACTCATGTGCTAGACGAATATTCACCTATATATTACAACAATATGTAGGTCCAGATAACAAATGGTCAGTGGTTCCTGTATTTACAGTCTCTTGTATAGATGCGATGCGAGTTGAAGAAAAATAATAATATTACAAATATGAATTGGTACATTTAAGCATTGATTTGTCAATATTACAATAGGAATTGTCCAAATGCAGTCACGGCAACATCATTTTTTTTTATGTTTTGATGTATACTTTTGTTGTTTGTGTAGTACGTTTCATTGATGAGGTCGTTTATCGACGACAAGTGTGAATTTGTGTTAAAGCATAGCATAGTGTTGTAGAGTTGCATTCGAGGAACGATGTTGTAGTTTGAACACTCTTTGTAGTTATACATTGTGCCTTAAACTATTGTTGTGATGAATTAATGGTTGAACAACCAAAATATACAATTACAAAGGGAGCATAGTGTCTCGATCGTTTAATCAGTTGTCACTTTGCTTAGTAACCTTATTGTATGTTGTTTTGTTTTTCTTTATGATAAAAAATGAAACAAGGCGCCATTAGAACAGTGATACCGAAGTGAAATATAGATGTTTTGCATTAAAGTTCAAGTGTATGATATTCCTCGAGTACACCTCATTTGTCAGATTGAGTAAAAACGATCCAAGCATAATACATGGAGCATATCATTCAACTTCATTTTTTCAAGATTAAATTAGATACCAACAAACACTCTACATTCATGTAATATAAAGTTTATAAACGATACGACATTGTTTACAAACGGTTTATTTTAGAGGTAAAGCACTGTATCAGCCTCCATTTGCCCATCTATAAACAACTATTCAATATAGATCTTTGATATTTTGCCTAAACATGTTCGAGAATAAATTTGATCCCCTCTAGAGTTGGAAAACATCATAACAGAGAAGAATTTTAGATCTTTTCTCTTGCTTCAAGGTCAAATTCTTCAAAGTTGATTTACATACCCTTAACAAATCCCTGATCATTTGTTAGAATGAGATGATCACCGTCTCTAATGAGTGAAATATCATCAACAAAAGCGCCACCTTCTAGAAAAACTTTAGTAGGATTGAATCTGAATTTCTGAGCACCGATCTCTAATAGTTCTTCGAGAGAACCGTTTAAGTGAAACTGTGTAAATAACATATAGTAGTAGATTTACTCTAATGAAATTTGAAAGAACACCAAAGCTTAAGCTTTTTTCTGTTTTGCAGCATCTCAGAGCGAGCCTCAAAGCGTAAAATATGTAACCTTTGACCTTTTTTTATCTTTTCTGTAAATTGTGACAAAAGTTTTTACATCTACGAGTAAAACTAGCTTTAAGCTGTTTTGAAATAATTTTTTCCAGAACAAAGAGTTATATACAGTGGTAACTGTAGCTCTATCCTATAATTAGTAAAATTATGCAATCAAATATATATGGTCAACACAAAAATGATACTTACAGTTACAAAAGGTAATATGTCTCGAATTCAACAGACTTACCTGTTCTACTCCCCCGTTCTTTTTTATTATGTCCTGCAATGAGACCGCTGTGAGAATTCTTCAAAAAATTCTTAAAAGCAAAGACTAAAAAAAGCAAGCTATGAAGGAAAATTTACAACTTTTGCAAAAGTCCCAGTTAGCAAAGTAACTCAAATGCATGCAAGCGCGTAATGTTTTAATAGCCTGATAGTTGGTTGCCATGATTGTGCATATTTTCAGATTCGAAAAAGAGAACTGGAGAGAAAGATTGACTTACAACTTCTCCAGTAACGACAACGTAAAAGTCTGTCGGAGCTTCATTTTGGAGAATAACATCTTCCTTGGGAGGAAAATACTCCGCTTTCATCTCCGTAACCTAGAGATTTCATTACCAGAATGAGGCAGAAAACATGAAAATCTTCATAAGTTAGCGAATACTCTGAGAGTAGATTATCCAAATGTGTATCTTATTTCAGGATAAGTCGGAAAGATGCACTTTATCACCACATAAAGATATAATATTGCAGGGTAAATGATACTGGATTCTGGTTAGAATCAAATGTCTAGACCTAAAACAAAACTAGAATGACGGAACATAAAGTTTCCTAAATTTTAGGCACTTAAGGCTTGTTTGTTGCAACTTTTAAGCAAATAAAGTGGATAGCTTCACATTCAGAAAATATCAAGGTTCATTAAAAGCTTGAAGTTTTTTTTTTTTTTGAAACTTAAAGCTTGAAGATTTTGCTGACCAAAGTTCAGCTTTTAAGCTGATCAACCAAAGGCAGTCCAGACTTTAAGCAAAAAAAACGAGCTTAAAAGCTGTAATCAAACATTGCTTACAGTAAATAGATGCAAATATTAGCGCTGTCGTCTTTAGTTCTCTTATTCTCATAATCACAGCAGCAAAACGCTGAGAAGGCAAAAAAACACAACATAAACGGGTCAAAGGTGCAATATTACAAATAACAAGAACCTGAATCATTTTTCTCTATGAAACATTCTGCCAGCAATTAACTATTTTTTACACAGCTATTATGCTGTTTTTTTAAGCAGCTTTTAAGCTGTTTTTAAACAGATTTTTTAAACTGTTTATTAAGCAGCTTTTAAGCTGTTTAAAAAACAGCGTAATAGCTGTGTAAAAAACAGCTTTTAAGCTGTTTTTTAAACAGATTTTTTAAGCTATTTTTTACACAGCTTAAAAGCTGCTTAAAAACAGCGTAATAGCTGTGTAAAAAACAGTTAATGAAACCAAACAATTAGTCATAAATATCTAAATAAACAAATTTGAATAAAAACCCTGATTTTTATAAAACGGGGAAAATATCAACAAACCTAAGTTTTTTTTAATTAATATAAGCAAATAACAAACAATTATAATCACCAAGTGAATAATCAATTGACATATTTTACATCGTTTTCCCTATTTTACAAATTGAAACTATATAAAATAAATAATAAAGTAGGGAATAAAGAAATACCTTGAATTAGGGTATCTAATTCGGTGAATTAAAGCTAAACGTTGGTTTAATCGGACGAAATTTGGTGGTTATGGTTTTTATTTTGGTTGATTGGTGATTTAGGTTTTTATTTTATTTTATAAAATCTGTAAACAAACTGTGAAAGAGAGAGAGAAAGGAAGAGAAACTCTGTTTAACAAAGAAGCAAATTTCTCAGTCCAAAACCGTACAAAAAATCTACGGTCTGTAGATTAAATGTACGGTTTGTACTGAAAACCCAAACCGTACATTTTATCTACGGTCTGTAAATAAAATGTACGGTTCGTACAAAAAAATTACGGTTTTCGCGTTTTTTCAGAAAAACTGTAGTAGAAAAATCCAGCCTCTAAGAAAATACCATGAAATAGAGAAATATATTGCTATAAAAATATAAAAACCACGGAAAATCATACCAAGGAAAACAAATCAAACAAACTAAAAGGCTCACTACATTTCTTCCTCGCAGGACATTTGCAATTGATCGAAATTTGTTGCGACGTCCATTAAATAGAATTCTAGAATTCTCTCTTAAATTTTAGCTTGACGATGTCGATACTCGATAGCATTGACATATTTACTACAAAAAGAAAATGTAGCTAGCAACAATTTGTCTTATACTTTACGACTTGTTGAAATTTAGCAACAAAAACTGTTGCCAAGTGTTAATAACTAACTGTTGCTATACTGAATTTTCTGCAACAAGTTGTATAGTAACAGACTAGTTGTTGCTATCTTGTTATTTTCTTATTGATTATTCTCTAACTTTACGCTCATATGTATTCTGGTGCGTAAAAGTGATTTATCTTGGCAACGGGGTTGTAATTAGTATGGGGAGGCATGGCTTGAGGCCAATTAGTTAACCAAGACAAAATTCTAGGCCTCCAAATAATTAATGTCTCATAATTTTGTGAGCATGCACTCAGTAATAATAGGTCATGTTTATCTATTTCAATGTCTCCAATATTGTGTGTTATAATCTAAGTAATTTATATTATGGTGCTTGTTTTTAATCTGGTAGTCAATGTGACATTTCAAACAATATGATCCCTATTTTTTCTATCAAATGTTATTCTTTTCAAGTAGTGATATATTTGGTTTCCTCACAAGTTATAAAATTTGTTGTTCATTAAGTTTAATTTGCTCAAAATATTGGATTTTTGTATCAAGCATATGATTTTGAAAAAAAGTTACCCCATAAATATATCATGCAAAAAAAAAAAAAAATGGCATTCAATATGTTCACTATTTCGTTAATAGAAAATAGATCTTATCTGGAAAGGTATCGTCTTTCATGGTTTGTCTCGGTCACAAAAAACTTAGAGACGACTCTGAATATGGGTGATCGACATTATGGGGTCTGAGTAACTTCAAAAATCGAAAGCATTTCTAGCATACACTCCTATATGATTTATCAAATTCAGCGCTTTGCCAACACAATGGACAATATTGAATATTGGCATACACAGGGAATGAGCTGGTTGAGGGCTGGCGGAGGCTATAGGCTCCCATATTTTTTAAAAACAAATTTTAACATTGCAAAATAAAAATAGCGATTTAGCCATTCATATTGATTTTATAAAATTCAGCCCCTCATATATTAATACTGCCCCCGGCACTCGTCAATCGTCATACATACTTAAGCACTCTGATCAACAACAAAAAAAGTATCAAGACTTGGAAAATGGTTCTATAGAGTTTCAAATTGGACCAAACGTAGCAAACAAACATTGTCTAGAGGGTCTGAGTAATGCATCTTTATTACGAGCTAGCTAACTAGTAGTAAGAAACACTGCAAAAAGAAAAAAGAAAAAAAAACTATATAGCTAATGGGTGTTGCTAACAAAGCCCTCAGGAAGCCGTAGCTATATGAAAATACCGTTGCCAACATATCGTAACAAAAAATAACCGTCACCGTTCCCGTCGTCGCCGTTATAACATATACCACTACAAAAAAATACCCAAATAGCAACGGGATTAGTGACGGTATTTTTTGTTACGAGCTTATTAGCGACGGTTTTTGTGACCGCTTTGTGACAGTTTAGTCAATTTACGACAGATTTGTGACAGCTTTTTAAATTAGCGAAAGGCTTGTGACAGCTTTTGATTCTCACTAAATCAAATATTATTTTATAGTGTACAACATAGTTAAAAAAATGTTCAAAAGCAAAAAATGGATAAACAGTACTATCATGGATCCTTAATAGAAACATTGATCTATGCGGACCATGAAGTAGCTTCAAGTAGACAAATGATTCAACATAAAAGATTATTTTTGTTACATTTGTTGTTTTTATTATTTATGATTTTATGGTTACAGAACATAACACCCATGTTGAAAGAAAAAGAATGAAGAATAAAAAATAGAATATGATACCAAAATTGCGTTCCTACTTTGCCTACTATAAGCCTAATATGCAACGAATGCTCTTTATGTTATATCCACCCAGTTTTTATTTTTCACAGCAACTTAGAAAGCACATAAAAATCATCACAAACTAGAAATCACGATAATTTCCAAAAACAAAACAAAACATGTATATATCTTGTTGAGATGTTACAGACATATTCTCTTACATTTAGAATGTTTGATACACTATATATCTTTATATACTACCAAACCCGTCACAATTGTTTCATATAAAATTAGTAAAAAGGATTATAATATCTTCAAACCATTGATGAAGTGTTTCAACTCCATTATTGACAAAGCAAATAATGAACATTAATTAATGTTTCATCAAGAATGAATAATTGATTGGCAGGGTTCCTTGATTTAGTTCAAGAAACGTCTAATCATTTATAGGAATATTACTTGATGAAACTATAAAAAGGATGATAAGTAACAAATCTAACAAATCAGATTTACTAAAGTAAGCTTAATTAAATTACTGAAATAAAATTTGGAAAGTCCGGACCTTTAATTAAATTATGGGAACAAACCCTAAAGTTTGGTTGCATTTTTAGTAGATGGCTTTAGCCTTTATATCCCAATATTAGTTCCAAACTCTCTAATATCCTCATAACTGCATTACAAATTTTACTACTACTAAAACATACCAAACTAAAATTCCTATATAATAAACGATAGTGCATACCTTACTAGTGTCTAACTATAGCACTATATCAACTTGTATTCCAACAAAGAAAATGATAAGTTCACAATTCACACACTCGGGACCATAATATCCATCATCATGTCAATTCATTGCGTAATTAAGGAGTAAGAACAATGAATAATTCAGCAATATCTACGGAACATTATTGTAACTAATCTTTCGTCTCACCCAGTATGAACATCAACAATTATGAACTTCGAAATATTGTCTTAAGAAATAAAGCATGTATAATTATGCGTAGACCAACATGAATGTGTCTATAATGGGCAATGCTAGAATTTCAAATAAAACGAGTATATATCTATTAATCAGTGCATCTCCATACCCCCCCGAGGATAAACGCATCGTACCTGCATGAAAAAACACTCGCAAGCATATACAAATTATACGTCCTCAAGAAAACAAATACTAATTTCCAATTTCGATCCATAAAATTAACTAGCATTAACATATACCATTGTAATTTGATAACACTATCGGAATATAGCGTGCAACTACCTATATAGTGCATTGAATCCATCCTATGATTGTAGACATATATGTTTATTTTGAGAAACATATGCTTTAAATTTGTTACCCTACATGTATGCATTATATGTGTCAAATATATAATGTTCAACCATTTTATGTTTTGTAAAGCTTTGACTGGGAATTATTATTTGTTTTCTAGTTTACTATGCATATCATTGATCAATAATCACTAGAAAAAAGATTTATCATTCTCAAGCTAATTAATTATTATTTGTCTTAGTAAAACTTGACAATAATGGTATTTATCCGTGTTAGAGTAATATATATTGTCCCACATCTTGATATATCGCTCAAATTTGTAGTTGATATATTATTATATACGAACCCCTCTTCATCCTATCTAGTTATTTTTGTTAATTTAGTAAAAAATGATAGTGAATATCGCATCGTGTTTACTAGAAAGAATCATTCTAACTTAACGTGTGCCCTTGCCAATCAGTTTTTCAAATCAAGGCTTTTAGTGATTTTTGCTAAATGCTCAAACGTGTGATATCAGCTTTTAGTTAATTAGCTCAGTTTCTATCCTTCTTTTGGTTGAAATTTGAAAAACTAAAAAGAAAAAAAACATTAAAAACTCTACTAAAATTATAAAAGTATCCACATGCACGTATGGGTAGCTAGATAAGAGTAGTTCATGGGAAATACTTGTTATATTTACTTGGTCGTTGATAGCTAATATATCTGACAATAAACGGGATATATAGTTTAAAAATAGATATTTATCCTTCTCATAGTGATATATAGTCACAGTGAATTTTATCGTTATCACATGAAACTTTTTTCTTAGTTGTTTTTGTTGTTGCCAAACTAGCTTTACTCAAAGAGACGATGGTCTCATATAATTGTGAACATTCCTTGCGCGTGAGAGTGAAAGAAGCTAAAGTCTCTTAGAACACAATTAGTTGTTAAAATGTCACATCTTGTAAGCTATTTACTATTTGGAATGTGAGCTTCTAACAAGAAAATGTAAAAATTAATAGTTTTTTCAGCATATATTTGTTAGGATTAGCTGTGTTAACTCATAATGCAAGGCCCCTCGGTCACCAGCCTTTTTCAAGACGATTTTACTACATACGACGGTTTAAAAAAGGAGACGATATACTTGCAACGATAAACAAAACTAGTTATCATATGACGAAGTGCGCATCTTTATAACTCAACTAGCACCGGTGAACATGAACTTTTTTTAGAAAAAGCAGATGGAGTAGTGTTTTTGGAGAAGATGAGTTGAACCACAATAATTATGGACCATTTGAGTGATGAGACTTGAGAAATGAAGAAAAGCATAAAGCAAGTGATGGTGATAACCCAAGTAAGGATCAGAGAGGCACATGCAAAACCAACATTAGGAGGTGCCTTTTCATCTCTTTTGGTGAGTTTTTCATCTTTCTTTTCCATTATCTTCTAATCTCTTCATTCCCCACTAGTTGTGGTTCCACCACATTAGTCTTATCACATTCAACCCTACTTCATTTCATCAATATAATTAAACTTGGTGAAATCATAAATTTGCCCCCTCTTAATTTGCTAGTAGCACTTTTTAAAGAGTTAGCTATCCACACTTCTATCTTAACCATCTTTTTGTGCATGAAACTCGAGAATCATCTCTTTTACTAGGTGGAAATATGCAGATTGTGTATGTTTAATGCTTTTGTAGCGATCATAACCGTCAACCTGTATATTTTCAGCGTTGCTTTTTACGATAATATAAATATAAAATAAGAATTTGTGATTACAAATTATTGAACCTTCAAGTTTTGGCTTGTAAGTGGATTTTTTTCCCCACTCAAAGATTTGAAAGACAACAAAGAGTTGCATCTCAATTCTCAACTCCCTCACTAGGACCCAACCCATCTATTATCCTTTGAATAGTGTACAACTTTGTAACTTTTGCTATTCAGAGGAATTTAGCCTTTTCATTTGTAACCTAAATCTAAGCTTTACTTATTCAGGATTTGTTCGGTTGCAGTCAACTTGTTCAGAGTTATCTGTCCTAAATGGGTAGAGAAAAGTTCACTGAATGATATCATATCAGATAAGTTAACTTATCTGCTTAGAAGATGATGAGTTGTTGACAAACACGGCACAGTAGTAAAATGAGTACACATCTTGGACTAATTGAGTTTCTTAATTATTTCTTGAATCATAACATAAAAAAAACTGTAGAGACATATGTTATCAATTAAAATTAAAGCAGTGCCAACAAACAAGCCTTGTTACTAAACGTTTATGGCGTCAACGTTTAGTAACAGTGCAAGATGATCTTTAATACCGATGGTCGTGAACATGGTACTCTTTCACGACCCTAATGTATTTTGAGTTATTGAGAATAACTTATTTATTGAGATTTTGTACATCAAAATTTAAAATTTGCATAGACCCTTTACATCATATATATAAACCATTATTAGCTATAAAAAGTTATTCCCCACAAACTTGCTTATAAATGCAGCACAAATTCCCCTTTCCTAGGTATATATATCTACCCTCAGTTTAAAGTCCCATTCCCTCATCCAACATACCCTCCTAATTCTCTCATCAAAAATCTCCTAACAATATTTGAAATGCCAACTATGCAATCTAGCCCATTCCATCAACTTGACAACTCTTCCAATATTCTACCACTTCTTCATCAACCCACCATCACAACCACCACTAGAAAAAAGCTAAAACCACCCAAAGTAGGCGGACTTTTTCGTATCTTCAAGCTCTTCCCTATGCTAACCTCCGGATGCAAAATGGTCGCCCTTTTAGCAAAATCTCCACGAAAAGCCCTCTTAACCGACAAAGCCACGACCGGTACACTATTCGGGTATTGTTAAGTTTCCAGTTTCTATTTAAAACCTGATAATTATTAGTTTTGTAATCATTTTTATTATCTTCCATGCAAGACATTGATTTTAAGATAACTCAATTTTAGGGAGGTCTTGCATGTATAACTTCATCATTCTTCTTGCATCTTATCTTTTTAAAATTTGTTACCATCTTGATGAACCTATGCATTGTATTTGAGGAGAACTATCATGTTCAGTTATTGATTCTATTAAAGGTTGGTAACTTTTTTGAAACGCTTATATAATTCTCCTATAGGTACCGAAAGGGGAGGCTAATGCTAACCATACAAGAAGACCCTCACCGCCTACCAATATTCGTGTTAGAGCTCCCTCTCTCAACAGCCGCTTTTCACAAAGAAATGGCCTCGGACATAGTTAGAATCTGTATCGAAAGTGAAACAAAAACACACAAGAAGAAGTTGTTAGAGGAGTTTGTGTGGGGTGTTTATTGTAATGGGAAAAAAGTAGGCTACTCAATAAGGAGAATGGATATGGGTGATGATGAGATACATGTTATGCAACTATTAAGAGGTGTATCAATGGGTGCAGGTGTTTTGCCTAGCCCATCTCAGAAAGAAAATAGTGATGGTGAATTGACTTATATAAGGGCAAGATTCGAGAGAGTTGTCGGGTCTAAAGACTCCGAGGCTTTACATATGATTAATCCAGATGGAGCTGTGGGTGCTGAGTTAAGTATTTTCTTTGTTAGAGTTCATTAGTATCTATGGGTTCGTTTGGTGGCGGCTCTTAAGATCATTTTTGTTTATAAGCTGCAATGTGGCAGCCAAACTTTCAAGATCAGCTTTTCAAAAATAAACAACATTATTGGCTTAAAAGTTGCTGACAAACAAGCATATATTTGAATGGTAAATGGTTGTTACAATACAGACTGGCAATCCTCAAGACTCGAGACATGTACTAGATTATTGGACTGATCACTGATGCATCAATTTGGGTTTGGGGAAATCATGTAGCACGTACACTACCAGAAATTTCAATAATAAAGATGGGATGGTTAGACGATTACTAATAAAAATATTTATACCTTGTTGTAAGATAGGATTTCTTTATGACTGCTGGTAATCTGTTATAGGAGTAAGTTCATAATTCACACCTAGAGTTACTAGCCCAATACATGTAAGAGAGTTTTGGAAATAATGTTGATGAAAAGATTGCTAATATGCTTGAGTATTGGAACGTTTTTAGCATGAGTGAGACATTGTAATTGCTAGTTTTCAATGCTAGCATGAGCAGTTCTAAACTTATAAGCTTGGTCTTGAATATCCTGATTATTAGATGTATACATGGTATTTTTTAAGGCAGGTAATTTTATTGTTTTAATACATTCCATTATCATGTCAAATGAATCGAACTAGAGCTCGGACAAATCTCGGTCTTTTGTCTCCCTGGAAACATTATATCAAGGAACCTATCCCATACAGATAAGTGACATAAAACCACCTTCTAATAACTTTCAGAAAGATATTCTCATGCCCATTTCTTTGGGCCAGAATTGTCACATTTGATTCATAATGCGGTCTATGTTCAGACAATATATATATATAGAGTACGAGTGTCGTCTGTTCTGATGTAGAATACATATTTCTCAAATGCGTTAGAAGAATTTTAATGCAGTAATTTCCTATCCCTAATCTTTGTAGTCGTTATTCCTATCAGGAATCCACCAAATTCTAGACTGGGGGACAAAAATAAATACCTCGAAGTTCCTCTCAAAGATAAACTCATTATGAGTCTCAAAATGATAAGCAAGTCTTTCGAGTGCGGATATGTTGTGCCATAAATAAGGACTTGCACATCTTATAAATTATATGGATAACATAACCGTGTTTCTCTTGCAACAAATATAAAGAAGAAAAAGAGAGATGCTCTTCTAGTCGTTAGATATATAAACTTGCATAAACCATGTCAAAACGTAACACAAAAGAACAATGCTAGATGTTGTCTTTCCAACTTAGAAGTTCATTTCCTGGAGTGACAAAGGGAAGTGAGCGGGATTTTATAGTAATCTTTGTATTACAAATTGCAGCACAGAATTGCAATACTTAGTGAGGAAACAAAATTCTCTCTAATAGTCAGTCATGCCTAATTGTTACTCTTTTTGAAGTAATAATTATATATGACGATGCAGAATTTATTAACACTTGATGCATTCTCGTGACAACAAATGCAACTTCGAATTGTGACGATTCAGTACCCCAAAAATTGGTATTGCAGTGGAATATCCAAAGACTGGGATGGATTATATGTCATATGCCGATGCATTTTGTTTTTGGTAATATACAGAATTTAGTCACTCATATAGGCAGTGGTGGCCTTAAGCAGGGCAGCCGGGTAGTCGCCATGATTCTGAAGGGCCATATCCGTTTAAAAACGATATAAGTAAAATATGTGTGAAAAACTTCACACGATCACAAGTGAAGGAAGCAAAGTTGTTTATGTTTGTATTTAACATTAGCAGCAACGATCAGAATCAAAGATATGCGTTAAATTCCTTTGGTTATCAACTATTGATGCAGTTGTTCTTATGTTTTGGTCCTAACAAAAACATTCCATGAATTTAAACTTGGTTTACTAGATGTATTTTACTTTCTACATTGTGTTATTATTGTAATTGAGATCTAAAAAAAATGTTAGATTTTGTAAATAAATGATTGCAAAAACTAAACAAATCAAAATGGGGGATATCCAAAACCGAAAACTGTACAGACTAAATTTACATGCGCATACGGTTTGGGTATGGAACCGTGAGAACCACAACCTGCTTACCCAAAACTGTCGGGGCATGTCGGGTTACGGGTCAGGAAAGATTGACAACTCCAGTAGTACATATATTCCAAATATGTTAAAGTAAAAAAGGTGCAACTAAACAACGGCGAGGGGAAAATGATCATTTACTAGGTACGTACTTTGAAACTTAATTGTCAAAATTCCGATGTTAACATCTATTTTAAAATTAGGTACAAATGTTAAATGATGCCGCCTCTTTTTCTTAATCTTTTTACCGTCAATATTCAGTGATACTATGTGTATCAATTCTTAAATGAAAAACAAAAAAAAATCATTTTTTTATACTCCTCCATTCTAAAATATAATTCTACTATGAAAAACTCAATTTATTAAGAAAACACAATCATTACATCATTTTTAACCTTCATTCTTATCAATACACATTCTCCTATAAACTAAAATAATGAGCAAATATGTAATTTTACACACAAAAAGTTTATTTTGAAAAATTGGAATTATATCGCGTTACATATCAAAATAGTATATAATAGACTTGTATTTTAAAATGGAGAGACTAAATATATATTAAGTCAGAAAAAATATAATTCCTTAAATGAGTTGAGACTTGGGAGGGGAACAGCATGGACCCATTCGTGTGGTTCTTAAATAATAACTTGATTCAATTTCAACATCCAACAACTGTATATATATAATTTAGTTATTTATATATATATATATATGGAGGAGTATCTATACACATATAAAAAAAACACATTATCTTTACACATCAATCACAACCTTCCATTTACTTACTTTTAATGGTCAAGATTAGTTCATCTAATAACAAGAATAAACACATAATCTTGACCATTAAAAGTTAGTAAATGGAGGGTTGTGATTGATGTGTAAATATAATGTGTGTATTGATCCTTCCCCTGTATATGTACTAGTAATCGTAGCTCACGCGTTGCGTGTGTGACACGTAGTTGCATAAATATGATCCGGCACAAATAAATTTAATATTTTCAAAAAGTTTACAAAATTAATTGGTTGAATATCGTAAAAATATAATGTTTTATTGTTATAGTAATATAAAAATACATGTATGATGATTTGTTTGATAGATGATTTGATATGTGAAAAAAAAGAATATTTATTTATTTATTTAAATTGCATTAAGTTATTTTAGTAATTAGTAAATTGGAATAAAAGTATTTTTGGAAAAAAAAATGGTAAAATTTGCTAGCCTCAAGATTTCTTGAGTTTCCTTATATTAATAGGATATATATATATATATATATATATACACACACGTTGACATTTAATTGTTTATTATGAAATTACGTGTAATTTTAATCGGCTTATAATTTGTATCAAAATTGTCAAAATTATTTTTTTAAAATATAATCATAAAATTTAATATTTGAACTATATGATAAATTTTTAAAAAAATTTCATTCTTATAATTTTAATATAAGTTATTGGTCGGTCAAAATTACAGGTAGTTTCGTCAGACATGATTAAATATGAACGGAAATATTAGTGTAGAAAATATAGGGTGGTACCAACACCACGAGAGACAAAAAGTAATGATAAAAAGACCAACTGTACCGCTGACGAAGGTGCAACGAAACAAAATCCATATATTCAAATTCAACTGTCAGATATATAAAATACTCAAACCAACCAAATTTATTTCATTTTGTTGACCTGCCGCAACGTTACAAATTCCCTTAAATGTGACATGCCGTGGTAATTTTAAAAGTCTCACTAAGAGAGTAGTCATGGCACCATTTCTTGTTCATGATACATGCCATGAACATTACAGACTGGCAAAAATGAGAAATATTAATTATATTTGTAAATTGTTCAATGAAAAATGAAAAATGATTTTTAAGTCGCGCGAAGATAAACTTTGGTATTTATGAAAACTGCATCTGAAGAGAATTTCAGTTTTTTGAAATTTATCCAGTAAGAACAATATAAGTCTCTAATCTTTATTTCAATTTGTTCTTTAATTATCAGTTCGATTTTCGGTAATGTTGTGATGTATATAAGTGATGAAACATATATAGTCAAGTAGTGAACATAAATTCAGGTCTTTTTATTATCTGTTCTGAAGTCCTGTCAATAAATTTGAATAAATTAGCTATCAATAAAAGATGGAAGGGTTTTAAAGCTCCAGTTGGAAACCCTATTATTACACATTTAGCATTTGCAGATGATTTCATCATTTTCACAGCTGCTAATACTAATTCAGTTAAATGTGTGAAAAGTGTTCTGGATATGTATAACAAGGACTCTGGCCAAGAAATTAGTTATGATAAGAGTTTTGCATATATTTCTAAAGGTGTGAGTCAAATTCAGAAGGATACAGTGAGCAAGTTATTATGTATTAGGTGTAAAAAACCTCCTTTCACTTATTTGGGTTGTAAAATCTATTCTGGAAGAAAGAAGTGCATCATATTTCATGATTTAATTCTAAAGATCAGGAAGAAGCTATCTGGATGGAAAGCTCAGTATTTAAATATGGGGGGTAAATTGATTCTTATTAAGCATGTGCTTAGTTCAATACCTATATATACATTAGCAGCTATGGTCCCACCTTTACAGGTTATTAAGGATATAGAAAAAATACTGGCTAATTTTCTGTGGGGGGGAAAAGATGGAAAGAACAAACATCATTGGGTAAAATGGGAGAAAATTTGTAGAACTGAGGAAGAAGGTGGATTGGGAATAAGAAGCATTAAAGAAACTGCTGAAACTTTTTCTATGAAGTTGTGGTGGAAGTTTAGAATTTCTAATTCACTGTGGGCTAATTTTATGAAAGTTAAATACTGCAAAAATGTTCATCCTATGGAGGCAAAAGTGAGAAAAGGGAATAATACTTGGAGGAGAATGCAATTAGTTAGAAGGAAAGCAGAAGAAAATATGCAATGGCTAGTAGGAAAGGGGAATGTTTCTGTTAATCTGGATAATTGGCTGGGTTCAGGAAGTATTAATGATGTAAGTATTCCAAATGGGTTAAAATTAAAAGAGTTGATGCAAAATGATATTTGGGATAGTCAAAAAATTACAGAGGTAATTCCAAATCATTTTATACACCTGTTTAAAGAGGATTTCAAAGCTAACAAATTTGGAATAGATGAACTAGTATGGAACAAGGAGGTATTGGGAAATTTTTCCTATAAGTCAGCTTGGGAAATTACAAGAAAAAAAAATGAATCTAGCTGGTTTAATAAGTATAATTGGGATAAAAATTTACCAAAGAAAATCACGTGCTTTGTTTGGAAGTTGTTCAACAAATCTCTGCCTCTTGACTCTGCAATAAGGAAATTTGGTATTCAATTAGCATTAAAGTGTGAATGTTGTGGTGTAAAGGAAGAAGACAGTGAACATCTGTTTAGTTCAGGGAAACTAGCAAAAGAAGTGTGGACCTATTTTGATGGTTTAATGGGAATTATTATTGCTAATTCTAGTCTTAAAGGAAGGTTTCTACAGTGGTGGACAACTTCAAGAAGTGAAAAAAATGGAATTAATTCCTATTTGCAAAAGGTTTTACCCTTTATTATTGTCTGGGAGATTTGGAAAGGAAGGTGTAATTACAAGTACAACAACATGGAAATGAAAACTTCTGAAATTTGTCTTCAAGTTACTAATTATCTGTATTTAGTTGCTACTAATAACAAAAAGTTCCCAAAAAATTGGAAATTGAATGATTTTTGTATCAAAGAAAAGGCTGGTAATAAAAAGGTATCTATAGTGAAATGGGACAATCCACCACTTGGGTACATGAAAATTAACACTGATGGGTGTTATAAATCGTCTACAAATTCTAGTGGAGTGGGTGGTCTAGTAAGAGACTCTACAGGTAACTTTATCTATGGTTTTCAAGCTAAGGTAAAAAGTAATTCGGCCATAGAATCAGAAGCACAAGCTATTTTACTGTTCCTACAACTATCAAACATGAGATCATTTATTTTGGAAACTGATTCGCTCCAATTGGTTAATATTATTAATTTAAAGACAGCATCGCCATGGCGAATTAGACCTATAATAGATGAAATTCAAGATATATTAAGGGATAAAGCTTACCAGATAAGGCATGTGGTGAGGGAGGCAAACAGCGCAGCGGATCATCTAGCTAACTGTGGAAGGTATGAAGGATTCAAGGAATTCTCTCAGAAGGAGGAGTTATCGAAGCAGCTAAGGAATATAATCGATTGGGAAATCAAGGGTCTTCCTAATTTGAGGTTTTAGAGGGTGAAAATGGTGAAGGAAATGTTGAAGAAGATGAAGAATTTAGGGCTCTCTTTTGGTCAGTAGGAGAGTCTCTCTCTCCATAGAAGAGAAATGAAGAGGTTTGGGGATCTATCTCCACGTGTTACAATGGATAGTGTTATTACACAGTCCAGTTTTTTTCTGGTCCAAAGCTTTTGTTTATTTTTGATTAAGTCCATTTATTTGTAAAAGTTTTATACTTTAGTGTCAAGTTTTTCTATGTAATTTAGTACCCCTTTTGCGGTGCGAATTGTTCATTATTATTATTAATCAATAAAACGTGGGCTTCTACCCACAACTTATATAAAAAAAAAAAAAACAGGTTTTCTTAATTGCGAATTTCACTAAACAAAACCAAACAATCAAGCAAGACTACATGAATTAATTAATGCATGGTGTCATTCTTAAATCGTAATATTTATATAATTGATAACTAAATATATACTAATGAAACTACCATTTAGAGTCATCGAATATAAAATGTTTACAAAAATCGTTTGAATATAAATTAGTCTCCTTGCTTATCAAGAAAGAGTACAAATTAGTCTTTGGTAGGAAACTAATTAATTTAAAAACTTACATATGAAAAGTAGTTTTTTCTATTGTTCGGTTATTCGGTTCCATTCGGCTATTTTTCTGTTTCAAAAATGTAAACTGAAACCAAACAAAAAATCTACTCCCATTTCAATTTGTCATTTCTATTTAAAAAAATCAAACTAAACGGTTCGATTTTTTTATTTTTTTTTGGGAAATTCCCATCCTAAGTAAGCTAATAATACTTAATTAAAATACTTGGTACTCGTGCATTTATAAAGTTTGCTTAAGGAAATCTTAAAAAAATAAAATTACAATTGCTTAAGTCTTAAGCTAGGGATACGGTTTCGTATATGGAATGATTTGATGAAATTTTAATGGTAAATCTCTCTAGCTATATACTATACCTTTATTGTGAAGTTTCTCTATCATTTCCTCAACAAGAACTTAAAGAAAACCAATGCAACTTTTAGGTTTTATAAAAGCCAATAGACATGTGTACTTTTGGGCTAAAGGCATAAAAGATAAAAGAGCCAAAGTTATTTCCTTTAATTCGCAACATAAATACATCATGCAAAACACACTTTAGCCTATGTACAAACAAATATCTAAACAAAAGCTAAGCTTAACTAATAGAATGGACGTTAATTTCTTTTTATAAACAAGCACATTGTATGTTATTTGCCTCCTAAACCTCTTACTTTTAACCAAATACTCCATTTAAAATGCGTTACATTTAATTCCTCACTGCATCACTCAAATTAGAGACCTAGATTGTATATATTAAATCACCTTCCATACATTAATTCGATCAAAGTTATGTTATAAACAGGGTTGGTGCTAGTCATGGGTCAGGAGGCGCCACGGCTCCTGCCCTCCAAGAATCTAAAATTTGAGCGGGCTCTTTTTTCAAGGAAAATATTGTCGCCTTAGTATTTTATATTACATGACACAATTATTTGATAAATGTAAATGTGTGTTCGAGATGATTGCATTATAGATTAGTGTTGGTTTGTAGCTATTTTGTTTATATGATGTCGTTTCGATTCTTGTTACAAAATTAGTATCTAATTTTTCCCGTTTGTTGCAATTTTGCTGTCTTTTTGTTTATATGTTGTCTTTTCCATTCTTGTTACTTACAAATCAGTAAACCCACAACAATTTGAAATAAACACCATGCATGTATATATATTTATAGCATTTGGCATGCACGTTTAGTTTTTTGTTTTTGTTTTCTCAAATCTTAAGCTCAACTAGTCTGAAATTTCCTCTTATCTTAAAAATATTAAAAAATGTTAGAGCATCCACAATAGTGTTGTTAATTTTAACAATATTAACTTTGACACATCATCATTTAATTGCATGTTAAATGACACATATGTAACTTAAATTTAACATTCATATTAGTGTATTAACTTAACAAGGTTATCTAATTTTAATTGAAATTAATTATTAATTAAAATCTCATTAATTAGTCATTTTGTAAACCCCCACTAACATAGAAACTAAAATATGAGTAGTTTGAAATAAATTTCATATTTTAATTAATGGTATTTTGTCACATCATCAATTAACAACATTAAAAACATTGTTATATTTAACAATTTTTTTAACATTTATAAAGATAACACATGATTTAACATAACTAATAGAGATAAAAAAATGCATTGTTAGCTAATTATTTTAATTAATAATAGAGATAACAACACTATTATATATGTTTTTAGTGTTACAAATCAAAACGAGTGCAACGAGAAAAAAAAAACATGCAGACTGCAACATGACAAGCGGGTTTATTATCATTGTGTACATTCGTTTTTCACTTTTTTATTTTTGTAACTTGATTTCTTAAATTTTATCATGCGGGTTTCTTGAAAGTTTAAAAAAAAAAATCAAAATTGACCAAAAAGGAAAAAAAAATAGAAATAAAGGTAAAAATAATAATTCAAAAATCAAGCTACAAAAGAGAAAAAGGTAAAATAAAAATAAAAATGAAGGTATGAAAAGGTATAAAACTCAGTATAAGGAAAAGGAAACAAACTATAGACTAAATTAATAAAAGGTAAAAATAATGATTTGGACACGATAAAAAAAGTCAAGCCGATTGATCCAAACTCGTACCACGTGAGATTCTTCCAGGCTGTTTTGTAGGTCCCATTCCTACGTGGATTTTGTTGAAGTCATCCTCTAAATCTGCTTATTTTATACACAATTTGTTTGTCTCTTTAACTTAATCATAAATAAATTTTATAAAAAATAATAATTAGATCATAGCCGTTTATTTTCACTAAACTGGAAATATACTTATATATGGATTTGTACCTCACAGCTGTAAGAGTTGGCAAAGTAGTCAAAAGTTGTTGGCCCCATTAAAATTTGAAAATTACTTGTTTTGTTGATTTTGGTATATTATAATGTACATATGAGCTGTTTATTGTCATGTTTAAAACGCTAGTTCGGTGTAAGAGGAGCAACTATCACAAATTTTGATCGATTTTGAATATATAACTAAATTATAAAAATAATTTTTTTATTTTTTTTATATAATTTAAATGTTAAACTATATGATAAAGAAAAATTAAAAATTATTTCAGCAATTTAGTTACACGTTCAAAATCGGTTAAATTTACACGTGATTTGTATAGTACGTATAAATTGATAGAGATGTATAATTAAATTATTAGATAAAGTGGTCGGTTATGTGCAAATTAATTAAAATCGGACAGAACCAAATCAACCAATGGTGTCGAAGTCTCGGTTAACTCATCGGAAGTATATTATCTGACATATAGTTAAAGGTTACGAGTGCCAAACTACTACAACGCCGAATTTGCAGTCTTATAACACTATAAACTCTACTTTTATGTATTCGATAATTTTTTAACCATATCTAGTCCATGCTTTCATAACTAAACTATAATCGCACTAATATTAAACATATTATGTACTCCAATTTAGATGCAAATTGGTGGAGTTGATGTTATTTCGACTCAGAATCAACCTACTTCAGCTTAATGTTACGAAGAAAATAGAAAGCATACCTTAAAGCTCTATGATAAGAAAAGTGATTACAAAATTGAAATACAAGACGGTGAAAACCGCTCTCTCTATCATTCGAAAGTCGAAGTTCCACCTTGAAATGCCAAATCAAGTTCGATACGTTAATTGTTATGCTACAAAATTCCATATTTTCTCAATTACCTAATCCATGCAAGTAATGTCTCTAGAATCTAAAAAATAACAACATTAATTATTTTGCACCGCCAGACAAAAATCTAAACTCCCAACAAATCAAAAAATCTTAAAAATCCAGGTACACTGTATCCGTACCCATAAATACCCTTTCAGTACTTTTCATTTAAACCCATTAATATTTAGGATTATGCTCTATACAGACGGATTTTAATTACTATAATGATACAAATCATATCACGTAATAAAAATTTAACCTATTAAAAAACTCAAATAAATATATTAGAACCCTAGTTTGAGTCTATCCTAAATTTAAATATTAATTAAATTTTTTTTAGTAGATTGAGTTTTTATTACGTGGCGTGACTTATATCACACCCCACTAATACAGCCGCCGTCTGCATCAAGCATACAACGTCTGTATTTAACAGATGACTAATATTTAATACCATGTTACAAAAGATCTCGTTTATTTAAAACTAATTTCATAAAAATGCGACATAAATAGTATAAATTCAAGCACCAAATCTGGGATGTGTTACTACGCATATTGTTCGGGTTAGACAATCCCCTAACTACTTTACACTAGGTAGTTTCTTCGAACCTCTAATTGTTTTATTTGGGTGACTTAGTCCTTGTATTTAGATAATAGTTTTATTTCATCTGTCATTATTTCAAATAAGATACTAGTAGTCTGCAACTTTTTGTAAAACAGTAAAAGTAATGACTTTGGCTAGCTAACAAATATTGAGTATTGAGAGCATCCGCATCTGTTATCTTAAAATATAATTTTTATTAAAATTTAATAACTATGGTATAAAAAATGACATGCATCAGAAACTCTTATATACGATAAATGTATATGATTTTCTAGATTAATATAATAATAAGAAACTATCATAGCATCCATATTTTTATGATTGTAATATTGTTATGGCTGGTACAGATCGATGTGCTCTGATTTGTCCACAATAAAATTTGTTTGTAGAGTTAATATATATTTGGAGGTGGCATAATGAATGATATGCACACATGCGTTATACTGCTTCACACCAACATTTATCCTGAGAGGAATGTAGAAGATATGCACAAATAAGTATTCCACATATGCTACTATGGTGGGATGGAGAAACTTTGTGGTTATATACAAATACCATGATCATTTTCCTCAGTTTTATGAAATTTGACTAAATTTTGATTTTTTTTACCATATATGTTACTATGTTAGTGACTATTATACAAGAGTGATTTTTTTTAATATTTATGGCCTTGGTATCGGACTTTAGCCAAACTACAATGTATCGAAGATATATAACTATCACATTACCATGAAATGAACTTGATAAAGGTTTAAAAAATGTCATGTTTATATATGATCTTTTAAAAAAGTTAATATGTTTTGATCATTCTATTAAGACTACTATTCCTTTATATTAAAAACGAGTCAAGTGATTCTAATTAATAAGTACGAATATAAGGTATTTTACTTTAACGATTCAAATAACAAGCCCCAAGTACATTTTTCAATGAAACAACAAACCTCATTAGTGTAATTAGTATTATATGCATTCTAACACATTCACCTTTTTATCTCCACACACCATTATATAAACACAAAAACCATCACACTTACAGTCTTACACTTCTCACTAAATTCAACTTACAAAAGAAATAAATAAAACAACCTCAATTTTCATTTAATTATTTGTCACACTCGTTAAATGGATGTCGCAACTTCCTCTTCATCAGACACATCCTCATGCGATTCGGGCATTAACACAACTGCCCGAATCGACAAAATAAAGGGCCCATGGAGTGCAGAAGAGGACCAAATCCTGACCAGACTCGTCGAAAAACACGGCCCAAGAAACTGGTCACTGATTAGTAAATACATAAAAGGCCGGTCAGGAAAATCATGTAGGCTCAGATGGTGTAACCAGCTGAGCCCAAATGTCCAACACCGGCCTTTTTCAAAGGCCGAAGACGAAGCCATTTTATCAGCCCAGGCCCAGTTTGGTAACAGGTGGGCCACCATTGCTAGAATGTTACCGGGCCGGACTGATAATGCTGTCAAGAACCATTGGAACTCGACTCTAAAAAGGAGACGATTGGTTAGGTGTGGTTCTGATTCTGGTTATCGTTCTGGTTCTCACACAAATTTGGATGAGTGTGACCCTATGACGGAACTATCGCTAGCGCCACCAGGAATGGGCAAAAGCATGGCGGTGACAACGGATAGGAATGATTTTTGGGATGTGATGAGAGGAGTGATTGCTAGGGAGGTTAAGGAGTATGTTACCACATCGTTTGGTCAATGAAATAATGTTGATTTTAATGATTAATGACTGTTAATTTGAGTTAAGTTGTTGATTACTTGGTGGGCTTGATGGGGTTTGTGGACTTAATTTTTGAGGTGGTTTTGTGTAAATTTAATGGAAGTTAATTTAGATTTTTTTATAATTAGTAACCCTTCTTTCAAAAGGTAAACCTGCTTCGCATGTGTCAAGATTCGCCTGATAATGAACGTCGTATAATCGGATACCAAACAATTAGAGCAACCCCTATTTGACCATATTGCATCAATTGAAAGTTTGAAACCACACCGACCAAATAAAGTCTTGTTTCTTTACTTGAACTCAGTGTGTAATCAATATTTTCTCTCGTGTTCTGACTTCTTTTCAATTAATAGAAGAACCTTAATTTGGATTGACACGCAATATATATTACAGAACACGCAATATATATTTTTGAAAAGAAATTACAAGATATGGAATCTTTTTTAATTGTATAATACTCAATCCGTTCTCATTTAATTGTATATTACAATATATATTTTTAAAAAGAAATTGATCATCAACATTTAACGGACTAACAAAATAATACTCCATCCGTTCTCATTTAATTATATATTATTAAAATACGTGTAATTTTGACCGGCTTATAACTTGTATCAAAATTGTCGAAATAATTTATTTTTAAATATATTCATAAAATTTGACATTTAAACTATATGATCAACTTTTGAAAACTTTTTTTCCGACAATTTTGATACGAGTTCTTGGCCGGTCAAAATTGCACGTATTTTCATAATAGACAATTAAATAGGAACGGAGAGTAAACACCTACGGAATAGATGTGTAACAATTTGTTCGGATATCACTATAAAAAAATACTCAAATAGCGACGGGATTAGTGACGGTAATTTTTGTTACGAGCTTATTAGCGAAGATTTAGTCAATTTGCGACAGATTTGTGACAACTTTTTAAATTAGTGACAGACTTATGACACATTTTGACTCTCACTGAATTAAACATTATTTTGTAATGTATACGGTACACACATACACACCCTCATTCAAAAATAGGATAAACATAGAAATGTGCAAATTTTAGTTAAATGTCCCAATCTTATAAGTCCCATAGAGGCTTATAATAATCATGACATTGATCGTCTATTATGGTGTATAACAGTATATATATATATATATATATATATATATATATATAAGAGGATGTGCCACATTCTTTGAATGGTGGAAAGGTAAGCTACGAGAATGAGAAAAGAAAACACAAGGAATCTATCTTTCTGTATTAGGTCGGAAAAAATAAACTTTTCAAAGCAATTCATATCGAAAGTTTGGTACGACACATGGTCACGTTCCGCTTTTTAAAGCCTTTTTAATTATATAAATGACTTGCGTGTTTCATATGTCAAACGTGTCTATACGGCTATGTCACCATCCAAATAAGAAAAATACGTCATATCAGTGTTTCTATGCGTGTAGTAAAATACGTCGATCGTTCATTCCGAACCACTCCGTTGGTTTGGTTTGGTTTGGATTTTTTGTCGAACGTACGATTTAAAAAAACTTAATGCGTTATTAATGGATTGGTTTATGATTCTTTAGTGGTAATACAAAACATACCAAACCAATCCGATCCGTTAAATCCGTATCAAATCTGATCCATTAATCCGTTAAATCCGCACTAGATACAATCCAACAAAAACAAATAAACATAAATGTCTTATGTCATATAAAAAAAACATTAATCTGTGCTATTTGTATAAATAAATATAACCTAACGATCATGGACTTCTAAGTTTTGTTAACATTTGTATGTGTTAATGTTGCATTTTTTTTAACGAAATTTTGTGATTTATCGTTAAATAAATCCGAATTCAATTCGAATCCGATCCAAACCGTCGAATCCGCAAATCCGCACCAAACCAAACCAATATGTTGATTTGGTCTGGTTTTGATTGAAATTATGAATGATTTGGTTTGGATTAAAAAAGTTTCAATCCGTTCTTAATGTATTGGATTAAAATTGATGTTAATCCGCTAAAATCTGGACCGTTTACACCCCTAATAACAAGTTTACTTAAGGCCTTCTTTAATTGTATGTTAATTTGTATGATTGTATCTTTCGCAGCGGTTAGGATTAGTATTACTTTTGGCATTGATGTTAATCCGCTAAAATCTGGACCGTTTACACCCCTAATAACAAGTTTACTTAAGGCCTTCTTTAATTGTATGTTAATTTGTATGATTGTATCTTCCGCAGGGGTTAGGATTAGTATTACTTTTGGCATTGATGTTAATCCGCTAAAATCTGGATCGTTTACACCCCTAATAACAAGTTTTAAGGCCTTCTTTAATTGTATGTTAATTTGTATCATTGTATCTTTCGCAGGGGTTAGGATTAATATTACTTTTGGCGCTTATCTAATTATATATTTTCATAATCCTTGGTTTTTGTTTGGATAAAAGTACCGTAGGTTAACAGTGGGTTGAGGCTGGGTGTTAATAGAATGTGGAGAAATATTATTGGATAAATTGGGCAGTGAAATGAAAAAGGCTAATAATTTCCGACATTTAAGTTTGCACTTACAACTATAATAAAATTAGTACTGGCCTTGTCCCCTAATCAAATGGAAAACGGATCCGGGAAAAACATTTCGTGAATCTATTAGAATTATTTTTTTATTTGGCGATGACTCTAACAAAACTAGGGCCGATTTTCAGAGCCGGTTTTGGGCCTAGGCCCAAAAGACAAGGGGATAGAGCCCCAAAAAGGACTTTATTTTAAAACCCTCATTTACATAAATACATGTTTTGTATAATTGTTTTACTAATGATTCTTAATAGATATTGTTGTATAAATGGTTACAACAGTAGGCTTAAGAGTTTTGTTTCACTATAGCCGAACCTCTCTTCCCTCATTTTTTTTTGTTTACTTTTTACATAATTAATTATATGTGTGAAACCCATATTTTGAACTGATATTTTTGCAGGTCTTATATATTAAATGTAGATGGAAAATGTAATTTTTTTTGGTTAAAATTAACATACTTGTTCTTTTTTTTCCTAATATGATTTTGATTTCGGGTTTTTTTTGACAAAATTTGTATAAGATATTACTTCTAATTATTGTATACTTGATTATATTTACTCAATTTACCGCATTTTGATAAATTTGAACTAAATATTTTGCTATTTATTTATCTTTTATATCTTTAAATTTAATGCTATTTTACAACGTAAAATACCTCAATTCTTTTAATGGCATACAACCCCTAAAACTCTAGCTCCGGCTCAGAATGTTTTAGAAGTCTCTAAACAGATTATACTATCCTTCTTAACAAAAATAATTTGAATGGTTTTCAATGGAATTATGCACAGGAAATGCGCTGCGTCGCTAAACTATTTCACGCTAGCTAGAAAAGTCAAGAGAACAAAAGTGTCGTCGATGGAGACGTACCAATAGAAAAACTATCAACGCATATAGCAATATTCAGTATTTTAGTATAAGTGAATGTTACTATTGAAAAAAACCCGCCCCCCAATAGAGTAACAAAATAACCTTTCTGTCATTATGCGTTTTAAGGGTTTGAATCATTCGTTTGATACATGATATGCGCTTGTGCAACGTATTTTTAATAAAGTACTAACATATGATACTCTATCGAGTAAGTCACCCCGACACTAGAAAAGAATGTCAGTTTAGCAACAGAGCGTTTGATGGTAAACAAACAATTTTTTTATAGTGCGAGCAATAACTATTTCGCTTTCATCTGGACCGACCCCCTGGTTTGACAGTTTGATTCAACGAACAGAGGCGAACGAAGAAGTATATACGAAGGATGTCAAATCTACATAAAAAATAAAAAATAACGTAAAGAGAAAAGATTTATCAAGTAAAACCATCATTGTTAACAAATAACAATAGTAGTCAAATTACATGATAAAGACCATAAAAAAAAATAGTAGTAACAATTATCAGAATGGTGTCAACCATGAACCTCGATAATCACCAATTAACTTTAATCTCCCGACCGACATCTATTAGGCATTGATATAATTATATTTATATTTATGGACCTTTATGTTAGTATTCCTAAAAAAGGGGTAGTTTCTATAATTAATGAAATGTCTATAGAGGTATTTCTAATTACAAAAGAATATTTATTTGCAGTTGGAAAATCTTGCAAAATAAAAATCACAGCTTATTTTTTTAGCTTTATTGTGTTATTGTGCTCAAAAGGGTATTTTTATTACTGCTTATTTTATCTGTAGTAATTTTAATTTAATAAGTTTTGATGGTAAGGTTTAAATATTAATTATTCCTTATCCAGTTAGCCAATTCTCTACTAAGTGCTCTAAAGGGTATGCTTAATTCTTGTTATTTTATGTAGAAATATTGAATTTCAATAGATATTTATGCTAGGGTTTAAGGGTTTATGGTTTATTATCCGATCGACCAGTTTATCACTTTATGCTCTAAAGGGTATGATTATTTGTTGATTTTTAGTTCTGTTGTAATTAAAATTCAATAGAATTTAATGCTGTTGTTTAAGGGTTTATGAGTTTTATCCAATTGATCAATTATTTAACTGTGTGCTCTAAAGGGTAGGATTATTTATTGATTTTTTGTTCTGCTATTGAAAGATTTGGATGCAGATATTAGGTTTATGAATTTTTTTTATCAGGTAATAAGTTACGGGTACATCAGTTATTGTTATTGAAGTTTAATATTTCCATGGAAGCACTCAAGAACCTTGAATTTGCAAGTTCGGAGTTTGTTTGTAGCTTAAAAGAGGCTCGTTTTGTTGAGTTTTTTGTTGTGAAGAAATTTAAGTCAGACGAACCTAGTTTTTCCTTGAAGTGCTTGTTCTGTTCAACATTTTGAGCAAAGTAAGCTGGAGTATTTAGATTGAGGAAAATGTTGGATCCGTCAATTTTAATGCTTCTTGCTATTTCCGTCTAAGAAATGGGGAAAAAGCTTAGCTTTTGAACTGCTCATTGAAATGTAGGCTATATTTTAAGCAAATATTGAAACAGGCAGAGCTTAAATGCTGCAAAGAAACAAGTATTAATCAGTTTATTCTGCATCCAACAAGGCTTTCACAGTGTTGCATTTGATCACTAGACTGTTATTTCGTTTCATGTTAGACTTAATTTTCTTTTCTCTTATTTGAAGAAGTGATATGATACTTGAATTGATTTAACACCCGCTTCATATTTATTGAAGATCCCTAATCTCTTAGTTTAAAGAAATTTAGGTTTCACCCCAAGTAACTTTATTTCGTAGGAGTTTTTAACAAAGTTCGATTTGGTTTTGGTTTACTACAGTTCTAGTTTTAGTCATCTACGAATAATGAATAGCTTTGTAGTTCAATTGTTCTTCTTTTGACTAGAACTTTGCTTTATTTTTTCACGAGAATATTATGATTCTTATATTGATATGTTTCCTAAATTTGTATTTTACAGGGTGTTCTGTGCCCAGTGCCCACTTATATTGGTTAGTTGTCACCCCACAAAAATTAACCATTGCATAGAATTACTCGGTATGAAATTAGAAGAGGACAAAAATTCATTTCCAAAAAATCCGCTCTTTTGCCTAAAATGGCCTTGGGATGATGACCATACAAGCCCTAAAAATCCCAATACTTGCTCTTTTGAGACCCCTTGGGTTTTCAAATCTCTCCAAAGTGTTGGATCACTTGCTTTCAATCTCGTCAATTCTAATCCATGGGTTAAAAGCCAATTGGGCAAAAACAACAGTTTAAAAACAACGAAAAAGAAGTTAACTCCCAAAGAACAAGGAGAGGCTGAGCAAATAGCACTAGCTTGTGCTTTGGCAAGTGGTAAAGAAGCTACTATGATTGAGTTTTACTCGCCAAAATGTAGGCTTTGCAATTCGTTACTTAATTTTGTAGATGAAGTGGAGAAAAAGAATTCCGATTGGCTAAATATTGTGATGGTCGATGCTGAGAATGATAGTTGGTTCCCTGAGGTATTTTGCACAAATTTCTCACGTAAAAATATTCTTTAATTCAATTGTTCTTAAAACTTTTGGGAAGTAATTGAATTTGGTTTAAATTGTCTGAATTCAAGTGTTTTGGGGCTTGAAAGAATTGGGATATTTTTGTTAAAAAAACAACTTGGATATTTTTTTGTTAAGAAAATAACATGGATATTTTGAAGTTGAAAAAAAGTTGCGTTGATCTACCTTTAAAGCTCCTATAGTGTTTGCTCATTGTTTAAAACTTGGGAGAAACAGAAACTTTTGAAAGCTCCACTGTTATTTGTCTTCTTAAATTTGAGATTTGGGGGTCATTTGATTGCAGCTTTTAAGCATATAAGCTGATTATTTTTAGCTAAAGCTTCTAGCTTTTTCAGGCCAAGTCTTAAAAAACACCGTCAACCAAATGCAGTCCAATTTCTGAAAAGTGAGCTTAAAAGCGATAATCAAACTCAGCCTTGATTTTGCTTAAGGATAGTTTCCTGACCAATTCTTTTTTGCAGCTTCTTCATTACGACATCAAGTATGTTCCTTGCTTTGTATTGCTAGACAAATACGGTAGAGGGTTAGCAAAAACCGGAATGCCATATAGTCGTCTACATGTCATTGCAGGTGTTTCCCATCTTCTTAAAATGAAGCATCCACTGAAGAACTAGTTTGTGATACTCACGCTTTACATTGTATTAACATATTTAGTGAGTTAATCTGTGATGATAAAGACTTATCAACTTAAGCCTTGTTTGGTTGCAGATTTAAGTTTTCTTTTTGCTTTTAAGCTGAACTGTTGGTTAACTAGCTTAAAAGCTGAGTTTTTTTTGGATGGTTTTAGCTGGATAGGACCTAGTTTGTATAAATATATTGCGAATGCGGTTGGTATATAACTCATTTTAAAATCGCTCAAAGAGAAAAGAGTATTGAAAAGAATTAGTTGTAGTATTTAGATTGTATAAACGTATTTATTTTGTTAATCTCTATTGATCGAGAGTTAATGATACGGAGCACACAGGTATGGTGCATAGAAATTATAGTTTCGATCTCAATCTAAAGTTGAAGTACCCGGAAATAAGAATGCATAGTCTTTAGCAGGGTGCCGGCTAAACCATGATTTCGCCAGATAGAGAAAAAATCAGGTGATTTCTTGCCGGTATACAGTATTATTTATAATCGAGACTTCGAGAGTGTAAGTTAAGAAGGTTATTAGTAAGGTTTTTATAAATATTAAAACGGTTTGGCTAATAAGGTCCCCATGTCAATGTTTAAGCTTAATTCGTAACTTAACTTCATATAGTTTACTAATTGACTAATTGTTGAAATCTCTTTGAAACTTAAATCTAACAATAGTAATAGTTTATGGTAAGTTTTATTTATAAATTGATTTTTCCGAGACCCAAATTAACTAGAAATTTAATGCTATAGAATGCTTTTATGGTATTACATTTTACATCACTTCATATAAATACGAATCTCGGAAATTCAAGATTACTTCTAGTTTAGCTTTGGTTCTTTTCAAACTCAACTTTAAACAAATCAAACAACTATCCATAATACAAAATAAAATAAAATGTGCAAAAACATAAAATAAAATAAAAACACTCTTTACAGCTCAAAAAAATTGTACAGACTTAGAAAAAAAAAAAACAATTAAAAACTTTTAGCTAGTACTTGCTGCAAGCAACATATATGCTCAAAAATTAAACTGGATTCATTAAACCATCAATATTCACATGGTCGAAAAATTAAAGGCCGATACCACTTTAAAATACTAAGTAATTAACTTTAAAATTCTAACTACACTAGTTAAGGTTATTCATACCCTTTTCTTTCTCCTCTCTTTATTAATCACCCAGAAAAATGGGCGCATGTTTAGAAACCCTTAGAATATATTTTTACCAACACGGTACCAAGAGTCACTGTGACACGCTCTTTGTTTTTTGTAATTTGATTAATTTTAGGTTATAGTTTTTTAAATCAACTTCTACTTTATTTCCAAAATGTATGTTTAAAAAACCTGTAAATTTTGACATTTTATATATTTTTTGATATTTAATGCCACCGTGACACCCATCTTTTTTTTTATTCAATATCTGGTCCATTTTATTAATAAAACATTAAAAATATTCTTTCATGAGTCACGCCCTTATGATAGCGTTTCCGATCAAAACAGTAACGGGAAATGATGACATTACGACATACAATCAAAAGAAAACTAGTGCTAATGAACCTATTTTACTAAAAACATGGTAAAAAAACAACCAAATTAACACTTTTAATCTTCACTTTTCAAAGCAAAAATAATCTACGATGACTTGCTATTTACTCCTTATGTCCCCTATCCTTATATCTCATATACATCGCCGTGATCAAAGTGATCTAAACAACAAGTTCAAGAGCAATTTTTTTGCTTAAAAAGAAAATTAGTCATGTTAATTTATTGTAAAAAAATCAGTCCAAAATATGCAATATCAATCGAATCACCAGTTTAGTACTAATTAAGGAGAAAGCTATAAAAAAAAAACTCTTGTCTCACTTGGACAAATTTTTTGAAGAAGGATTTCATACTGTTACATCTTAAATTTTGTATGTGCTTCCTCTAACACAAGTGGTTTCGCTCTGCTCCAAAACATATGCAGCATGAGTGAGCTTTGTGAACTCCATGCGTGAGAAAAATGTCTTGTTGGATCCGTGCGCTCTTTATTTTGCTAAATCATCTGCCACATGATTCTGTTTCCTATATATATGACATAAATCACAACTCACAAGACTCATTAGTTCAACTAAATCCAACCATAAAGTATCAAATTTAGTCCCTGGTTTGGTGTCTTTTTTCCACCAATTGATAATAAGTTCAGAGTCCGTTTCTATGCAAATATTACTAATATTTAACATGTAACATATAAGCAAGCCATCTCTAAAAGCCATGAATTCTGCATAAGTGTTAGTTTGATTGCCAAGATAACTAGTAAATGCAAAAATTAAGCAACCCTTGTCATCTCTTATAATACCCCCACAACCACTATTACATGAGTTACCATATGCAGAACCGTCACAATTTAACTTTAATCTACCAGAAGGTGGACACTTCCAAGAAACGAATTTAGGCATTTTCATCTTACACACTACTTGATTAATAATAAGAGATTGAAAGTATAAATCTGAAAGTGATGAGCAGGTAATTTAGGCTTAAGTAAAAAATTGAGTTCTCTTAACCACCTATTCGCTTTATGAATAATATCATTGACAGACATACCAACGTTCTCGAACCTAGCATTATTCTTATTAATCCAAATTTCCCAGAACACAAGGAAAGGAACAAGTGCCGCAAGTTGTCCAACTTAAGTTTGATCGCAATGGTTACACTAGATACCGACATAACTTTTCCAATTGCCACTAAACTCAGGAAAAGCAAAAATAGAACTAAAATGTTTCTATACACCAAACATAATATCACTGCCATTAAAAAGATGATCAACAGAGTCTGTAGCATGATTCTTACAACAATAGCATTTGGTAGCCATATTAATAGCATATTTCTTTAAGTCATCATCCAATTTAACAGTAAAAAACCAAACTTTCCAGAAGTAAATGCTGATTTTAGGAGGAAGGTTATGATTCCAAATATACTTAGCAAGTTGAAATTTGGTTTTTTTTTTTATTTCTAAAGTAAGCAAAAGCATTTTTAGTAGTATAGGTCCCATTAAATGTATAAGGCCAAAACCTGAGATCTTCACCGTGACACCCCTCCTCCGTATTCTGTATTTGTAATTTTTTCCGGTTACATTTTTTAAATTAACCTCCTATTTTGTTTCTAAAGTATTTGTTTAATTTTTTCTATAAAATTTGGTATTTTATATATTTTTATGTTCAATTGTTTATTTAGCAGTTTACAGGGTAATAATGTCAATAAATAACAAAAAATATATAAATTGTCAAATTTTAGAGATGCTTTTAACAAACATTTTAAAAATAAAGTAGAAGATGATTTTAAAAATATAACCGAAAAAATATTCCAAATACGGAAAATGTGTACCACATAAGTATTAATAATAAATTTTTAAATGACAAATGTGGTTCATATTTGTAGAGAAAAATTCCTTTATAAAATGTGGATTTAGAAATAAATTATGAAAATAAAGGAAACAAAATATCCATGTATATATTTCCTTAGTAAAACATTAAAGTATATTGATTACAGTTTATTTCTTCCTAAACATTACTTTCATAATAAGCACACAAATTAAATAAGTGTACTAGTTATCAAATAAATTACCTTAATTAGCCTTCTTAGATTTTCCTTATTTTGAATTAAAACCTAAAGTGTCACTTTGTATTTATTACCCGAGCTTTTAATATATCTCTAGCGTGCCTCCCTAAGCCAACTTTTATACATCTATATGGTAATATTCATTTTATTAGAAAATGCATATTTCTCTCCTCGAAATTACTCAAATGGAATGTGCGAGTTGTTTGCAAGTTGTGTGCATAGTTAGCTAATATTTTCAATACCGTTGCATCAAAATTACTCATAAAGCCATATGAGTAGTAAAAAAAATATAAAAGTGGAGAATATCACCTTTTCTCCAAAATCGCAATCATTATTTCCTTCACGTACAATTATAAATCCGTTTAAGAAGCTCCTTATACGAATCTTTCATCGGATAACGCTTATCAACCCAAATCCCGTTTATACATGTTATTGTCGAACCATCTTTCCCGACGTGATTAGCCACCTCCATAATATCGTAGGAATTTTTATTGATCTCATCAACGCTGTTAAACTTTAAAAGCTCTAGCATATTTTTCAAAGTACGGCCAGTTGTGCCCACGGCTATCATATTTAGAATAACACTAATCGATAGTAGAGATAATACAGAGTTTTGGAGTTGCCTTTGTGATCTCTAGCATTAGATGCTTCACCATCTGCATAAAAAAAAATTCCATATGTTTATTTTTGTCTTCTTAGGTTTAATATGAAGAGTTGTTCTTGCATATATGTGTTGTAGTGAGATAGTGAATTTCAATTTGCTTATACTCCTATAATATATATGAGTAATGTTATGTACACAACTTGCACGCAACTGGCACACCTCGTTACTTGATAAGTATTTTTAATTGTACCTTTTCCCTAGTATTCCAAAAATTCCATTCAGATTTGGGTCTGAAGCCAACGAGTCTCGACTTGATTAGGATCCCGAAATAAGTTTTCTTATGAGTTTGATGCTTCGGAAACAAAGGAAAAGCATGGAGCTAGAAATTCCGCACAATGGTAACAAACTTGATTTGGCGGAGATGATACAGGTTCCGGAAGATCTCCCACATAGAAAATCAAGAATATTACAAAAAGCATACGTAAAGGTAGACGAAGGTGGCACTGAGGCTTGTGCAGTTATGGAAGAAGATGATGATATGGGTTTCTCATTATACGATGATAGGCCAACTCCACCTCCGAGACCCAAGTTTGTTGCTAATAATCCCTTTATGTTTGTGATTAAGGAAGATAAACCAGGGTTGTTGTTTTTTACCGGAGCAGTCGTACATCCTGAGTTAGATGAATGACTGGCTTTAAGGTTGTTTATTATCTTTCGTTTCCTTTTTTCCCCAAGTCGAGTTAGCTTTAGCGAACTTTAAGATTTTGATTAAAAGAAGGGACGGCTTGGAGTTTTATGACCCGGTGCAAATGTTTAAAAAAGGCCTCGTTTTTAATACTCGTCTTAAAATATATATAATTCACATACAACATAAAATAAAAATCGGAAAATGTTACTTTCTTGAAACACTAAAAGTCTTGAAATATGTGTAGAAATACGTGGAATGTAAAAAGTCATAATTTTTTACAAAGCATTTTTCTTTTTTTCTTTGATTATTGTTTTCTAGCATGTATAGGAAATTAAAGTCGGATTAGCACCATCATTCTTGTTACTCATGAACTTTAAAGATATAGTTTTATAATAATATCGTTAAATAATATGTTTCAGCTTATATAATCTCCATAATCATAAAAAAAAATTATGTGTCGCATAGAAAAAAAATATTATATAAGAATAACGGTAAAGAGAATCAAACTTTGAGACCTCTAGATTCTTTACACATTAATACTTGTTTTAATTTAAATGTGGCCCTTCATTTTTTTTAGACCTGGTGCTCCCGCACGGGCCCGGGCCGCCCCTGTTAAAAGATTGAAAATAACAAGCAAGCGATGTTATCTTGCGTAATATTGTTGGTTTGATACGAATGATTGTAAGTTGCAACTCAATATGAAGGTTACTTATTTACACGGCAAATGTTTAAGTGATTGGAAACAAAACAGACTGAGCTGAATGACCATTTTCCAGTCGAGTTTAGCTATTATTCAAAAAGTAATCAAATTAAAATAATTTTATAAAAATAGTATATTCTGAAAGACCGGAGACGATCAGACGAACCAAGTCATTTGAACTTTTTCAATAATATGATAACTGGTGGAGGTCACTGTTGAAATTGAAAGAATATGGATCCAAATGTAGATATTTTTGAGAACCATTGTTGTCATTGCCTTTTCTTTTACTTGTATTGTCATTTTTTGTATGATCAAAGAATTAATAAGAAATAACTGTTTGAGCAAATTCAAGTTTATAAAGTGAAATGTTCTCAAACGTTGGTAATTTGAGAATAATATTACAACAGTTTGTGTGCTAAAAAAAGGAGAGATATTTGAGATAATCTTTCATGTCATCAAGAAAAGTTTGTTAATGGAGTCATTGGAACAGGGTAAAATTATCTCGAAAATTTGAGGAAAAACTCTAATTCACACATCAAACTAGAAAAATAAGTGATATACATAACAAATTTCCTAATAAAAAATCACAAGCAAACTTAACGCTGAACTATACACATTCTACACATTGACACATAACATGATAAAATACTGCTAATGTGCTACTATTAGCTATACTACTTCAAAAGTTCAAATAACCTATTTAAAAATAAAAATAAAAAATGTGTTACATTTTCAAGAACTGAAACTGCAAAAAAAAAAAGGAAATAAAAATCCAGATAACACTGGAAAAAAAAACTAGCATGCTCTTCGCTTTTTAATCAACTCCTAATCATAATCCTTCAAAGGAGCGGAAAAACCCTTTTCGGACCTTTCGAGTTTTATTCTGATAATCGTATCGAGTTGCGAATCGCAAATTAGCAGATGAGTTGTGAAACTCTGATGAAGAAATAGGAAGGGCCTCAAAAGTAGAACGAGGAGATTGGTGAGTTGCGGCTTTTGATTTTTCACAATTAGACCTCCTGCCGAAAGTTTAAATTTATCAATGATAAATAGAAAAACTTCACAGTTTTTTTTTAAAAAAAGAAACTAAAACTAAGACCTGAGTACCAATAATTTCGCAATTTTACAAACATACCGATTGCTCTGTGGTGAAGTTGGCAATGACCTACAGATACTTGGCTTCTCTCTGGGACTACATGATACATCCTGGAGAAAATTAACAAAAAGATAAAACAACCTTAAATCAATTTGATAGAGTGAGAAAAGGATCATGGATGTATTACAGGGCCTTCAAGTTTTTGTTCTCGAAAGCAATTTCAAGTTCGGCCTTGTTTGGTGGTTGCAAGCTTTAAGCATATACTGAGATGGATCATTGGAGGTTGAGAAAAGAATTGAATCGAAGCAACTTAAAGCTACTATCTTTTTCACGCCAAACCCCCAAAAAACTCAGGATTTGAAGCTAATAATCCAAATACAAACTCGCTTTTTAAACCAAAAAAAAATAAACAACGAAGTGAAATCTGACACAAGACCAGGCCTGAACCCCTTTTTGAAGCTGAATCTCAACATAATTACGAACCAGAATATTTGATTATAATAGTCTCCTTTGGCCTATTTTTAAGCAACCACCACCTTTAGGCTTTGTTTGGTGAAAGAATTTCATGAAAGAAAATATGAGAGAGAAGAAAATTTGATTCTCAAATTCATGTTTTTCAAAGATATTTCCATTTCCTAATTTGAAATTTTTGCCCCGAACAAAGCCTTATATTTGGTCAGATTTGTTTGGAGTGAAATCCCACAAAAAACAAGTGAGCGAGATACTGGGAGATTGACCAAATCAAAGTAAAAAACAGCATTATTTGTCAAAATTAGAATGCAAAACGAACCACGGTTATTTAAATCAAAGCAAGAATAGATACACAAGTAGTTAAGACTTACGGCTAATTTTAGTTCAGAAAAGTCCAATGCGCAAGAAGAAAAGCCTTGTTGTTCTTGTGTGGTTCGCACAAAAGGGTGTTTTAGTAATTGAGCAGCTAATGGACGATCCGCAGGATTTCTCTTAAAACACCATTTTAGGAAATCTTTTCCTTCTAAAGACAATGATTCTGGGATAACTGGAGATTTGTTCATAACGTGAAACAAAGCCTGATACTGATTGATAACAGTGATAAAAACATTAAAAAAAGAAGAAAAAAAGGAAAGTAAAATTCTGTCTCGACTAAACTACGCATTATGTTCTCTGATTTGTTTAAAACTTTGAATAGCCTCATACCGATTTATGGAAGTATGAGTAAAATAATACAAGCCATCATCTTCAAAAGCGACTTTTGATATATTAAGATATTTCACAAATTTCAAAAAGGCTCGACTTACGTGAATAGCCTTATAAACGAATTAATTTAATAATTGAAATGTGATTTCAAATTTAGGGAGCTCTGTTGGAATGAAACAGTGCAAACATGAACAGATAGGAATGCTTACCCCAGTACACTCACTCCAAGGAGGTTTTCCATTGAACATCTCAATAACTGTACAACCTAAGCTCCAAATATCAATCGCGTAAGCATGCTCTTGATTGGTATCTTTTCTCATCACAGATTGCAAAAGCTGCCATTACAAAAATAATAAATACAGTATATAATAGTATAATAACAAAATAGATATAAACTTTAGCTACCTCTGGAGCCATCCAGTGGGGACTTCCTTTCATGGAGAGATCATAGGCAGCTACGGATAGCTGCATACAGTGGAAGGTTGAGATATTAGGAAAAAATTGAAGTAAATGGAATATAAATAAAATAATAGATCATTCAAAATATCAGGAGCCTAGAAAATAATACCAGTATAAGAAAATGGATATACTACACTCTTATGACACCGAGTTCCTATTTTTAGTCCCTTATGATGAATTTGGACTTAAACTCTGTTTCGCTCAATATTTCTTTATGGGAAGGTGTAACAGAAAAAGACAACTTAGTTACAAAGTTATGGATAATGGATTCAAGAATAACATTTTCTTTTCTGTCACATTTTCCACTAGTTTTTTGTTTTTGCACATATTGCAGCCTTAGGATTTGAAGGAATATAGGAATTAAGACGTGATTTAATGTTTGATTATGCGAAAGGGGATATCACCCATAAAAAACCGGCAGACAAAATAAACTGCAAAAACAAGAAAGAAGAACATCATGGGAGAAATTAAAGAATAAAATAAAGTAATTCCTACATGCTTCGCTAACCCAAAATCAGCAAGCTTGACAGTACCAGAAGCATCAACAAGTAAATTTGCACCTTTAATGTCCCTTCATAAAACAATCAGAGAATACATCACAACCACAATATAAATTACAAGGTACCAAAAAAAAACGATACATACTACAAAAATACATGAAGACGCCAGGAATAAAGTAGAAAAGAAAGTTAATTTTCTCGTTTGACAAGTCAAATCACCTATCAGAATCCATTTGCAGAAGTTATCAATAGGCTATAGCACATCTTTGAGACACGACTAGATTATAGTTCCCTTCTTTTCGGATGGGTAATTGTGATCATAAATTTTTAAATATAATAGTTTCCTTCCCACCTTTGTTTCACACTTTTAGAACAAGTTGGTATTAGTAACCTTTTGAAATTTGCTTATTCAATATCAACTGTTTTGTATTTCAAGCCCTTTTTTCCTGAAAACTTCTTTCTAATTTCCAGATCGATTCGTAAACACATTTTGTAGTGATTCTGGTTCAGGATTAGAAAATGGTTCTGCGACACTAACCACTCAATCCCAGGCTGTTTCTAAACTATTACATTCTTATGTGAATAAATATATCTAAAGTTTTCCCGTTTTACATAAATAAACATATACTCACCTATGGACTGTGTCTGTGCTATGCAAATAAGCCAGTCCTGATAAAATATGACGGGTGAAATTACGAACTACAGATTCTGTCATGGTTTCAAAATGTTCTCGGACATATTTACTTATTGATCCAGGATAAACATACTCCAGGTAAATGCAAAAACGATCTTCCATCTACAATGGTCAATAATTATTGATTTAAAGCACATAACATTCTCAAAAAAGTTACATCAAAGCAATTATACAGAAGGAAATCGTCGTGTTAAAAGAAAAAAAAGGAAAGTCTCAGAATCTTACCAGTTCACAGCTATAGTACCGTACGATATTTTTATGTTCTAAATGCTGTAGAATTTTAATTTCCTGAACCATGATAAGAAATGAAAATTATAAGTACTAACAAACAAAAGAACAGCATCTCCACACTTCTCATGAGCTCTAATAAGAGGTAAATATATATGAAGTCCTCAGCAGAACTTCCTAACAAGTTTTAAATTTCAAATAAAAAAATTCTTTTCACACTTCTCACAAGATATACTATGGAAAAGGGTAGAACTCTTAAAGGACTGAAAACATCAAATTTGAGTCTTTAACGGTATTACCACAACAAAATATCAATGGTTTGTGTTCCTTGGTTTTTTCAAGATGATTTCTGGGAAAATGACTATTAAGGGGAAAAGGATATTTATATTGAAACTCGAGTGACTATTAAGTTTTTGAATAGTTTTTTGTGTTTGTTTCCTTAGACTTCAAATTCCATTTTAATCAAGGTTCTCTAATTTAGGGGTTTCAGCTTTTTTCTTCATGAAAACCAGAAGCAACAAACCTTAAGCAAAACAAATATTTTCCTTTAAAATGTCATAAAAACCATAATCAGAAATTCAACTTATTGGGTCCCGTATTATTGTGCCACGATATCAAACCAGTACATCGCACTTCCTCTTCCGTAAGGTAAATACTCAAATATCAGTGTTTCTATATTATTATACTGTTCCCTGTGGTCGTAGAAATACATCTTAAATGACTTTGATGGGGAAGTAATTACCTGCTCCAATTGCTTTATGCATTCTACAGACTTAGGGTCATCAAGCAAGACATCAACTTCTTTCATAGCGCACATTGCTCCAGTTTCACTATCAGAGAGAGATAAAAAAACAAGTAGTATAATTTGTCCGCAAAAAATATTAGGAAATTTATCATTAAATAACATACTCTGGACTTAACTACCATTAAGTCGTGACGAAAAACTTATTTACAGTTTACTGCTACTTTGGATGTGCATGCACTTCAGTGAACATCTTTCCAGTTGGCGTGTTGATTTGATGAATTAATTTCAATTTTGATGAGCATGCGTTTCAATGAACTCAAAACTAAATTTTACTTCTGATGTTTATTCACTTCAATAAACTGAATTTTGAATATGAATACTGAATAGCATGCATTAGCACTAGCACCAATAAGTTTGTCACTAGGAATTTCCGCAAACAACATTAACCAGCCAAATATGTTTCGGAGCAGTTACATACCTGTTGAATGCCTCATAAACAGTACCATAAGTGCCGTGTCCAATAAGCTTGCCTTTTATCCATTTGCTTTTTGACGATAAAGCCTCAATTTTCTCAAAACAGTTTGTATTTTTTGGTGTTTGTATTGGCTTTGGGCTTGATGGCGGGAGAGGTAATGGGTGACAATCTTGTTTATTATTTTTTGGAAAAACACTTTTTTGTTTCGGGCTATTCAGAGGGGAATAATCAAGGGTATTGAAATGCCTATCACTTTTACTTGAAATATTATCGTTTGAAATTGATGAAAAATGAATTTGAGGATTTGAAGAACATGAAAAAACAAAATCTACGCTGTTAAATCTTTGTGGGTCACGCATAGGACTTGATAAACCACTGGTTGGAGCACTTCTAGCAGGAACATTTAAACGGAAATTTTGAATATTATCTCCATCATCTCGGCTTACAGGGAACCCTCTACGGAAATATGTTGGAGCTTTTTCGGATTTTGTAGTCTTTTCGGTAGGTTGGGGAGAAAGAGAGCTGCAATATGCAAATAAATTACAGATTAAATGCTTATTTCATCAGGAACATTATGTTGAGTTGTGGAGGCAAATGAGAATTGGTCATTTTTTTAATTATCCCACATCGTTTGGAATTGTAATATGACCCACTAAGGGTTCTATTTATATGACTCAATATCTTGTATTTTTAGTGTACCTCTACACATCACATTATTTAAGAAAGAATATTCTAAAGAGAGAGTTCTAGTTGCGAGAGAACCATAACTTTTCAAGCTAGATTACGTTTGTAATCCTCCTTATAATATATATAAGTGCCACGTGTACTGGCCCGGAAACGTAGCCAATTCGGATGAACTCCGTTATCAAAGTGTGTGTGTGCTCGGTTTGAGTTTCTGTCTTTATTTAAGCTCGACTTGATTTCCTAACAAGTGCTATGAGACTGTAAAGTGGGTTGCCCAAAGCCTTGTGGGCACATGCAGTAAGCACGACGGTTTATCTCATTAACCGCGGACCCTCAGTGCCATTGGAAAAGAGAATTCCCGATGAAGAGTGGATAGGAAAGTCTATCTCGTATGAACACCTGCGAGTGTTCGGTTGTCTGTCATATATCCATGTCGATATAAATGATCGTACCAAGCTTGATTCGAAATCCAAAGTTTGTTACTTTGTAGGATACGGTGGAGCTGAGTTCGGATATCGCTTCTGGGATGGTCAAACAAAGAGGATCATTCGCAGTAAGTATGTCATCTTCAACGAAAGCATTTTGTACAAAGATCGACAAAATATGGTGGTGGAAGAACACGCACTCACGTCCGAGGAAAGTGGTATAGTCGACATGAATGTGTTTCCAAGGGAGTTAGAAAATGACACTGAAGATGAGCCAGTGGTGCTCGACAACCCTCCAGCACATGCTGAAGAGGACGAGAAGCTGTCCCAAACTCCTCGACCTGAATTAGGCCGAGGTCATCGCGAGAGGAGACCTCCTGCCCGATACTCTCCTTCCCTGCATTACATATTACTCACTGATGCAGGCGAGCCCGAAAGCAGAGAGGAAGCTCTGGAGCTGAAAGACTCGAGAAAGTGGGAGCTCGCGATGAAGGATGAGATGAAGTCACTTGAGAAGAATGTAACTTGGCAGTTAGCCGAACTGCCCAAGGAGAAAAGGGCACTGAGCAATAAATGGGTGTTCCGACTAAAGGAGGAAAAAGATGGCTCGAAACGGTATAAGACACGATTAGTAGTCAAAGGGTTCCAGCAAAAGGAAGGAATTGATTACACCGAGATCTTTTCACCAGTCGTAAAGTTGACGACTATTCGGCTATTGTTGATCATTGTTGTAAATGCGAATCTTCATCTTGAGTAATTAGATGTGAAAACTGTCTTTCTCCATGGAGATCTTGATGAAGAAATTTACATGCTCCAACCTGAAGGGTTTCCCGAAAAAGGAAAAGAGAAACTGGTCTGCAAACTGAAGAAGAGCTTGTACGGGCTAAAACAAGCACCACCGCAGTGGTATAAGAAGTTTGACAGTTTTATGGTGGATACCGGGTTCGAAAGAAGTGATAGCTATCACTGCTGTTTCGTGAAGAGATTCGAGAACTCTTCGTATGTCATACTACTGTTGTACGTAGATGACATGTTGCTCGCCGGGTCGAGCCTTGTGGAGATTAACAAGGTGAAGCAACAATTGGCGAAACAGTTTGAGATGAAAGATTTGGGTGCCGCAAATCAGATCCTCGGTATGAGGATTTCACGAGGAAGAGATGGGTCTTTGTTTCTGTCGCAAGCCGAATATGTGAAGAAAGTGCTGCCACGATTTAGCATGAGTGATGCCAAGGCTGTAGGCACACCCCTAGCCTCACACTTTAGCTTGTCGAAGGAACAATCACACTCGGACGAGGAAGGAAAGGATCGTATGTCGAATATACCCTACACTTCAGCAATTGGTAGCATGATGTACTCTATGGCGTGTACAAGACCGGACATTGCCCATGCAGTGGGAGTTGTCAGTCGTTACATGAGTAACCCGGGCAAGCACCATTGTGAAGCTGTGAGTTCGGCATTATGTTTCCGAAAGACCTCGGTAGGCCTGCACGGCTATGTGGATGTTGACATGGCCGGTGATCTGAACAGTCGAAAGAGCACAACGGGATGTGTTTGTACCTACGGTGGTACTGCTGTGAGTTGGACATCTAAGCTGTAAAAGATCGTTGCACTGTCAACCACAGAGGCTGAGTACGTCGCGGTGACGGAAGAAAGCAAAGAGATGATTTGGTTGCAAGGTTTCTTAGAGGAGCTCGGTCAGAAAACCGACAAGGGAGTTCTGCACTGTGATACTCAAAGTGCAGTTCAGCTAGCTAAGAATCCTGTATTCCATTCACGCACAAAGCACATACAGATTCGTTACCATTTTATTCGTTACCATTCGTTACCATGGAATCTTCGCGCTAGAAAAGATTGAGGGCGCTAAGAACTCCGCCGATATGTTAACGAAGGTTGTTACAATCGACAAACTGAGGCTGTGTGCAACCTCAGTAGGACTCCGAGCTTGAGACTCAGGGTCGTCGCTACACTGGAAGAATGGGTAACTCGCCGATGACGGATGAGTATCCACTACTATACAAGGATACCGATGGGAGCATTCTGCTCGGTGGAGCACAGTGAGTTTGGTGGTCGGGGATAATCAGAATTCTTTTGAAGCACTCGACATTTGACTTCAAGTGGAAGATTGTTGAGTTGTGGAGCCAAATGAGAATTTGCCATGTTTTCTAATTATCCCACATCGCCTGGAATTGTAATATGACCCACTAAGGGTTCTATTTATATGCCCCAATATCTTGTATTTTTAGTGCACCTCTACACATCACATTCGTTAAGAAAGAATATTGTAAGGAAAGAGTTATAGTTGCGAGAGAACCATAGCTTTTCAAGCTAGATTACGTTTGTAATCCTCCTTATAATATATATAAGTGGCACGTGTAGCGGTCCGGAGACGTAACCAATTCGGGTGAACTCCGTTATCAAAGTGTGTGTGTGCTCGGTTTGATTTTCTGTCTTTCTTTAAGTTCGACTTGATTTCCTAACATATTAGTCAGCACTGAAAAAATAGACTGAGTTGGGTTAACATCTGATAAGAAACCAATAATACTTAACAGCTCTTTTAAGATTTACAAGGTATTAACATCTCTTTTGGATTTGGTAATTAGAAGAAAGCACCATTCTCTTTTCCTTCTTTTTTTCGTTTCTCTTCTTTCCACCTATTATTTTCACTTATTTACCCTTCTTGTCTAAAGAACAAAGTTACCCCTGTTACTTTTTCTTCATTTGTTTTGAAATTTTGAGAATTAAGTCTAACTAGCTCTCACATATACAACTACCCTCTTTCAGAACACTAAAGTTGACTAAGTAAGGGAGGAATAGGCTAGCACTCCAAAATTGCTACATTCATATTCCAAGTACTTATATAACAATGGTAAAAAACAAACATTTAGACTCACAGAGAAGTAAAAAAAAACACAAGATTAATGTAACTCGGAAGTGGGAAAGCCTCACTTTGTACCGGAACTCGCATTATGATAACCTTAGTTCCATGTGAAAACGTCATCAAATAAGCCTCCTTTTTTATTAATTAGTAATTCTAATAACGAATCTACTAAATCTAGCCTTCTATAAGATAGCATTGTATCCAGTCATTAATTAGTAATTCTAATAACGAATCTATTAAAGTTTTCTATATCAACAATCTAATTACTTTTAGCTTTTAACTTCATACGCCTACAAAAGATACTATACTACTCCTTTTTTTTCCAAATAAGCATACACCAGCCATATTTGACTATTTGTTAACCCAAAAACATCAACTTGGTGACTTGCAATTAACAAAGCTTTAAGCATAAGAGGGTAAACATCAAATTAACAATATTTTACAAAATAATGAAACCCACCTTTTATCAGAACCAAAGATGAAGCCTTTACATAAAAACTGTAATAATACCTTCCATGTTCCTCCCATCAACTTTCCAAAATGAAATCATGATATACTATAAGTCTATAACCAGGGCCAACTTGTAACTAACCCATTTTTAAAGCTTTATAGCATAACTAGTAAACATAAACTAACATAATTTTACAAAATGATGAAAACCCAAATTCTTTAAAAACCCAAAGATGAAGCCTTTTATATCAAAACACTCATATCTTCTAGTACTTTTTATTGTCACACATTAATGCAACTAAACAGTAAATAACCAAAATGTAAATACTATACTAAGTCTTCTTTTCCAAATAAGCAAACCGGTGTTCTAAAAGGCGAGCCTAGGCCGTAAATTAGGCAGAGCCTAGACGGTAGACGGAGCCTAGAAGCCTAGAAGATTAAGCGGGATTAAACGGATTAGGCGGTGAATATGCGGAATTAGGCAGGATTAGGTGCTACGAGACCAATTTACACTTATAGTTCGTCTTGCACCTTTTATAACGCTGAGCATAGCACAACCATATTAGACAACCCCAAACTAAATCCAGATTCAATTAATAACAAAATTCAATTCTGCAAAGCATATCGATTTTTTACTTACAGTTAAGTGACTAACAAATTTCAAATATTTTCAGCATAAAGACTAATGCATGATACTTAACAAACTAACATAATATAACTTAAAATGATGAAAACTCGCCTTTTGGCAGACCCCAAGGATGAAGCCTTCATGCCCAAGCTCTCATTTTTTAAATCTTCATGATCACATTTACTATGACCACTCTCTCTCCCTCTCTTAAACTCGGGCAGCGGCAGTGGCTGTGGCATTGCGAGGCTCAACCCGAGCCTCTCACTGGTGACGTGGCGCAGCTTGTGCTGACGTGTCAGCCTCCTAGAGTTCTGTCTTCTGGGAGAAGTACGAGAAGAGGAGGAGGGAAAAAAGAGTTTTTTCAAACCTGGCATTTTTGTTCAACACATTGTATGCATAAAAAAACTAAATAGTTGTACTAGTTCATGAAAATTTATAAACCATTACAAAGTTGGAAAATAAGGGTACAACAACATTGTTGTTGGACACGGCTTTGGGTTTTGTGGAAAACGATGTTTGTAGAGTCAACTTCTAAGAAATTTACATACTTTTTAATAGAAATCGTTTACTTTTTCATGGTATGTGACACTATTAAGTATAATATTACTTTGTGAATTGTGAGTGGATTAAGCATTAAACTGTGTGGTTTGTGACTTTATGTAATGCTTGCTAACTTGAAACTACCAAACCACTTGTTAACCCGACAATAACTTGTACTCCTTTACTTCCAAATTAATTGTTAATTACTCAACTATGATCGATATCAAAATTATCTGCATGAAATTTTTTAAAATTTATTCGTAGTTCAAACATCAAATTATACTCCTTTCGTCCCTAAGCAAATGTATCGTATGAAAATACATGCAACTTTGACTATCAAAATTTTCATATCAAAATTAAAAAAATAAAAAAATTGAAAATTGTATCATATAGCTCTAACAGTTAACTATGTGATTAACTTTTAAAAATATTTTTTTCGGCAATCTAGATATGAAAAAATTGTCGGTTAAACTTGCACGTATTTTCGTATGAGACATTTGTTTAGGGACGGAGGGAGTATGATTTAGGTTTGAAAATTTTCATTTCGACAATTTTGATACATGTTATAAGTCGTCAAAATTACACGTAATTTCGTAGATGACAATTAATTGAAAACGGAGGGAGTACCAAAATTGTCAAAATGAAAAATTTCAAAATTTAATCATATAGTTCAAAAGTTCAACTATATTATTAGATTTTGAAATATTTATTTTCGATAATTTTAATACAAGTTATTGTCTGGTCAAACTTGACACGTGGTTTCGTAATGGTCTATTGTTTTAGAACGAATGAGTAGTATTTTAGCTGCTTAAGAAGTATTCAAAACTCTCTTTTTTGATTTTAAATAACTTTTATTTATTTTAAGTTACGACAACACGTAAAAGAGCAGTTAAGTTAACCCTAAGTCGATATGTCACATATTTTTGGTGTCGACGCGTACATAACAACATTCCCGAAAATATAAGTACTCTACTCTTGACCTGACCTCCTGAGTATGTAGTGTGTCGATTCAAGTGTTAGACTAATTATCGTTTAATCTTTCTCCCAAGAGCGAATGTCAAAACCATAATTTCATCAAAATATATAACAACATACATGTAAAAAAATACACTGTCATGGCCACCGGTGGTCTGCACTTCGCTTCTAATATTGTTTTCTTGAGTTGCTATTAGTTCTAAGTCTTGTTTGGTTGAATTAATTTAAAGTCTTGTACCCAATAAAAAGAATCAATTTAAAGTCGTGAGGTGTAACATAAGTTGGGCCGAGATCACAGTGATATGTTAGTCGTGTAAAAATGTGATCAGACTATAAATAATTTGACTACAATAAAGACTTTTTCAGTGGTGTAGATAAAAGATCAAAAAAAAAAAATTGCATTTTTTAGCAATTTTTTGGGTCATCAATTTGTAAACAGTACAATTTTGTACAACAATAACAGTTTTGCTAAAAGTTCAGTCACTTTTGCAATAGAGTTTACTGGCGAGTCTGATTTTCTTTCCAAGCTCGACTTAATCAATTTGTGTCGGCTCCGATCTTTCGAGGTGTCCGATGCGAGTCGGGTCTGCTTCGGTGACGGGACGTTCTCCGTGCCTGCACAAGGAACGAACAGGGGCCCGGGGTTGTTACCGGATTTTCCCTCTCCAACGATCAAGTCAGTATACGGGAGACTGAAAGTATATAGTTTAGGGTGAGGGGTCGGACCGGTTACGAGACGTGGTGTCTGGTGTCGGAGATTGTATTGCTTTGGTCCGGGCTGTTTCAGGTTTATCTATCTTCTCGCTCTTTTTTCTGTCCCCTCATAAGTAGTGTTAGGAGGTATTTATAGTATGATCCAGAGGTGTATTAACCCTTGGATCACTGTACTGTGAGATGCTGATCCAACGGTGTTAGGTCATTTATGACCCTGACAAGGGTATTGTCCTCTTCCGGGGCCCACAGGAGGTGTCCTGTGATTGGGCCACGTCGATGAAACGTCGGGAGGGTCCCCCAGGGGAGCAGTAACATTAATTGGGGAAGTGTACTCGACACGGTTTTTTGGGCCGGCCTAAGCACGGCTCGGCCCCTCCCAATCCGGGACGTCACGTCACTCAGGATTGATGAGGCCCGGACTGCCTGTTGTGGGGGTGGTATTGCCCCGGACGAGTGGATGCTGACATTCCCTCGCTATTTACTACAAATATACAATAACCATAATTTGGAAAATAGTATATTTACTTTAAAATGAATTTTTTTTAAATAAAAATTGAAGAAATAACGCGTAATGTGAAAGTCAAGTCAATACTCACCCGTACGTGCTTGACTTGATCACTTCCACAAAAAAACTTTATCACTTAAAAGTTATCCATTAATTTTTTATTTTATTTTTGAAATAAGTTATCCATTAATTCTTTGAATGTTATTTTGTTATATATCCTCAACAGCTGGCTTTGTGTTGGAGTTTCAACTACAAAATTTATGAATTTTTGGAATTATTAGTTCAAAGGCAAAATCTTTGTTGCTTTGTGATTGATGATGATATAAAAGTCTTTTTTTTTTATAGATTTTTTTTCAAAGTGAGAGTTGGGATAGATAACTCAGAATCACCATGACTCGAATTATTTATATAAATTATATGAAGTCAAAATAATACAATCGATTATTTAAAACTCAACTAGATAAAAACATAAATTAGTGAAAAACTATGCATAGTCATTATACTTATATATATATCTTTATATATATAATTTTCAAAAAAAATCTCTATATACATAATTTTGAAAAAAAAGATCTCTATATATATCAATATATTTCATCTATCATTTTTTTTAAAGTTTTATATGTTTATTTTTTATTAGTTGAGTTTTAAATGAACGATTGTATTATTTTGACTTCATATCATTTATATAAAGAGTTCGAATAATGTTGAATCTGAATTAGTTACCCACATCCCCTAAAATGTGGTTGATGTTTCTCTATTACTATTAGTTTTTGTATTAATTAATCATTACATATGTTAAATTTCTATCGACTCTCGGTAATTTCCAAAGTGTGAGTCCAGGACTATAAATAAATTGAATATAAGCGGTCATCAAGTTGTTCGGCTCGTTAATTGTTGTTAGTGATCTTTCGTAATTAAATGAACAAACGAATATGAATAATTTTTTTAGTTCACGAACATAAACATAATAGAGCACTACTCGACTCGTTATAGATCATTTATAGCTGTAGTACGTCACTCGTACTAACATGCAGTTCAGGGACGATCCGCCAGTGCAATTTGTCCGAAACTAAAAAAAATCGGTTGGCCCAAATTATGTATTTTTATATAAAAAAAATAAAAAATAATGGATGATAAGGAGAATTTAACCCATGACTATTAAATATTAAATATTATGTATTGTATTATTAACCACTTCACCACTAACATTTATGACAATATTTATTGAATTAATTTTTCATATTCTAATAGTTAGATATTTCGGCTTACGGGTTTGTATTTTTACAAAAAAATGATTTTTTTTTTGCCAAGCCTCTAACGTTGCGGGACTGCCATATGGACCGCCTATCTGATGCAGCTCAACGTCTATGTCAAGAACAATTGAACTTAAACATTAATATAGCACCACTCTGGTCGTTTCAAATAATTTACACTAATATGATAGTCGTTGGTGTTGAGGGGTTGCGAATAGTCTGAGTGGACCGAACATCTCATACAAACCAAAAATTTATACTATGCTTTTTATATAGGTTTTTTTTAAATGGGTAAAAAAAAAAATTCCAACTAGGCAACCCATAAAAAAAAATTAACCGACTTTCTTTTTTTAGAAAATAGAGATTCTAGTATATTAAAACGAGTCTTTCAAAATAACAGACCACAGTTGTTCAGGTAAAATTACGAAACTAACGTAAGTTACCTTATATATTGCTAATTTAGCTAAATAATGGGCAAAACCGTTTACCAATCTTAAACACCAAACGAACTTTCAAGCAAAACTAACTCGAATTTGATTATGTTGCCTAAGTTACTACTCGATCATCTAGCTCAACGACTATGTCATAATTCGCGTCATCGCTAACGTTAAGCTCAAGATTTGTATGAAGACTAGTTTTCTTTGTTATTAGTATGTCAGTATGTGTGTTAAAAGACTTTTTCAAAACTCAAAAACTAAGTCAAGTCCATGCATAATGTTATAACAAGCGATTTAATTTGTGTAGTTGGAGTTGGAGGTTTTTATTGAAAATTTAATGTTTTTTCTTTTATGTCATCATTGTCACCTACTTTATTTTTCCTAGTAGTTCCAAATCTGTAGCCAACCGGGTCTCCTATTAAGTATATTTATTAAATAGTTGCCACATGTGTATATTGTGTGGTAAACGTTATAAAAGTATACCGTGAGTAATGAAAATTAACAGGTACTGTTGTCTATTGTTCAAAAAATTACTTGTTTGAAAAGAATGTTGAAATTACTCTCCGTTGTTTTTGCTGTTATGCAGTTAGGTACAGTTGCAATTGAGGTTGAAACCTAAGTATAATGATGGAGAGAACTTGTAAAGTTAAATATAATTGAATTAAATCACACGCATATTTAACAACGGAGTTCACCCAAATAGGCTACGTCTCCGGGGCACTCATACAGATTAATGATATTATAAAAGATTAAAATATATGATTCAAGTCTTAATGAAAAACTATCAGACTCTCTCTAGTTTTTCTGCCTATTTCTATATTGTTCATACTTTATAACTATCACTCAAAAGATCAATGACATCCCACCATTGTTTTTCGTTTTTAAAAAGTTTATTCGTGTGTTTTTCTAAGGGTAGTTTTTTATAGTTTAAAACACACACTTTTTTACAAGCAAATGTATCAACTATTTATAGGAGTAAAAACAATTTTTTTTCTTCAAGATTTTGTTGATTGCTTTTAGACTCTTTTGATTGACTTCAATCTTTCCATATTGCAATACTTCAGCATTGGATTGAGCTCAATTTTCTTCAAGATTTTGTTGATTGCTTTTAGACTCTTTTGATTGATTTTCAATCTTTCCATATTGCACGAGATAGTTCAGCATTGGATTGAGCTCAATCTTCATAAGTTAATACCTGTTAATAACTAACTTGGAAATAGGAGTTAGTATTTTACTAAAACAAGGAACATATGAGATAGTATGAGATAAAATCTTCCTGAATATATTTTGAAACTATAACTCCATATATTATTCAATCTAAAAATAGATCATAGACTTGCCTGAAAATAGAGATTTAGTTTGACTAATTGAAGGAAACATGTCTTTATAAACTAATCTTCTTATATTTTTGAGGCAACATCTTTCCTTATCACTTTAATATTCTCAATATACACAAACTAAATCTTTAATAATATATGAAAATATATACTGCATAATTTAAAACAAATAAACGTCATTAAAGATTAGTAATGCAGAATTACAGAATTGGACAGAATCCTGCACAACAACAAGTTGGAACTGTGGTTGCAACTGAGGTTGCAACCTCACTTGTAAACATAAACCTGTCTCAATTCTTAACAATCAACTTAGATTATTTAGTTCAAACCAATAGACAACAAAGAGTTCATAGGCCAGAAATCTGGTCCTAACAAATGTGAAATTGTGTTCGAAGAATTAGTCCCCTATTATTATGTGTGACAAACAAGAAAAATTTTCCGGTGCGGACCATATAACATATTTACTTTGATGCTTATAAGTAAAAAAAATGCATATATAAGCCTTGACTGACGAACAACGGCCACACTGTAGAATTCGAGGATCCAAGCTTGGCAATTATACCTAAATTGAAGAACCAAAAAGAGTGCAGGATTAAAAAATTGAACACTTGTCCCAAAAATTGTAACCGGACTATAACATATAACTATATAAGTTTACATACAAGTTAGTAAATCTAATTTTATAATGTAAGCGGAGTTTATCGTCAAGATGGCCCTAATTGTATCATACAAGTCGGTTGCAGATTGGCGCACTCCCAGTAAGAGACGTCGGTTACGTATGTTATTGATAGAACATAAAAATTAGACCCGAATAGTCTATTCGGGTAGTAATCGACCCACACTTCATAAATGGGTATCCAATGCTTAATGGGTCATCACATGCCTTTCCTAGAAAATAGAGGTAGATACTAATAAAAGCCCAAGCCCATTTAGCTAGGGACCCATATCAAAAAGACCCCCTAAGATGGAGACACTTGTCAACATCCAAACAGGCGTAGTTGCCTATAAATAGCCAACTACCCCTCCTAGAAAAGGATCGGAAAATCTATTCAAAAATTATAGAGAGAAGTTGAGAAAAGAGAGAAATTAGTCAAAGCTTATCCAATTAAGAAACAAACCGAACAGAGAAAGAGCCGAGTATCGAAGAAGAAGGAGAACGACCAAGATAAGAGATTAAATAGTCAAATCGAGCACAATTGTAATAAATAAGTAATAATCCGAGCAAGTGTAATAATCCGAGCAAGTGTAATAATCCGATCAATAATAAAGACCAAGAAGTGTTCATTATTTACATTTAATTTACCATTATATTATTGTTGAAAAGCCTAACGCGACCGACCAAAGTTATGGCTTTATCAAATGGCGCCGTCTCCGGGAATCATCTAGTCCCCAACTAGTTTAGAATTCGAATACCAATACTCTACCAGACGAGCGACAATGGTGACCAATGTAGAAGAAACCCATCCCGAGATAGTAGAAACCAATAACCAAAACGCGCAAATCAGCCAACAAGACCTCGACGATCTACTCGCCATCCGTGACAGATATGACGCTATCCAGTCCGGAAACCAACCAACAACCTCCTATGTCAACCAAGAACAACCCCAACAACTTGAAGGGATTGTTGACGAACACTCCTCGTCCTCGGATGACGAACAAGTCATGCCCGTATTAAGGCGTGCACGAAGACGCCTACCCGGATCCCAAGCAGGGCCGAGCTCAAGAGTCCCTTTGCCAACAGCCTCGGTCAACTCCGGCGCTCGTTTACAAACGAACGAAGCTCACCGATATGGTATGCCCGGGGATCATGTACTCGAACAGTTGTCCCGACTACCGACTCATCCGCCGAGGATAATTACACCGCCCACGGTGGAAGTACAACACGTTGTTCCATTAGCCGATGAAAGGAACTACGCCCAGCTACAAGCTCAACTGGCGGCATGCATGACGGCCATGACAGCAGCCGGCATCGCATTGCCAATTACCCAACTCGCCAATACAGACAAAGATCTACGCCGTGAAGCGGAAGATTCAGCTTACAGGGCCGCCCTGGAAGCAGCATGGCGACGAACCGATACAAGAGTGCCCCATCAAGGGGGCAATGTCCCAGAGATGATCCCTCCGATAATCGTCCACCCAAACACTCATAGGGAACGTGTCCTCGACACCCACATGAAGGACGATAGATATCCCGAACACATGACCAAGAAAGGATACGGCCCACCACCCCATCAAGGGGGATACCCCCCCTACTAAGCCTCGGATGACGCGTTCCAACAGGCATGGAACGTATGCCAAGAAACCCCATGCGCCGAACAGATCACGAGATATCGCAATCCGGCGGGGTTCGTCATCCCTGAGTTCAGGCTTTATGATGGAAGGAGTTGTCCTATCGACCATCTAAGGCACTACAAGACGAAGATGGAATTGTGGAGTGATGACCAGGCACTCATGTGCAAATTTTTCAAAAACAGCTTGGGCCAAGAGGCTTCGTCGTGGTATCACAACTTACCACGGGGATCCATAAGAGACTGGGCAGAGCTGCTAAGAGCGTACTCCACCCGATACGCTACCCATAGGAAAAAGAAGGTTAGCATCGAAACCCTTCTGAAAATGACGATGATGCCGAATGAGAGGCTCAACGACTATTGCATACGTTTCATCGACGTAGCAAACCAGATTCCACAATACGCCAATAATATAGCCATCCAGAACTTTATCAACTCCATCCCTAATGGCTATTGGGCGAGAAGGAAGTTCATAGGCAAAGACTTTCCGACCATGGATTCTCTGCTGGCCTACTGTACCCACCTCACTGATAAAAATGATGAAATTCGTTTCCTCAACCGAACCCTACCAAGAAGAGAAACGGTTCGGGAAGCACAGGTGGGTCGCAAAAGAGCCAGGAACAACCAGGAAGAAGCATTCAAACTGACCAGGAAGGACAAAGGTCCCGAGGTCCATAGGAGGGTAGAGCAACAACGAGAATCTGAGCCCAAACCGCTCCAGATCGTATACCCAACACCGATCAACGAACATAAACCGCTCCAGCTCACTTATCCAATGCCCCCCAAACCGCTCCAACAAGGTCGATTCCAAGAGAGGGAACGCCGAAATATCTTCGAACCGGTCGAACTACGATACACTTTCAACATGTCCGCTGAAGATATCCTAAAGGATATATGCAGGGAAAGTTGGTACTCCCGACCACAACCGATCACTTCTCCCCCCAATATGAGAAACTCCAAGCTTTTCTGCACATATCACGAGGATCATGGCCACCTCACCGAGCATTGCCGTAACCTGCGATGGAAAATGAACCTGTGGGGTGATGCGGGATACCTAGCCAAGTTCATCAAAGGCGCGGGGATTAAAGGCAAACAACTGGCCATCGAGGGAGCCGACAACCGGCAGGGCAAAACGATCAACGTCGTTCACATGTCACGACCCAAGGGAACAGGTGGAGAACGATCACGACAACGGCAACTGGCGCACTTCGGCCAGGTAGCCAAGGCGTCACAAGCGTCGACCTCTAAAAGACAATGCATGCCCCGACGACATCCACCCATTTCCTTCTCGGGTCTTGACGAGGAAGGGGTGATTTATCCCCATGGGGACGCCATTAATCTCCGTGTTCAAATTGGCCTCGATACGGTCAGCAGGGTGCTTATCGACCAAGGAGCCTCTTGTGACATCATGTACAGAGAGCTTTTCGACAAAATGGAACTCAAGTTACAAGATCTCCAGCCTACCGATGTCACATTGATCGGGTTCATCTCCGAGACAACTAAACCTTTGGGTAAGATCGTCCTCAATGTCACAACTGGATCCGTTTCAGTTCCAGTGGAGTTCTTAGTAGTCAACGACAACTCCGGCCACAACGCATCTTGGGCCAACCTTGGCTGCATGCCATGCGGGCCATACCCTCGACCTACCACCAAAAAGTCAAATACCCAAATGACAGGGGAGAGATCGAGACAGCCAGAGGATGTCAAGAAGATTCAAGACGCTGTGAAGACATTACCGCAGCCCTACAAAAACAGCTGATCGTTGTCGAACAACCCACCAGCACAAAGAAGCTGATCAACCAAATATCCAAAACCGAGAGGGTTGTTGAAGAACAAGTAGGAGAGACACTTAGGAAGGTGTATATCCCTGATATGGACGAAGAGCACTACTTCCTCCTCGGGGATAACCTTCCAAAACTGGAATCCGAAGAGTTGGAAGCATTCCTCTTCAGCAACGTTGATAAATTTGCCTGGAGTCCCAAAGACATGCCAGGCCTAGACCCCGAAACGACATGCCACCACCTAAGTGTTAATGCCGAGTACAAGCCGATAGCTCAAAGGAGCAGAAAAGTGTCTGTACAGCACAGAGCAGCTATAATCGCTGAAGTACAAAAGCTATTGGAGGCTAGAGCCATAAGGGAGGTTTTCTATCCCAAATGGCTATCCAATCCAGTCGTCGTCGCAAAAAAGAACGGAAAGGAGAGAGTCTGTATAGACTTCACCAATCTCAACAAAGCTTGTCCGAGAGACCACTTTCCCCTTCCGAGGATTGATCAACTGGTGGACGCGACTGCGGGAGCAGAAAGAATGACCTTTCTTGACGCATATTCAGGATACCACCAAATTCCCCTAGCCCACGAAGATCAAGAAAAGACGTCGTTTATATCGCCTTTAGGAAATTATTGCTACACGGTAATGCCGTTCGGCCTGCGCAATGCGGGAGCAACATACCAAAGGATGATAACCAGGGTATGTCGAGATCATATAGGGAAGACGATGGAGGTATACATAGACGATATGGTCGTCAAAAACGAAAGGGCTACATCCCACCTCCAAGATATCAGAGATGTCTTCTGGACGTTGGGCGAGCACAAACTGAAACTCAATGCGAGCAAGTGTGCCTTCGGCATCAGCAAAGGAAAATTTCTGGGGCACATGGTCAGCCGACGAGGAATAGAGGCTAATCCCGATCAGATCACAGCTCTACAGAACCTAGCAGCGCCCAAGAATAAGAAACAAGTACAAGAGCTCACGGGAATGATGGCCGCATTGAGCAGGTTCATCAGTCGATCCGTAGACAAGGGACGACCGTTTTTCGAATCACTCAAGAAGGATAGAAAATTCGTGTGGGACCCGGAATGTGAGGCTTCATTCAACAATCTCAAAGAGTACTTGAGGACGCTGCCACTGCTGGTAAGGCCAAACAAAGGAGATATTCTGGCATGCTACCTAGCAGTTTCCATTACAGCTGTGAGTGCAGTTATCCTAAGAGAAGAAGGTCGCGAACAATTTCCGATCTAATTCGTCACCAAAACTCTGGTCGAAGCCGAAACACGTTACCTACCCTTGGAAAAGCTGTGTCTGGCATTGGTCGTCGCAACCAGGAAGTTGCCACACTATTTTATAGCTCATCAGGTCCGGGTATACACGAAATTTCATATCAAAGAGTCACTTTGACGGACAGACATAAGCGGTCGAGTTGCCGCCTGGGGGGTCGAACTATCCCAATTTCATATCGAGTTCGTACCCCGACATGCCATAAAAGGACAAGTCTTGGCTGATTTCGTCACGGAGTTCACCGAAGGCTACGACGAGCCATTGACACTCTCTCCACAATCACACTGGCAGATACATGTCGACGGATCAGCCACCAAGGACGGATCCGGAGCAGGGATCGTCCTAAAGTCTAGAGAGGGAACAATCATCGAAAAAAGAATAAAACTGGGCTTCCGAGCTACCAACAATGAGGCAGAATACGAAGCCATGATAAATGGCATGCTCGTCGCCCGGTCCCTCGGGTGCTCCCACTTAGTTGCAAGTTCAGACTCCATGCTCATCGTCAATCAAGCCCTCGGCGAGTACCAAGCCAAAGATGACAGGATGATCCTCTATGAAGAGAAAGTCCAAAGCTTGATGGCCACCTTCGAACAGTGCGAGTTAATCAGAATCAATCGCACCGAAAATGCACATGCCGATGCCTTGGCCACCCTAGCCTCGACATTAACATTGACCGACACCCGGTCGATCACAGTGGAACTACTGATGACCCCGAGCATAATTAAAAGGGTAGACCGAGTGACGTCAGTGCAGTACGAACTAGGTTGGATGGATGACATGACTCATTATCTGCGAAGTGGAACGCTCCCGGCCGACAAGATAAAAGCGCTGAAAATTACGAGAAAAGCTCCTCGGTTCTGGCTATCCGAGGACGACAAACTGTACAAATCCAATTACCGGGGACCCCACCTACTGTGCATACCTCCCGAGCTACAATTGCCGGTCCTGGAGGAAATCCACGAACGATCCTGCGGAGCACACATCAAAGGGAGATCCCTTGCAAACAAGGCAGTCACCCAAGGGTATTGGTGGCCCTATATCAAGCGAGACGCGGATGTATATGTCCAACGTTGCGATAAGTGCCAACGATTTGCCAAAATACCACGACTCCCCTCGTCTCTGATGGCCCCCGTATCGGCTCCATGGCCGTTTGCACAATGGGCAATAGATTTGATCGGAAAACTCCCAAAAGCACCTAGAAGCGTGGAATATCTGATCGTCGTGACGGATTATTTCACCAAATGGGTTGAAGCTAAACCCCTCCGAGAAATCAAAGCCAGCAACGTCAAATAATTCATCTGGGAATACATCATAACCAGGTTCGGTATACCGTACGCTATTGTCGCCGACAACGGAACCCAGTTCAAAGATGCCCAATTACAACTGTGGTACGAGGAACTAGGTATCCGAAAGTTCTATTCGACGCCGACATACCCACAAGGAAACGGGCATGCCGAGGTGTCAAACCGAACAATACTAGACGACATCAAGACAACCCTTGAGCAAGCAAAGGGGAGATGGCCCGAGCGGCTACTCAACGTCTTGTGGTCGAGCCGAACTACGCCGAAGACGGGCACCAAGGAAACCCCATTTAGCTTAGCGTACGGTGTCGAGGCCATCATACCAACAGAAATTGGGCTACCCACGCTCCGAACGACTTTAGTCCAGCAGGGAAACAATAAACAAAGAATGAGAGAAGAACTTGACATGATAGACGAGAAACGAGAGATAGCAGCTCTTACACTAGCGAAGTATCAACAAGGCGTCAAACAAACATATGATAAGAGGGTGAAAGGGACCAAGGAGTTCATGGTCGGAGAACTGGTGCTGCGACGAGTAACGGTCTATACCCGAAATGAAATACATGGAAAATTGAGCCCCACCTGGGAGGGACCATACGAGATCGTCAAAAGAACAAGCCCGGTTACCTACAAACTCAAAAGCGTTCTGTTCGAAAATAGCAGAGGGGAGAAAAATTCTTGGAATGTGGCTAACCTAAAGAAGTACTACATATAAGCCATCTCATCAGTACAAATACAGGTGCCGCCTTACCTCTCTAGCTTAATGTCATTGTCTTTTGAATAAATAAAGTATCTTATCATGCTGTCTAACCAGTGTAGCTGAAATTCCCAAACGGCCGAAGTGCCTAGGAATACTATGAAATTCCCAACATGGCCGAAGTGCCTAGGAATACTATGAAATTCCCAACATGGCTGAAGTGCCTAGGAATACTATGAAATTCCCAACATGGCGTGTTATCAAAGGAACGCCTAGGAATACTATGAAATTCCCAACATGGCCGAAGTGCCTAGGAATACTATGAAATTCCCAACATGGCGTGTTATCAAAGGAACGCCTAGGAATACTATGAAATTCCCAACATGGCGTGTTATCAAAGGAACGCCTAGGAATACTATGAAATTCCCAACATGGCCGAAGTGCCTAGGAATACTATGAAATTCCCAACATGGCGTGTTATCAAAGGAACGCCTAGGAATACTATGAAATTCCCATCATGGCCGAAGTGCCTAGAAATACTATGAAATTTCCAACATGGCCGAAGTGCCTAGGAATACTATGAAATTCCCAACATGGCGTGTTATCAAAAAAATGCCTAGGAATACTATGAAATTCCTAACATGGCGTGTTATCAAAGGAACGCATAGGAATACTATGAAATTCCCAACATGGCATGTCTAAAAGAATGCCTAGGAATACTTATGTATATGCAGGTACCCATTGACCCAACGAGCAAGGATGAAAAGCAATACATCAATGAGAAGAATAATTCAGGCCCACATTATGGGGACGATAAATTACCAAATGGCGAAAACAATGAAAAGGAATCAATCAAAACAATGAAATAGCAGCAATGGGAATGTCCAATACACGTATAACGAAATGAAGCAGATAATAAAGGCCCACATTATGGAGGCAACACAATGCCAAACGAAGAAATCAGCAAAGGAAAATCAATCCAATCAATGAAATATCCGTACGACAATGAGAAGATCCGAACACAAGAGTAAAGAAATAAAACAAATAGTCCTCGCCCGCATTACGGAGGCAACAGGGTACAACCAACAAATAAAGAAATTTATTTAAAAGCTACTACATGAGGAGCACGACGGTAACTAACCGAGTGACACTTCTTCGTCATCCGTCGACGTATCCCCATCAGTTTCCTCTCCATCAAAACGCTCCTCAGAAATGAGGGCATCAAAGTTGGTCGTATGAGCACCAACGCATGTCAGCGTCTTAAGCCGTGCAGAAAACTCGGCTCCTTTAGCGACCTCGTGAGCATCCGAGGCCGCTTTCCGACGAGCATCATCGAAAGGAAGCTTGCGAGCTTCGATCATAGCTGCAGAAGCATCGTATCTGGATCAGGACAAACGGAAATACTTCACCAGCATGTTCGCTTGGGTTACCAACGACTTTAGTTTACCAAAGTATTTTTCCTTTACCCGCCAATATCGATCTAAACGACGCTCCTGAATCTTAACAACATGCTCGGAACGACGAGCGTACTCACAAAAAGAAGACGCCTGAGTTTTCAACTTGGCCCTAAGTCGGCCACACCGATTGAGCAACTCGACATTTTTACCCAATAAAAAGATATAAGGAACCTTAGCATGCCCGTCACTAGCCACACCAGATGGGACCTCGTCTCGGGCAGCACCAGTAGGTCATGGCCCCGGACTAACTAGGCTTGGAGAACCAGCCTGGTGCGACGTAGTAGCATGTGCCTATAAAAAAAAATGGGGAAGAAGGGAAGAGATGAATACTTGCTAAAAAAAAAAACGAATATCTTTATACAAGCTACAAATAAAACGACAAAACAAGCTACTCAATTATTAATCCGATAACCCATCAACAGACGCTGAGGTCTCTACTACATCGGCGAAATGAATATCTCGCAATGAACCAATTTGCGTCCCCAAGCGCTCACGAACGACCGCATCGACTCGGTTCAAGGCAGTTGTGGTCTCAGTTACCCCGGCCGTCGCATCAACCATGCGTTCTGCCCGGGCAACACCACTCATCCCTTTTACATGCTCAAGCACCTCTAAAGCGTGAACTCGGGCCCAATACGCTTTGACAAAGGATAGCAGCAGGTCCGCATCCTCGAAAACGGCCCCTAGGACCAAGTTCAAGCTCGTCACACGGCCACGGGCTTCATCACGAGAGCGCCGAAGTGCGCCAAGAAGCTCTTTCGCTTTACCCTTGTTCGCCGTATAATATGCGGTCTTTTTGCTGAATTTCTCTCCCAAGTCACGTAACCGAATCGACAAATTTGAAATATGAATATTCAGACCCTCGATTTCCCGACGAGCAGAATTCAGTTCAGAAGTTAGGGACGCGATAGCTTTTTCAAGATCATCTATAACGTCACCTACCCTACGATTAGGAGAGGTCCAGACCACCATGGCAAGAGGGTTATTAGGTACCTGACAATATTTTGTTTTCACATCCTTCAAAATATGATGACCCTCAAAAAAGGGAAATTATATCGGGAAAGCCAAACAGAAAGAAAGCACAGCACCTATATTATCACTTCCCAAAAAAATATCTTTCTAGATACAAAAGAAACCCAAAATTCGGGTACCAAAAGACTTCACACTAAGCTACAAAGAAAATACTGCAAGAAAAATTTCAAGGCTCCACCTGAGGAGATGCGGGTGGGGGAGTAGCGGTCACATCAGGACGAGGAGTGGACGGGGCCGACACGGAATGGGGACGGAGCGCGGTCGATATAGTCTGCCCTGGCAGCCGAGGAAGCTCCTCCTCCCGAAGATTCGCCCAGTCTACAGGTATCGAAGGTGCACCATGAGGACAGGGATACACCAATTCCGACCACGCCCGATCCGACAAAGGAACCTTCGCGAAATTAAGCGCACGCACATGAGCACAATAGACGGAGAAATTAGCCATCATTGCGAACTTTGTCCGCTCCTCAGCATGCGCCGTTTTCATAGCAGCAACCTCGGCCTTTTCGGCTTCAACGTCCTCCGCCATGAGCAAGTTCTCAGCCTCTAGTTGGTCGTACTTATCGACCATGCTCTCTTTTTCGGCCTCCAACTTACCGACCTCCTCGGTCATGTGCAAGATGTCCACCGACAGCTTGTCATAATTGTCGCCCAGGGTTTTATTCTCGACGACCAGTTTCTCTTTCTCGGCCTCGAAAGCCACAAGCATTTCCTTTCTCTTCCCCTCGTACTCCTCGACTATGGCCTTCTTCTCGGCCACCAGCTTCTCTTTGTCAGCCCCTAGCGCTGCCATCTGATCCCTTAACACCACGGTACTCAAGACAACATGTACTTCAAAACATCAGATTCCAGCCAAAATACGAGCGTCATGACATATAATACAAAATAAGCGCCCAACATACCCGCAGCGCATCGGCGTTGGCCTGCTCTATAATCGACATTGTAGGCCGAGCAGCTATGTTTTCTGCATCCTTGTAAACGAGGGGTTTAAGAGCCGTATACCCCATCTTCAAGGCTCGGGGTTGCTCCAACAGCAATCCCCCACACCGGTCAATGTAACGGGTCATTGCAACCCCGTCCACCAACACCTTTTCAGGTTCCTCGGGAACCTCATCTTCACCGCCCCTCACAACACCCACGGCAGTCTCTTTGCCGGCTTCCATCTCCACTTCTTCCCTCACCTCCTTCTCTGAAGGACCAGTCTCAGGGGCCCTGTAATCGCTTACATCCTCAGTACGGATGGGCGAGGTAACAGGCAGAACCTTCGTGTCCTCGGCACGAACAGGCGTGATGACAGGTAGGGTCATCGTACCCACGCCCATATTCACCAAGAGGTTGATATGTCCGAATACGTTATCAATCGACCCCTGAAACACAATAATACCCATCGACCGGGCAAGAGCGAGGGTAACCAATGGAGAAGTCAGTAGCTGAAACAAGATAACTAATAAAGCAAAGATCTAGCGAACACAACGACAACAATCAAAAGACAAGAGAATCGATATACATATACACATACATCGCCAGGCATGGAGGCATCTTCGGTGGTATCCCCTTGGGAAGCAGCACCCACCTCGGTGACCGATGTATCGGTCCCCCTAGCCCTCTTCGTTGTTCTAACGACGGGGTCAGATCCACCACGCTCCGAACGAACGATCTTTTTCCCTACCCGAGCAGCACTCCGAGCTCGGACCACCTTTAAGAATTCCTCCTCGGGCTCTTTAGGGATCTCGGGCGCAGGATTCCCCTTTGTCACGGGCCCCGCAGGGTACCCGAGCAGCATGGGAGCAGTACGGCTCGCAGGATCCGGCGTCGGTCCAGGCCCTCACCATTTCCAAAGAGCTAACAGAGCCTCAACATTGGGAGCACCGAGGTCTGGCATAGTGGGAGCCTTGGTAGCCGGGCCAGGAATCCGGTATCCCGCACAACCCCATTCACCGGAAGCAATAACGATTCCAAGGTTGTGCTCTTTGTTGGTGTCCGGCAAACCAGTGACAAGCCAACAGAAGGCACGCATTGTCTTCAGATACGAGCTACGTCGCTCAAAACTCAAACTATAGATCCCGAACACATCCTTTAGTTCGATCGGTATTCCGGCCAACTCCGATAACCTTTGGATACCGTTCAGAGTACGGTAACCATTTAGGGCCAGTTGGGCCGGAGCAATCTGGACAGCCTCAAAGAACGAAGCCACCCAGTTTGTAAAAGGAAGTCGAAGACTCCCAGTAAAGAATGCCGAAGAATGTACAGCTACCTCGCCGGCAGGAACAAATCCCAGCACCTTCTCGTCAGAAATAGGAAGCCGAAGGTGTATGTCGGCGGGTATTCCGGCAAGCTCCTTAAAATCCTTTTCCACGAATGTGCCAACTTGGGCCAGACTTTGGGTCAGAATTTCCTATCCAAACATCATCAAAATTCCATCAATATACTAACCAAATACACCAACCAGAAACCCTACGTTTTACTAACCGTCCCAATCAACGTAAATCCAATACATAACTAAAAACCATCAGACATATATCGACAACCAAGACCATTTACCAACGCCACATCTATGACCACAACAACAAATCAAATACCAACACTAGATCAAAAAGAAAATAATAATAACAAAGCACTTACAGTTATCATCCTGAGCAAGCACGCGCGAAAAGCAGCAAATCTATCGACAATATAACGAAACCCTAGATCGAGAGGCAGAACGATTTTCCTTTTTGGCGGGAAAAATATACCTTAGAGAGAGACACAAATATTTTCTTCAGCAAATTATGTGATAAAAACAAAAGGGATTACTTGGCACAGTAAAAAGGAGTGGAGTCACAAAAAGAATAAAGTAATAACCACCTTTTCGTGTGACAGAGGTTCACCTTTTTTCCAACCATAGAAAAGTCAACAACCGCTGCTATTTGTACCTTATAAACGCTCCAGATTTTGCCATGTCAGCGTGTATCCCACTACCCAAGGCAATTCACATCATTACACCTAAATAAACGGCCAGTGGACCCTACCACGAAAAGCTTCCAGCATACGCTACCAATATTATCCCCGATTAAGATCCTCGACGCCCAACCATTCCTTACCGAAAGGACACACCGAACAAGGTGGACGGAGACCGTTTCTAGCTTGACGGCATTAAGCATCAAGTCTAACAACGCTCTCCGAGGGGATAACCGGGCACATTGCTCGATGTATACTGAAACATCGAATGGTATTGACATAAAAGAAAAAACAATATATATATCAAAGAAAATATAGAGGAAAAGCAGAAGTTTTATTCATCCACAAAGGGGGAAACACAAACAATACAACCGAAAAGAAAATTCGTACAAGAGAATACACCAATCCTACTTTTTCGAACTACCCCCCATATCGGCATCCTTCCTCGCCAAAAGCTCCTCTAGACGCTCTTTCTCCCTAATCAAACGAGCAATCGCCATCTCAGCCTGTTGCAAGGAATAAGACTGAGACTTGCATTTTTGCTCGGCTTTGAAATGAGCAATGCCCTCCGCATCCCAATATTGTTTAAACCTCCTCACTTCAGTCTGAGCGCACTTGAGATCATGTTCCAGCCATGACATCTCAATTTCATTTAGCTGAAGAGGAGTCAAATCCTCCTCCCCAAAACCAGGGGGACGGGGTAGCAAGAAGGCAGGCTCCTCTTCCAGAAGGACTTTCTTTTTGGAAGCAGATCTAGTAATGGGAGCCATCTCAAACAAAAGCAAGTTAGAGGAAACAAAAATTATCAACAAGAGAGAGAAAAGAAGATTGGATAATGAAGTACAAGCAATAGGGAGCATTTATAAAGAGTCAAAGGGCACAAAGCGCGAGGCGTCACAACGGTTCACAAGACAAAAGCACGAGATACGAAAAGATACATCTGATTCAAATACAAAAAAAAAAAAAAAAGATACAAGTTCCAAAACGGGAAATACATCAGAAAACCAGCCCAATCTAACTAAGGACCAATGGGTGGAAAAACCGAACTAACAGACCGAGAGAAAGCAAAACGAGCAGAGCAGTTCAACCGAGCTTGGTAGGAATCATTCATGGCAATCAAATTTTTGTTCTCCGCGGAGAGTTCGGATTTCTCCCTAGTGAGAACCATGACGCGCTCCTCCAGCCGAGCATTCCTAACCATCATGTTAGCTAGGCCTTGAGGGGAGTTATCGAACTCGTCTTGAGCATGAGCCAAAATATTGTCGATCAGAGTGTTGAACATAGAGTTCAATAATGATTTTGATTATTACTTTGATTATGCGTTTAATGATTTTACAATTTCGATGATATAATACTTGTCTTGTCCAAAAATAGAAAACGTATATTTCAGGTCTTTAAATGATAGAGCATTCGATAACGAAGCCATAGGTTCAAGCGGAACCAAAATCGGAGCTAAAACGAAGGAGTTATGAGCATTCGAAGATTTACGGGACCAGGATTACAGTCGACCGATCGACTGGACAAAAACGACCGATCGTTTTTGATCCAATTTCTTCCAGAGAGTCCAGTATAAAAACGACCGATCGTTTTCAGAAAACGACCGATCGTCTGTAGAAAACGACCGATCGTTTTCTGCAGTTTTTGAAAACAGCTTTTCAGCAATTTCTGGAAAATAGCTGTTAAAACCTTTCAACGGTCATAACCCAGAAAAACAGACTTTGCTGTTATTTAAAACCTCCTAAAATCTCTCTCAAAACTCACGAAGCTTAACCATCATCATCCTTAAAACCTCTCTCAATTAAAAACCCTAATATCACCATTTTGGTGTATATATATTCGAGAAAGAGGAAAATCAAATAGAAAGAGATTCAAGCGCGATCTTCATCAACAACTCACCAATTAGCTTTTTAAGAAGCAATTAGAATAGTGAGTGTAGTTACATTTTTGTAACAAAATTTGTATCGAGTGTTTTATAAACTCATTTTTGTGAGCGAGTGATCGGGTAGAGGCTTTGTAAGCGAGTTGCTTAAAAGCTCTAGGTCTTTTCATTTCGGGACACTCATAAAGTGAGGGGGAGCTTAATCGGTCGATTAGCTCGTTAGGATTGTAATATCCGGGAAAATTATTTATAGTGAAATACTCGGTAGTACCGAGGAGAGGACGTAGGCCGTTTGCCGAACCTCTATAAACTACGGTGTCATTTTCTTTCCCTTTACTTTTACTTTCCGCAACCTTTACAATTGCTTATTTTCTTGCTTGCGTTTATGAATTATAGCTTGTCATTAATATTATCAAACGCCTAAGCTTAGAATAGCTAAAAAGTTGGGTTGCTAGTTGCACTTAGTTTAATTAGGCGAAAAGCGCCAAAACCTTATTCACCCCCCCTCTAAGGTTAGCCGCACTCGGGCCAACAATTGGTATCAGAGCCGAGGCTCTTGATTATAGAAATCTAACGATTTAAGAGTTAAGATCCCGATGGCTAATATACTTAATTTCGCATCCGGCATGGCTTCATCACCCAATACACCTCCATATTTTGATGGAATAAATTTTTCATATTGGAAGGATAGGATGAGCATGTTTTTACAAAGCTATAACGTTAGACTTTGGATGACCATAAAAGTAGGATATTCCGCACCTACATCCGAGAATAGCGAGAACCAAATCCCCGTAGAGGACCTAGATAATGCTCAACTAGAAGCCTACTCTACCAACGCCAAAGCGATGTACGCTATTGTTTGTGCCGTTTCTCCTAACGAGTACAACAAAATTTCCGCTTGTAAAACCGCTAAGGCTATGTGGGATAAGTTAGTAGTTATGCACGAGGGAACTAACCAAGTTAAGGATTGCAAACTCCAACTTTTAGTTCATGACTACGAACTTTTTAAAATGAGCGAGGGTGAAACTATTTCCGACATGCTTGCTAGATTTACTACTATTACTAATGGATTAACATCTCTTGGTAAGTCTTTGTCTTGTAAGGAAATGGTTTCGAAGGTGATTCGGAGCTTGCCGAAGGAATGGGAACCAAAGGTCACCGCAATTCAAGAGGCGCACGACATGAACACATACTCTCTTGATGCATTGACGGGTTCGCTCATTACACACGAGATCACCCTCAATAGTCACAAGCCAATCTCGAAAAAGAGGGAGATAGCTTTCAAAGGAACAACTTGTGACGAAAGCGATGAGCTATCCAATGACGACGAAAATTCAAGGCAAATCATTCGAATCGTCAAGGAAATCCTAAAGCTAAAGGACCAACGCAAACATAAAGGTAAATCGTCAAATAATTCAATTTATTCTAACGATTTTGTTTGCTATACATGTGGCAAGGAAGGACACATGGCGAGAGATTGCGTCATGAATCGCAAGAGCAAAAGCAAGAAGAAGATATCTGCTTCAAGCTCTAGCGATAGCTCCGACCAAGATGAAGTCGCTCACCTTGGGTGCTATATGGCCATGGAAGAAAGCCATGAACAAAACCTCTCTTCTTCAAGCGAAAGTGAAAGCGAAGCCGATGAGGTAAATGATCTTTCTTATGATGAATTACTTCATATGTGCGATGTTTATTCTAAAAAATTTCCTAAGCTTGTCGAAAAGGTCGACTCTCTTAAAAGGATAAATTCTTCTCTCAATGAAGAAATAAGATCCTTAAAAAGAGATAAAATTGAAAATGAGTCTATTCCGACATCGTCATTTTCTCTTCATGATATAGATGACGAAAAGGAGGACTTAAAAGATAAAAACGAGTTTTTAAAAACCGAGAATGACTCTTTGAAAAAGAAAAACGATGAGCTTGTCATTACGGTCGAAAAACTCGAGTTAACAATCTCAAGGTTTTCCAAAGGGAAAACCGTGTTGGACGAAATTTTGAGTTGTCAAAAAGATGTCAATGACAAAAGCGGTTTGGGTTTCGTTTCCAACTCTATTGGATCAAGCACAACCCGCTATGTCAAATCTTCTAGCGTGTCTACAACTCCTATTCCGCCTATACAAAAGGTTGTTTTTAAACAAGGGAGCACTTCAAGAGTTTTGCCGAACTCTTGTAATAATAGAAGAGGTTTAGGTTTTCAAACCAAAACCGCTCATCATACTTCTAAAACTTCCTACAAAAAGTCGCATAGTTCTCGTTATTCGAAAAAATCTATGCATTGCATTTATTGTAGTAGAAGTGAGCATAATTCTTCTAAATGCCCAAATCGCTTTCATGTTAGTAGAAGCGATTTGAAATGGGTAGTAAAGACCCGAGCCACTAACAATGTCGGACCCAAAAGAAATTGGGTACCAAAGGACAAAATTTGTGTTGTAGGTATCTCCATCCAAAAGGAGAAAATCCACAAATGGTTGGCAACGCCGACAAAAGCCGTGGAAGTCAAGAAGATCGACTCCACCATCAAGGATGAAGTGCCGTTAATCAACAAAGGTGGAAGGCATACCAACAAGTGGTACCACCTATTAGGAATCGGCAACGCTCAATGCAAATGCCATTAGCGAGCGGACTCGACTCCACATCACATATTCGGTATACTCTAATCTATAATATCTACATATATGTGATTAGTTGGGTCGGGTATAAGCATCATAATTACATTTTTCATGTTTGGTTTTTCTTTAAAAACCCTTCACATAACCCCATCTTTTATTTTTTGATTGCATTTTGATAATGCCAAAGGGGGAGAAAAATGATATATTTTGGTGTAAATGCGTTTTGTTAAAATGGAGGAGATATTTTTCTTGTATCTTGTAAAATCATCATTAGTTTGTCATAATCAAAATGGGGGAGATTGTTGAACATAGAGTTCAATAATGATTTTGATTATTACTTTGATTATGCGTTTAATGATTTTACAATTTCGATGATATAATACTTGTCTTGTACAAAAATAGAAAACGTATATTTCAGGTCTTTAAATGATAGAGCATTCGATAACGAAGCCATAGGTTCAAGCGGAACCAAAATCGGAGCTAAAACGAAGGAGTTATGAGCATTCGAAGATTTACGGGACCAGGATTACAGTCGACCGATCGACTGGACAAAAACGACCGATCGTTTTTGATCCAATTTCTTCCAGAGAGTCCAGTATAAAAACGACCGATCGTTTTCAGAAAACGACCGATCGTCTGTCTGAAAACGACCGATCGTCTGTAGAAAACGACCGATCGTTTTCTGCAGTTTTCGAAAACAGCTTTTCAGCAATTTCTGGAAAATAGCTGTTAAAACCTTTCAACGGTCATAACCCAGAAAAACAGACTTTGCTGTTATTTAAAACCTCCTAAAATCTCTCTCAAAACTCACGAAGCTTAACCATCATCATCCTTAAAACCTCTCTCAATTAAAAACCCTAATATCACCATTTTGGTGTATATATATTCGAGAAAGAGGAAAATCAAATAGAAAGAGATTCAAGCGCGATCTTCATCAACAACTCACCAATTAGCTTTTTAAGAAGCAATTAGAATAGTGAGTGTAGTTACATTTTTGTAACAAAATTTGTATCGAGTGTTTTATAAACTCATTTTTGTGAGCGAGTGATCGGGTAGAGGCTTTGTAAGCGAGTTGCTTAAAAGCTCTAGGTCTTTTCATTTCGGGACACTCATAAAGTGAGGGGGAGCTTAATCGGTCGATTAGCTCGTTAGGATTGTAATATCCGGGAAAATTATTTATAGTGAAATACTCGGTAGTACCGAGGAGAGGACGTAGGCCGTTTGCCGAACCTCTATAAACTACGGTGTCATTTTCTTTCCCTTTACTTTTACTTTCCGCAACCTTTACAATTGCTTATTTTCTTGCTTGCGTTTATGAATTATAGCTTGTCATTAATATTATCAAACGCCTAAGCTTAGAATAGCTAAAAAGTTGGGTTGCTAGTTGCACTTAGTTTAATTAGGCGAAAAGCGCCAAAACCTTATTCACCCCCCCTCTAAGGTTAGCCGCACTCGGGCCAACACAGAGATTTCTGATATTCACTCTCCATGGCCTCCAAGCGCTCGTCCATCTCATCAGCTCGGCGAGCCTCCATGGTTAAAAAGGCAACCCTCCTTTCGAGGATACGAGCCTTCCTAACCTCCTCCTCGAGATGAGCAACGTATTCATGAAGGTTGTCACCACTATCTTCACGAGGAGAAGCCATTTGTACGATAATAAAGAATGAGTTGCACCAAGAATACAGGGACAGTTCCCTTTTATAGAAAGAAACAAGGGGTAGATCAAAGGTCATCTCGAAGAAAGACAACCTCTTGAACTTCCCAAGAGCATTTATGGCTAACTACAGCAGTTCAAAGCCGATTAAGTCATCCAATAGGGTATCGAGGGAATAAACAGACAAGAATGGAAATGAAATATGTTTTATTAATATTTTTCCATAATTCGATTACAACTTGGTGAGGACACCCGATACAAAGAAATCACAAAAGACTAATTAATCCGAGGAAGAGACATCTTCATCATCATCCGAACTCGGTTTAGACCGAGCATGCAACTCTTTGAAGGCAAGCTTATAGGCCCTTTTTGCTGCCTTTTGCTTAGCCAAAGAAGCCTCGAGCCTCTTTATACGCTCGAAGGCCCAATCCCTATCAGCCATGGTCATGTGGTGCGCCGCATCCATGTCTGACAACCTTTTGGTCACGTCTGCCAATTTCTTTTTTAGGACGCGAACCTTCTTGACCTCATTCTCCAAGTAAGCAACGTAATCTGAAGAGTTGTCTCATGTAGAACCATTGGGAGAAGCCATCGTGTCACAGTCGAAGTAATAATAAATGGGATAATGGGGGATGGGGCACCTTTATAGTAGATAAATGTGGGAAAGATCAAGGGTTTTTTCTCGAAAAAGGGTACCAAGATTGGACCTCTTAATGACCTCAAATGGACCCCAGGGAACGGTCGTGAATCTATCGTATTTCTCGATGTAACCTTGGGAACAGCAAAACCGAAGTAATATCCTCGACAGACCGATCATGACTCCCTCGACATGGAGACCACGCCGAGGAAGTCAGGGAGCACTTGATAGAACATAAAAATTAAACCCGAATAGTCTATTCGGGTAGTAATCGACCCACACTTCATAAATGGGTATCGAATGCTTGATGGGTCATCACATGCCTTTCCTAGAAAATATAGGTAGATACTAATAAAAGCCCAAGCCCATTTAGCTAGGGACCCATATCAAAAAGACCCCCTAAGATGGAGACACTTGTCAACATCCAAACAGGCGTAGTTGCCTATAAATAGCCAACTACCCTTCCTAGAAAAGGACCGGAAAATCTATTCAAAAATTATAGAGAGAAGTTGAGAAAAGAGAGAAACTAGTCAAAGCTTATCCAATTAAGAAACAAACCGAACAGAGAAAGAGCCGAGTATCGAAGAAGAAGGAGAACGACCAAGATAAGAGATTAAATAGTCAAATCGAGCACAATTGTAATAAATAAGTAATAATCCGAGCAAGTGTAATAATCCGAGCAATAATAAAGACCAAGAAGTGTTCATTATTTACATTTAATTTACCATTATATTATTGTTGAAAAGCCTAACGCGACCGACCAAAGTTATGGCTTTATCAGTTATTTTCTTCGAAGCACAAATAATTAGAGGCTCTAATATTGATGTAGTTTACAATTGTGAACTAAGCTTTGGTAACTTCCGGAGATCCCCGATCGGGGCCATGCTAACCATAATAGAATTATCCACAACATGAAATAGGTATAAAGCAAGAATAATCTCATCGCAATGATTTCGAAGCAAACAGAAACAACTACGACTTCGGCTATACTAAATGAATTTAGTAAATGACCAAATAACATGGAGTAAAAACGAATACGTGGTAAAAAAAACACAATGCTACTACATAATCATGATAATGACGATGATCTTGAAGCAATAAACTAAAGCTCCATTCCAATTGTTTAACAATACATATTTATTCCCGATTAGTTGCTTTGCGGGATTCACTTAGATGATGTTTATATTGCAACAATACAATTGTCGTATCCTTAGTGTAGAAAAACTTACCATTTCGCTGTTTGTTCCGTTTCGTATCGGACACACACATCCGTTTCGCTGTGTTTGTTAGGTTTCGTATGGGACACAACTCATATGGAAATACATGTTAATTCGAAACATATCACGTCTCTCCAAACATTGAAAGACCCTGAGGAGAAGAAACGCGTTCAGAAACTGACATGAATGGTCATCGCTCTAAATCTATATTTTTTAAATTGTTACTCAACATTAATGTTTTATCTTCAATTAAGTCACGTTTAGTTGCTGCTGCTCAATTTTCTAATTGAAAAAAATACAGTTTAATATCTTATACTATTACATTTTACTAATTTGGTACCCAAATTATAGTACAAGTGATCAAACTCATACGGAGACTTAACAACTTTTACCAAATTGTTATTAATTTATATGCTTAATTGGACATGAATGCCTTTATTAGGCGTTAAGTTATCAATTTAGAAAATTAGTTAGTTTTGCTAAAATACAATAATTTGGGAATAGATTTAGAATTTTTCCGGAAATTATAAAACCTATAATAACAAATGGGGAAAATGCATGAATTTACATTTTTTTTTTCATAGAATAAAATGACTTGATGTGTTAAAATAAAAACCTAAAAATAAACCCAGACTCATAGGAGGGGTTTAGAACATGTTTAACGCATGTAGGTTGCGGTTCGTAGATATGCAGATTTGGTGACAGCGAACTTTAGCACACTGTGGTTTTTTTTGTAAAATCGAATTTAAATAAAATGGGAAACGGGTTAAAAACCTTTAATTAAATTCGATTTTTTTTGTAAATTGATACTTAAATAGTTTTTTTCATTTATAAACCACTTTTAGTTTTTTTAAAGAAAATTATTAGCTGTTTATTAGACATAGTTTTATATAAAAAAAAATAAACACAATTTTTTTACATAGTTTTGTATCTTTATATTTTATTATTTTATATTAATCAAACCTCATAAACCGATAACCATAACCAAGTAAACCTGACCTGTCGCTCCACTTAGGGCCGGGCGAAAAATCGAAAAAACCGAACCGATAAAATCCGAAAAACCGAAAATTTTTCGGGTCGGTTTCGGTTTTCAATAAAACCGAAACCGAGATTTTCAATAAAACCGAAACCGAAAAAGTCCGAAAAAAACTGGAAAAAGTCCGAAAAAAACTGGAAAAAACCGAAAAAACCGGTCCGGTTCGATCCAAAAAATAAAAAGACCGAAACTAAAAGATATGCTCGTTTTCGATTTCGATTTTGCCAAAAACCGAACCGGACCGGACCCAGCCCCAACTCCCCTAACAAAAAAAAATAATACTAAATTTAAGGTAAAGCAACGACTTAAACCAGCACCGTTAAACATGCTATTAAGGTTTTACTAAACTATTTTAACAAATAACAACAAAAAAATGATGAAGAGAGTAATGAATCGATCGATGATCGGAACCCTAACCCACTCCGCCACCACCGTCGAACCTTCTCTCTCCTCGCCGTTCTCCGCCGCTGCCTTCCCCAACAAAAACCTAGAACCCCCGAAAAAACCCAAAACGGTACAGTGGGGCTCTGATATTTCCAACTACGCGAGCTTTATCGGTACCGTTACAAAACCGGTACAGAGATTCGACACGTCTAATGGTTACGGTGCGACTACCACCCTATTTGTTGACGTTCCCAATCATCCGGACCGCTCTTTCAAGTACCCTTTTTTTACTTACTTTTTCACATTTTTCAAAAAACAAAATTATTTGAGTTAGTAACTGTTTTTTGTTTGTTACATTAGAGCAATGTATATCGGTGCGGGTTTAAGGTTTTGGTTTAAATAAGGGAAGCGACGTGCTACTTCATTTTTTATGTAAATACTTGAAAAATAATATAAAAACAAAAACACAAATAGTTTTAATACATTTATGTATCTAATATACGTTTGTGTATCTCTTTGTAAAATAAAAACAATATCCACATTTTTTTGTATTTAAGAAACTGATAAAAGGACTGGATTGCAAGTTTATTGAAATTACAAGGACTAGATTTAAAATTACACTTCTAACCTCACATTTTAAGTAATAACTACTCCCTCCGTTTCCAATTAACCGTCCAATACGAAACTACGTGCAATTTTGACCGGCCAATAACTTGTATAAAAAGTATCGGAATGAAAATTTTCAAAAGTTAATTATATAGTTCAAACATTAAATTATATGATTTAGTTTTGTAACTTTTCATTTCCACAGTTTTGATGCATGTTATAAGCCGATCAAAATTGCATGTAATTTCGTAAAAGGACAATTAATTTGGAACGGAGGGAGTATTAACTAGTTTTTGTTTGTAAATTTTTTATGTATTAATGTGTTGCTCTGTGTTCCCGTTTTGTTTGCTTATCTACTACGTTATAGAGAGAAATAATTAATAGGAAGAAAATTTAGCAAGTGTAGACATAAAATGTACCCTAATTCTCTTTTTCAGATACATTTAAATTATAGGGTCAAATTGCTATTTTTATGTATTAATGTTTTGTTCCTGTATTTTGCATGCCAAAGTAAGAAATTACAAACTTTATGTTTCCCTCTGATTACGTAAACTTAGGGAAATGAAATTATAGGAAGATATAATTGGTTGGGTTATTGGGTATTAGTATTACGAAGACCAACTTTTATTTTACTCTTGACTAGGAGCAAGTACAGATTAACATTTATATTTCAATATAGCAAAAAAAAAAATGTTGCCTATTTGATACGTATTTTCGGAGAATTGCTAGACGTATAAATTGTAGGGTCAATTACATTTTTATATACCAATTTTGTATATGTTCTGTTTTGGTTTTGTATACTAACCTTTAGAAATAAGCCATTACTAAATTTATGTTTTTTTTAGTGATGAAATGGGCTTAGTGTTTTAGGGGGAAAAGGTGGGTATTAGGAAAGACAGATTTTTTGTTGTTGTAGAAGTCGTCTTTCTATTAAATTGTATTTTTTTTTTGAGTTAGATAATATACTTATATTAGGACCAAAGTGAAAATAACTGGCACTTGCCATGTACATGCACTAACTGTCTTACCCACAACCGCCGCCTCAGTCGACCCGCAATTAATATACTAACTTTTCATTTTCAGGTGAAATCATAACATTGAGAGACATAGAGTTCGAAATTTGTATGTATTGTATTAATCTTCCTTTTTGGCTAACGTTACCTTGTGTGTTTATTTAGAACCGAGTAATTGATTATCAACTATAAAAATATGTATGTAACGAATTTATCTTACTTTTTGTCAACACATAGTAGATATTGATAAAATTAGGGGATGTGTATTATCCATTAAATGTCAGATGGAAGAAATTTGTCTCCAAAGTTACTAGACAAATTGGAACCGCTGGACAATTGGGAACCGGTGATAATATGAAGTATTGAACCAGTGACATGTTTTCCTACATAAAAAATAGTAAGTCGTGGGGAGGATACAAGTAGTTACATCTTTACAATGATGGTTTAATATTTCGGAACAAAACAAGTTTTATAACGTTAACAGTAGCATACAGCTTTTGGCAATGATTGAATAAATATGTTCGAAGTTATTAATTTTCCGAGTTAACCATAGTAAGCAAATGTCTCCGAGGGTTCGAGTTGTTTCCTGAAGTTATTAATTTTCTGCAAGAGGCTGTTTCCTGAAATTGTTAGACGCAATGAGTTTCAGTAAGTTTTCTAGGGAAATAAATTCTTAGGTCTGAAGGGGTTTCGGATATTTAGCATCTGTAGTGTTGTACATTTGGCTACGCTCCCCTCTACTGTGTTACCCATTTTTCCCGTGTATACAGGTGGTTAATTCTTATATGTGTATTAGCTTTGTACTACTGTTTTTCTTTTACATCATAGATACGGTACGGCTGACTATCTTACAGCTGTGGTTTTCGGCACGCTCTTATAGATGCAATTCAAATGTTCCAATGGATTATTGGTATTTAAATTAGAATTCACTCGTGGCCTGTGGATCATATTGTCGAAATATATAGTTACTTCACTGATTTCAAATCACCAAGCCAACATCAGATTTTTTTGTTCATCTGCACATTGCTACTCATGAACATGAGCAGGACGATAATTTTTATTTTTTTTTGTTATTGAGCAACAGAGAACATTGTCTTGGTAGTTTATATAAAGTAGCCTTGGCGCAACAGTGAAGTTGCTGTCATGTGACCTGGAGGTTGCTGGGTTCGAGTTGTGGAAGCAGCCTCTTGCAGAAATGCAAGGGAAGGCTGTCTACATTAGGCCCAAAGTGGCCCGACCCCTCCCCTCACCCCCCGCATAGCAGGAACTTTAGCACCCGGTTAGTTAGTCTATTTGTCTTGTGTTAAGGTATAAGCTGAATGGCTCTTTTGATTTTGCCGGGCCTTGTCTAGAACGAACTCGTATCCTTTTCACTGAATGGTTTGGTCCATTTGGATGTTTAAGTAGAAAAGAGTTGGTTATATAAAAACAATACTTATTAGTTGATTTATAGTCCTTTAAAGAAAACCACAGCCTAGTTTTCATTGCATGGTATAATCCATTTGGATGTTTAAGTAGAAGACTTGGTTTATAAAAACGATTCTTTGTAGTCCTTTAAAGAAAATCACAGGCCAGTCATCTATTTAGTATTCTTATTGTTAGTCCTCGTAGTAAATCTCTTATTTTTTTGGTTCAGTTTTTGTTGTTGTTTTCTCTCTTGTATATTTGTATCATTTCCATTTTTAATGTCAAAATTGCGATCTTTTAAAGTTCACGTTCATTAACATTATAACTTGGGAGCTTATCTTCAGATACTTTTTCTCAACAGGATTTATCTGAAGATGTGGAATGATATGGCAGATATCTCTCTTGAACATATCAAACAAAAGGACTTTCTTCATGTTACCGGTCGTGTACAATCATATTCAAAAACTGATGAGAATAACGTAGCGCAAACCTTTTTCCAGGTTTGAATTCCCTTTTATTTTTTGTTGGTGTTAATTTTCATCCTCTTCAGTTTTGTATCTCCCTTCTTCTATTATTTCCTTGTTTATTATGAGTGTTTACTCTCTGCAGGTAAATGTGAAAGAAATCAATTATGTTGCAAAATGTGAACATAGTCCCACCGGTGAGAAGACTAAACAACTGGGCTTGGGAGGTAATTTGCATTCTCTAGTTGATGAACTGCAATGTTTTGCCCTTCACAACTTTATAATCTAACAAAGCTTTGTCATTGTTTTTTAACTTCAAACATTTCAATGAGAAAGATATTATTTTAATTTAGGCCCATCAAAGTTGCTTGTTTTTTTCTGGCCAAAAAAAACTGCTTTCTTAGAAATGTAAGGATGTCCTTGAGTCGATACAGCATCTACTGCTTAATATGTGTTTTGAGAACTCAATTTTTAGCTATAGTTTTCATCTTCACACGAGTGATTTTGGTAACAGCTGAAAAAACTTCCAATAGGGTCATGATATATTATACTGTTTCCAAATCGATGCAAATGCTTTTTGAGACGTTCTAAAAACTAAAAGCAGTTATTTGAACGAAACTTTGATCAACCAGTTAGGAACTACAATTTTGGGGTACTATTCTCTACTTTATAATCAGACAAGTAGAACTGGCTGTAGAAATCTGGAACAGTAAACTGAAAGTTGTAACCGTTTCTAACCAAGACACTAAATGAAATAACAAGAAACAAGAGGGGTAAACTTCTCCTAAGATGAAGTTTCCGGAAAATGCAAAATGGACCCCAAAGTTCGACAATTTAAAGTAAGGTTTCAGAGCTTCAATTGCTTACATCTTGTGTTTTTCTCTTTCTGTATGTGAACCTAATGGGTTCGTTATAGAAACCACATTACCAGTCCTAACTTTTCATTCTGATTAGAGTTTAGGCCCCATTTGGTGCAAGGATTTCCAATGGGTAAATGTAAGGAGTAGAAAATATTCAGAAGAAAAAAAAAACATAAATCCGAGAAAATACCTCATTTCCCACGTGAAATCTTCACACCAAAAGAAGCCTTATTGTTCATGATTTAATATAATGTTTCTTTCTCCAACCTTTTTGACATTCAGGTGAATCTGCATTCGAAAGAAGCGGGGATCGTTTACGGTTATGGCAATTGTTATTTGCCAATCCATCCGAGTGGCTTGATTTGAGAACAAAAAAGGTGAATCCAAAACAGCCTGATTTTAAGCACAAAGATACTGGCGAAGCATTGTGGATCTACTATCGCGATCCTCCATGGGTTAAAACGCAACTTCAACTGCTTGATTCGAAATCTAAAAAACAAGACAACATAGAAAATTCTACTTACAGTTTTTCGTCTTTTATTTAAGACTTGGTGGCTGCATGGATTTGAAGTTGTTACTTACAGGAAAGTTTTATTAGATTCTGCAAGCGTACTGCAAAAATCAAGACTAGAAAACTCTGAAATGCTCAGTTATTTCGGAACACAAATATTTTGGCTCCTGAAAGAATTTGTCACCTGAGTTTAAAATATTTTGGTTCTTGAAAACATTTGTCACATGAATCTTGATCAAGTGAAAAGCTAAAAGTACTTTATTACTGTCTATATATACTTGATGTGTAGATGGCAGTTCTGAACTAGTAGTAAACTAGTGTTCACTTAACTGAACATTATAATTCATCTCTGGGTCTTATTCGTACAGTCAGGGGTATCAGTAGGTCTTCACACATTGTTGAGGGGAATATCTTCGAAATATCCCAATTATTTGGCCCTTTTTTCCTTTTTAAAGAGTTGGTTAAAGTATTAAAGGTCTCTGATAGGTGCGATTATTTAAGAATTAGAGATCTCTCCGCCACTTTAATACCCCACTCCTATCGTAATCTAGCCCGGCCTCTTTATTCAATGAAGTTGGCACTTTGATGATCTGTGGCTTTAAAAATACCCTGGGAAATTATTACACAGTTTCACATAATATGCCAGTATGCCACTATACACCCTTCGACACAAGTTTTGAAAATACAGAGATTATTTGTGTTTTGCAGTGCTTTTTCTTTAGCAGTGTAAAACTGTCTAAAAACTTCGACGGCATAGAACTTGATGAATCTTATTCTTTTGTATTGGCAACATGCAAGAAGAGACTATATAAATGCTTTCTCCCCAAAACTTGCAAAGTGGCAAAATTGTATTGACATTGTCATACATTTGAATATCTGATACAGGAATCAACTCAAAACTTGTGCACCAATAACCATGGCCAATTTAACGAAAGTTAAAATTGATTTTTCTCAAGCTTCCTCAACCAAAGTGAACTTTACTAACTTGCATACCATCAAAACAATTTCTATAATCTACAACACCAAGTCCACATAACTACCAGAACATGAAATTTATACATGACTAATTTACAGGCATGCATTGCTTACTTATTGAAACCTAGATGGGATTAACTCATTTATTCTAAGAGGGTAACTATAGAACTCTTCGTTTCTGCTATCGCCCTTTCTGTGTTGGAACGGGACCCACCATGGGAGCCCTCTCTCATCCCTCTTCTTGGCCTCTAGTGTGTTATCAAGCACTGTTCCAACGATCATCGCCACCACAGGTGCAGAGGAAAATATCGTATTTAATATGTCGTTGAACTACAGAAAGAGAAAATAAGAAGTCATTAGCAAATAAAATAAGAAAACACGGCCAGGGTATAACTTGATTACTATAAAATGATGAAAGAAAAGGTTACCCATCCGGCATTCGTTCTAACAGGTCCACGACCTATTCCGTCGGTATGCATCGCGAAATATTGCGGTATTGAAATTCCGAGAAATAGAGAAATACCGAATACGTATATATTTCTAAGGGAATTGGTGTTTGCGAATTGAATGAACGAAATTCCCGTTGCAGCTGCCAAAAGTAAATGTAACCTCGTATCAGCACACTTTTGACTAAAAAAGATGTCAACCACGTATCAGCTCTTAAAATACTAGTACTAGTATACAACAAAATATGCTGTAAAAACTCACCAACAATGCCATACAAGACACAATACACGGCAGCAAATATTGGTAAAGGTATGGATGCGAAGAAGGCACCAAACTTACCTGTAATATAGGACAAGTACAACATTAGTTTCAAGATCAAATAGTGACTTTTTTTAGACAAAAGATGGTAACTAACCGAATATCGAGAAGAAAAGCATGAAAGCCGTTGATACTTGCACCACTCTTCTACTCCCTACATGTGTTAGCCCAAGGAGCCCAACATTTTCACTGCAATATTAAATCAGATATGTTAGGTAAAATAAACGTTTCTTGCCATTTCTACCCTACTTTAATAGTGAAGCAAATTTTACTTCTAATTTTAATAGCTATGTAGATATCATAATTATCTGTAGGCAAACCTTCATATGTACTATAAAATTACACGTACTACCTTTAGTACCAGATATTTTGTTCATGCACCTGATTAAGATATGTGAGTGCCAATTACACATCCATTATGGTCCGAAAAATATCTTATGCAGTATTGTTGAACCAAATGCCCAAGTATAATCATACTAATTGATACTTCTTTATGATAATTAAAGAAAACATTTTTTGGCAGGATTGTGCACTCATAAAAAGGTCACTAAAAGTCTAAAACAAGCTTCAATTACTTACACAGAAGCAGTGGTACCAACAGCAGATCCAAAAATCCCGTCAAGCAATTGTCCAATTCCCTAATTTCCAAACCACATAAATAATACTTTCATCATACGAGGAATGGTGAATCATACGGAAGAAATGGTTCAAATGAGAAATATTGCTGGGATAGCAAATTAAGAAGACTAGTTGGAACTGGAACATATATATATATATACCCTTTACCTGTAGACCAATGCTTCTGGAGATCACGTGTGATGGCGGTGCCGTAGCTCCCGATAGCCGCGATGCAGCGTAGAATGTTCCAGTGGACTACAATGCAAATATACAAATAATTAAAACCATAAAAAAATCACTACGCCGATTTGTGTCACTCATGCTAAAATAAATTGAGAGGTCTTTTCAAGGCAAAATATTTCAATGATCAATAGTTGGACAAAGGACCTAATGCTGGTAATATTAAGACATCGGAAATGGAGGGGTTTATTAACAGTCTTGATCAGGAACGGAAAAAGTAGTTACATGTATACGAAAAACAAACCTCAGCAGCTGAAACAAGTGCGGCTCCCATCATACCAAAGACATGGCTTGCTCTGAATATTGGTGTCCCCCACTGAAATGGGTATGGAACTCTGATCCTAAATCCGAGAGAGAGAAAAAACTTGTTATATTAAGACATCCAGTTACGAAAATCATCTCATTGCTAGAGTAGTTGACGCCAGATTTGTTTGGTTGAAAAAACAGCAATTCTCTAAATTTATTGATCATACCATGGAGCAGATGACAAGAGGTGAGACCCATCTGTTCGACAACTCTGTTTAGTTGCCTCTTTAACATGGTTGTAAGCACCAGCTACTGTAAGAATAGCAGCAAAAGCCCAAACAATCCCCACACAAATAAGCAGTGCAAATCTTTCGAGTATGTTTCGGGTTATTGGGTGGATGGGTTTTAAATACTGTAAACAAAAAGTTAAAATAGTCATTTATTTGGATTTTCCTATACAGATGAAAATGTATGTTTTAATTCTAACAATAGCATCGTCTTATATAGTGTTCTTATGCAAAAAAAACAATTGTTTCCAGCGAGGCTACATTACCTGGCAAACAACTAGTAGTATCAGTGTGGGTAGGCCAATTTCCACACAGTTTCCAAGCTGTAAAAGAACATATATATGTCTATCAGATGCGATTTTTTTAGAAGAAAAAAAACTTAATGCCAGAAATTGAACAATTTTAACAAAAAGTAATTGTACCATCGGGAACCCCTTTCCAAATAGACCAAGACCCACCAGAGAGACAAATGGCACGATAACAATCGGACTGAAAAACCTGAAGAAAATTGAAACCCAAAATTCTGACTATGAAAAAAATATAATATGCATATGTTCAATGTAGCAAGTCATAATCTTAACAACTGCATAATGCTAGACTGATATGGCAAGCTAAAATGTATTCAATATTGATGCTAAATATCAAGTCATATCACCTGGTAAGATGCCCCCATATCCTACTATATCCGAGCACAATATTGATAAATGATGAAATTATTAAAGCTCCTTGAATAGCTCTCATAGTGTGAAGGAACTTCTGCAACCATCATATTAATAAAGGTCACAAGTTATGCATCCAAGCATATATATTACTCAGATAGCAACCACAATTTTTTTTAGAATGCTCATCATTTGCAAAGGAAAAAACCAAAAAGGTATAATTTAAGGACATTGATGTACTAGAAATTTTGAGATTTACAATATAGGGATTGATTTTAGGGCTCTTAGTAAGCTACCAAAGCCTTGGTTTGCTTCGCCGAAGCTATTTTCGAGGCCTACTTATACCATCGGTAGACAAGAATATTAAAGTCCTTTTACATTTAATGAAGAGAATAAAGGTAGATAAAACTGCAGGAGATTGAACCTGGTGCTCCGATGTGAAACCACTATCTTGAAAATCCCTAACGATTGATGATACAGATATCACATACACAAGCGAAGGACCCATAACTGTTGGAAGTCTAGTCCCTATCCAGGTCTGGAGGAGCGTGTTCAAACCCGACATGAAGAGAATTGATTGGATCACTCGTGCTTTATCACCCTATCCATGTCATTACGTTTTCAATTATGATGAAATAATTTAGATTATTGCATCTTGAAGTAAGACTTTAACAAAAAAATTAGATGGAGAAGAAGGCTCACATTAGACCCACCCATTCGAGGCACAAGAATAGAAGCAACTAGAATCGTACTTCCGAGCATCACAATATAGTGCTGAAAACCCAATAAAACCGTTTGTGCTGTACAAAATTGTGACCATTTAAATTAGAAAAGGTAAAAATAAATAAATAAAACGAAGTATACTAAAATAGCATTGAACATTAAAGTCAACTTTTCAGTAGCATGAATGGACATTGCAACTACATTACAATTCAACTGACGAAAAACACAATGAAGTTCATACTATGCATTAATACATGAATGATCGGATATAATAAAGTTTGTGATTTCCTAGCAATGCTGAAACACACCCCATTCATATACTAAAGTAGTTTTAGCCACTAATGGTGTTCAACTATATTAATATTATAATAGTATAAATATTTGGCCATCCAGACATACGTAAATACACATGAAAATTAAGTAGTGAATTTGTATAGACTGATTTTTTGTGGCATATATTAGATGGATACTGCAATTACATCATATTTCAATTGGCCAAAATACTTAAACTATACAATGAGGTTCATACTGCATTAAATTATGAATAACTAGATATATGTAAGTGTTGCTTGTTCCTACTTTAAAGCAATGCCACATCATACCTTGTCCAACCTTCCATGGTATTTTAATTATACCATTCAAAATATATGATCGTGAAGGTAAGAGGTGGCGTCTAATATGATGAGATTTAAAATCGTAAATTATAGGTGTAAAATAAAAAATATATATGGTTGGTTTTAGCTCATTCCACTTCACCGCTGCCTGAACCCTTGTGTTATCTGGAATATCCATAGAGAGAGGAAAAAGAGCAATTTTTTTGTAATAAAATTATTTGCCATATATAAGCAAGGAAAACCTAGAAGCAGCCATATCTTCTACTAACAGTCAAGCATAGCAAATTTCCTCAAATGTTCTGAAAAATATAATGTTATATATATAACTGTCTTTTATGCATGTATGGGTACATAGTGAAGTGGGGCGAATATTTCCCTTGATTCTACAACTTTTGAACTTTTAAGTGAAAAGAGAGGAGAATCTGAGCAAAGGCTTCAACTTAGTTTTTATCCTCAGCTAAACTAAAGTAAAGAATATCCCATGAAAAGGTACTTTATAGCTCATAATCAAGACATCAAAAAAGTCTTTTACTTGTATCAAAAACATGCAGACAGGTACTGCATAATCTACACATCCTTGGATAAACAAACCTTCTAAATAATGTTTGGTTGCATCATTTAAGCAAATAACAGCTTATTTGAGGGTAACAAAAGCATCTTGGTTCTTACAGCTTATAAAAACTTGAAGTTTTTTAAGGCCAAATGCATCTTATAAGCAAAAAACTAACAACTTGAGCTTAAAAGCTGCAATGCCAGAAGGTTAAATTTAATCGCTTGTTCCACTGCAGCTTTTAAGCAAAAAAGTTGCCATTTCTGCCAGCTTAGACTTTCCAGCTTATTTAGAAAAGAACAAAAAAAAAATCTGCTTAAAAGACGCCAATCAAATAAAGAAAGTGAAAAGGCAAAAAGGGATTAGCTTAAAAACAGAAGGAAGCAAACAAAATAACCCGCAAAGTACTTCTTTTCTTCTTTATTATTATCAATTATTTTTATTATTTACATATGAAACAAAAGTACAAATCTTACGAAAACTCCACTTATCTAATTTATAGTAGAACCTTATCACTTATCGGTTATTGTTCGAAAGCCCAGAATTTTTAATCAACTCTTGGAAATTAACATAATCAGTAATTAATAGATTCACTGAAAAGTGAAAAACAAGAATACTTTTCTTAATGACACAATCATTCAAAAGAAATCACTATAAAAACCCACATCAAATCACTAATTAGAATCAAGTACGAAACAGAGCACAAAGGCACCAATTCCAAATCTTAGGAAAAACCCAATTAGTAACTAGTAATAAATTCACTGAAAACCCAGAAATTTAGCTTACTATTAGAAGTATCATATAAGTAATTAATAAATTCCAGAAAATTCATAAAATACCCACTTAGCTACTATTACTCATAGAAGTCACTGTAATCAATAATTACAATCAGAATCAATTCACTAAAAACCCAGAAAAACTCTCAATAATTACAAATAGTTTCACTGAAAACCCATATCCGATCACTAATCAAAACTAAGTACAGAAACAGAGCACTAAGAACACTAATTTTAAATTTACGAAAACCTCACTAATCAATCATTTCACTGAATACCCACATATACATATACACAAATGCATATAGATACACATACATATATATATATATATAGAGAGAGAGAGAGAGAATCCCGTATAAAACTACAAACTCAACCAAGTAGAAATAGAGCACAAAAGCACAAATTTTATAATTTATATTAAAAAAAAACTTATCTGACTTATACAAATTCACCGAAAACCCAAATACATACTATATACATATACATATACACACATAAATATCCTTTTTTTATAAAACCCGCTTCAGTAAAAAAGCTCAATTCAAAACTCGATAAAAGCTCGATTCACAAGCTTAAAAACTCATTTTTTCCACTGTTTTCAAAAGCACGCTTCGTAGTGAAAAAACTCGATTCAAAGCTTAAAAAAAACTTAAAAAGTTCGCTATTCTGCTTTTTAGGCCTCTAAAAGCTTACACTTTTTACCCTTTCAGCATAACTCTTGCAAAAACGCTTTAGCTAACATTTAGCTTTTTTTAAATACTTGTAAATAACTAAATATAAAGCAGAGAAGCACAAATTTAAATCTTATGAAAAAGTACCCGTAAATAACTAAATATAGAGCAGAGATGCACAAATATAAAACTTATATAAAACTACTTATCAGTAACTAAATTCACCGAAAAGGCGAAAACCCAAATACATGTATACATATACACACACATATATAATTGTTTTAAAAGCTCGCTTCGTAGTAAAAAAAAAAACTCAATTCAAAACTCGAATAACTCGATAAAACTCGGTAAAAGCTCGATTCACATGCTTAAAAAAAAGCTTAAAACTCCTTTTTTTTTTCTTTCTGGTTTTAGCTTTTGCAAAAACGATTTAGCTAACATTTCACCTTTTCAAATACTTATACATACACACATATATCATACTATATATATAAGTCAACCCAGTATTTTGGCCATTTTTTCCAAAAATGCCTCAACTCTTTTTTACTAATTAGTCGTTTACATTTATTCAATTCAAAACATAAAAAAAAAACACAAAAATCATTATCTTTTCAAAACAATTATAATCATATAACAAACAAAATCGTTTTACGTGTATTTCGTATAACAAAAACATTATATTACTCACTCTTTCTAATTTAATATATTCATTCCATCAATATACTTTTTAAAATTTTATTTACATATACCAAGCGTCCCACACGCAAAGCGCGGGTAAACATAAAAAAAAAAAACACACAAAAATCGTTATCTTTTCAAAACAATTATAATTATATAACAAACAAAATCGTTTTACGTGTATTTCGTATAACAAAAACATTATATTACTAACTGTTTCTAATTTAATATATTCATTCCATCAATATACTTTTTAAAATTTTATTTACATATACCACGCGCCACACACGCAAATAAGAGCGGGAAACGATTACGAGTATAGTTAGAGAGAGGGACTGACGCCAAGAAGGGTTAGAGTGGATGCAGTAATGGAGCTGAGTTAGCTGTTCAGTCGGTGGATAAACCGGTCCTCTCATCGAACCCAACGGGTGCGGTATCGATACCGGTGCTGCCATCTGAGGAGGAGGACCTGCCGGAGCATGCTGGTGGTGCTGGTGGTGGTGCTGGTGGTTTCCGGTCTCTACCATCTCTCTCTCTCTCTCTCCTACTTCTCTACTCTCTGGAAATATATATATATGTTACCGACAATATAAATAAATATAGTTATATATAGTTATATATATATATATATATATATATGTTACCGACAATATAAATAAATATAGTTATATATAGTTATAGTTATATATGTATAGTTATACAGTATATATATTTAGAAAGATAGAATTTAGAAAGAGATAGAAAAAGAGAGTGATAGTTTTAAGGTAAGAAAAAGGGTGGAAAGTTTAATGAATTATTTAAGAGTTTTACTTTGGAAACTATTAGTTTACTGAGTAGTTGTCGGAGTTGTCTGGTAATTTTAAAAAATAATTTTATTTATAAATATTTTTTATAATAATTTATATATACGGTATTTTGATAATATTTTAAATAAATATAATTTTGATAGAACATAAAAATCAGATCCGAATATACCTATTCGGGTACGAATCGACTCACGTATCATTAATGGGTATCCAACGCATTTATCATAAGACCTGGTGTATAACACTATTTTTCCCGCTTAAGGAAAGGGCAATTATCCAACAAATATTTTAGTCCAATTAATAAAGGTCCACAGTGAAAAAACTCATGAGATGACGTATGAGATGGAGACACTTGTCAACATCATATGAAGCATAAAATGCCTATAAATAGCCAAATACCTTCATTAGAAAGGGAATCTGAAAAATCAGAGAGAAAACGATATACAAGAATATATTTGTCAGAGATTATCTCACTAGAAAGCAAACCGAGAGAAGTTGAAGACCGAGCGAAGGATAAAGTTCAAGATCAAGATTAAGATTAAACTATTAGACCGAGCAAGAGTATAATAATAAATTGTAATCCTAGCAAGTATAATTACCGATCAATAAGAAAGAATAACAACGTGTTCAATATTTATCTTATTTTATTTACCTTATCATTGTTTAAAAGCATAATGTGACCGAATAAAATTATTGCTTTATCAGTTTTGTTTTATCAGTTTTGTTTAATGAGTCTATGTAATGTTTGATATATAAGTTAAAACCGATTTACTAATAAATTAACATTACAACGTCTTAACAAATTTATAGATTTATTATAGCCAGACAAAATAAAATTATTATTTATTTTGAACAAGTTTAATTTCTCTATTGAAAAAACGCATGATATAATGTAAGATATACTTATAACATACTTTTCAAGGTGAAATGAATCATGAAAAAGGGTAACAAAATAGATGTTTGGTTAAACATTGGGGATCTTTATTTAAATTTAGTCGTGTGATTATGTGAGATTAGATCTTTCATCACGAACGTGTTGGTGAATAAATGTAACAATAAAGTAAAGTTGAGATAGTAATATATCTGACACCTAATCAATAGAGTTTGTATTAAGGTACTGTCCAAAACACCGGAAATAATAATGCATGGGCAAACACGTGTCTGCTTCTTATTTCAAGGACTTGTAAATTCCAATTCACCTTCCTAATTCATCCGAAAATTCAAACCCATGATATGGAATATCTTTTTATGAACACATCTCAAATAAAATAAAATAATACAGTAGAAACTCGATAAATTAATACTCGATTATTTAATAAACTCTCTAAGATAATATTTTTGGTCGGTCCCGACTCGGGGATAGGGTGCTAAATTAATAATTCGCTAAAATTATAAGATAATACATTTTTGATAATTTCTTTAGACCCCATATAAAATATAAATTAATAATTCCTTATATATAGCATATTACATGAATGATTTACGAAGGTTTCTTGAAAAATGACTCAATTGTCTTTTGTTTTTTGTTGAAATCAATTTCCCCTTGAATCTCGTCTCTAATTTTCCTTAGCATGGTAAGAACTCCTGGTGTTGTTTTCTCATAGCTCAAGAAGCATTGAACACAAGAAGCATAATAAGGTGGGAGATTGAAGGTTTCTTTCAAATTGGGCTCTTCATTTGATATACATGCATTGTATACAATAATTAAGTGGAAGCTTGAAATGTGTTTGTAAACTAAGTATTTTACTATAAATTAATAAAATATTAATTAATATATAAATTAATAATTATTAATTTATCGATTAATTAATAACTCTTTTAATTAATAAATTTTGGTGGTACCAAGTGTATTATTTTATAGAGTTTCTACTGTATAAGTAAAAAAAATATGCTGCTGCTGCTGCTGCTGCTAAAAGGAAAATAGCGGTATCATCCTCGATACTAATTACTATTTACTCCGTTGCTATTTAATTATTCATTACGAAATTACGTGTAATTTTGACCGACTTATAACTTGTATCAAAATTATCAAAATGATTTTTTTTTAAATCTGATTATAAAATTTAACATTTGAACTATATAATAAACTTTTGAAAATTTTCATTTCGACAATTTTGATACAAGTTCTTGACCAATCAAAATTGCACGTAGTTTCATAGTGGACAATTAAATAGGAAATGATGGAGTATATTAATCATTCGTTTATTCATTTATACATATTGTTTATTTGTGTTTCTATTTAAAAACTTGTGGTCAAATTTGACATTAACATTTGAATAAAAAAATTTAGAATATAGCGGTACAAGACACATCACGTAATAAAAATACAACCTACTAAAAACTCAAATAAAAATATACTGGAAATCTAGTTGATCTTATACTAAATTTAAATATTAATTAAAAAAAAATGTTAAATGTAAAAATACAACCCACTAAAAACTCAAATAAAAATATATTAAAACCATAACTGAGCATACCTTAAATTGAAATATTAATTAAAAAAATGTTAAATCTGGTATTACTAACCATCAAAACCCTTGATAAGATGTACATGACATGTAATGTGGATTGATTTTTTGGGTAATAAAAACGTGTAAAGCAAAAACATTTTAAATTCCGATATTGTCTACGTAAATACAATTACAAAATAGGCCTTTTTTTTCTTTACTCATTTCGTTAAGATTGTATGTATGATTACTATTAGGTATTTACGTTAATTACTCGAACTATTTGGAGTAATCCAAATAAAATGTATGAATTTAGTTAATTGTTAAGGTGGTAAGTACATACTACATAGGCTAAAAGGAACTCTAGCTGACTTTTGAAGAAAAGAAAAACCGATCTTTTACCATTTATTATGTTTTTTTTTTATCGAAATTAATTTTTCAGCACCCTCGAAATTTTAGGGAAAAAAACAGTTCAACTTTCATCACCGTTAATGGTTATATATTCACACAGAAGATTTCGTAAGATTTTGCAATCACAACCAGACAATCCGAAAAGTATCAATTTTGCCAAGTTTCTTTTAAATTAACTCAAAGCGACAATGTTTTCCTTTTTTGCAACTAAAGAATGAAAAAAATAAAAAGCTTAACCAATCTCCAAGCTTTGAGTCTAGTAAGATCAAATATATTTTCACTATTCTAATGTTTCTTCTTACTCTCTTTGTAAGAGGAGTGATGATAAAATATGTTGTATACAAGTCTAAATAAATATAATTTTAATTTCAAGAACGTATGTATACTGCTCGTATGTTGTCATGTAGCGTATTTGTTTTCATTTCTCTCGTAAGTAAAAATAAATATTAGATTAGTGAACTTAACATTAATAACTAATTTTCATTGTACCAAAAATTTAAAAGCAGAAACAACCAACCTTATGATAGAAAGCTTAAACATTTCCAACCAATATTGTCTATTACCTTTTGTAACAAAAGGACAATGAGTTGAGTCATTTCAATGTCATTATATTTAAATATTTATTGAAAAATGTCAAGGTTTTCATTATTCTCTTATCCTCAACAGCACCAACTAATTAATACCCCACCATTCCAACAAAATAATCTCGTCTTCAGATCACACAATTTTGTTTTATCTTTACCAATATTTTAATAATTCTATAAATTACAGTTCATCAAAATACTACTACTACTACTACATAGTATAAAATTTGACATTTTTTTTTAATTTAAACACAACTTTTGTAACAGTCATAGGTTTGATCTTCGAGCCGGTCACGTGAAAGCCACATGGCAGGTGGGCCACAACTTTGATAATTATTAGTGTATACTTTCGAATTTAATTATTCACTACGAAAGTACGTGTAATTTTAACAGGTTTATAACTTATATAAAAATTATCAAAATGAATTTTTATAAAATCTAATAAAAAAATTTAACATTTGAACTATATAATTAAATTCTAAAAAAAAAATATTATGATAATTTTGATACAAGTTATTTACCGATCAAAATTACACATAATTTTGTAATAAAAAATTGAATAATAACATACTATATTTATAAATAAATGAAGTATATTAAAGGAACGAATACTTATCGGGTTTATCGGGTGATGTTAACAGACAACTTGTATACAATTGTTAATCAAATACATATTTATATTTTTAAATATATATTAAAAAATAATGTTTGATTTAGTGAGAGTCAAAAGCTGTCACAAGCTTGTTGTTAATTTAAAAAAATGTCACAAATCTATCGCAAATTGACTAAACTGTCACAAAACCGTCACAAAAACCGTCGCTAATAAGCTCGTAACAAAAAATACCGTCATTAATCCCGTCGGTATTTGAGTATTTTTTTGTAGTGATATATAAAATATAATTTATAAACCAAAATATAAATATTTAACATAATCAAAATATAACATACTAAAAACCCAAATAAAAATATAATAGAACCATAATTAAGCATACCCTAAATTTAAATTTAATTAAAAATAATTTTTTTATTAAATCTAGTATTACTAATATATTATATATATATATATAAATCACACACTCCATGCATATATATTTAGTGGGATAAAAATGTTTTTTTAATAAAAATATATTATTATACACGTAAAAGAGTGTGTAATACATATAAGAGTATGTAATAGAGATTAAAATTTGTGTGGATATATTTATTCCATATTTATCAACTGTCACGTACAATATAATACCACTTTTTTTTTACAGTGCAAAAGCAGCAAAACTGGATTTTATACAATCAACCTAAATGATTTAGGCTATAAAAGTTAAACAAATATTTCTGGCCTTTCATCAATTAAACACATGATTATCTTTTGTGTGGACGAAAAAAATGAAGGCTTGTGGGTTGGTGTGACTTGACAATATTATCGTGTATAACAGTATGAATGAACAAGTCTTCTTTTCTTGAAATCATACTATTATTACAAGTAAATCCAATATTTTTAACCTGTTAAATTTTATTTTATTTTTTTAAAAAAATACTTCTACATCATAATATTGTATTTTTATAAAAAATATAATAATTAATAATTAATAACATTATTTAACAACTAAATATTTTTTTAACTTTTATCATCTTATATTATATATATTTTTTATTCTCTACGTATTTGTATCAAAAATACACTTAGTTTCTATATTTTTAGGACACGATTACCGATGATTATATATGTATTATTTCTTACCTTTAATTTATTTTTGATTCTTCAAAAAACTTATATGGACTAATTAATTATTAAGTCTATCTCCATGCAACATAGCTGCAAATTGTTAACTACAAATCATTTAGAATAAAATTATTACATATGAGTTTGACATAAATAAACAACAAACCGGTTGTCAGTCTTATTTGAATACCAAATGATATATAGACAATACTTTGGTATTCAATTTGGTGAAGGATTGTGGGTTGGTGTGAGACTTGTAGCTCGGTTGGTGTGAGGCTTGCAGTTGGGTTGTTATTTTTTTTTATTTTCTTAAAATAAATAAGACTCATGTTAATTTAAATCATGATAAATATAAGATTTTAGCGGGTCGAAGTAGAAAAAATAGGCTTAATAAGATCAAAGTAGAAAAGCATGCATAATAATCATACTTCTTATAAGTAAGCTTTATAATTAAGGTTACTTTGACTAAAAAAAAAGTATACTTTTCATTTTGTTAGTTAAAAAACTTAAAAAGGTACAAAGTAACGCCACATAAAAGTATAGTTTTGAGGTCAACCAAGCAAGCGAAACGTTTGATTGTTCAAAAAAACGTATACTTAATTATTAAGTCACTCGAGGCAACATAGCTAAAAATTGTTAACTATATACATCATTTAGATAACCGAAATACTTTGGTATTCATGTGTCGGGATGCTAAGCCATCAGCGGAACCGAATTTTGGCATACCTAGCTACTTTCATGTCATGTATGGTACGAATTAAGTCGATGCCGCACCATACATAAAAAATTATAAACGTACGTTGATACACCGAATAGAGAACAAAATTCACAATTAATCAACATAGTACACTGTTCGTTTGAATTTATTTGTATATCCTTATTCTGTTTAGTTTTCCTTTCTACACAATCATCATCGTTCTAATTTTATTGTCCTGCTTTGTTTTTTTATTTTATTTTATTAACAAAATAATGGGCCCGTAAAATACATTAGCTCTATTTTAAATTTTGTGTGACATTTTTAACTAGTCAGTTATCTATTTCGTGGAGTTTAATAGGGTTTAATGTAATTAATTTTGTTTCAATTCTCATTTAATGTGTTGAACTCTGAATTTTACTAATTAATATAATTAACTTTGTTATAATTCTGATTTAGTGTGTTGATCTCTAAGTTTTCCTAATTAATGTATTAAATTATTTTTTTCTTCTCAATTTAATACAAATTCGTTTCAATTTAAAGGTATTATACCAATAACTAAGATTAGTAAAACTTAAATTACGGCACACTAAATCGGAATTGGAGCAAACTTAACTTGGAGATCAACACGCAAAATCAAAATTGGAGCAAAGTTAATTAGATTAGTTAGGAAAATTCGGTACACTAAACCGGAATTGAGACCTAATTAAACTCCTCTTTGGTGATACTAAATGTGTCAATTATTTTGTCAATCTTTTTTTTTATAATCAGAAACTCTCATTTGGAGATAAACCTGTTTCGCAGGCATCAGGGTTCAAACCCTGATATTGAGCGTGATATACATATCGTTATCCTTGTGGAAATTCATTGCATGATATTTTATTAATTAAACGTTTACTAAATGACTTTCTTTAGAAATTTCCTAGGGAGAGCGACAAGGCTCCATTATGGAAATGTGTACAAATGAAATCTGGATATTTTCTTGATTTTTGATAGAAGATAGGAAAGCAGTTACAACTTACAATAACAACAGTTCTTGTAACCTAAACACTACCGGGGTGCGGGATCTGTTTTTTCCTCCGTGACACTTTTAATTTTCGCCGAGTGCTCGATATTTACCTTCTTGTACTTATAACAAGACGGGGTTAATTCATGTTTTCTGTACCAAACTATCGCTGTTTAACAATTTGCATACTCAACTATTTTTTTTAACAATTTACATACTAAATTAACATAAATCAATCAATAAGCATACTATTGGTGACATGTCATCAATTAAACACACAGTTGGCAAAATTTTACATACGTGGGCTTATCAATATTACACGGCAGCAAAGGAACGAACAGGTGTCTATGAAACCAAAACATTCTCTCTCTATACTTATAACTCTGTCTATACGTATAATTCTCTCAAAAAACGTCCAAATTAAGCAACAATTACTGAAATAAATAATTTTTAAACATGAGTTGGATGCTTCGTGATGGGACAGAGCCTCCAAAATACGGTAAGTCAATTTCTTTATCTATCTATAATTAGTGGTTTTTTAATTATATATTTCTTCATTTTATAATTAGGGTTTTTGTTATAATTTTTTTTTTTTGGATTATTCAGTTTACATTATTCGAGTTTTTAATTATTAGAGATTTTTAATTGTATATTAATTAATTTTATAATTAGGGTTTTTTTATCAATTTATTTAGATGAGTTATTCAGTTTACGTACTTAGGGATTATGGTTAAATATTGTTAATTAGTGGTGGTTAATTTGAGTAGTAGGGGTTTAATTATGTATACTTTTTAAATTGCAGATAACAATTTCATGTTCACCGTAGCCTATCATCATGATGGTATAATGTCTCGAGGTAACAGAACACAATATTTGAATGGTAGAGTTGATTACTTTGATTTTTGTGATGAAAAAGAGATCAATTATCTAGCACTTGTAGGAATGGCTTACAAATTAGGCTGGTTAAATGTTAACAAGTTGTACTGTAAAAAAGTGGGAACTTCATTTGAGGAAACTGAATTTCAGATTAGATTTGATAGGGATGCTTATCATATTGTTAACTATGTTGATAGCGCTACTAGAGTTGTGGAAGTATATGCTGAGTGTGATAACAATGAAATAGATTCAGACTTAGACAGTAGTGGTGATGAATTTGAAGTTGAAAATGATGTTGGTTCTGATTTAGAAAATAATTTTGGTACTGATGATGATATTGGTGGGGAAGATGATACTTTAGTTGACACTGACATTACTGTGGACCACAGCAGTGGCAAAGCTAGTGGTTCTGGTACTAGTAAGGCTAGATGTAAAGACAAAGCTAGTGTCACTATGAAATCTAAAGTTGCAGCTGCATACAATAATGTGGGTAATGATGAGGACATGGATCAGGGTTATGTGTCACAGTCAGAATTTGATAGTGATGTAGGGTCTGATGAGGATGAAAGTAGAGTTAAAGTTAGTTATTCAGTGTTTGGTGAAGCAGACTTAGATAAACCTATAGAGTTTAAACTTGGAATGAAATTTCCTAGTGCTGCTCTGTTTAGAAAAGCTGTAAGGGAATATGCAATTCAAAGAAAAAAGGATGTTTATTTGAATGTGAACTGCAAGTTAAAAATGTATGGTATTTGTAGAAATGGAAGTACTGATAACCCATGTCCTTGGTTGATATATGGTGCAAGAATGAGATGGGAAGAGACAGTACAGATAAGAACTTTTGTGGACAGACACACATGTTCTAGCACACTGGTGAATTCAAATCTTACACCAAAATACATTGCTGAAAAATTTGAAGTGGATATTAGAGAGAATCCTAAGTGGGATGCAAAAGCATTTCAAAGGTTTGTGGCAAGAAAAACAAAGTGTAAGGTAACTATTGCCAAAGCATATAGGGCTTTTGACCTTGCAAAAATTCAAATTGAGGGCACTTCTGCTAACCAATACAAACTACTTTGGGACTATATTGCTGAGTTAAAAAGAACTAACCCAGGTAGTACTTTTTTGGTGAAAACCAAGAATAAACCAAGTTTAGATGCTCCATATGTGTTCAGAGGGATTTATATCTGTTGGGGGGCCTTGAAAAGAGGGTTTTTAGAAGGTTGTAGACCAGTTATTGGTGTTGATGGGTGTCATCTAAGTGGGCCACACAAGGGTATAATGTTGACTGCAGTGGCAATAGACCCCAACAACTGCATGTATCCTTTTGCTTATGCAGTTGTTGGGAAAGAAAAACAATCTACTTGGAGGTGGTTCTTGAGGTTGCTCTCTAAGGACCTAAACATTCAGTCTGCAGCTGACTATACCTTCATTTCTGATAAACAAAAGGTTAGGCTTGTAATTAAAATTTTCATTTATTAATTTATCATTTATTTATTTTGCAACAATAACTTGTCATTATTCTTTAATTTTATTATGTAGGGTCTTATTGCGGCCATGGAGGAAGTGCTACCTGGTGTGGAGCACAGGTTTTGTGTAAGACATCTCTACAATAACTTCAAAAAGGACCACAAAGGGTTGGCATTAAAGAATCTACTTTGGAAATGTGCTAGAGCTAGCACTAAGGAATACTTTACCAAAGCCCTAGAAGAGATGAAAAACCTTAATGAACCAGCTTATCTTTGGTTGTCATCCAAACCAGGTAAGAACTGGTCTAGGTCTCATTTCTGTTTTCAACCAAAATCAGATATTCTATTAAACAACTTGTGTGAATCCTTTAATGCTTGCATAAAAGAAGCTAGGGGAAAACCTATTTTGAGTATGCTTGAGGATATGAGGAAGTATCTCATGGATTTAGTTATGAGAAAAAAAACTGCTATGGAAAAGAAAAATGCACTTCACATATGTCCTAAAATTCAGGAAAAACTTGAAGGTTTTAAACTTAGATCACATAATTATATACCTTATTCGAATGGTAATCTCATTTATGAGGTTGATAGTGGTCATTCTTGCTATCAAGTAGACCTTGCTAGGAAAACTTGTGCTTGTAATGTATGGCAGTTAGCTGGGATACCATGTGTTCATAGTATTTGTGCCATGAATTGTGAAGGTCTCAAACCAGAGGATTATATACATAGTTGTTATACAAGAGAAACTTACCTCAAAACCTATAGTAACACTTTGGTACCAATTAATGGAATTGATTTATGGCCCAAAACCAACAAACCAGTAATTTTACCACCAGTGGTTACTGCACAACCTGGTAGACCAAGAAAGAATAGAAAAAGAGCTGCAGATGAGCCTAGGACACCCTCTCATAAGATAGGTAGGGTTGGTACTATAATTACATGCACACTGTGTAAAAAAGCTGGTCATAACTCCAGAACATGTGGTAAACCTCCAAAAGAAAAAAGCCAGGGGAGAGGAACAAGGCAGAGAAAACCAAAGGCAATTCCACATTTAGTTGATGAAAGTAACAGTGAGAATGATGATTTTGGTATGGATGAGGAAGATGATGATGGTGTTGAAACTGTGGTGGAAAATATGGTAGAAAATGATGGTGTTGAAACTAATGTGGTGGAAGATATAATGGAAAATGATGGTGTGGGATATGGTGGAAATGATGTGAGTAATGAAAGGGAAAATGAGAGTGATAATTTATATGATAATGTGGTTCTTAGTGCAAATGATATAGCTGAAAAACAGGATGAAGTGGATCAAACATCAAGAGTAGTATCCAGTCAACCTTTGGGAGCTTTTACTGGAAAAAAGAGAGCTAAAATGACAGTAAGTTCTCTTAATTTCATAAAACATTTACTTTTTTTATTAGTGGTTTTTGGTCTAATTGCTATTTTATTACTCTTAGATACTGTAAAATATATTCTAATTACTATTTTTATTGACTGTATAAAGGTGAGAAGAAGTATGAGAATAATAAATTCACCAAAAAAAGGCCCTGCTACTGTGAGAGAGAATGAGAGTGGTGTTTTCTGTGATAATGTGGTCCTTAGTGCAAATGATATAGCTGAAAAACAGGATGAAGTGGGTCAAACATCAAGAGTAGTGTCCAGTCAACCTTTGGGAGTCTTTACTGGAAAAAAGAGAGCTCAAATACCAGTAAATTCTCTTATTTTATTAAAGCCATTATTGCTTTTTATTAGTAGCTTTTGTGCTAATATATTCTAACTGCTATTTTTATTGATTGTTTAAAGATGAGAAGAAGCATGAGAATATTAAATTCACCAAAAAAAGGGCCTGTTGTTGTGGATTTTGAGGATTTAACCAAGTATGGTGAGAGTGGCAGTGACACACTTCATGCTGGCATCTTAAACAAAACAAAAGGTGGTGGAAAGTCAACAAAGGGACATATTTATAAGGATGGCAAGATGTATCTCACACCTGCTGCTCTTAAACTTGAGTTGGAGCTTAAGAAACAATGGAAAGCAAAACAGAGTCAATCTGGCCCTAATTTGTAGTAAGCTACATTGAATGACATGTAATGTACTTATTGCTTTTGTTTTTATTTTGGTGGCCTATAATGGCTTTGCTACTGTATGAATAGTAACACTTTGGTGTCTGTTACTGGCCTATGAATGAAGTATCTATTTTGGCAATTTAATGGTGTTATTTTGTTTCTATAGTAATTTGATTTACTGTTTTTATTGAGTAGTTTGTATAGTAAATGTTGGTATCTCAATGATGTTTTTTGTACTGAGAGATGACCATTGTGATATTAGAAATGTTGGTATCTCAATGATGTTTTTGTACTGAGAGATGACCATTGTGATCTTACAAATGTTGACATCTCAATGATGTTTTTGTACTGAGAGATGTTATAGTTTTGTTCTGTAATTTTATCCTCATATGTTATGAAAACAGCTCAGAACACAGTCTTTTTTGATCTCAGAAAAGAGCTCTTATGAACTCAGAATGAGATGAGATTTAGGTATTTCTGAGCTCTTATGAAAACATCTCTGAATTGTCCATTTTATGATGAGATTTGGGTATTTATGATCTCAGAATTGACCAATTTTTGGACTGATTATTGTCCACTTATAGCCATCTCAGAATGGGGCTTTTGTGAACTCGGAATAGTTCATTTTTTGACTGAGATTTGGGTATTTGTGATATCAGAAAACAACACATTCATTCATACTGAATTAACCCTTCATTCATTCATACACATAGCATTACATGAAACCATTACATTAAACATTCTTTTTCTTCCTCAAACAGGTACACCATTGACAGGACAATAATTACAATCACAAAAACAGCAAGTATACAACCATTACTATTTTTTCCCTTTTTCTTCTTCACTTGCTTCATGTTTTTCACCATATCTTTTTTCTTCGCACCTTCATATTCTTCAACCAGCTGCATTAGACAAGCTTTTTCATTCTGCAATTCATTAATTTGTTTCTTCATTTTTGAATTCTCTCTTTGCATTTCTTTCATGTCAGCTTCCAAGGTGTTTTTTCCTTTCAATAAACCTGGTATTATTTTTGTGGCACGATCACAAATAGGGGGATCAACCCATAAGAAAAATGAACAAGAGTTGGTTTTACAATTTCTAAACCTGCGACCTGGGTTTTCCGCAGTCCATGATGTGTTTAGTTTTGTGGTTTTCCTACAATGGCAGTGGTAGTCCATTGAAGAGAGTGTTAGTGAGAGAATGGCTGTCTGAAAATTAGGGTTATGGGTTTTGGGTTAGTGAGAGAATTGGCTGGGTGTAATGAATTCTGGGGTGTAAGTGATTTTGGCGCCAAATATAGGCCAGAAAGCCCACGTAAGTAAAATTTTGCCAACTGTGTGTTTAATTGATGACATGTCACCAATAGTATGCTTATTGATTGATTTATGTTAATTTAGTATGTAAATTGTTAAAAAAAATAGTTGAGTATGCAAATTGTTAAACAGCGATAGTTTGGTACAGAAAACATGAATTAACCCTAACAAGACGCAAACATTAAGTAGACCATGAAATTCACAACACTTACTCCGGCCAATAACCATAAAAAAATAATTTAGCTTATCTCGATTCAAATTATTACTAGCCAACCACCCCCCACTGGACTTATTCACAACATCGACCAAAATAGAGCTAAAATAGAAGTCAGACGCTATCGAGCACCATAAAATACCCGTTCCTAACGGTTTCATCCTGGAAGAACTCTCCGCATCAAAAAATTATAATAAGCCAGCTAATGTATACATATCTGCCATACCAAAAATAGCAAATTTAAACTCAAGCCAAAACACACTTATTGGTAGCGGCTCTAACGAATCGACCATATTATTTTCAACTGCAATGGATTTTCTTTTTGTCCTTACGATCCCAGCAATCCCCATTGAAAAATCCGACAACACTAATCCAACTCCATTTGTTTGTAAACGTGTGATACCTGCAGTAGGGATCCCAGTAAATTTCCTTGTTATTGGGATGAAAAATTTATTATAAATTGGTAATATAATACTGAAATTCCTATCCGCTGTTCTAGTTGCAGTTTTGCAGTTAGGTTCCAAGTGAGGTTGCAACCACCAGTTGGAACCACGTATATTAAATGGACAGAACTGTAAAATGTTAAATGTACTCAAAGTGAACACAAGCACATTTAACAACGGAGTTCACCTAACTAGGCTACGTCTCCGGGGCACTTACCCAGATTATGATATTATAAAAAGTTTACAATATATGACTCAAGTCTTAATGAAAAACTTAGACTCCCTCTAGGTTTTTCTGCCTATCACTATATTGCTCCTACTCTATAACTATCACTTATAAATCAATGGCATCCCACCATTGTTTTCTTTTTAAAGCTCACGTGTATTCTCTCTAGAAAATAAGTTCTTTATAAATTAGAACACACACTTTTTACAAGCTAGGTTATCAACTATTTATACAAGTAAAACAATCTTCTTGCTTCAAGATCTTTTATGATTGCTTTTGACTTCTTTTGATTGGCTTCAATCTCTCCATATTGCACGTCTGCCTTTTGTAGGATTGACATCAATCTTCATAAGTTAATACCTGTTAAAATGACTAGCTTGGAAATAGGAGTTAGTCTTTTCCTATAACTAGGAAACATATAAAGATAATATATTTTAGAGATAATATCTTTCCATATATATATGAAACACCTAACTCCATATTACATTCAATCTTTAAACGAATTATACTGAATATAGATAAGGAACAAAAGATTGAAACAAGTGATAAGGACAAGCATAAGAATAGAGATCATATTTAAAAGGAAACATAACCTTATAAACTAATCTCTTTATATCTTTTAGAAAACATCTTTCCTTAACACTTTGATATTCTCAATTTACGCATATTAAACCTTTAAGATCATATGAGAATATATCCTGCATACTGTAGAACAAATATTAATCAATAAAGAACAGTTATGCAGTTTTACAGAACTAGACAGAATTCTGCTGAACAGCAGGTTGCAACTGAGGTTGCAACTGGTACTTGAAACCACCAACGCTGTCTAAGCAGGTTGTAACTGTGGTTGTAACTGAGCTTACAACATTACTAGAAACCTATCAACATAGGTTGTAACTGAGGTTGCAACATTGCTTGAAACCTAACAACACCTGTCTTAGTTCATAATAAACAGATAGGATTATTTAGTGAAAACCATTAGACAACAAATAGAATTTAGACCAGGAATCTGGTCCTAACAAATACACATAAATATCATGGGAATGACGGGGACCAAGGGACCGGCCAGGAACTTGAAACCCGAAGAGGTTTCGATCCGTTGTTCTACTTTGTTGGATAGAGAACTTGAAACACGTGTTCAAGAATCTTGTGCTTATTATTATTGGCAACATATGGATTAATATTTTTGTTTCTTCGATTTGTGTCATGGTGACCATACGCCATGGTCTAGGGGTTGTTGATAGTAAATCTTTTGTTCCGGTAACGATTGCGGCTCGGTATATGAATTACATAGCTCACCTAATAGAGGACTGCGATGGGGTTTATAACATTTTAGCATCTTGTAGCATCACTAATATTCAGCTTAGTAACATATGAATATTACCTATTTTGAATTTTGAATTCTATTAATTGTTGCCTTATACTATGCAAAAACAATAATAATAAAAAAAACATCATACTCCATGCAGATGCAGGAAAGTCCGGTCATTACAAATTTACAGCCAAAGACGCCCCAAGTATTTGTCATACACGAGTTTATTTTATTGTTCGTTCGAAGAGAAACATTGAAAGAGTCGGAAATTAACCTTATAATTGCTTTAGCTTGAAATGCTTCATGAAACAGTACTTATTACAGAAACAATCACCAGAAACAACCTAGAAGGGGTGGGATGCCCCATTTTGACATAGCAGCACCTCCTCACATCTGCGTCTGATTACAAGTCCTTCCATACGGAGCTCTTGGCAGACATAGACACTTATCTTTTTTGACTTGTAAATTGTAACGATCCTAATGGTAATGTAGTGTAAGCTACATTATCCCACATCGGTAGTGTAAGCTACCTTTGTGTTGTTTATAACTCTATAGGCACCCTCAATTAGATAATTGCTTTTTTGAGGTGAGTTATACCTATGGGGTTGTTACATAAAAGAAATGTCAAAATTTTCATCTTTTGCGAACCCACAATGTAAGTCATTAGACTTTTGAGTTCATAAGTGAGCTGGTAAGTGTGAAAGTTAAGTTTGTTTTTGTTCTGATGTTTTCTAATGAAAGATTTTACACGGGAGTTTTGCAAGTAAGCTTAGTGTCTCATCGATTGGATCAACTAAGTAGGGTCTTTGAGCAACTTGATTGATTACAAACAAACAACTGCGTATTTTAATATAACATTCTAAAAGCTTAAGTCCAGGACTGATAGACTGCAGTGTGAATTGATTATTCATTGATTACTAAAAGGAAAAAAATTAGCGAATCAAATGGCACGTACCGATATCATAAACTATCTCTCTTAATAAGGCCATGTACTTTCTTTTATAGCATACTAGAGGGTAGATATTACATACGCGAGTGCTAAAAGTGACGTAGGTTTTTTGTTAAGACTTCCTTTTTCTTGTTTGTTTCTGCTGTAAACCAATTATAAAACCGTATCCAATCATTCGTTGTCTCTCTAAACTCTAAAGTCTAAGTCATGACATATGCAGTTACGTCTTAAAGAATAAGAAACTCTCGAATACTTTAAGGTAGTCTTAATTTTAAATGTATCAGAAATTCAGAATCAGAAGCCTAAAGGTACCGAGATTTTTCAGTTTTTGCACAGGTTTTTTTTTTTGGAAAACTCCTCAAATTCAATAATTATGGATTGTTTTATTGGAACATGTTAAATTTTAACCATTTACAATCATCTACTTGAAAGCAGTGTTAAAAATGTAGTCAAAGATGGCCTTAGATTGTCTTTCATGAGGGAAAAGCCTGCATAATTGATTACAAAGACAGATACCATTAGATTTGTTTGTTACCAAGTGAAAACTTTAAAGCGTCAAAAATAAATAGCTTTTAAAATATACATAAAAAAATTAACATTGTAAGGTATTTGTTCTAACAAAACCACAGGTTCTAGGTTCTAAAACTCATATTATTTTTGCTTAGAAATTTGACTCTACCAATTAGTAGAAGAAATTGCAGAAACATTATGATGTTCTTCAACTTTGTGCAGGAAAGAATCCTAAAATTTAAAATTAGAGTAAAGTTAATATTCATTTTCTATAAGAACATAAAAACATATTGAAAGCTTTTTACTTATATAAAATATTGAAAGCTTTGCTAGTGCTAGTAGATTACCCAAAATTATTCACCTAATACTCACAATAATTTCTCCTTGGCAACCTTGTGTAACTTCAAAGATTTTTTCCTCAGTGACGAGATAATAAAACAAACATTACTCGTCCGTAACATATTTTTCTACATGTCTGAACCCAAGAAAGAGTTGGTCGGTAGGTTTCAGTTTTCAACCATAAAAAATCAAATAAAACAAACATGCCGTTTGATGCCCTCTTTCTGTTTTTTGTCGTGTGAATGCATATTAGGTAAAGACCGCTCCTATATAAAGAAATATTTATTTAGACTAAAAGCCTGCAGTCTACTACTCTCTTCCAACTGGTCTTCGATTTCTACCTCTCGTATCAGATAGGAGATCAAATATTCTTTCGGAAATGGTAATATTTTTGTTATAATTGGCTTGTGACAAGTATCTGCAAAAATAAAAAGAAATAGCGAAATGGGGCATGTTAAATTTTTGTTTCAGTTGTACTTGGTTGTTATACTACTGCAGCCTTTTTTAGTCGCAGCTTAGTGCTCATTTTCTGTTATTGATGACTGAAAAAATTGGACTGCATTTGTTTGATCACTGTCTGAGCTTTTTTGATATTCAGGCCTGAAAAGGCTGGATAAACCCTGCTTCTTTATCTACCTCAAAAAAATCAAAGATTATTTGCTGAAAAGCAACCAAACAAGCCATACATATCATCTAACTAGTACAAACATTTCAGGTTTTCTTTCATAATAAAACTACAAGTTTTAGCTGGATGAATTTAAAACTTTTTTCTCATCTAAAAAACATCAAGCATGTTTTTTTAAAAGCTACAACCAAAGAATACCTACATAATTATTATCATCTGTTGTTCTCTAATCTCTAGGGTGCTACTGGAGAAGGCAGAGCGCAGCTTATTAGCCATAGAAATAAGGGAGGAAATAGAGCCGTTCTTTTTATATACGGTAACATAAATTCCTCAACACAAAAGTAAAAAAGAGCCAAATCTTTTTGAAGTTCAAAAATTATATTTATTGATTTTTTTGTCATAACGTATTGCAGTTACTGTGGCGCTCGAGAATATGGCATTTATCGCCAATGCTGTTAGTCTTGTTACGTACTTCTACGGATATATGAATTTCAATTTGACAAAATCAGCGACAACTCTTACAAATTTTACGGGGACATGTTTTTTACTGTCCTTGTTTGGAGGGTTCATATCCGATACATACTTGCCTAGATTCAAGACAACTATCCTGTTTGGAAGCATAGAAGTGCTGGTAAATACGCTAAATCGTCATTATAATACTTTGTCATATACTCATATATATTTTGTTGAGAAAATTGTATGTACATATATATGATGCACATAATCACAGAGTGCTTACAATTGGGTATGGAATAATTTAGCCTTAGAGAAAGCTTTTATCCTTGGCTTTCTTTCCAATTGAAAAACTGTTCAGTATGTAGTCTCGGTCTGTAACTCCAAATAATAAAGAAAATATCGTTTAATTGAATAGAAAAGAACCAGTAACAAGATATCCAGACACAAACTTCAAACTTTCAAGCATTTTTACTTGTTATGTTTTTGTGATGATTTCGTTTTCATATCTATAATATCCGTCGATAGTCATCCAAGTAGACCTTAGGGCCTTGTTTGATTGCGCCTTCTTAGCTCAGCCCTTTTTTTTCCCCTTAAGAGGTAGAAGTATATCTGTATGATCAGCTAAAATGATGAAGTTTTTCTGGCCTTTTAGGCTGAAAATAGCTAGAAGCATTAGGCTGAAAACTTTTTATCAATTTTATATAGTCATACTTATGTGCTTATGAGCTGCAAGCAAACAAAGCTTATAGACTTCAAATGATGATAAGTCCCTTACTAGGTTGCTGCTTTAAAGCTCACTTCCTTTTTCTTTTGCCTAGTAACATAGAAATTTCCTGCTGAATGAACATAGTTTTTTTTCTCAACCTCGAAAAAGCCAAAGATATTCAGTTAATAGCTCCAAACAAGGGCTAAGCTACACAAATTGTCATAATCTTAACTGACCCTAATTTATGCTATTTTCAGGGATATGCTATCCTAACGGCACAAGCACATTTTCACCAACTACGTCCATTTCCTTGTATAGATACGCCTTTAAAAAATATAAAACCATGTGAGACCGCTAATACAACAGAAATTGCCGTATTATATACGGGCCTGTATCTAATCGCATTTGGCAATGGTGGCACTAAAGCCTCGATCCCAGCTCTAGGAGCAGACCAATTTGACGAAAACACCCCTGAAGGAGCAAATTTGAGATCAAGCTACTTTAACTGGCTAGTGATGAGTGTTACAATTGGGGCTGCGTTTGGCGTGACGTTTATAGTGTGGATAAGTACCAACAAAGGGTGGGATTGGTCTTTTGGTATATCTACCATTGCGATTTTAGTGGCTTTTTTGTTTTTGAGTTTTGGAAAATCGCTTTTTCACCACAATGTCCCGAAGGGTAGCCCGATTCTACGTGTTTTACAGGTAAGAGTTGCGGTTGTGCAAGCTAGTCTATCTCAAGCGAAAACAAAATGTCTGGTTATTAATTGCCAACTTAAAAAGTATTAAGAAAATTACAACGTAACCATGAAGAAGGTTGTATGCTTGAGTAGATTGTATGGGTTTTTGGCTGCAGCTTTTACATGAATAAGCTGTTTTTCTGAGACTGGGAAAAGTGTTTGTCAATCATGTTTAAACTTTTAGCATTTTCAGGGAAACAAAATAATACCTGAAGGCTCAACTCTTACTTTGATCAAGCAAATACAGCCTAGCTTTAAAACAAAAAAGTTGATCTTAAATTCTGCAGACAAAAATGCCTGGTTTCTTTACTGAATTAAGCAAAACCAAATTAACAAGAAAGAATATACATATCGAAAGGCTTGCGTACATTCTGGCTCAGTGTGTTGCTAACACAGTAATATGGATATTTTGAAGCTGAAAAAGATAGATGAATTTTTCACGTATAAGTTTCTAGCTTTTTCTGGCGAGAAATTTAGAAAGCCTTAGTTTTTAGGTTAGTGAACAATACAAAATCTAGCTTTTAAACCGAAAAACTGACCTTAAATGATAAAACCAAAAGGGGAATAGATGTTTGTACGGCCTGCTAATTTTTGTGAATTTTTATTCAGGTTCTTGTGGCTGCCTTCAGGAACAGAAATCTTCCGGTACCAGAGACAACCGAAGACTTATATGAAATTAATAAAAATGTAGCCGGAGCAGGTCATGAAATCATTCGAAGAAGCGATCAACTAAAGTATTAATCCAACCTTACAAACTCTTTAATATGCTTGAATGCTGTTCAAAGCATATTTAATAGTACAAATCCATCGAATTAAATTGGATAATCGTGACTTTACAAGATAGTTAAGTATTATAAGGGATCATTGGTGGGAGCTTAATAATATTTTTGTTCATATATCACTACTCTCATAATATTTTTAATTGTAGGTCATCTTACAAGTGATAAAAAAATATATTATTTTCGTAACTTTTTGATATATATATTTTTTTTACTTAATAATTCAAACAAACGCTAAAAAATATTTAAAAAACAGCTTTTAAGTTATTTTTTTACACTTTGATATATTTCTCGTATAGATTATAATATGTTTTTTTAAGTTTAAAAACAACTTTTAACCTCTTTTTTACATTTTAATATATTTCTCGTATAGATTATAAGTTATTTTTTAAAGTTTAAAAACACATTTTAAGCCTTTTTTTTTATTGGGCCTCCATTTAAAAAAATCTTGTAAAATGTGACATACGACTAATATTCATAATAGTCATCTACCAATCTTGCTAATTATATAAACATCTATTTTACAGGTTTCTGGATCGAGCCGCAGTTATTACTGGCAGGGAAGATTTATTATTGACAACCCCAAACCCTTGGCATATGGTCACTGTAACACAAACGGAAGAAACAAAATTATTGATCCAAATGTTGCCAATTATTTTAAGCACGATATTCATGAACACGTGTTTAGCCCAACTTAATACCTTTTCTATACAACAAAGCACCACAATGGATAGAAATCTGTTCGGGTTTCAAGTCCCCGGCCCCTCGATCCCCGTCATTCCCATGATATTTATGTCCATTTTGATACCAATATATGATAAATTCTTTGTTCCAATAATGAGGAAATTCACGGGGATCCCGACTGGTATCAGCCATTTACAACGGGTTGGAATCGGATTAGTTCTATCGGCTTTGTCTATGGCGATTGCTGGGATAGTAGAAACTAAGCGAAAATCTGTTGCCTTTGAAAATCACATGGTCGATTCGCCACAACCTTTGCCTATAACTGTCTTTTGGCTGGGCTTCCAGTTTGCTATTTTTGGAATGGCGGATATGTTCACGTTAGTTGGGTTATTGGAATTCTTTTATGCGGAAAGTTCATTGGGGATGAAATCGCTAGGAACCGGCATTTCATGGTGTTCAGTTGCGTTTGGATTTTATTTTAGTTCGATTTTGGTCGAGGTTGTGAATAAGGTGAGTGGTGGATGGTTGGCTAGTAATAATTTAAATAGAGATAAGCTCAACTATTTCTATTGGTTATTGGCAGGCTTGAGCGTGGTAAATTTTGGTGTTTATTTGATGTGCGCGTCTTGGTATAAATATAAGACGGTAAATATCGAGCACAAGGGTAAAAATGAAGATGATTTCGAGGGGAAAATGGACACCAGTAGTGTTTAAAGTCTTTAGACTATATGATCTGCTATTAATGTAACTGACTACCAAACTGAAATCAACAGATTTCTAATTTTTAAGTTTTAAGTGTACATATTTCTGCTATGGAGTTTTGCTACATTTACCAAGGAATTGCAATAATCAAGGCAAAATAATTTTGCCACGTCCAGAGTATCACGATACCAACTTGCGAGAGTAACCTTGATGGTTTGCGTGATACTTACGGCATGATTTATATTAATGCCCAATAGTGAATTTAAATGAAAGTAAATATCGTGTTGAAATCTCCTTGCAACAAGAGATGGTCACATCCAAAGAAAAACGCAAGGGAAGACTCGATAAATATACGAGTAGATTGCATACGCTGAGAGTAAAGATGCATAATCCGTGAAAGAGTCGATACCACTACTGCTAGATGCCTAGATACGAAATGACCATTCGTTTCACTTCACTGAACATTTTAATCTTTAAATCACTTCCATTAACCAAACCATAGAAATTACTAATTACTCAAATGAACTTAGATGCCAAAGATGTACTCGAACAAAACTGGATGTTGATACAACATTTTGAAAAATCACCTAGAAACTACTATCTAAATGCACTCGGGGTGATTATTCTTCTTTCTTGAAGAGTGGCACACCAAAAGTACTATATATTCGAGCGGAATTGGATGCTTTTATTTCACTTTGAAAAGTCGCATATTATTATTCGAACCCCATCAATATTATTTTAAAATCCAGGTAACAAAGAAATGCAGAATCTGACAACAATTAAACAAAGATTCAATTGAAAACACCAAGGTTAGAAAATCGTTACAATTTTGAAATAGTTACAACTCACAAGAGGATGAAAATTAGCCCATTGCTAGGCCATGGACCTCATCTTCATACAAAGATGGATTTAGATGATCCATCTACAAAATATATTTACAAACTGCATGACACTAGACTAGGCTAGGTCGAATAGTTACACAGCTCATTTTCGAGCCAAAACGGCATGTCGCCCATTGGTGAAGCAGCATAGCTAAATACAAACCTCTCCATAGGATAGGAGAATGTTAACTGGTCATGAGAAAATCTTTGCAGCTTCTTTCACTGGTGCTTCATAGATAGTGTTGGAGACTTTCGAGGGAGGCCAATACCGAAGCATAGACCTTCCTACAATGTTCCTGATCGGAAGAGGTCCCCTGAAAAGGATTTAAAAAGTTTGATTTATTTACAAATTTCCAGTAGTATCACGTTTACAAGTTATTGTATTCAAGAACTTTTGGGGGGAAATGAATGCATTATATATTAAAAGGCATAATGAGAGGTGCTTATTAACACTCGGTAATGACACTTGACTCGGGTCACAATAGCTCAAAAGCCAACTCTTTTTAACAAACAAGAAGCGTGTTCAACAGTATTTTACTTCGAAGTCAGTCATGCAAATTAGAGTAAACATTCTATAGAGTTTTAATGGAAGAGAATAAATTTAGCAAAAAATGGATAGAAGTAAAATAAGAATTATTTCGGGAATTACCAATTGTGTGAATCAAAACTATTGTTGCGGTTGTCACCCAGCACAAAAACATAACCATCGGGCACAAGCTGCACAAAGTACATACAAAAATTGTAAGACAATTTTGATACTAATTAAGGCCTTCAAAAACCGAAGTCAGAATAAGTACTAACGAAAGGTGTATGGGTTATAACAGAAGAAACTCACCACTGGTTTCATTTCATAAGCAAGAGGTTCCAAAATGTATTCTTCATCTTGCACAACACCATTTACAATCAAGTTGCCACCTCGTACCTAAAAGTACAAAAGAGCAAACATAAGTAACATAAAGTTAAATAAACTGATGACCACTATTCATCGAATGGAGATAATTTACCTCAACACAATCCCCTTCATTTGCAACTACTCTTTTGACAAATTCATCGCCAGAGCTATAGCCAACTTCCTGAATTTACATCAAAACACAATAAATATATTATTACTAGTTTCATATTAGTTAAACAGGTGAATGTATTGAGTAAAAATACGATGCACACCTGAAGGATTGGAGGGGTCTTGAATATCACGATGTCTGAAACTTCAGGCTTTCTAAAGACATAAGAAACCTGAAACCACAATTCAGCAGCAAACCATTAACCAAATTTTCAAGGAAAAAAAAACTGCATACTCATCATTCAATCTCACAATACATTTGTCTACCTAAGCAAATTGTTACCAACTACTTGAACAACCACCCATCTCTAAAAAATAAACAAACCATGCAGAGAATTGTCAAAAATGAGAACATTGTAGCCAAGTAAAGAGACAAGAAAGCAAAAATAGCTGCATAGTTTAACTCCATTGCAAGGAGTTCAAAAGAAAGTAATATAAGATGCATAACTGATTTAACTCTGTTGCAAAAGGAACACACATGTTAAACATATGGCACAAGATCATGCAAGTTGGACCAAACATGAATTGATTCTCGTTCTCTTGCTGGAAGGAATAGCAAGGTTCAAATCTATTAAGAAAATTAATATATTTCGATCTTCCCAAAACAGACAGAAGTCGTCTTTTACACACATAGCATATCCGATACTCACCCAAGTGCTATACAATTAAAGAAAGCTTCCATCAGTAGTATAAGTTCATCAGAATCCACATCTAGGTTGACTGCCTAAACCTCAACATTTTACTTATCCACACATGAAACTTTGAACATCACCCTAGATCACATGCCATGTATTATCCTATAAAAGATTTTTGAGGGAATGGGAGGACCCCACTATTAACCAACGCCTATATCAGTCCCAGGCTAACTTCAGAACACAAGCAATGTGGAACAGATAACAAATATTACTCCCCTTCAATTGTTGAGCAATTGTAAAGAACAAGTAAGAAGATGTGTTAGATTAGCCACAACCATTAATGTGTTACAGGTAATTACTATAATGTAACAACTTGAGTTTTTACATAATATGGCACCACGTCACTTTACAAGGTACCGGATGACCAAGCTCTTGAGGTCAAGTAATAAACGCTACCCAGGTGAAAAAAACTGAATGTACTTGTCTGGCTAGAAAATTTGAGCCTACTAAAGGAAGTCTTTAAGATAATAAAATCTCACCTAAAACCTTGAGTTGATATGAATATGTGCATAATTTTATTTATCAACTTCAACAGACGCCGAAGGTGTCGACCTAGGCTCCACCAAAGACGACTTAAAAAGCACACAAATGCCATTCTAAGTCACATAAGCCATAACCCAATACTATAATAAACCGTATCTTTTAGCCCTTTACTAGATTCTAAAGACACAACAGCACAGTCGATTAACACCAAAATTACCCAAATCACTATCGGCCAAGAGTTAGACAAATGCATAGAACTACAGTACCTCTAGTTCTAAAAGTATGTAATTATACATAATATAACAACAAAAATTTAAATAACCCAAATGATGGGGGAAAAAAAGTAATCAAATTCATACATTATCGGCAAGGATAGGTTCACCCGAATCGAGAGTAAGGCTCATAGATGCCGATGTATCGACCTAGGCTCCACCAAAGAGGGCTTAAAAACAACACTAATGTCACTCTTAAGTCATATAGGACAAACCTATAATCCACCCTAGCTTCTATACATTCTAAAGCAACAAATACACACAACTGATTAACACCAAACCACCAAACTTACTATCAACCAAAATTAAGACATAAACACATACAATAGTTCTAAAACTAATAGTAGCATCTTACTTACATACTTGCACAACACAATAATGACATAAATCCCAAATCACCCAAATGCTATAAAAAGGCTTATACTACTTTCACTAATAGGAGCAACATTCTAAAGTCACAAATACACCCATCAGATTAAAGCCTGATCACCCAAGAATTAAGACATAAGCATATACTATAAACAGTTCTAAAACTAGTAGTAGCTTCTTACTTACATACTTGCATAACACAAACATCAATCCCAAATAACCCAAATGCTATAAAGGTTTTTATTACTTTTACTGATAGGAGCAACATATAAAACGACACAACAAAATGAGCCACGAATCAAGACATAAATAAAGAGCTAGCTGTTAATAGTTCCAAAACTAGTCGTAGCAACTTAGTTAAATAAAGACTTAACACAATAACAACAAAAAATCCAAAATAACCAATAAGATAAAAACTAAAAAAGGTGTTAAATTTATACCTTTTCGGCAAGAATACGATCACCAGCATCGAGAGTAGGGCACATAGAGGCCGAGGGAATCGACCTCGGCTCCGCCAACGACGACTTAAAGAGCACGCTAACCGTCAACGCCGTGAAAACCGCCCTCGCATCCTCTGATCGCCCCTTCAGAAACCTCGACACCCAACTCCCCGCCTTCCCAATCGCCACGTCATCATAACAATCATCAAAATCGTTAGAATTATATTCAACCGTCCCTCCCCTATCCACCTCTCTACAATCCCTCTCTAGAACCGGGACGATCGAGGAGGACATGAAGGGAGAAACGCCGAACACGCCCATCAAAGAGGGGGAAACGATCGTCGAGCACTTGATGAGAGAGACCAAGAAGCTCGGAGAGTCACCGCAGAAGGTTCGCCGGCCACCGACTCGGGAGGAGGCGGTGGCGGCTAGGTTTCCGGCAACATAGCCGGAGTAGGTAACGGTGAACCGAATCGCCATTGATATAAACGATAAAAGCTTGGCAAACGTTAGATAAATTGGGAAAATAGAGAAAAAACCTAATTGGAGTAAGATGACATCTTTGATTGAATAATCTGTGAGTTTTTTAGAGATTAGAAAGATTTTAAAGAACTAATTTGGTTTAAATAATCTGTAAATTGTAAGTAATTAAGTAATTAATGTATGTGTGTATAAAGAGAGGAATAGAGGTGAAATAAGAATATATAAGGCCTAATTGGGGTGAATAAAAATTGAATTAGGGAGAGGGATTAGTGAATTGAAATGGGTAATTAAGCGATTGAGAAAAAAAAAAAAAGATTTGAGGGGAAATTGGAACCCTAATTCGAGCTCCTGGAGGAGAGAGAGAGAGAAAAATTGCTCTGCAAGAAATGAAATGAGATGGAAATTAAATGGGTTTTGGTATTTTACTATTTATTTTAGGCGACTTGGTCATGTTTGCCGTCAATTTTATTTTACTTTTTTTTTTTATTTTTTAGTTTTTTTATTTTAAAATGTCATTTATGTTTGTTATCACTATTTTTTTTATCTTTTAAAAATTTATATTTTTTAGTAATACAACTAGAAAATGTAAAAGCAAAAAAGCCACACACATTATAGAGATTTTGATAGTTTTTTTACCATAATTTTTAGAATTTAAATGAATATTTGATCGTATCTCGGCTATAATTTTATTCTTATGTTTGACGTGTTACTTGTTATTTTTCGATAAGATATTATGAAATTTATCAAGACAAATATCAAAAATCAAAATGTTGAAAGTTATTTTTTAAAATTTTTACCAAACACTTCTGAAATGTTTTTGGAAAGAAAGATTTTTTCTTACCGATTTTTTACAAAAAAAAAAACAGACGTAAGCTTTGGGTTTTACAATTTATATTTAGATTGTTTGCAAATAATCCCTATAAGCTTTGGGTTTTACAATTTAAGCCAAAGGAAATGCAAACCAATCCCCCTAATTAGTGTTATGTTAAATTGTTTTGAAAATGAGTGAGTAATAAAATGTTGTAGGATAAAGCTACAATTTTATCATTATATATGGCAACTGATTGAGTATGTTTTCATGTGTTGGATTTAATTAGCATATGAATTAGGTTGTCAGTATTTTAAACTAATTTTAAAAATATCATAATGATTTCCTGGTTATAGATGCAATTTGTGTTTGTATTTAATATAATGTAACTCATGAATGGTATTAGTTGCTTAAACGATGTCATATGTGTCAAACTGCTATTATATCAATTTGAGTATCTGAATTTAACAATTAATGTCAAGTTTATATTCAAGATGGTATAACTTTGTTTTAGTTAGTCCGTTTTGTGTAATTACTAGTTTTATATGTGTACATTTTTAACAATACTTATGTAAAATAACGGATAACAAACACTATAAAATAATGTTTGATTTAGTGAGAGTCAAAATCTGTCACAAGCCTGTCACTAAACTGTCACAAATCCGTCACAAAAACCGTCGCTAATAAGCTCGTAACAAAAAATACCGTCACTAATACTGTCACGATTTGGGTATTTTTTTTAAGTGAAAAGTAAGTCATTTGAATTGGTTATACATGCAAAAGCGTTATCAATACCATTACAACAGAATAATTTCAATCCGCAATCTATTGCTTGAGTTATATAGATATTAGATAGGTGCATCGAATAAATGCAATATTTCCCAAAACCAACTGTTGAGCACAAAGTCATTGCCACTTTGAAAAGATGGGTTGTATTATTTCACAAATTAAGGGGTCAATTTCAAAAAGTTAACGTTTATGGGAGCTATTATTAAATTTATAACAGTTGATGGAGTTATTTGAACTTTACCATAGACTTTGGTTAAACCACTCACATCAGTTCCTTTATATTATCAATTTATCTTAAACATGAGGAGATTGTTATAAAATTGTACACGCATCAGTTTACTTATCCATTACCTTAGATATACATGAAATCAAATATCTGTCATTTATTTGTAGTTTTCACATATAAATTAATAAAATAACAAAAAGATAAGTGTTATAGTTGTGATAGATAAATTTATAAAAAATCTAATAATTTGTATAAAGCAAAACGTTTCCTTATAACTTGTAAAAGTGTACTTTTTACTTTAAATACGAGAAAACTAAATTAATTTGGATTGAAAAAAAATTAATAGAAGTATATTAAAATATAATAATATTTAGTTATATTAATATATTTGATAATTTGGTCTTACATAATATAATACATGTGATTGATCATTAAAGTCAAAGGTTTGGTCCATATGTAAGTAGTTGGGGAAGTTAAACCGTGGTCAAATGAATATTTTTTTATTGGATAATTGGATTATATTTAACAAAATTGTAGTAACCACGAAACTCTTGTACCCAATCAACGACTGCTCTTCACAATCGGAATTCTCGTTCCCATTATTTTACGTATAAATATTCAGTTCCCATTATTTTACGTATAAATATTCAAATGTTTTCATGTATTTCTTTCATGTTCCTTGTTTTCGTTTCCTGTCTTTTACAGTTCTTTTTTTCACGTTAGCAACTATAATTAAAACAATATGAGTTTAAATGTTTAATACTCCGTATTATGTACTCCAATACTTTTCAAAAATTGATTAGTAAGTTTATTTATAATTAGACTAGCTTACTGAAAGGAAAAAATGCTCCCAGCAATTCGGTGTTGTTTATCAAAAGTTTGATGGACTTCGAAAACGGCGTTTTTACATTATCAAATTTAGAAAAGTATATTCGAGAAAACATATATCTACTTCATTTGAGTCAAATCTGTCTTCCAAAAATCTTGACGACTTAAGGTAACTAGAAGCAAAGAGAAGCGAGAGACTAAGACGAATATGAGGAACCCGGCCATGCATGTCTTTCATGTTCAAAGTCAGCGAATGGTGTCGCCAATCACAGGTTCAGAGAAAAGGAGGGTCGGAAATGGAAACGAGATGGGATCGAGCAGAGGGGGTATGGAGACCTCGACAGTTATGTCATCGAACATGGCGATTCCATCTTGAGAAGATAAAAAAATGCTTTGTGTGATCTTACTTTCATCCGCTCTAACGCATGTGTCCTTTAACTAAATCAAATCAGTGAACATAAGTTAGAGTGTTGACCATACTTGAACTGCCCTTTTCATTTTCTCTCTAATGATCAAAATTATACCTGTTAAACAGTTTTCACTTAATCTCGAGAATAAAAACGATCACAAAGAAGAATTAAGATAAAAACATGGGGGCATTGTTCACACATGAGAGATTGGTGAAACTATTTTATTTCTTTTACGCAAACACCAAAATTCTGCAAGGACGGAGACTCGTTTCTAAGAGGCGTTTTACCACATATCATTTAAAAGATCTCGGAGTGTTGTATAAATTAGATTGAAGATAAGCGGAATAATTCTACAAAAACTGTGTTATCTATGACCGATACCCCTCATCAATATGTTTATATTCGGCTTTAATCAAGTCAAATAATTTATTTATTTTATATTTTTAGGCACTCTTAGTAACTTTGTATTTTTATATTATTCCGTCCGTTATTTGCAATAATAACGAGCTTCTACTTTAAAAAAAAAAAACATATTTTTTCTTGGACGAATTTCAATGAGGGCTGATGAAAGTAATTATTTTACCTTATAGGTTCTAATTTAGTAAACTTACATTTAAATTTGGTTCAAACCAAATTGAAATATTAATCAATTAAATTGAAACATCATACTCGAGAACTTTAATTAGAATTTCTTGTAGCAGCAGTGACGAAAGCGCTTGCATCACCTACAATTATATGGGAATATTAAAGTTTGATTATTTGGTAATCTTAATTAAGTAGCATTTCAGTAGCCAACAATGTTAACTACCAATGACCTTACAACAAGTCGCAAACGTGATAGACTTGATTGTAATAATTAAAATTTTCATTATAATGTTAACGACCAATGACCTTACAACAATGTTAACCACCATTAAGTTTCATCAAATGTGTTGAATGTAGTTTATTTTATTTTATTTTGTGCACTAGCGGACTAATATAATCAATTAACTTATTTGTAGTTTCTGGGTTGGACTGATATTTCTATTTTAACTGGACTTTGGGTTGATAAAGTGTCAAATTAAGGTTGTCGTATGGATTAAAGGGATATGGAGCTTGGTTAATGATGGCTTTAATTAGTATCCGCAATTTTTATAAGCCCGTCGAATAATAATAGTGTAATTGGTTTTTTTATCGACTATCAACAAGTTATCAATTTCGCAAGTAATAAACTAATGCATCGCCAGGATTCGAACCCTGTCGCTTGCGAAGTTCAAGTTTCGCAGATTTTACCATTGGAGGGATAAAAAATAAAAACTAATGCACTGCAGCATATACATTTTCTTGCAAGGCATATACAGCTTGATGTTGTAACTTGTAATAATAATCTGGAACGAAAAATGCAGTGCAAAATGAAGAAGACGGTCTTTCCAACATATAGACTTGTCGCTCAACAGAAAAGCAAATGTTGATCACTATGAAAACTGGAAAAAATACTCGCAACTATGTAGTGCGAAAACGAAGAAGACGGTCTTTCCGACATGCAACTATGTAAGCTGGGATAAACACCACAAATTTCACAAAAATAAAATAAAAACACAATCTTTGAATGAAAGCTCAAAAAATTCCTTTACTTTGCTGATTATTTCAAGTACGTATTACTACTATAATTGCATTGAATCAGCGAAATTTGATCACCAATATTCGTTAAATACGAGAGAAAGTTAGATGGACTAGTTAAATTAAGGAGAGGAGATATACTAACCAAAACTAATTTAAGGCCACCCTACACCAACCCTATGGAATTAAATATGTAATTAACTTAAACTTATTCTTGTGCAATTAAGTAGATTAGCTCATGCTAAGACTATAGTCGTTGAACATCATGCCCGTGGCGCGTATAGAAGTTTAGGCAGTTGTCCCCATCAAACTAACCTTTAAATTTTACACATGCATAATTGACAAAATATACTCATTTTCGCGAAAAGGGTAGAATAGTTTGTAAGGAATCTACCATCTCTAAGCCATTTGATGCGTCCGATTCCGTGTATGTGCTCTATTTTCATTTGGTAATGTTTCTGCAGGCTTTCAAGTGTTCGTAGTTGTGATGATAGAGTTCAACTTCAATAGAACAATCTGAGCCAAGACTACTGAAAATAAATTTGGTAGTTTTATTTTGAGGGAGCTAATGCCTTGTTTGGTTGGAGCTTTATAAGCTCAGTATACTTATCTTCAAGACAGGACTGTACTATTTACTGATCTCGAAAGTTCTTTATCAATTTCGAAAAAACCAGCTTTATTTCCTTAAAAATGTATAACTACACAAAATACTTTCTACTGGCAATAATTTCCAGAATTTTCTGTCAGGATAAGAATGACTGAATAAGGGGGGCACTCTGGAAAATAGTGCAATACTGTAATCAAAATAAACTCGAAACAAATTTAACCGGTAAGATCAAGCACTATATTATAAACCCTATTTGAATCAATTATATATGATTACAAGGAATAAAACCATTTTAAAAATAAAAAAATATCACACATTAGGTTTGCTTATCAATCTACATGTAATCAAAATATTCCTCAAATATAATAAACCAAGTGTTCCTCATAGTTTTTTATAATAGTTTTTAGTGAGTCTAGTTAGTCTTATATAATTACAAGATAAGTCTTACTATTTAAATAATATAAATAAATATGAAGTACTTTCGAAGATACGGAAAAATTATAAGGAAATTGATATTTTGTAAATGGAAAAATTGAAATGCAAAACTCACAAAAATGTTAATTTTATCCTGAAAAATATTAAGAGGCACAAGTAGTGCTTTTACTCTGACCATTGAAATGAAAACTAATGGAGTATAATATGGAAGCAGTGTACCTGACTCCGAGTCAGAGTGACTCAGAGTCCACAGCCATTGGATATTGCTACAGTACATTTCATATTTTAACTGTAATATCCAATGGCTGTGGACTCTGAGTCACATTGACTCAGAGTCAGGTACGCTGCATCCGTATAATATACTTCTTCCATTTAGATCAAAAGCCACTATCCATCAAATAAACATCAGACAACAACATTACAAAACACCACTTTAAAATTCAACCCTGTCAATTTCTCAAGTTACATGATAGCTTCTTCTTTATGTGATCACAACCACACTAACAAAATATCTGCCCCATGACAACATCACCTGAAAACTATCACATATTTGGATACAATTTAGCAAAAAATCTAATCTGTAAGCATCTAAATTAACATAGTTCAAACAAAACACAAGGCAAAAAATCCCTTCCCATTTTCCCTTCATTAAAAATCTAAAGAACACTACTTATAAGTACTACTACTTGAATCTCTCTGTGATAAGCAATTAACACAAAAAACTGTAACTTAAAATAGGGCATTTAGTGCAGATCATATTACGCTATATCTCTACTCGAGTTTACGAGAAACAACCTAAACTGCGCCTGTTTGGTTGCAAATATTTAGCAAATACTACGTCGGAACTAAAGCTTGAAAAAAAAAGTAGCGATTACCCTATTACCGTACCTAATTGTAACTAAATCAACAGTCTTTCGGATCCCACCCGAGACTTGAAATAGCAAGGTCAGGCCAACCAAACGAGTACTCCCCTCGCCACGTGTCACCCAAACCTGATCCACCTTCCCCGAAACACATGCCTCCGTAACCCGACCCATTTCCAAACGAGTCAAAACCATTTTCACTCCCTTTACCCATCTCATTTAAATCCACTTCAGTTAGAAAAGCATTACTAACAGTCTCAGCCTTTTTTTCTATGCGTACAGGTTTGGCCTCGGTGGTTTTACGTGGGCGTTTTTTACGTGATCCACCTCCGACTGGGACGTTGCGTAGGGTGCCGCCACGTGTCCAGTACCTACCGCAATATAATTATACTCAACATTAGTCTTTGTTTGTTAGCCATCCTGTTTATTTTTTGGTATCAAACTGAATGGCAACTCAAAAATGCATTCGTTCAAGTTTAGAGTCTTTAGACTAAGTGAATGTTTGGCAACAAATCAACAACTTTTCTCTTGCCCTTTTTAGCTTTTTGCTTGAAAAAAGCTAAGGGTGTTCGGTTTATTAGCTTCTAGAAAGCTGTTGTAGTTTTTAGGTAAAAAAAGCTCGAAAATTTGTCAAAAATAGAAATTCTCAAATAAATATATGTTTGTATATTTACATTTCATCTATAAGTAAAATAAATTAAAATTACCAAACAAGTTAGAAATCAGTTATAAGTAAAAAAAAAAAATTGACAAAAAAAACCCTGATGTTAAACGCACGCCAAATTAAAAGGCTACATGCTAAAATACAAAAGCTAAAGAAAAAGTCGATGAATAAAACCAAAAATGAAACGAATGATAACAATGCTGAACTAAATGAAACCCAAATAGTATAAAGTTTAAAAGTTAATTTGGTGGTTTAAAAGTTAAGGGTTTAAATGCAATAACTTAATAACACTCAAAATGCATTCTATTAACGTTTGGCTACGGATTTTTTTATTTTAAAAACCGTGCGTGTTTTTGGTCCGTCAGATAATTTTAGCTTTAAAAAATCTATATTAAAAAAATATGGATTTAAAGAAAGATACAAAAAATGAGGTTAATTTGTTGTTTCAAAGTTAAGGGTCTAAGTGCAAGAACTTAAAATCTCAGGAAGTGTAACACACAAATATCATTCCAATTAACCACACACACTAATGTTCAAATGACAAGCACAAGGGGACTTATATTAGATTGTTTAAATTGCTTATCTGTTTTAAAAAGCAAAAATCGTTTTATTTGTTTTAAAAATTCTCAATTAACACATTTTACGCAAGATTATTTTAAATACAGATTTTTAAAATACAAAATCGAGGTTAATATACAATAAAACCAAAAAAATAAAACAAACGATAACGATAATGAACTGTATGAAATCCAAAAATAAGGTTAATTAGGTGGTTTAATTAAAGTTAAGGGTCTAAATGCCATAACTTAACTTAATAACTCAGGTGCTGTATAACACACATAAATCATTCTAATTAGCCACTTATATTCAAAACCAGACGCACTAGAATATAGTATTTGGTAAATATTACTTAGTATTAGAAATTAATTAAGAAGCAATTAATTACCTACGGCAGGATTTGGACGTGACTAATTTGTTATCTGAATTTACAGTGATTTTTAAGAAATAAAAAATAAATAAAAAAAGAGGTTAATTTGTCGGTTCAAAGTTATTATTTAGGACATAAATTTCGGACTTAATTATCAAAAACCTGAATTTGTTGTTTTTTGTTTAAGAATTGGTACATAACTATATAAGGGACATAAACAAGGAGTCAAGATAAGAGCATTTGTACCTTATTTAGAATAGATTTTAACCCTTAGTTTTTGATAATTAAATCTAAAAATAAGTACTAAATGAACATTTTTCCAAATGTTAATAATACTGATTTATATTAATAAAACTGAGTACAAGTAAAATTATTACATATAAGTTTGAGATAAACGGACAACAAACTGCGACAGGACTTGCAGGCTAAAAACACTAAAAGTCTAAAAAACAAATATGGATCTCGAGAGGATTTTTGAAACAGATTTTTTAAATCCGATTTTGTACTAGAAATGTCAAACATGTTACACAAAAATAATTCTATGAACCACTAATGTTCAAAATAAGAATTCATAAGCACAAAGGACTAAAAACTGTAAGTATAAAAAAACATAGGATTATTTGGGTAAATATTAATATTAGTAGAATTTAATTATAAGAAGCAATTGCCTATGGCAAGATTTGCAGTAGTGACGTGGCTAATTTGGTACTACTTATCTGATTTTCAGTGAATTTTAAGAAGAAAAAAAATAAGGTTAATTTGTTGGCTTAAAGTTAATTGTCTAAAATCGAAATGCAATAAATCTAATAACTCAAAAGCTGTAACACAAAAAAATCACTCTATTAATTAACCACTAATGTTCCAAATCAAAACTAAGCACAAAGGACTACAAATTTTAAGTAACAAAAACATCTAGTACTAGTACTCGTACTATTTAGTAAATCTTAAGATAAATTATTACTATTTGGTACATATTTAATCATCATAAACCCGATTTTTTTTGTGGTTTTCCTTTAATATTTAATACTACCTATCAACACTATAAAAAAAATACCGACGGGATTAGTTAAGTTACGGTATTTTTTGTTACGAGCTTATTAGCGACGGTTTTTGTGACGGTTTAATCAATTTGCGACAGATTTGTGACAGCTTTTTAAATTAGCGATAGACTTGTGACAGCTTTTGACTCTCACTAAATCAAACATTATTTCGTAGTACAACGTAGAATCAGAGAAAAAAAAACAAATACTCCAGTAAAAAAAAAAGCATAATTGAGCATTTGTACCTAATTTTTAAATAGATTTTAACCATTAGTTTTTGATAATCAAGTCTAAAAATAAGTACTAAATGAACATTTTTCCAAATATTAATAATAGAAATTTAAGAACCAATTACCTACCACAGGACTTGCAGGCTAGCTAAAAACACTTTAAAAAATCTATAAAGAAAAAAAACAAATATGGATTTTTGAAACAGATTTTTTTAAATTTGATTTTGTACTAAATATTGTTACACAACAATAACTCTATGAACTACTAATGCTCAAAATAAGAAGCACAAAGGACTAAAAACTGTAAGTATATACCTAAAATACATTAATTAATATGATAATTCATAAATGAATATATATTAATTAATTTACCTACGGCAAGACTTGCAATAGTGACGAGGCTGAGAGAGGTTGTAGTTGTTATAGTAACAGAATTTCGTATCGCCGGAGTTACACCGTGGGCATGCTATAGTTTCTGGCTCCGCCGGTGTTACTCCGCCGTGATGGTGGTGGTGTATAGGTGGTGTCACGCCGGAGTATTCTGACGTCATTTTAAGTAGAGTAGTGACTATTATTATGTGTTATGTAAATAAAGATATTGAGAGCGAGATGAGTGGGATTTTGGAAGGGTTTTTTTTTATGATTTTATATTGGGAAGTTAACCGGGGTTTAGGTACGTCAGTTGTATCGAACCATGATGGTAAGCGTGATATAATATCTGTCTTTTGGAATTATATTTGTCTTGATCGGTTATTAGTTATGTTCACTGTAAAATAATGTTTGATTTAATGAGAGTTAAAAGCTGTCACAAGCCTGTCACTAATTTAAAAAGTTGTCACAAATCTGTCGCAAATTAACTAAACTGTCACAAAACCGTCATAAAAACCGTCGCTAATAAACTCGTAACAAAATATACCGTCATTAATCCCGTCGCTATTTGTGTATTTTTTTATAGTGGTTTTTTCATGAATAGAAATCCACAATTATTACTTAGTATGTAAAAATATAGTCTATTCGTTGCTATTTAATTGTTCATTATGAAACTACGTGCAATTTTGATTGATTAATAACTTGTATCAAAATTGTCGAAATGAAAATTTTCAAAAGTTGATCATATAGTTCAAATGTTAAATTTTATGATTAAATTTTTAAAAAAAATCATTTTAACAATTTTGATACATGTATTTGGCCAGTCAAAATTGAACGTATTTTCGTAGTTGACAAATAAATAAGAACGAAATGAGTAATTAATTTCTTAAAACATGGATTGTTAAGTATTGTTTAATTTGATAAATATAATGTAGCATAATAATAAAAATAATGAGCATCCTGTAACTTAAACTAATCTTTATGTAGCATATATATATACTTATGTTTAAAAGTGTTTTAAAGTGTGTGTTTTGTTTAATTAAGTATCAATAGCATGTACATTTTCATCAATTTTCTAAATCGAAACCGAAAATGATTCGGTCTGGTTTAGTGTTTTATTTTTGGATGGGAGACTGAATGGGACCAACGTGCGTTCCAACCGGTTTCGGTATTCTTGTGGGTTTTCAGGTTTAAGGTACGAGTTTCGCATTATAGCTCGGTTGGGACTCTTAACATACATTTTCCGTCCGCTTTTATTTTTAAAATTTGATTATAACTACTAAGAAATTATTAATTTTAGATTATCAATATGTTAATGTATTGCTTTCGACTTCAATTTTAACACTTTTATAAAAATAGGTTTGATAAAAAAGTTTAAATGGTCTTAGCACTGATAAATATATGATTATGATTATTTTGTTATGTCTATTGTTACTACTATTATTATTAAGCTAGTGTGTTATTTTTCGGGTTTTCGGTCTTTCATTGATCCGGTTCGCTCACACATAAAAGTATAAAACCCTAACCGAAGTGATTTGTATATATTCGGTTTCGGTATGATTCGGTCATGTTGTTATTTTCAAGAAACCAAACCAAATCAGCTTGATTCAGTCGGTTCGATTTTTTTTTTTTCGGTTGCATATTTTGTGATGTGTTTTTAAAAACTATCTATTTTCTTTCCCACTTTATAATGTTTATGAGGAGTATTATTTTACTTTCGGAAAATTTGCTAAAATGTTACCGAACTTATCCGCTTTTAGCAATTTGGTAGCCAACCTAACACACTTTCTAATTCGGTACCCAACCTAAACGTTTTTACTCCAATTTTATACCCAACATAACATACTTTCTAATTTGGTATCCAACATATACGTTTTCACTTCAATTAAGGGACTTAGCCAACCTCATGTAATCGGTTTTCAACTCATAATAAATCTCTTTTACTATTAAATAAATATGTGAAATGTTCAATAAAAAATCTTAGAATGAAAGCACTACTTATTATGCTTGGATTAATAAGATTGAAATGACCGAATGTGCATTGAGTCACTTAATTGGAATGAAAATGTATATGTTGGTTAACAAATTAGAAAATATTTTAGTTTGGATATTAAATCGATAAAAACTAATTAGTTTATGTACTATTTTAGTATTTTTCGCTTCTAATTTGTGTTGTTTGTTATGGTCTTGTGAAGATATATTTTTGAAAACTATTTTGAAAGTTTTATCATACTATACTACTAAGTATTAAGGATACGTTTGTTATCATCTTTTTCAGTCAAAAATCTGTTTTCAGAAAGCAGTAAAAAAAAAATATTTCTTTCCAAAATATACACGAGTGTTTGGTAAAAAGTTAAAAAAGCTAACTTTCAACATATTGATTTTTGGCATTAACTAATAACTTTTTGTTTTTTCAATCAAAATAACTTAATGAGATATTTTTTTGATAAATTTTCATAATATTATATTTAAATGAGCAAATAACACGTCAAATATACGAATAAAATTTTAGTTGAATAACATCAATATTTATTTAAATTCTTAAAATAGTGGCGAGAAATTTATCAAAATCTCCAAAATGTGTCCCTTTTTTGCTTTTAGTTTTTCTATTTATATTTCTCTAAAATTTAGATTTTTAAAAGCTAAAAAAAAGAAGTGATACCAAAGATAGATGGTTTTTAAAATAAAAAAGGTAACAAAAAAATTTGATGTCAAACATGCACTAATTTAAAATTAAAATTGCACTAGTTTTTTAATGACGTCATGGTGACTTCTTCTGCAGTGGGATTCGAGCTAGTTGTATTCCAATGAAACGCTGGAAGGTTGGTTTACCGATTATTGGGATAGTGTCTTTATACGGCTCCAAATTAAGAAATTTAAAGTTAAACCGTGTATTTTTCATGTATTTTTCATCCAGACCAGATCTTAATAATGGGCTTTCGGTGTTAGTGAAAAACGTCGGAGAAAACAGACTTTTAATTAATTTATTCACGAATAAACTAAGAATTTATCGAGCAATAAATTTTTAACCATAAATTTTAGCATATACAATTACTATTTTGAAGGCGGAAAGTCGTCATAAAAAATCAGTGTTAACACTGCGAATTTTATTTTTATAAAATTAAGCATATATACGGATTTAATATTATTACCAAGGTGACCATACATATATGTGTATAACAGTATAAGGATTATATATAAATAGCTACACATATATGTATATATTATATTCAAAATTGGAGGCCGCCCAAAGTATTTGTTTGTTAAATTGGGGTCTCCGGCCGTTACTATTACTTCTTATTAACTTTTGATAAAAAATAACGATGTCTAGTTTTGCAATGAAAAACTTAAATATACATAATCAAGGAATATGTTTTTACAGTAATTTCACACAATTTTATACTTAGTTAACTCAAATCCCTTTTTGTTTCTTCACTCGGTTTTATCATACTTTATGTATTTTTAGAAACTTCAACCTTATTATTAAAACGAGGAAAAATATACAGACAACCATTTCAATATTTTAATAAACTTAAATTCATCGAGTGATCACGGTATAATTGGCCAAGTAACGCGTTGGCACGATTCTTAATTAGACGTCGATTCATTTCGATTATTGATTATAGTATACTTATAAAATGTATATATATGAGAGTAATTGATTGTAAAGAACTGTTTGAAACAGTTCTGAAACTCTTAGGACTAAATTGAAGTTTCTGTAAAGATGTATACTTGATTGTAAAGAACTGTTTGAAACAGTTCTGAAACTCTTAGGACTAAATTGAAGTTTGTCAATATGTATATATATTTTCAGCTGTAAACAATAGCTTTTAAGTTGTTTTAATAAAAGCTTATTTTTCCCCTCTCTCTCTCTCTCTAACCCTTCGTTCAATATATATATACATATATATGTATACACAGAAAGGTTGATCGCAAATACGATCAACTAAATTTTACTTTTCCACATGGTATCAGAGCATTAGCTCTTCTTCTCCGCTGCGATTTACACAGTACTCTGGGTTTTCTTTATTGGGTTAATTGAAGAGTTTGGAAAAATTGGGGGTTCTTGATAGAGTTTGTCTCTGCAACTGGTAATATCTGTATTACTCTTTATTCTCTCTGTTTGGTTACTAATTGAAGAATTAGGGTTTGATACTCTCTCTTCTGATTATCAATTCTTGGTTTAATTGGGTTTTAATTCAATTAGGGTTTATTCAATTAGGGTTTATTTCTCTTCTTGGTTTAATTGGGGTATTAAATGTCAGAATTTGGTAATAGTAATGATGCTCAACCTACGGTTATTTTCTCTATAACTACCATGAGTCCATATTACATGGGTTCCAATGAGAATACTAGCACTAGCCTAGTTACCCCTGTGTTAACTAAGGCTAATTTTCATTCTTGGAGGAGGGCCATGGAGATTTCAATAGGGGCTAAATCCAAATTAGGGTTTGTGACAGGTACCCTACCTTGTCCACTAGATACTGATCCAATGAATGGAGTTTGGTTGCAGTGCAACCTGATAGTTATGTCTTGGATCATTAATTCTGTTAGTAATGATATAGCACAGTCTATTTTATATGTTGATTCTGCTTCTAAGATGTGGAGGGAGTTAACAGAAAGATTTGCTCAAGGAAATGAGGCTAGGATTTATGAGTTACATCAAGATATGCATAATACTGTTCAAGATTCACTTAATGTGTCTGGTTATTTTACTAAGATTGAGACTTTATGGAATCAGCTGAGTGTTTTAAGTCCTATCCCTAGGTGTTCTTGTGGGGTTATAGGGGGATGTTCTTGCAATTTCATGAATGCTATTGTGGCTAGGGAACAGAGGATTTTTAAGATGATCTTCTTGATGGGTTTAAATGAAAGATTTGCTCATGTTAGGAGTCAGATTCTTTTAACTAGGCCTCTTCCTCCTTTAAATGATATGTATCAAATGGTTATTCAAGAAGAGAAACAACAGAATGTAGGAGTTCATGGTGGGATTTCTGAAAATAATATGGCACTTGCTACCCAGTTTAATAAGTCTCAGAATAGTCAAGGGGCTAATCAGGGGTTTAGACCTCAATCTAATCAGTTTTTTAGGTCTACTGATCCTAACAGTAGTTTTAGGCCTTTCAGACCTTTATATAACATGGGAAGGGGTATGGCTATGAAGTGTTCTCATTGTGGGTCAAATAGACACACAAAAGATAAGTGCTATAAATTACATGGGTATCCACCTGGGTGGACTCCAAGACCAAGAGGTTTTAGTACTTCTTTTTCTGGAAATAATATGGCACATTTAGTCACTTATCAAGATGGAGATGTATTTGGTAGTGATACAGGTCAGCAATATACAAAGGAAAATTCAAGAGAGGGTGATTTGCAGCAGTAGCCTGATAAAGCTGGAGCCACACCTCTCTCCAACATGGTTTTTACTGGCATGTCAGGTAAACAAAATTCTTCTTCTTCTTTTTATTCTAATGTATGCCATAATAAAAACATGCTAGATACTGATTTATGGATAATTGATAGTGGGGCTAATGAACATATGGTCAATTCTTTACACCATTTTAGTAGTTTTGAAAAGGTTGATTCACATGTTAATTTGCCTAATGGTCAAAAGCTGTAGTTACTCATATAGGGACTATCATTTTTAAAAATAATATAAGATTATACAATGTCTTATGTGTACCTTCTTTTGGGTTTAATTTAATTGCTGTTAGTAAATTGGCTAATGACTCTGGGTTATTAGTAGTTTTTGATTCAAAAGATTGTTATATTCAGGACCAGGTCTCTTTGAGGATGATTGGTAGTGCACATGCAAAGAATGGTTTATATGTTTTCCAGAGAAAGGATTTTCTTCAAAAATCATCTGTTTGTAATAGTTCTATTTCAGATAATAAGCCACATATCTGGCACTCTAGGTTAGGACATCCGTCTATTGCTATTTTAAATATCCTTTCAAATGATGTAAATGTCAAATTCAGTAATTTGAAATCAGTTCCTTGTGATGTTTGTCATTTAGCTAAGCACCATAGGCTTAGTTTTCCTGTAAAAACTTCTCATACTAATAAAGCTTTTGATCTTGTTCATTGTGATCTTTGGGGTCCTTATTCTGTTTCTACTTATAATGATTATAGTTATTTCTTGACCATAGTTGATGATTTTACAAGGTGCACTTGGATTTTCTTACTCAAAAATAAATCTGATACAACTATTGTTTTTCCTCAGTTTCATAAAATGGTAGCAACACAGTTTAATTCCAAAATTAAAATTATGAGAAGTGACAATGGAAGTGAGTTTAATTTGTTAGATTTCTATTCTAAAACTGGCATTTTACATCAAACCAGTTGTGTTGAGACTCCACAACAAAATGGTATTGCAGAAAGAAAACATCAACACTTATTGAATGTGGCTAGGGCTATAAGATTCCAGTCTAATTTGCCTTTGAAATATTGGGGGGAATGTATTTTAACTGCTGCATATTTAATCAATAGAACACCTACACCTCTTCTATCTAATAAAAGTCCTTATCAAATGTTGTATGGTTCTAAGCCTAATTATCATCATTTAAGAGTTATTGGTTGTTTGTGTTATTTTAGTACTTTAAGTAGAAATAGGACTAAGTTTGATGCAAGAGGTAAAAAGTGTATTTTACTTGGCTATGGTGCTAGTACTAAGGAGTACAAATTATTAGATTTCATTACAAATGAGGTTTTTCTTACAAGAGATGTTGTTTTTTATGAAAATTATTTTCCTTTTCACCAGCAACCTAATTTAGTTGTTTCCACAGAACCTTTGGTTTCTAATGATCCCATAATTCCAAATGAAACTTTAGTTTGTATTCATAATAATAATAAAAGTGTATCTATACCTGTTAAATCTCTGCCTAATAGACAATCTATAAGAGTTTCTAAAGCTCCTAAAAATTTACATGATTTTCATTGTTCTGCTACTAATAATAATGTTTTGTCTGAAATTCATAGTAAACCTGTTCATGATTTGTCTTCCTATCTTACTTATGAGAATGTTTCTTCTTCATATAAGTCTTTTTGTATGTTAGTATCCTCTGTTTCTGAACCTAAGACTTATAAACAAGCTAGTAGTGATCCACTTTGGATAAAAGCTATGGAAACAGAAATTCAGGCTTTAGAAGTTAATAGTACTTGGTTATTAACTAAATTACCACCTGGTAAACAACCTATAGGATGTAAATGGGTGTATAAGATTAAGCATAAGGCTGATGGATCTATAGAAAGGTATAAGGCTAGGCTAGTTGCAAAAGGTTATACTCAATTAGAAGATATAGATTATGAAGCTAGTTTTTCACCTGTAGCAAAGATGACAACAGTAAGATGTTTTTTAGCTCTTCCAGCTTCACAAAATTGGTCTCTAGCTCAAATAGATGTTAATAATGCTTTTTTACATGGTGACTTAGATGAGGAGGTTTACATGACATTACCACCAAGTTTTCTACAAAAAGATACTGCTTTGGTTTGTAAATTACAAAAATCCTTGTAGGGTTTGAAACAGGCTTCAAGACAATGGTTTTCAAAATTAAGTAGTGCTTTAATACTGTTTGGTTTTAAACAATCTATTGCTGACTATTCTTTGTTTACAGTCATTAAGAATGGTTTTTTTTTTAGCTCTTTTGGTTTATGTAGATGACATTATATTAGGTAGTACATGTCCAGATTTGATTGATGAAGTTAAAACTTTTCTTAATAAACAGTTTCAACTAAAGGATTTAGGACCTTTGAAGTTTTTTTTAGGTCTTGAGGTTGCTAGAAATAAGACAGGGATTCATATATGTCAAAGAAAATATGCATTAGAAGTTTTAGCTGATACTGGTCTTTTAGCATCAAAACCTTCTTGTTTTCCAATGGATACAAAACAGAAATTTACTAGTTTTGATGATGATTGTTTTGAAGATATTTCTTTGTATAGAAGGATAATTGGTAAACTTTTGTATCTAACCATTACAAGACCAGATATTGCCTATTCTATTCATGTTTTGAGTCAGTTTTTAGCCAAGCCCAGCAAGAAGCATTATGCAGCAGCTTTGAAGGTATTAAGGTACATTAAGAAATCACCAGCACAAGGTATTTTCTTCACTTCTTCTTATTCTTCTTTATCTTTGAAAGCCTATAGTGATTCTGACTGGGCAGCTTGTATTGATTCTAGAAGATCAGTGACTGGTTTTAGTATTTTTCTAGGAAATGCTTTGATTTCTTGGAAAAGCAAGAAACAGAATGTTGTATCTAGGAGTAGTGCAGAAGCTGAGTATGGGCACTTACAGTGACTAGTTGTGAGATTATATGGTTGATTCATTTACTCAAAGACTTAGGTATTACTCATGATAAACCTGTAGCTTTGTTCACAGACAGTAAAAGTGCTCTTGCATTAGCCTATAATCCTGTTAATCATGAGAGGAGCAAGCATATTGAGGTTGATTGTCATTTTATAAGAGATTTAGTACTTAAAAATACTGTTCATTTGTTACATGTTGGTACTAATGATAATGTGGCAGATTTGTTTACAAAAGCTTTAGGTTCAGCTCAATTTCAGCATTTGATTGTCAAGATGGGAGTGTTATCACTTCACTCTCCATCTTGAGGAGGGCATATTGATTATAGTATACTTATAAAATGTATATATATGAGAGTAATTGATTGTAAAGAACTGTTTGAAACAGTTCTGAAACTCTTAGGACTAAATTGAAGTTTCTGTAAAGATGTATACTTGATTGTAAAGAACTGTTTGAAACAGTTCTGAAACTCTTAGGACTAAATTGAAGTTTGTCAATATGTATATATATTTTCAGCTGTAAACAATAGCTTTTAAATTGTTTTAATAAAAGCTTATTTTTCCTCTCTCTCTCTAACCCTTCGTTCAATATATATATACATATATATGTATACACAGAAAGGTTGATCGCAAATACGATCAACTAAATAAAATCCACCAGTACGTGGATTTTACTTTTCCACATCGATTCATTTCGATTTCTACTACTGTTCTTAGGAATGTTTGTTTTCCATTTATGAAATAAATTAATTATACACTTGTTTAATTGATCAAAATGTGCTTAACTTTACAAGGAAGCAATTTTATTGTTTATTCTATCCACAAAAAGTGCTTTTATTGATCAAAACGTGTTTAACGGCTTTAATGCCAAACAATTTAAACAAACTAGAACTTTTAGTCAAAAAGGGTCATGTTTGTGTCGTATATATATACTATAGAATATAGTATGACGTTAGTCTCGTGATGCCTATATATAATAGTGTACGACTAAATACTGCTATTATTTGTCTGCTTCTTTCCAATAGTTTAAATAAAACCAGTAATAAAACAGAGAGCTTATCGTAATGGACAAATCTGAAGTGAAAAAAGTATTTTACCAAAGTGACCTACATCATGACTATAGTTTTTCGTTTAGCATGTGGTGAATTGTTACTCTAAGTTAATGTTCTAAACTACGTAAGTCGGGATTTAGGCAGAAGTTGATCGACTAACTGCTAATTTCGTCCAATTACAGTCTAATTCGCATAATTTTTTAAGTTTTTAGGTTCTGACTAACGCCTATGCCCTGTCTCATTTATATATCTATAATTCGTACAATTTGTCCCCTACGTGTTATTAGTGCTCTTTAGTGAATGAAAAGTGAAAAGCTCAACTTAATACTTCCACCTCCGGTTTCTAATTAATTATATTCTATAAAATTACGTGTAATTTTGATCGGTTTATAACATGTATCAAAATTGTCGAAATGAAATTTTTTAAAACTAAATCATATAATTTAATGTTTGAATTATATGATTAACTTTTAAAAAAATTCATTACGATAATTTTGATACAAGTTATTGATCGGTCAAAATTGTACGTAATTTTATACTCCCTCCGTTCTCAATTAATTGTCCTCTACGAAATTACGTGTAATTTTGACCGGCTTATAACATGTATCAAAATTGTCGAAAGGATAAATTTTAAAACTAAATCATATAATTTAATGTTTGAATTATATGATTAACCATTAAAAAAATTTATTTCGATAATTTTGATATAAATTATTCACCGTTTAAAAATATACATAATTTCATCAATTAATTAGGAACATCCCAGAGTAATGTACACTATTTTGTTGATGTAACACAAACCTGTTTTCGAATTGCATCAAAGATATTTATCATGTTTCGTCAAATAAAGTCCAAGTATGACGTGTGCAATGAGACAAGTGTGGCGTGAGAAAGTAACAAGAAAATTTGGTGGAAAACAGAGAAATGAAGTTTGAAAACAAAATAGAGGATTTGTTTCAGTTTCGACAAGATAATTGATGTCGGTAGGCGTGAGATGCAATTATTATATGGTCTGTATGCAGACCGTCTGTGTTTCATACAGACGACGACGGTATTAGTGGGGAAGGTTACAAGTCACGCCACGTAATAAAAACTCAATCTACTAAAACTCAATCTAAACTATCTTTCCAATATATTTATTTGAGTTTTTAATAGTTTTAGTTTTTAGTACGTAGCGTGATTTGTATCATTACCGTCTGTATTAATAAGACACAGTCTTCATAATAAAGCATAAGATTTATTATATTTTCCATTTTGCATCCTCAACCCAATTCATATTGAGTTTTGCTTATGTACACATTATATAAATTAGTCGGGGCCGGTTTTGTTTTTTGGGAGTTGTATTTAATATAAAATTATTTCTTTAATTTTCCTATTACGTTAAAAACCATATTATAGTGTGAAATTCTTTTCTTATCGTATTTTTTGTCTTTGGGAGCCGATGTCCAATCCACCCGCAATGAGTGCAAGACTTGTAGGCCTAGCCTGAAAATATACTACGAGTTTATATACATTATATGAAGTCAAAATAATCCAATCGTTCATTTAAAACTCAATTAAATAAAAATATAAAGTAACAAAAAACTCTCCATGACCATTATACTTGTATATACATTTTTATATATATAATACATATAATATTCAAAAGAAAAATCTCTATATACATAAATATCATTGTTCTACCGTTTTGTTTATTTATTTATTTTAAAAGTTCTATATGTTTATTTTTTAGTTGAATTTTAAATGAACGATTGAATTATTTTGACTTCATATAATGTATATAAAAAGTTCGAGTTATGTTTACTCTGAGTTAGATACTCCACTTCCGTACTGTATTATCATTTTTGAGATTTGGGCAAAATTTTCTAGTAAAATGTAGTTCTATCAAAGATCAATGTACCCAATTTTGTGAAAATAATTACAAAAATACTCTATCCGTGTCACATTATAAGTTTTATACGATACCTTTTATACAAAATCACGTGCAAATTTAACTGTCAAATAACTCGTATTCAAATTGTAGATTTTTTTTAAAAAACAATCTATCATATAATTTAACATTTAAACTATGTAGAATTTTTTTCAAAAGTTTAGTTTCGACAATTTGGTTACATGTTAAAAGGCGGCCAAAGTTGCATTTTGTTTCGCATATGACTTAAAAAGTGGGACGGAGGAGAACCCGACTAACTTTAATTTTTTCCCTTCAAACATTGTTTTGAAACGGATAACAAAATTCTAAACACAAAAAAAAAAACTAACAGCCTACAACGTAAATAGAAAATGATGCAATTAGACTTGTCGAACAGAATACATATCGTAGTTGGTTCTTTTGCTTAATAAGTACGATCACGTCCTACCCGTTCCGATGATTTGGTGAATCGTGTTAGCTAAGAAGTTACATTATTCATCACGTTATCTGCTAAATTTATAATCCGGCCGTCTTGGGCAATTTACTTTGACAGTTTAGACTAAACCTCCATAATATCTACAAAACTACAAGTCAGAGTAAGATAGATTAAACAATTTTTTTTCTTTATAAGTAGTGAATTAAATAACGTACATTTCTTTTGTTTACAGTGTAAGTAGCAAATCATTTCCTTTATTCTCAGAGCATATGCAATGCTCTTGCTAGTTTATTTTATAGTGTCAGACTATAATAACATTGTCATTTTACATTTACATTGGTTACTATAAAAATGCCAACTCAGGTAATATTTAGTGTTAGATTTTATTTTCTCTTGTAACTGTAACATCACAGTTAGAGCATGCGTTATCTTATATTTTTCCTCGTATTTAACTTAATTAACATCATTTTTATATTTTTAGGATAACGGTTTAACTTTATACATTTTATAGCTTTCCTATCAAATTTATTATCATTACTAAATATTACTATATTTGAACATACTTCTATCAATTTTTTTCAACCCAAATTAATTTATAGAACAATCACATTAAATAACTTACAAGTTTTCTCGTATTTAAAGTAAAAAGTACACTTTTACAACTTATAAGTAAACGTTTTGATTTATACAAATTATCAGCTTTTTTATTAATTTCTCTATTAAAATTATACAACTCATCTTTTTGTTATTTTATTAATTTATATGTGAAAAATACAAATAAATGAGAGAGAATAAGAGAACCCTTATATTTGAGTAATATTTGAGTTCATGTAAATTTAAGCTAATGGATAAGAAAACTGATTCATATACAATTTTAGAACAATCTCTTATTTGACAGATGAGTCATAATAATTATTATTAACAACCCATGTGGCGTTTCCCTCCATTTTATATTCTATATTGATACTATCACGGATCATCAATTACTATGAACTTTTTTGAAACTGATGATTTGTTTAAATGTAAAGAAAAATGCTACAGTATTTTATGTGTTTTACAAATTCAATTTTCAATGTAAAATACTTATAAAAAAAACTATTCATATTAAAAATGTACTTAATGGAACAAATGTAGCATCATATACTTGATTTTATTTTATTTGAGTACTCGTTACCGTTCCGGTACGACATTTCAAATATCATTGACTTTTCTTTTATTTGACCATTGCGATACGATTTGTAATTCATAAACTGAATCATATATATATATATATATATACAAATAATTTTTTTTAATGACGTAACATTATCGTACCGTTTTGTCGTATCGGTACAACTACCCGTGTAACCGTGCATCGTAGGATGGAACCAAAACTCAGTATTTTCTTACCTTAATAAATTTGCTGAAAGTTCTAATATTAATATTTTGTTTCATTTTACTAATGAGCACAATAGAAAACGGATTACTTTTTAAATTCCATTAGTATTTAATAAATGAAAGCTACGTTCATTCAAAAAGATTAATTGTCACTACCAATTTATGTCAAATATAATATAAAAGTAGATCCTTATAGTTAAAGGTAAAGGGACCAATTCAATATCTAAAATTAAATTAAAGTTATTGTGTAAAAGTGTAAGATAAAAGCCACTTTGCTTATGTATCACTTTAAAACTAACACAAACTAACTAGACAAATATAGATATCTTAAACGTTAAGCGTTGCTAAATATTTTAAATAAATTTACATTTTTCAGGATGTGACACAAGAGGATATAAAAAATTATTTTAACAGCCACCGCCACAAGCCCGTTTAATTTAACTAGTGACAGAGTCTGAGTATTTGTTTGTTTCATTCTGTACTCTTTGTTGACAGGTCTATGACTTGCTACAATAAAAGTAATTGGATTCATTTTTTTTGTCTTCAAAGAATTGAAGGCAGGCTGCCTGATTGTCAGCGCTGAGTTATATCCGGTTCGGTTTGTTTTTTGGCAAAATCGAAATCAAACCAAACAATTTTTTTGGTTCGTTTTTTTTTCGGTTTCGTTAATTTATTTTTTGGACCGAATCGGACCGATTTTTTTTGTCCGATTTCGGGTTAATTTATTGAGGCAGAAAAAGACCGAAAAACGAAAAATAAAACCGAAAAAACCCGGTCCGGTTCGATCCAAAAAATAAAAAGACTGAAACCAAAAAATCTACCCAGTTTCGGTTTCGATTATGCAAAAAATCGAACCGAATCGGATCGAATCCATCCCTACCAATTAGGACAGGCTGCCTTTAATTTTTCCAAGACAGACAAAACCAATCCATAATATTCTCCCAGATATAACTACTATTTTTTGAATTTTATTTTTTATTTTTTCTATTTAAAAAATATTAGATTTATTATAATTTTTTCATATCTCCAAAATTACTTGATATTCATTTATTTATATTATATAAATGTTAAGTCATATCTTGAGTAATTATATAACACCAACTAGACCGAATAAAAAATATTATAAAAAATTATGAGCAACATTTTTTGTTTTTTATATTTGAGGAACATTTTGATTACATGTAAAGTTTGAGAATTAATAAGGGAAATGGATTTATGATGTTTTTTTGTTAAAAAAAATGGTTTCGAATAACATTTCTATATTGATTGCTCTAAAACAGTAAATTACCCGGAAAATTCCTCATTATTTTAACAAAGGCCATGTTTTTTACGTGTCTACTCAAATATTGTGTTTGGTAGCATTATTGGAAGGTGGGGATTAAATTAAAGGATTATGATAAATGGAGGCCAATCTTGAATTTTCCTTTTGAAAAATAAACGAATCTCTCCATTTCCTACATGTAATTTTGACTGACTTATAACTTATATTAAAATTATCGAAATAATTTTATTTTAAAATCTAATCATAAAATTTAATATTTGAACTACATGATCAACTTTCAAAAATTTTCATTCCGATAATTTTAATACAAGATTTTGGCTAGTCAAAATTACATGTAGTTTCATAACGAATAATTAAATAACAACGTACATAATACATAATAAATGGGGACCAATTTTAATTCTCTCGTCATGACTCATGTACATGAACCTTTGGTTGCAAAGGAAGAAACTAGTCCTAGTCAAAAAGCTTAAAAGAAGAATAACGCCCCATGAGAATTTTTCTCTGTTTTTTCCCCCAAAACTACAAATTTTAAGAATTGTTTGGTTGCATCTTTTGTTAGGTAACATCGTAGTAGATGATGTCTCATGGGTCTCACAAACTATGTGTTTCACTAGGTTTTTATTTTCGGACTATACATTCGGTTCAGACTCTAATTGTCATACACATGAATGTATTTGAAAAATCACATGAGAATGATATTTATAGTCACGGGATTACAAGTGTAAGAGTATTTTCTAATCCTGACATAATCGCCGACTCCCATCCAGACTTATTATCCTGGTTCTATAAGTCTCACGACCAAACCACGTTAGTGTTTCAACATATCCATAATTATTAGAAAAAAAAATAGCTTTAGGATATGAGTAGACCATTCAAATACTCTTCACCAAGACATTCAAAGTCTTATAATATGAGTTAGACCATTCAAATACTCTGGAAGGAAGAAACCAAGTTTACACATCCATTCAGTACACTGAATGAGTCCAAATCTTCTACCCCCTATTCTTTATCCTTTTCGGTGTCCCCTTGCTTATTTTCACTCAAATTTTAAATTTTCACAACTTATAACGCAACTTTATAAACTTTTATATTATATTGTATTCAAAATTTAAAACATTTGAACATAATATTGTTTTAGACAATTTTTTTAATATTCAATGTTTAATTTACACTAATTTATACATTTATTCCAAAATAAATTTTGTGCGGATTTTCTTTTAAAAATAATTATTGCAATGTACTGATACATGTATTATAGTAATTGTACAATTTTTTTCAAGTTTTTTAGAATTTTTTTTTGGATAAAATAAGCAAGGGGGCACCGAAGGGGGTAGAGAATAGGGGTAGAAGATTTGGACTCGGAATGAACGGAATGAATGTTAATAATTGTCAAAAAAAAATGAGCATACAAAGAAGCTGGTCAGTTTATGCAATTAATATGCTATGTAGTACAAAATTGAAAATGTTACCTTTTTGAAACTTTAAGACAATAATCTGAAATCAGAGCTTGTAAATACTCACGTTTATATCATGACTACTTGATAGATACCTATAGTGAACTTGGTATCCTGGATAACACTATCGCATCGACTAACTGGACGAAACCACCATCGGGTTTTTGAAGATAAACACGGATGCGTCTATAAAGTTGCCTAATACTAAATCAGGAGGAGGCCTTGTAGTACGCGATAATTCGGGTGGCGTGATTGATATTTGGTGCAGAGTTTTTATGGGTACATCTTCTCGATCTTATCACTGATGCGTTTACACTTCGTTTGGCTTGTCAAAAAGCAAAAGAAATGAGTTGGTCTCATTGTATGTTCGAATCCGATAATAAGCATTTAATAAGTTGTGTGTCTAACTTTCTCACGACGGGTATATCAGAAATAATGACCATAATCGAAGATATCATTAATATCCGAGGTGATAGCGATTGGACTTTCGTTTGGTTGCCTAGAGCGTTTAACAAACCGGCTAATTAACTCGCCGTTTTTGCTAGTGAAAGTGGTACTCGTGCGTTTTTACAAATTTGGTCTGACCAGCTGTGGTCGTTAATCGACTCTAATTTATTGTAACTTTTATTTATAAATATATCTCCTTTAAAAAAAAAAAAAAAGACTCCTCACAATAAGATAGCACTCATACTCCTAGTTTTTAGGCCATCTGATTGTTTTTTTTTATAGAATGAAAGGATGTGATTAATTAGGATATAACTAAAATAAAAATACAAGAAATAAAAGGTGCCATATCTCTATATACATACAAAAATATATATATTTATAACACAATAAAACCCCAAATAAAAATATAGAACCCTAGTTGTGACTACATTTAATTTAAATATTTATATATAAGTATAAATTTATAAAAACAAAAAAAAATAATTAGAACCCTAATTATGACTAACCTAAATTTAAATATTAATTAAAATAAAAATAAATGATTGTAATAAATTTTTCAAGGAGCAAGAAGGGACGAGACTATGTTCGGTATTTGCACTGGATAAAGGAAAGGAGTGGGAGACATTTAAGGAGCAAAAGTGTTTTTATCAAGTATTTTTTCCTTTTATATTGTCAATTATTACAAAACTTTGATAATTACAAACCGTTCAACAGTAGATTGTTAAACATCAAATCTGATTAGTATTATGAAGACAGACATTGGAAAATAATTTAAATTTTTAGAAGATCATGCATGCTTGTTCAACATTTCCATGTTTTTAACTTTTGTTGGGAGTTAACTTAGTAAAATGACTCATCTTATCCTAATAAATCACTTATCAAGCAAAAATTCATTTGCCAACTTATCTGTCCAAGTGTTAAAGTTAATGGTAACTTCAAACTGTAACGCGACTTCGTGAGTCGTGACCATAAGATAACATACACACTAGACCTGAACTTGCATTAATATCTTAAACAAACTTCACTATAATACATATTTGATTACCAAATTAGCAAAAAACTCACAGCAAACAGAGTGATTTCACATTACACTGTGGAACTAGTACATAATAATAAGTCCATAAGGTTTAGTAAAAAACTAAAAAGTGCATCTTAAGTCTTAATAGAGAACTTGACTAGTAGTGGGTCACTATTATCCACTAAATTACTAGTATTAAAAATTTAAAACAGATCCCATTTTGGTCCCTTGACTTTCTACAGCGTATTGTAAGCATCATCTTTTACGAAACGTTGCTAATTCCATAGGAAATCTGCGAAAATTACTTAATCCAACTAACTTAAGAGAGGGCTCATGTGCTTCGTTCGAAGTTCGAAGTTCAAAGCAAGAAAAAACATTTCTGGATTTGGCTTTTTTACTTTTTTCTTTTCAAAGTTTTCTCGGCTTAATATATGCAAGCATGGCATCTAGTTTGCGAGTGGTGAGTCCGAGAGTATTAACATTAGCTTCTTCTCCGTCTTTTAGCCTCCACTCGAAATCTTGTACCAATCTTGCGATTGAGGTACACGCAATTAGCATAGCTTGAAGAGAACCCGCACACATTCTCTTTCCCCCTCCAAAAGCCATTGTCTTGAATAAATCGTTTTGATCATATTTTTTGTTGAGAAATCGCTCGGGGTTCCATTCCTCGGGATTGTCCCACATTTTCTCGTCCATGTTACATCCGAAGATATTTATAGCAATCTATGCCAAAAAAGAAATTATCATGACACCTAAGAATATGATAGATAGGCGCATAACGTCATTAGTGTATCCGACACTAAATGTGATATTGAATTCTCTAAATCAAGATCTCTTACAATGAAAAGAGAAGTTATTATTCAATCCCGTGTCTCATAAATATTTAAACTAGAAAAGTTGATATTTAAAATCTTGACAGAAGAGTTTTTTATAGAAATAATTTACTACGAAGATCAATGTTTAGATGTTGCTTCAACCAGGATTAAGCAAAATAGGATTGCTTAAATTTTTGAAAGCTCGAAACTGTTAAGCTCTAAATGCTTGCACATTCCAGTGTAATTTTCATGATAAACATAAAGGTTAATGCGAGCAAAATAACCCCCAAAACATTAAGGAAAAAAACCAATTTACCTCACTACCAGAAGGGACATGATATCCTTCTAACTCGGTATCTTCATGAACATATCTTAGAGGAACTACTGGTACCGGACTGTGTTTTCTTAAAGTTTCATGAAAAACCGCCAATAGGTAAGGAAGCTTGCACAGATTTTCCTCGGTAATGTTTTCGGGCCCAGAAACACTTTGGATTTCTTGGTATATCCTTTCCTGTAAAATTGGAATAGAAAAGAAAATAGCACTTTAGAAAACAGCTCATTTGATTAATTCTAGTATTGTTTGTCAACTGACATTTCTGTTTTGTTTTGTTTTCTTTTGTTTCGTTTCTCTACATTTTCACTTTTCCTGGATTATATACCTTAACGTTCGAAGACTAAGAATTTATAAAAATGCAGGCAAGAAGGTGACTAGTCGAGTGAATATTGTCATACTGCAATTACCTGGCGCTTAGGATCTTTAGAAAGTTCATACATGGCCCATTCTGTGGTGATCAATGTAGTATCAGATGTTTCAATAATCACCTCCCAGAGCAACATAGCCTTTTGTTTATCCGAGAGAGTTTTCTCTTCAGATGTCAAATAATCCAGATAACAGTTCACTCCCTAAAATGAAAAATATCATCCAAGTTAGTCCATATACTTCTATAACTAAAATATTAGTAGTAATTGAGGTCCATCATAGTTTCGTATGCTAGAGTCATTTCACTAGATTCCAACTTTGTTTACAAACCTGCAATATTTAGCAATTAATACACCAAGATTAAATTCTTAGGGGATTTGGACGAATACTGTACCAACTAGAAAAAGAAAAGTATAGGTTGGGTGAGAACTAATCAGTCACAACCACCAAATAGTTTAGGCAATAGTCAATTATGTTTTTACAATTTTATCACGTTGTTTACCAATGTTGGGCCTTAGTCTAATGATTTTTCTCCTTCAGGTGTAAAAAAGCGAGGAAACAAATGGTATATTGGGGTTCAGATCAAAAGGTTTTGTTAGGTTGGGGCACAAAAGGGAAAAAAGAACATGTTAAATTGGCGTACAAAACTATAACAGCCGTAGATATTGTGTTCAGGCAAAGCTAAGGTTACTACCTCGCCTTTAGCTAGTCGTTTACTTTGCTCTTCTACGAGAGCTTTCATTACTGCTTGCCTACGTATATCCATCCTATCAATTTTATTTTCGAGACTTTTATTTGGGACCCATTGTAGATACGGAAAAAAATCTCTCCAGTCCACGTCAATCGCCCCTTCCATGGGGTCATGTACTAAAATTTTGAACATTTCGTGTCTTGAAAAGGTGGTGTCTAGCTCCTCGACATATATGGAACTAACATCTTTGCCAATTGCCTGCCATAATTTCCGATTTTCATTAAAACTATATGCATATATAGCCAATAAGTTGTGCGGAAAACTGGATAAGACATGGGTAAAATAGCTGATAGGCAATGAGTACATGCATATTCGTGCTTTTTGAAATTTGGTATAAAATTCCAGTTGTGAAAACTATGCTTATATCAGTCCATAAGCAAAACAGAGGTGAGCATAGTCATACATCTGGATTTTTGCTCGAGATATGAACATGTCAAAAGCACGATATTTGTGTAGTGTTCCCAAGTATCCACCATCTAAGAGATGTTCTTGTTACTTAATTGATAGTGAACATCTTTTTGAGCTTTTAAACATGTACAAAATCATTAGTATGAGTGAATAGTGATTGATCAAGTAATTTGCAAGCATGAAATTACCTAACTAAACTTTTGTTGAAATACTAGCGCAGAGAAAGGGTTTTTAAGACACTTATATCACTACAAAAAAAATGTCAACTTATCATCATCAGAGCATTTGTTGCTAAAATGATGGTAAAATGAGTGTCGCTAAATTTAGCAACAGTTTTGCAACAATTTTTGTTGTTAAACTGTTGCTAAAATTTAGCGACACTCACTTTACCATCAGTTTTCAAAAAGTAAACTCTTGTTATATGAACTTTTTCTTGTAATAGACCTTGTTTTCTTGTAGTTGTCGAGCTCGGTTTTCTTTAAGGGTGTTAGCACAGGTTAATATATATCTTGTTGAAGTAGGAGATAATATATATATTGAAAACGATTCACACGTAACAATGTTTTTGATAGTTTTATATATGAAACAATATATCTCCAAACATGATTTAAACTTATACTCAACAAACAAATAACTAATCATTCTATAAGACTGAATCTGTGATAACTAAGAAAATATTTTATTTAGTAAAGTTTAAAGAATAGAACAAGTATTTTCATAAGATAATATCTTTTTAAAAACAAATCTCACATAATTTGAAAAGATAATTACCTTTTTTTAATATCCAAATATTATCAAAACATATAACATACTTGCATAGAATCATGAGAATATCAACTGCATTAATAAAATATTTTGCAAATTAACTAAATACAGGAAACATAGATTTCTGCAGAATCTACATAAGGATGTTGCAACTATGGTTGCAACTGTCAGTTGTAACCATGATTGACAGTAACTTTTTCTGCAAGCTTAATACACAAGTATTTTGGAATAATCTAATACGACAATAAATTAAGTAACTTTAGCGAGTCACTTTGAATTCTAACAATCTCCCATTTTGTCATTGTATTTGACAAATACTTGTAGTTTAATAGTTTACTCCCCTGCACATTAGCATTGCAAAATTCATATGTGAAACATAATATAGATCTGTGAATTAATTATCAAACGAACTTTAACCAACCAAACGAAATTAAACTACCAAGTTCATGCCACAGTTTGGGTAAATAGAACCATGAGAATATCAACTGCATTAATAAAATATTTTGTAAATTAACTAAATACAGGAAACACAGATTTCTGCAGAATCTACATAAGCATGTTGCAACTATGGTTGCAACTGCCAGTTGTAACCATGATTGCCAGTAACTTTTTCTGCAAGCATAATACACAAGTATTTTGGAATAATCTAATACGACAATAAATTAAGTAACTTTAGCGAGTCACTTTGAATTCTAACAATCTCCCATTTTGTCATTGGATTTGACAAATACTTGTAGTTTAATAGTTTACTCCCCTGCACATTAGCATTGCAAAATTCATATGTGAAACATAATATAGATCTGTGAATTAATTATCAAACAAACTTTAACCAACCAAACGAAATTAAACTACCAAGTTCATACCACAGTTTGGGTAAATAGAATCGCCGTGTAGCATGAACTTGGTAGTTTAATTTCGTTTGGTTGGTTAAAGTTTGTTTGATAATTAATTCATAGGTTCTATATTATGTTTCAAATTTGAATTTTGCAATGCTAATGTGCAGGGGGAGTAAACTATTAAATTCCAAGTATTTGTCAAATCCAATGACAAAATGGGAGATTGTTAGAACTCAAGGTGACTCGCTAAAGTTACTTAATTTATTATCGTATTAGATTATGCCAAAATACTTGTGTATTACTTGCAGGAAAAGTTACTGGTATTGCTGGTTATAACTGGGAGTTGCAACCATAGTTGCAACCTGCTTAGGCAGATTATGTAGAAATAATATTCCTACATTTAGTTGATTTGCCAAATAGTATTCTCATGATTCTATACAGGTATGTTATATGTTTTGAGAATATTTGGGTATTAAAAAAAGTAATTATCTTTCCAAATTATGTGAGATTTGTTTTTAAAAAGATATTATCTTATAAAAAGATTTGTTCTATTTCTTAAATTTTGCTAAATAAAATCTCTTATTTATCACATATTCAGTCTTATACGAATGATTAGTTATTTGTTTGGTGAGTATAAGTTTGAATCATGTTTGGATATATATTGTTCCATGTATAAAACTATCAAAAAGATTGTTACGTGTGAATCTTTTTGAATATGTATATTATCTCCTAATTCAAGATATATGTTACATTCTGCTAACAGATTTGATTAAATTTGTTTGTGCTTAGTTTATGAGAATTATAGACATGATATCTTGAAAATTGAAAAGAGTTTATCTACTAAAAAGGAGCCAACTAAATCTCTTTTTTACAAGCAAGAGTCAGCCGAATTTACTAGGAGATTTGGAGCTAAAATAGGCATGTAATTCTAACAATATTTATCTCTAAATATATTACAAAGATGCGATCAAATCTTCAATCAATGAAGCATGAAAATAAGCAGACGGAATTCTTGAAGATTGAAGATAAGGCATGCGAAGATTTGACAGAATTTTATTCTTATAAATAGTCTTATACTTGCTTGTAAAAAGTTGTGTGTTCTAAACTTATAAAGAACTCAACTTAGAGAGAATACACGTGAGCAAAAAATACGAGAGTAACAATGACATGATGTTATTGTTTATAAGTAGTACTTATTTAGTAATAGCAAAATAGTGATAGACAGAAAAGTATAGAGGGAGTCTCAGAGTTTTCATAAGTCTTCTGTCCTATTTTGTACGCTTGAAATAATACTACAAACTAAGTGAGTGTTCCGCAAACGTAGCCCTGAAACTAAGGGTGAATTTCGTTACAAACGTCTTGTGTTATTTTGTTTTTAAAGTTATAGACGTTCTTTGTTCATCAGATTAACTTAGTTGCAACCACAATTATAACTGCAGTTGCAACCATCAGTTTTACATCAACTAAAACTGCGGATAAGAATTTCATTGGGTTTTGCTTAAAAATGGAACAGCATATGGTTATAACTTAACAGCCGAAATTATCTGTTTCTTTGGCCTAAAAAAGCTATAAGCTCTGAGCTGGACGAAATCAGTTACCCAGCTTACTCCTTAACCGAAATAAAATCAAGCTTATTTGCTTTAAACTCCAACCAAACAAGCTCATCATAAGTTATCCATATAAGTTAAAAGTACACAAGGGCATGGGAAAACATCAATATAAATTATGACAGAATTTATTTTACCTGTTTCATTGCCATCCCAAAAAGTTCTGATTCATAAATGTCCCTCAGTGCAACAGCTTCAGTAGGATTATTCTTCACATGATTACTTAACTGACTAATTGTGTTTGCTATCAAGGTGTCCCTGTTGGCACGGTGTCGTTTCTAAAATAATTCGAGTGCATTAAAATTAGAAAACGAAAAACGAAAAATAATAAACTAAATTCTTTGAGACACTCTAACCTGAGCACTCGGTCCTAAAATACTTGTAAGTACGTGTCGTTTAACGGTCTTGTGGAAATCATCGTAATCGCTTGTAGCGACCATACATTTATCAGCGGTGAGGATCCTTAGTGCTTTAGTTAGCTTCCTTGTGGAGATTGATGAGAATCTTGTGACCATGGCCTAATATAAAACCAAGATAAAGGAAAAATCAACATTCTAGTATTTTTGTGTGTGTATCAAATTGGTAGGAACCAAACATATTACTGATATCTCTGTAAGAAATTTAAATAGAAAGATTGTTAGGCAAAATTGTTCACTATGTCGTTACACGAAACCAAACATACTCCAATTATCCTCACCGAAAATATTTGATACACTTTTTTCCTTGACATTTATGTTAAACTTCAAAGCGATCAAGTGGAATGTAACACATATTTTATCATATTGGGATAGTTTTAGTGAATCAGCAGTGTTGTCCTAATTCCTAAACGAGTGATAATGTTCAATCCATAACCAGCTTTAATTGTCATTTGATCCTTAATGAAATATGATAATGGAAATAAAGAACAAGGATATTATTCTTAACAAATTAAATATAGTATTTGAAAGGAATAAAGGATATTATTCCAAATGATCAGATCAGCACATGCATTACCGAACCTTATGTTAGAAGATCCCTCCCAAGATCTTTCGTGGACATAAGTCGACTTTTAAATAAAATCTTTCAGATATTGTTATCCAGAATATTAGTTGTATGTCACATTTTATAATATTTTTAAATGTAAGTTTTGAGGTAAAACTTTTTTAAATTCTAGTCATCCGACCCAGTAAAAAAAAAGTTAAAACTTGTTTTTAAACTTACAAAAATATATTATAATCTACACGAGAAAGATATTAAAGTGTAAAAAATTAACTTAAAAGTTGTTTTTTTAGTTTTTTTTAAGTTTTTTTTAGTGTTTATTTGAATTATTAAGTAAAAAAAAATACCAAAAAGTTACGAAAATAATATTTTTTTTTTATCACTTGTAAGGTGGCGTACACTTAAAAATCATATGAGAATAGTGACTTATGAACAAAAATATTATTTAAATGTGACATGCCACCAATGAGCTTATTGTTATCATTATCTTTGCACAACCAAACAAGGTTTTTTTTTTTTTTTTTTATTACAGGCACTAGCTAGTTAGTGATTCATTTTTATCAATTGGGGGCCTCTTTCTTCTACGAACATGCTATTAATGTGAAAATTTTGGAACTTGAAAGGACGATAAGCGTCGAAATAGAAAGATAATGCATAAGATTAACCTCTTTTGCGACTTGAGTACTATTAAGAACAACAATTTTGGAAGAGCCAGCTTTGATGGAATATATAGGGCCATGCTTTTTAGCCCACATTGTGAATGTTTTGTGAGGCTTTTTCTCTGTCATTTGCAACAAATTACCCAATATCGGCACTCCCGGCACCTCTGCGCGCATCACCGGACAATTATTAATTTAAATTAATGTGAATGATCTTTTTACTAAATTAAGTATATTTGCTAATCAAAAAGAGCTCCACTATAGTTATATTAATGCAATAACAGCACCCATGAAGTCGTGTAGATTCACTATCCGCAGTAGGGATTGTAAATATAATCGATTTGCAGAGATGGCAAAATTTACGTGTTTTTAACTTTAATTGGATAGTGGTATGTGTATGCGAATCTTATAATTTTGGTCCCAGTAAACATTACTCCCTCCACTTCTATTCAATTGTCCACTACGAAACTACGTGCAATTTTGATCGGTTAAGAATTTGTATCAAAAATATCAATTTGGAAAAAATAATTTTGTGGTGGGTCTCTAAATAATCGGTCTTCAAATCTCTAATTTCTTGTAGTCCCAAAAGGAAATAAATAACATATATCTGGTCCTGCTAAAAAATTAAACGGATATATAACCAATCTAAGCCTTAAATTACACCGGGGGTAAAATTCTATCAGAATATCCGGAACACAAATATTCTTGAATCATGAAAAAGTGAAATTCATGTTTTCAATTACCAGGTAAAGGTGGGAGCTTAGTGCCCCTATTTGGATGATCTTGAAGGTAGCCTTTCATCAACCAAAGAGAGATACCGCCAAGCGCTGCCACCACCGGACCACCCACCGCCACCGCGGTAACAACGGGAATTGCTTGTAAATCCATTATACCATCCATCAAAGCCATTTGTTTCTTATGTTTTGATTTCTGTCAACTTTGAATATCAAGAAAACACTTGCTTAATATATATAGCGGCATTTAAGTAATGTGACGGTGGATATTTAGATTGGATCTTGTCGGACTATAAAATGCCAAGATCCTTGGGAACTGATTCCAAGAAAGATACAAAATATATACGACGAAAATAAGTAGAATTATTGTTGTTACGGTTTCTAGATTGAGTTGTCTTTCAAAAAAATACTAATTTTTTTGAGAGGATTAAAAAACAAGAACACGTATTTGTTGTTATGTGATTTTTTTGATAAGAGAAAAAGATTCTGGTTTTTTATTTTGAAGGGGCCGGCTAAAACGTCGTTATTTGAGTGCGTTCTTGATGATGAAGTCACTGTAGATTAGAGTGGCATTTACAGGTTGTATGTCACTATCATTTTGTATTATACTTGTCAATAATTGTCATGATAGCATGATAGGTGTGCTTTTTTTTATCGGATGTAAAACTTGTGAAACTTAGGGTTTGAACCCTGACGGTGAGCATGGTATACTCGGATAACAATCACGTAAATACGTAAATATATATAACTATATAAGAAGAGCAGTTTCTTGTTGGATAATTTTATTGTATTTGTAAGGCATGATTGTTTATGTATAAGCTTAAGAAGATTTAGTAGGATATTTTACTTAAACTATTTATACTTACAATTTGATAGTTTCATGTATTAGTTAAATGATATCAGATTCAATATAAGTATTTGGTGTTACTTTGTGTAATAAACAGGAAATATATGATAATTAGAGCAGTTAAAGAGAAAAAGAAATCACAATCTTTTTGAAATTTTACCTGCATTTTATTTTAGAATGACAAGCTCTCTTGTTATATACATTACATTGCTGGGTTTTTATGTTTTTAAATAATTTTATTTTTAAATTTATTGGAATAATTCTCTTGCGTTTCTTCTGTCTAGTAAATGTGCAAACCAACATTTGTTGGTGATTTGCAAAGGGTTTCAAGACACCTTTGCTTTGACAAGTCTAAAATCTTGAGAATTTTGGTTATCCGCATTCGCTATATTTTCTGAATATGATAAGAGGTGAGAGTTGCATTAGAAAGATTTTCAAAACAAAGTTTAAGTTAAAATCATTTTTTCTATATTTGTTTTTGATCGTTTCGGTTTAGTTGGTTGTAATTTTTGTTGTAGGGACGTTTGTATTATTAATAAAAGGTGGACTGTGATTATTAAAAAGAAAAAGAAAAAAAAGAATTAACGCATATATATATAATTGTCATACACGTATAATGTCACATTGGCACGCGGAAACAGTCAAGGGACCCCTTCCATTTTAACTTCTTTTTTTTCTTCTGTTCAGTATGAGTAAAATTTTCAAAAATTGGTGTTACAATTATAACTCGTATTATTATGAAATAAAACTTACGTGTGGATAAATTGCACCATACATAACACTTCACCAACTGACCAAATAAAGATGGATTTAGCCAGGTGAGCATACATTTTGAACATATGTAAATTTCCAATCAGTTTTGTGTTACTTGTTGACGCATTATTAATGGATTCTTGTGACTTTAACCTTTATCAGCTTGATTGTTGATACATATCCGAACTACACTTAGATTAACCTTTTCTTCAAAGATAAAAAAGAAGAAGTGGGCACTATCATTACACTAAAAGTAATGTTGGCTACAACCTCTACTATCCACATGACCCGACCCGGATTCGATGTAAACGTTACCCGTTGTGATGAGGTAAATATAAATTTCAATCATTGGATTATGCCAATCTTGACAGAAATTAAGTGTGTTTAGCCCCTCAGGCCGGAGCTCATAGTATTTGTTTACCGTAACATGACATAGTATTCATCCATCGTCATTGGCCTTTAGATTTCCCTGTGCATTGCGCTCAGAGATGAGCCCATATTTATATTGATGGTATGTTTTAAACGTTTTGGTTCGACATGTATAAGTATGCATGACAAGGAGTGTGGAAATAGTGTGATTATCATTACCCATAATACACCCACTTCATGTGTCAATTATAATCAACCGCCGCGCATGCATATATATTGTGCTTAAACTGTTATGGATTATTAATAAAATAATTTAATTTAGAAGCAGCAAATATACAAACAAGTTAAATACAAATTTACAATCGACACATGCAAAATATAAGACAGCATATTCTTCTGCAGTTTTGATGATCAAATTGGCATCTTGATGGTATCATGCTTTTTATATTTGTACATTTTGATAAAGTTAGAAACGTGTCGATTATAAAAAAAATAACACTCGCGACAATATATGGTTATTAAATATTTTGGCATGATGCTGGATATATATCCCTAAAATGACCAGATTTAATAATTTATGATTATTTTTCATGGTGTGTAAAATATTAAGTTTAAGTTTCTTGGTCTGGAGTGCAAATATTTCTAAGCTGGCCTGTAAGAATGTGTGGAAATCTAATAGAAAAAGCTTTTACTATAGTTTTCTAAATTCAAAAGCTTATATATTAATTACACACCCATATGTGCACTCTGAAATGCGGATTTTCCCAAGTTGGTATGTAATTAAGCATGTAGCAGTAAAAACAAATCTTTTACAAATTTTCTAAATTCAAAAGCTTATATATAAATGGGAAAAGTTATGTGTCCCTCGACACATGTTAGATATTAATTGTGATACAATTTATTTTATGTATCTTGATATTATGGAAATACAATATTGATTTAATATTAATTGCATTAATTATATTCTTGTAACATATGGTGCATTAAATATAATTTCTTTAATTAATATTATGTTACATCAAATAAAACATATTAAAATTATTAACATTTTTTTTAATTTTTTTAATTAATATTTAATTTTAGGGTAATCTCAATTAGGGTTTTATAATATTATATTTGAGTTTTTGTTGTGTTGTAACGTTCCGTCAAATAAAACATATTAAAATTATTAATTTTTTTAAATATTTTTAACTAATACTTAACTTTATGATATTCTCAACTATGGTTCTATAATATATTTGAAATTTTTTATTTTATTATAAATTTAGTTTTAATTTTCAAATCATAATTACACCAATATTTGTTAAATTTCAGAATCTATTAATAATAGTTATAATTGTTTTATACACATTGTTACATTAAATGCTATTACTATGTATATACTTGTACCTTAACATGTTAGCGGAACCGTATATAAATTATACACCCATATATATTTGCAGCTGTGCACAAAAGAATTTGGTTTAAATATTTTTCATAATTTTAGCGTGCCTGACCAAAAAATAATAACGTAATTAAGCTTTATACCTAAAGGTTAAAGTTATGTCGTTCCAAATTTCCCCCGTATACATGACCATCTTTCCACTTTCAAGGTATAATTTCTTTCTCGAGACACAGTTAGTAACCTAATTTGATTTAATGTTAAAATTTAATACCAAACACACTACAAAAAAATACTCAAATAGCGACGAGATTAGTGACGGTATTTTTTGTTACGAGTTTATTAGCAACGGTTTTTATGACGGCTTTATGACAGTTTAGTCAATTTGCGACAGATTTGTGACAGCTTTTTAAATTAGTGACAAACTTGTGATAGTTTTTGACTCTCACTAAATCAAACATTATTTTATAGTGACATTTCGTAGTTATATATCAACGTATCTCGTATCCGTATGACCCAGTCTGAAAAAACTAAATTATTATGATTTCAGCCATTTTAAAATAAATTTAAACAAATATGTCCGGTTTTGTTGATACGCATATACATATAAGTCGCAGGTAGTTTAAACAAAACCATGTGATACGTGAACCCGAAACCGGCACCGTGACAAGAATAAATAAAAATATATTGATTTTCTTTTTTCAGATTACACATAAAATAATTGAAATAATGGGTAATGAGAAACGTGTTATTTATTTAAAGGAGAAACGAGGTTCTCCTATATACATCCGTACTTTATATTAATTGTACATCGATCACAGACTCATTCTGTTCAAATCGGGGTTCGAAATCAAACTCCTCCTATATTTGTTTGCAAGTGAGGGATATTAAATAGCGTTAGAATTAATTTTACAACTTCAACTTAATTTATCACGAAGTTTTGTGTTTTTTGTTAAATTGCAACCGTTGCAGAATCACACCTTTTTTTGGAAAAGTACTAATATACGTACTAACGCAATTTTGTTATACCACTAATCAATATGAGAAAATATTTAGGAACAGTCGGGGGCTACACCCTCACATTTTTATTTTTTTTTATAAAAAACATATTTTTCTTATGTATTTTGATTAATACATTTAAATTTTAGTGTTAAGTTAAGTCCATCATTTCTTAAAATAACTTCATAAAGTATAATTTTTTATTAATATAAAATCAGCCTTCATTTCACAATTCTGCTTCCGCAACTGCTCATCAATATTTTATTACATACTTTTTATATATTACTATCTTGAATCCCATCTAAACTCCGATTTTCCTAGAAGAATATAAATTTTCTCAAAAGTAACTAGTTCAGAATGAAACTCAAATTATGGCCAAGACTCATTCATGTACAGTTTTTGTTTTTTTTTAGTATCAACTATTTTCCAACATTTCATTATCCTAAAATAGGTACATATACAATACAAACTTTTGTTGCATTTAACACATAATCATAACGGAATTAGATTATTATGAGTACGAAAAGAAGTCCGACCTATGGGTTTTCATTAATAGACATAAAGAAAGAAAAATTAATGCACATGGATCTTGTGTATTAATCACCACCATGTGGTCTTGTCTCATGAATCATTTATTTTGTTAATAAATTAAACCCGTTACTCTCATGAATCATTTATTTTGTTAATAAATTAAACCCGTTACTTTAAAAAAAATAAGGAAAGAAAAATTATAGTTTGTGCACACATTATAGAAATGGAACTAGACACATGTACAAAGCCCTATTCTAAATATGTCATTTAAACACCTAATGTTTTTTAGAACCACGAAAATATATATAGACACTGTGTGAGCGTGAGACATAATAAAAAGTGGGGAAATTTTACTAAATATATAAATGTAATCTTGGCCATCAAATTAAAGTAAACTAAATGAAGGGATGATATTAGATTGTGTATAAAGAGAGAGAAAATATATTAGATTGCGAATACAGTATATGTGTAAATTTATGTGACTGTGCATTTTTTTTTCCAAATATATATGTAAAATAAAGTTAAAATATTCAGTTGATCCATGGAGTCAAAGAACTGGTAATATTCAGTTATTTAAAAACAAAAACACACCAACTAATTGTTGTAAAAACCATGTTTATTAACATGATAGTTTTCGAATGGTCACGAGACTATCTTTGAGTCAAGATTTCAAGTGACAGCCGTTGTCTTTTGACACCATACTCAAGACGGTTGAGTAGATGGTATGACAAGATTCGTAACGGTATGTCGCATGAGCTATTCGGAGAATGAGAATGAATGGAAATTGGCGTCAAAAATTGAGGTTAACAAAGAGAAAAACTCTTAATGCTGAAAAATGAGTTTAATGAGGATAACTCATTGGAATTTGCCTCACATTGAAAAATAAAGTGTCATTTTTACAATATATATACTAAGGTATGCCATGTGGATATTAAATAGTGTGTCCACATACACATGTGTGTATTGTGTACTACATATGTTCGTCGAGCGCGTATGCTCGGAAAAAGCTTCCAGCAAAAGCTGTAACTGTTGCAATAAATATGAATTCATTGCAAAGTTAATAATGCAGTTTCGAATTTCGAAAACTGACAGTAATAAAGTGATTTTAATGGCTGAGATACTCAGCAAACCTATAAATAGGCAGACCCCCTACATGTCAAATACACAACATTATGAAATCAAACACAACAGCATATATCATCTCTCAAAATAGAAGCACATTACATTTTAGCCAGAGAGAGTCACCCACCAACAACTTGACCTTGACTCGTCGCCAGTTTCCGGTAAGTCATCCGAAACATTGTCTCTTGGGATCGAAGCGTCAAACATAACCTGAAACCTAAAAAGTGGTTAGGCGAATATCAGTTAAGGGCAGACTGTTAAACAGTTGCCTCGTCTATTTATTTTCCTGTATTTTTTTATTCCGTCTTTACATTTATGCAATTTTATATTATGTATTTTCCTGTTCTGTAATTTATTTTCCTATTCTGTAATTTTATTTCAGTCTTTTTTTCTTTTTTCTGTAATTACTATTTTGTTCTGTAATTTACTTTCCAGTCCTGTAATTTATTCACAGAAACAGTCCAGCAGTTTAGTAATTATACTATTCTATCTGGCAGTTTCTTTTAATTAACAAACAGTCCAGTAGTTTAGTTTCATACAATTCTGTCTGACAGTTTCGTTTAATTACAAACCAGTACAACAGTTTAATAACTTATATTATTCTGTCTGAAATTTTAATTAATTGCATTTACATTCTGCAAGTGTCGGAATTTTGTAATAGAGTCATATTCCATTATAGAAATAAAATTGTTTATTTCTTTTCAGTCCTTGCACTTTTAATTATTAATTTTACGTACACCAAAACCAACACTAATTAGCTCAACACAAGTTATCATTATGAGCAATAGTCCATTTCACCAAAAGAAAAAAAAAAGAGTTAATTAGATTGTTAAATGAGATTTTGACATAAAAAGACCTTGAAATTGGGATTAGTTGTTGTTTCTATTAAGCTCACTAATTAGCTTTTCTTCTTCTTCTTTTAAGCTAAGTTACATTTGGATGAGAAGCTTATATTTATTAGCTTTTATGAGCCAAAGAAATTAAATTATGCCAAGTTTCCATAGCTTTAGAACTTAAATGCCTGTCATATAATTTTTATCTAAAATTTTCAACTCTCTTTTTTCCTTACCCAAGAGTGAGAATGAAATAATAAAGATTCAAAAACAGACTTTTCTTTAAAAAAAACAGCACTTTTTTTTCTAAAATAGTATCAAACCAAACCTTTGTAAATGTTTCTCTAAGTGAAATTTCACCCAAATAAATAAAAAAACTTGAAGTAATTAAAATAAATAAATAAGTGGGAATAAGTCTGTATAAATTACCTTGAAATTAGGATTAGTGGAGGTAATTGAAGAAATGGGTGAATCTCAAATTACACTAATCACTGATTAGTTTTTGTTATTTTCCTAATCAATAATGAACCATATAGCTTAACTATTCCCTCCTGTATTTTTAAATGACTTTTCAGGAATTTATAGTTTTCTATATAGACGTTGATAAACATTTATATAAATAATTAATGAGAATTTTATTTAACATCTGGGGATGTAGCTCAAATGGTAGAGCGCTCGCTTTGCATGCGAGAGGCACGGGGTTCGATCCCCCGCATCTCCATTAAATTTTTAATCTTTTTTATTTTTTTTATTTTATTTTTGTTTCTTATGACCGCCGTTTCAGCTAAGTGCTTTTACTTTTTATCCGATTAAAAATAAGAAAAACAATATTATGTGTGTGTTTTTTTTTATAGAAACAAAGAAATAATATTTTTGGTTCACACACGTCACATGAACTCGACGACTACTATAAATAAAAGCATACTATTGTAGCATATATACTCAATTCTAACTTCTAGCACACAACAAAATGGTCTTTCTATCTATGAGAGTGTTGGGGGACACAATTTCGAAATTAAATTTCAAATTTTTTGATAATTTCTATGTAGTATTTTTTTTTCATTTTGTTAATCAATTATGATCCTTGAAACCTCAAAGCATTTAAGATTTTGGATATAATTGGTTGTTTGTTAACCAACCCATGTTCCAATTTGCATCCCTTTATGTAAATTTGTTCCATTTTTCTCTTTTTAATTTTTCATATCTTCCTTTTTTTTACTTCCGTTATGTTACCTTTTTTCTTCTGTTGTTAAATTTTCCCATTTTCTGTTGTTAAATTTTCATTTATTTTTATTTTTCCATTTAAGTTGAACATGACCAATTTTGAAGTGGGAAAGCATTTACATCAATATCTATATCAATATCTTCATTTTTGTGGAAAAAATTACATTTTTAGGATTTTGATGATACACTTATATTTTGTGTTATATTCAACCTATGTAATTGATAATAATAAAATAGTATTAATTGCAATAAAATATTGTGCAAGTGACAAGAAAGGGTTGTAATAAAATAATAATGTCTTGTCCCAAAATAAGTGTGCTTATTCGAAAACAGTAATATTTAATGATTTGAAACAATTTCATTTAAATTTCAACAAGAAATTATCAAAATCCAAAAAAAAATTTAAAAAAAGCTAAATTTTAGTTAATATATGTAAAAAAAATTGATATGATTTAACCAAAAAAAAAGGATATTTCAAAAAATTAAAATAAAAAAATTACTAAAAAATCAAAATAAACACTTATTTTGATACGTACAAAAAAATAAAACATTACACTTATTAGTGAGTAATACTTTGCCGACATTTATCACGAGATACACATGTTTTTGAAAATAATGTTTATTGGTGACATCAAATAGTAATAAAAAAGTAAAAAAAAAAATAGTAATAAAAAAGCATTCGACCGCACCAATTGCTGTAAACAATATAAGTCAATAAAAACTGAGAATAAGTAACGCGATAGATTAATATTATTTAATAACATAAATTACTACTGCAAGATATACTTATACTTCTGTATCCACCTCAAAAAAAGTCATATTTACAACATTTTTCCAACAAGGATGTATATATATAGTGAGGCCAATAAATCAAACTTGCAAATCTCCCCATCAACGATGAGCGTTCGATAAGATTCATTAAGAAAGTTGATTTTCCTATTTCATCAAAAAGAATATATACACATTTAAGTAAGTAAATTTGGGTTTTGTCCAAAATGTTTACAAATTTATTTAAGCAACATTAGAACTCAAATCTATGGGTGTAAATTTGTATCGCAACATATCAACCAATCGCAACTAGTATCTATACCGTAACACTGGTACCGTACTTGCGATACTATCATACATATGATACGATATTACCGTACCGCTAAATTTAGTGGTATGTTAATGGTAATCGATTTTCGATACAATGATATTATAACATTTGTACCATATTACCATTTATATATAAAATACTCATATTCAAATATAATTATTAATATTTTTGATAGGACATAAAAATTGGACCCGAATATTCTATTCGGGTAATAATCAATCCACTTTATAAATGGGTATCCAATGCTTAAATGGGTCATCACATGCCTTTTCATCATAGAATAAGGTTGTTATTATCAAAAACCCAAGCCCACTTAACTAGGGACCCATATCTGAAAAACCTCCTGAGATGAAGGCATTTGTCAACATCCTAGAAGGCATAGTTGCCTATAAATAGCCAACTACCCCTCTTAGAAAGCCCCGAAAAAAATCTATTCAAAAATATAGAGAGAAGTTGAGAAAAGAGAAAAACTAGTCAAAGCTTATCCAGTTAAGAAACAAACCGAACAGAGAAAGAGCCGAGCATCGAAGAAGAAGGAGAACGACCAAGATAAGAGTTTAAATAGTTAAATCGAGCGCAATTGTAGTAAGTTAATAATAATCCGAGCAAGTGTAACAATCCGAACAAGTGTAATGACCTGATCAATAATAAAGACCAAGAAGTGTTCATTATTTACAGCTAATTTATCATTATTTTATTGTTGAAAAGTCTAACGCGACCGACCAAAGTTATGGCTTTATCAATTTTTTAACATTTAATATACAAAATAAGTTGCACAAAATAGGATCATGTTTATAATCTTGTTTAACTATTCATAAATGAAGTGTTATATTTAAACTTTTTTACTAATGAGATATTTTTCATAAAATTGTGTGTTGTTTTTCAAAGTTCGGTAATGTCTAAACATGATTAGATATGATTGGACATGATTAGATATGATTAAATAGTATTAGAGATACAAAATTTGACAGGATTAGACATGATTAGATAAGATCAAACAGAATTAGACAAACAATATTGAACACGATTATACATAATATAATCGGGGTCCGTTAATTATACACCTTTTGATCGTATATGTCCATCTGAGATATCTTTCCGGTAACTCTACTGATCACATCATCACAACTAAGAGCATTAGATATAAGCACAGGCGCTATACTATTTTAGAGATAGGCTACAAGTTTTTATTCCTTTTCATACTTTCCCTTTTGTTGCATGATAAAGAAAAGGATCAATAATAAATATCAAATTTAAAATGTGTATTCTACATGAAATAAAAATAATAGTAGTAATAAAAGTATGGTACAACCGTACAATGGTGGTGGAAGATTAGGTAAAAAAATGCTCTTATTGTTCTCGACTCCCAGTGCAGATACAATTGGAGCTCTTTTTACCAAACCACTTTAAATTGTTTCCTTTTTCTCTCATTAAATTTTGAACAAACTTACCAACTAGCCAGCCCAATGTTGTCCTGCTTCGTTGTAACTTAGTCTAATCCAATTTGTAAACGTACTTAGATGCATTTATTTCAGTATATATAGCCCAATAATGTGTATATTATGTAAAAATGCATTTATTTCAATTTCAAGATCATAATCATTCATTCATTTAACCAAAATTTAATTTCTCAAAAGATCGGTATTGTCAATTGTGGTTGGAGACTTAAATCTAAGCTACACTGTACCAATGATGGGAAGTGTGGATTGGGCCGATTTATAGATAAAATATCAGTAAGTAATGCCCTAACATTCGTTACATTCCTCATAATTTGTTGTAGTTTTTCCGTTGTTCTCAATTGTTTCTTTTTTTAGCACTACGTACTGCATATTGTTATATTAAGTTTAGACAAACCGTTCACAGAGAAATTAGGTTCGCCTCGTCGACTGGCTAATTCATGATTTTGTCTTCAAACGAACTTATACCGATCATGAACAAGGATTCGGCACTAAACGAACCGAACATCAAAAGACCTTTTGCTCAGTACACAATAAAATGCCAATGAACTAACAAACAAAGTTGTGGAACAATTAAAAGCTCCATATATATATATATATAATTTGAAAATTTATAGCTAGCTCCCTCGTCATTATAAACGGCGTCAATCCTGGTGATTCCTTTTCTTTCTTTTTTGTCTTCTTTAATACAGGGATCTCTACGTGGGTTGAATATATGTAAATACATAATTTTAAATACTAAGCCACACATGTCTATGTGACCTAATCTCACGATTAACCAGGTGAGAAACTTATATTCTCTCGATTATAGAAACTTTGATACACATGCATGTAAGAGTTAAAATAAAGGACACGCACGTAACTATTCGAGGTCTAAATTATGTCAAATAATATTACACTCATCGATAACACTTTTTCTAGGCCTTATTTGATGTACAAACCATTGATTAAAAGAATAAATTGAAAGTTAATTTAGTGACACATCTTATTATTTAATTTTCATATTGACAGTTATTATTAGATTGAAATGATCAGATAAGTTCTTCCATAATCAAATGTACTTTTATTCCAGAAGTAAAGAATGTTCAGTTATGGTTAAGAATCATAAGATGCATAATGAGAAAATATTATTGGTACATTAATCTCACCCCAAGAAATGCGTGAAGAATAGATATATCTGGTGATATTAAACAGAATGATGGTGCTCCATAATTAAGGATCTAACATACAAGTCATCATATATTAATTTGGTCAAATCTTGCATTAATTATATATTTAACCCAAATCTCATGGTGAGCATGATTCTTAAGCTTAATCCACGGTCTGATCCTTCCGTGCCCCTTACTTATTTTCATTCAAATTTTAAATTTTCACAACTTGTTCCGCAAATTTATAAGCTTTTATATTATATTGTATTCAAACTTTAAAATATTTGGGCATAATTTTGTTTTAGAATATTTTTCTAAGATTTAATGTTTAATTTACACTAATTTAAACATTTATTCCAAAATAAATTGCGTGTAGATTTTAAAAAAAATTAATTATTGGAATGTATTGATACATGTATTATAGTAATTATACAGTTTTTTTCAAGTTTTTTAGAATTTTTATTTAGATAAAATAAGCAAGAGAGTACGGAAAGAGTAGAGAACATGGATAGAATATTTGGACTCGTAATCCACGCTCTCGGATTACTAAAATAATTTTACATTCTTCATTGGCTTTGACCAAACACAGAAGGTAATAAGAACAAACGATTCATTTGTTAGGTTTTATATATTTATGAAATTGATTAAATAGTTGCATTGTTTTTTGTTTAAAAATAAATAGTGTCCACTATAGTTATTGCTAGAGTTGTAGTCTTGTGTAGAAGTAGAAAAAGTTTTCATTTCCCGGAGAATCTAGAGCGGATCAGGCGCTGACCATAACTCTAGAAAATTAAAAACAAATGGTTAAAATATTAAAACCTTTCCACTCCTCTTGTTCTTCGTATACATCATTCCGTAGATAATTTATAATTAATACTTGTTCCCAATCTTCTCTTCTTTATTCTCTATTCATTTTCGTGTCTATTTACATTTTTAATCCAAAATATTTGTTAAATATTCTACAATTACGATTATACACATATCGATACACTGCAACAATTATTTTGAATAGAAAAATCACACGTTATTTAATTCGAAATAAATGAAAAAACTAGTATAAATTAATCAGTAAAATTAAAAAAAAATTGTTTAAAACAGTTTTATGTCTACATACAATATACTCTATCCATCCCTTTTTAAGTGTACACTATTCCTTATTGGGTTGTCCCAAAATAAGTGTCTAGTTTCTCAATTTGTTAATTAAAAAGTAACAAACTTACTATTTTACCTTTTAAATAATATTAAAATAAAAAAGAAAATATAAAAAAAAATAAACATAATAATTGTGACAGACTTACCATTCATGATATATTCTATCAACGTAAATGAATTTAATTATAATTTTAATTAGGACAATATAGGTAGTTTATATATCAAATGTTTAACTCTTAAAAAGTCTCAATTTTCAAGAATGACACTTAAAAAGAGACGGATAAAATATTATAAAAGTCTATAAAAATGAAAAATAAGTTATAAAAATTTAAAATTTAGACAAAAATTAGCAAGAAAACAGAAAAAAAGAGGGAAGCAGAGTACCTGACTCTGAGTCAGAGTTACTCTGCTTCCACAGCCATTGGATCTGTTTAAAAATTTTAACTGTAGCAAATTTAAACAGATCCAATGACTGTCGAAGCAGAATAACCCTGACTCAGAGTCAGGTACTCTGCTTCCAAAAGAGAGAGGCTAGGGACAGAGATCCGGACTCGTTGAGAGTTGAGCAAATACAAAAATTAAGAGGAGAGAATTAGTTGTTGGTATAAAGTATAAACAATACAATATATAGTACAGTATAGTTAATAAGTTAATATAATTACTTGGAAATGTAAAAGGGGCAGATTGATAGCTGGATTGTGAGAGGATAAGAACAAGAGAAGAGAACAAACGAAAATAAAAAGAATTTTTAGTGGCATTAAACAAGGTCACGTCAGTATCTCACGTGATCATTTGGAGAGAATATTTCCCAAGTTGACGCCGACTATTATGCTCATTTTAAACTCTCTCTTTTGTTTGTTTTATTATCCCATCCGTTATTAATTAATTGTTTATTACGAAACTATGTGTAATTTTGATCGGTCAATAACTTATATAAAAATTATCGGAATGAAAATTTTCAAAAGTTAATCATATAGTTTAAATATTAAATTATACGATTTAGTTTTCAAATTTTTCATTTCGACAATTTTGATACATGTTATAAACCGGTCAAAATTACAAGTAATTTCATAGAGGACAATTAATTGGAAACGGATGGAGTATCATACTTGTTGTTCTTGTAACTAGGGCGGGGTTCGATCCGCTTCGATTCGATTTTTGGTAAAACCAAAACCAAACAGATTTTTCGGTTCGTTTTTTTCGGTTTCGCTCTTTTTATTTTTTAGACCGAACCGGATAAGGTTTTTTCGGTCCGGCTTCGGGGTTTTTTCGATTTTTCGGTTTTATTTTTGATTTTTCGGGCTTTTTCGGTCCGGTTTTATTGTAAACTGAAACCGACCCGAAAAAGTTTCGGTTTTTCGGTTTCGATTTTTTTCGGTTCGGTTCGGTTTTTTCAGGTTTTCGTCCGACTTTTCTTGTAACTCAGACATACACCATGAATATTGTGGGTTGGTAGCTAAAAATCGATTGATACCCAAATGGAATACCATTATGAACATTTGAGGAGAATTTAATTAGTCTGTTTAAGTATGGTAAAAGGTGATGCCAATTTATTAGATTAACCAAGAGTTGGAATTGAGAGTGTAATATTACAAAATTTACTTTATGAAACTTGTGTCAATGGTTCATTCGTTCATATCAACTTCTTATAAGAAGGCGAAGGCGAAGGCTCTTCTTCGGTTACGTGTAGCGGCGAGCGAACATGGTTTGGAAATGAAAGATTATTTAAAAGAGTTATATATAATAAAATCGTCAAGCCTATCACAAAATTAAATCATGAATAGAACAGTGAAAACATAATACACAATTACAATGAATAGAACAGTGAAAACAAAATACACAATCTTGTAATGTAATTTCTTATAATCGTTTTGTTCGAGTATTGTACCTCTTCACTTATCAATACACGGTTCGTTTAATTTAAAAAAAAAATACACAATATTTATATGTAATGATAAAGACATGAAGTTACAGTGTTACACTCATATATAGGAAATTAATATAGACTGTCGCTGCAAGTTATGATTCATATTTGATACTATTATGTAACAAACCACTTGATAATATAGGAGTTCGGGTAAGTTATGCAACTTCGAAGAAGAAATGAACTTAATTGAAAGACTTGCAAAGTAAGTCTCATATCACACACGGGATATATTTGATAGAAAATCAGTTTGCGGAGCAGACAAAACGTCTTCAGATTCTTAGGCTTAATATGTACGTATATTATTAATTAAATCTTATTTTACCGTATAAGTTTAGATCATACCGAATAACAAAAGAGAACAGATGGCGGCTGTGATAGAACAGATTCGCCTCAACTCTTCGAACTTATTCCTGAACTAGCATATTGATTATTGAAAGATGGTGGACTCTTTCTCTCTCTAGGCAATCTCGAAATATAATTATGAAAAACTTCTTTATGGAAAGAAAATGGACGTGTTATATGTAGGATAATGTATGGACTTGTAGACTGATTAGAATAGAGGTTCGTGCTATCATATCCCCTTAAAAACTGAGATATACACAATCCATTTAAATCGTGATTTATTCCACTAAAGATTAGGACTGATCTCTCTACCATAATCCGAATATACAATTCGTTCCAATTGTCAAATATGTTTATTATCTCACCACGTAAAAATTAATCAGATACTCATTTATTAAATTAAATCCCTGACTGATTTATTATTTAATAAACGTATTATCCCTAAGCATGTCCGTTTAACTTATTTGTCGTATCGGATTATAAATCCACCTGCAGTGTTTACACGGACAAAACTTATAAGATTACTCAAGAGAGTATCATCAATCACTTATGGGACGTGAATTTCTTTTATTACTAATAAACACTGATACGAATAATGCTGTCATCCAACTTATTAATTTTATTGACTCGTGACGAATCTCACCATGTATGAATCAAAATGACAATCACATACATACATGTCTAAATAGAAATATAGGAATTAAGAGCATAAACAATAACCATGACCACGGGTTATAAAATTATTTTGTCTAGTCAATTATCAAATGATTATTTCGTAACAGTGCTGTTTAATACACACAAAGTGCACTAGTAAATGGAGTTGAAATTTATCCGTTCCATTTAGTCAAGATAGACCTACTAAAACCACATACTACAACTCTACTGATGGTGTGTCCATTTCCATTTAAATTTGTAAACATATAACTTATATTCTATAAGAACGACAGTCTAATCTTCCGTGTGTACGATGTACTCTACATACTAGACCATCTACTAAATAGGATAATAGACACTTATTTAGTCATTTAAACAATAATGATAAATAACAATTGCTCATATTATTCTCATTAAATAGATTAATTCAAAAGATTGTCAAATATAAATTCAAAACCAAGCATGTATTTTAGTATATTTATAACAATATTTACTACTATTTACAAATGGAAACTAAACAGTTATTGTAAATTCTACTCGCACACAACGAATATTTGGACACGAGAGGGAATATTGGCGTCTATACATGCAATTTTTTCCCTTTATTAACAAATTATTCTAACATAATTAGTTCTCCTATATTTTGGATTAAGTTTAATCCTCACATACTTATGCTAATTAGATTTAAAATGTTTTGTTCTGATATTCCTTTTGGTTGATTACACCAAATGGGTCCAAGCAAGTTTAATTGGAAAATAAACAGAATGTATTTTATTTTTGGGAAAAGTGGGCACTCTCTTGAAACTCTTTTGCAATCTACAAGCATGGCGCGAAACTAAGTGCAGATTATAAGGGGCACGACGCCCATAATTTCAAAATTAATGAATTTTTTGAATTTTATCATGTTTTTATTCTAAGTTAGTTAAAATAATAAAATAGGACCGTGATGATGTATTTTTCACTTAACATTAATTTTTATACAAATTTGACACCCACCATTTATGGTTTCAGACTTTGCCCTCATACGGTGCACTTTATCCAACTTTAGTCGCAAAAAGTTTATTTTAAACTATAGCAACTCCATTCCCTTGTCGGAGCCCTATCTAGTTATTGTGTTAGGACTCAAAGCTTAGGAACGGATTATCATTAGTAGCATTTTGTAGTATTCAAGCGAGGTAATAAAATATATCCGCTAAAAGATTAACATAAAGATTAACGATCGAAGGATCCAACTAGAGACAAGTGTAAGAAAATTAAACCATGGAGGACAAAAAGTGTCAAAGATAAAATGTGATGGCCAAATATTTTTCTAGTTAAACTATTAGCACGACTAGTGTGGTATTTCAATATTGTTTGATGTAAAATAAAAAATAAGTTTTTCCCTGTCACATTCTAAGTTGCTCAATCAACTAAACGGCAGCATATCAACAAATAGTAGATTTTAAAAGTTGCAACTAAACAAGCTTGTTCAGTCTAGTGTTTGGCGTGATTATCTCTTTAATTAATATGTTTTTCAACTTTTGCTGTTGAAAAGAAAAGATGAATGTTGTCTTCTGTTGTGCATTATTTTTAAAGTTTAGTTAATTTTTATTTTTTAAGCAGATCAGGGTGAGTTAGGGTATATTTCCCCTATGTACATAATATTTAAATTCTATATATGTCGACCATATTCGATTGGAACTTGAGAGGTCTAGCTAGAGCTGAGTCGTGCCAGGGACTATTTTAAGTGGTAATGATTAAAAAAAATGCAATTTGATATGAAAGTTTGTACTTACCTTTGTTGGTAACTGGTGAGTGAATGTCAGCATCCCCTCGTTCGGGCCCATAGCATCCCAAAACAGTTTATCCGGACCTCTGCCAATCATGACTGACACGCCACCCCGGACCTGAAGAAGCCGAGCTGTGTCTACGCCGGCCTAAAGAAGCGTATCAAGTACGCTTTCCCAATTAATGATGCTGCTCTCTTGGGAGACCCCTCAGCAATCTATCGACGTGGCCCATCACAGGTCATCAATTGTGGGTCCTCGATAAGGACCGTACCCTTGTCAGAGTCATAAATGTCTTAACGCCGTCGGATTATTATTTGACAGTACAGTGATCCAAGTGCTAATATGCTCTTGGATCATACTATAAATACCCCCACTAATACTACTTAGAGGGGGACAGAAAAACAGAGAGAAGAGAGATAAAACTGAAATAACCCGGCCTGCTCCATCATACCCCGTCGAACTCGATATCACGCTTCGTAACCGGCCCGACCTCTCTTACCCTTCAACTACGTATTCACCTCTAGTTTCCACCGTACTGACTTGATCGTCGGAGAGGGAAAACTTGGTATCAACCCGGGGCCCCTGTTCGTTTCTTATGCAGGTACGACCAGAACCCCGTCATCGAAGCAGATCATACTTATACCGGACATCCCGACCAGACCGAAGTAAACGCGAAATAAGCCGAGGCTAGGAAGAAAATTAGGCTCCCCAATAACCACTTATTATGTTTTTCTTGCAATTTATTACGTTCTCAGCTAAATTCTCCTTAGTTTTATATGTATGGCAATATTCATTTGTTCATAATACCGTTCAATAAGAGTGTGCATATGTTTTTAGTGCTTAAATTATTCTTGATAATTACGTGCAACATTTGTGCCTTTTGTTCCTAATGCCGTTCAGATCGAATGATTTCATTTTGTTCCAATCTTTTCCGTTAAAAGTATTATGGGCGGCTACGTACGTTAACTTTATCTTTTTAATTAAAACAGTGTGTGATTAATTAATTACATCCAAGTAAATGTCAGTTTAAAATGTATTGATACTATTAATATTAGAACAAATAGAACAATAGGGGCAATTGATAAGTAATTAACAAAAAGTTACTCTGCCAAAAGAAGATAAAACTATAGACTTGTCACTTGTTATTAAAGGTATATTTTTCGTTAATACAAAATTCCATTTCTACGTAATGTAACAATAACGTAATGACAGGGCAGAAGTTAAGTCATAGTCGTTATTTTTTTTAAAATATATTTTAAAATGTATTATGAGTTGAAAATATTGATTTGTCACCCCTAATAGATAAAAAATCTCTCTTAACGCCATTTTCTATATAAATATTAGAAAATATTCATTTTCGCCCCTTGATAACGCCACGATTTTTACGATTCTAGGGGAATGTTTTGTAGAATATTTGAACTGAATAATTTACATTGATATATGTATAAGCTTTACAAATGGTTAGATCCTCCAAAATATAAAAATTGAAGTATATTCCACGTAAGCATAGTAAGACACCAAGAATAGGTGCATTGAACAGGGATATTTGGGCCTGCTATACATTCCATTTTCATGAAAAATAAAGTAGGAATATTCTACATCAAGAAAGCATGGAAAAATAAATTAAATTTTGATAAGACTGAAAGGTGAAAAGGAATTTATTTAGGTCAATATAAATCGCAATCAGTCACGTATAGGAACTAACGTCGAAGAAAAAGACTTAATTAATTCCTACTACAATATTCGAATTAACAGTTAACTCCAGATACTATATTTGAGGGTTTCCAACAATTCCCTGCAGAATTTGTAATAAATTCCTGCACCCTCCTATACTTCCATCTCTATCTGAATTTCTTTTTTAATTAAATTATTTTTCCTAATAGACATTTCAAATCATTTGGATAGACATTTCAAATCATTTCCTAATAGACATTTGGATAAACTTTTATAAAGTTACAAAGGACAAACCATTTTAGACTTGCAAAACAAGACGATTCCAGTAACCAGTTTGGGACTTTTGTTACTAGGGAAATTAAAAAAAAAAAGTGTAAACATGTTCACGTGTAAGATCGACCAACACTCAGTTCATAACGGAGAAAACCAAGCAGATTACTACCGGAAACGTATAATTCATTCAATTTTAAAGACTCAACATGATTAAAATATGACAAAACCTACTTAACTACACTACCCTGCTAGCAATCAGAGTGTTATTCGGGCCTTATATAAGTAAATACGTAAAATGAAGGGGGAGGGGAAACTTACTATCTATACAATCGTGTAGCCAAGAAAATTAGTTCAACGATAGTTTCCGAATTTCCTCCACTCCCGACATGGCCGGCCTGAAGAGCTCATTGATGGACATGCAGTATGGAAATTAATTTTTAGTAGGAATGAATTTTACATTATTTTTATTTACCTTAAAAAAATGACCACATGAAAATAAAATAAAATTAGGCAATGCTTAAATTATTTTATTTTACATTATTATAATTATCTTTTTCTTATTTTTATTCTAGGTTTTAGCTGAGCCTTCAGTAGGCAAGTTGTTTAATTAGTTTTAGTCGTTTTTTTAATTCTTGACTTGCTCTGGATATCTTGATATCTTGTAGTTTTTTTTTTGGTAATCATATCTTCTAGCTTTGTATTCGCTTGTTGTGTTTATTGTTTTGTGCCACAAGTCCTTTTGTTTGTCGGTGGTAATATATTCTTATTTTACACAAAAAAAAAATGCAAGTTTACATTTAGCGTGAAAATTTAATGGTTTGAATCTATATATTTGTATTCTTAAAAGTTTCCAAGTTTTTTCTTCTTAAACTAACAATTTGTAGATACTTAACAACTAGACTCTGTATTTATGGCTTCTTAAATATATAATCACTATACTAATTTTTTATTTTTTTTACTATTATCTAAACTCTAAATGTTAGTAGTTTTTTGTTACATTTTTACTTATTTATTCCCTTGAAAATATCGGTCCTCCCTCCCCCCCACCTTGTCTCTCCTTCTGAACCATCATAAATGCTATTTTCCCTTCCCCTTTTCACTAACTTTCCCTTCAAACCTTCATCCCAAGGAAAACTCTGTTTTCTCCCCTCTTTTCCAGCATTAATTTGCTGACCATAGCCCTCTCTATCTATACCTTTCTTTTTCAAACCCTAGCTACACCTATATCCTATCCTACACACACACACACACTATATACACATTTCCTTGGTGAAAAAAATCATTCACTACTCATTGCATAATCACACCACTTTTGCGGCTCTCCTTCATTCATTCCTTCAAGAAAATAAAAAGAAATGAAAAACTCAGATTTTCCTAACTTGTCACTTCAAATGGGTCTGGGCCTAGGATTGGGCCTGGGCCTGGGCCTTGATAGTAGGTCGGTTGCAATGAAGCCCTCATTCTCTAATGGCTCAACGGCTGAGTCGGCTAGCAGTGGGAGTGATCTGAGCTTAGGGTTTGATAGAGTGGCGGTGGCTAATATGAGTCATGTTTATAGTAATAATCATAATCAGTATATTCATCATAATAACTATCAGCCCCAAATCTACGGACGAGATTTCAAGAGGAGTTCGAGAGGAGTGATCAACGGTGTGGGAGTGAGGAGGAGCGTTAGGGCGCCGAGGATGAGGTGGACTTCCACTTTACATGCTCACTTTGTTCACGCGGTTCAACTCCTGGGTGGTCATGAGAGTAAGTTTATACAAACTATTCTCAATCTTTTTTTCTTTTTTTTTTTGAAAACATACCACTCTTATTTGGTGTTCAAATTAGTGAAGTGATTTTGATTGTGTTTTAGTTGCAAAGCTTATTTTTAGTGGACTTAAATGAGAAAAGTATAACATGTTGGTGTAATTAGTAACAAAAAGAATGCCAAATTAAAGAGTTCCATCTCTCACAAAACATTGTGAAAAAAAGATTGTTCTCTAGTATGTTCCAAGTTTAGTGATTGATTTCTTTTTTCCTGAAGTTATCACATTTTGGGACCAGATTTAATTATTTTTTCACAAAATAATATTTGTTTGTATATACTTATTTTGGTACATACAGTGGCGGAGTTAAGATCGCTATATGGAGGGCTGGATTTTAAAAAATTAATATGGAAGGCTAAATTGCTATCTTTCGTTAAAAATAATAATTTTAGACTGTAAAAAATTGTTTTGGTTGCACCCCTCCCGGGCTACACCTAGCTTCTCCCCTAGCTACATACAAAACAATAATGCTAGTATACCTCCTAGATTATGATGGTGTATTGGACATTTTCTTTAATAAATCCCCTTTTTCTAGTATTTTCCTGCTTTCTGTTATTTCACTTCACTTTATGTCAAGAAGTTCAAGAACTTTTACAATGTATGTTGCAAATATATCTTGAAAGAATTAAATATATCTTGAAACTGACTATCTAGAGAAGTACTGTTGATGTTATTATTTTTGAATCAGAACACACAGCTAATGTTTACTTTTGTTTTGTTTTCCTTCTTATGTAACAGGAGCAACACCAAAATCTGTTTTAGAGTTGATGAACGTGAAGGATCTAACCTTAGCTCATGTGAAGAGTCATTTACAGGTGGGCTAATTATGAAATATTTTGTCAAAAAAGAACTATTCAGTCAATCTTGTGATACCTTTCTCTACTTTGGACCTTTTTTTCTTCAACTTTTAGGTATCATTGTGATGTACTATGAAACTTCTTTGGTGTGATTATTAGTTTGTATAGTGGGGAATAGGGTACATGAGGAGTACAGACAAAATGACATCTATAAAAGTGAGAAATCTTAGAAATTTGGACTAATTCTTAAAAACTTTCTTGTGGGTGTTCATGCAGATGTATAGAACAGTGAAGGGCACTGACAAGAGTACAGGTATATAACCTTATTCCTTTACAATTATGAGTTTCTAAAGTAAATAAATAAAACTACATTTGTCCATATACATTGCTAGCTACTCCAGTATTTTGATTTATCATTAGATGGTTACTATCAATTTCGGACATACTTTGTAAATCAGTGGCTTAAGCCTCAAGTTGATCAGACTACATATTTTTACTGATTTAACGAAAAAAATTAGGTTCGCCTCTGGTTGTGGTTTAGCGTAAGTGGGTAACTATAACGAGTAGAGTCACAATACACAATGTCTGGTGTCAAACTTATAAATCGATATTGTGACAAAGAGAAACACCATGCTGTTATGAATAATGCAAAATCGATATTTAGCTCATGAGAAATCCGACCTTTAAGAAAAGAAACTTGTGATTAAGGTAATTGAAGAAAAGTATAAAATACTAATTATAGACATGGTAACTCATAATCTTCATCACCCATAGAACATTTATTTCACTACAAGCCCGACGATGTTATCCTTTCGGGTCAACTTTTTTTTATATCTTCATGTTATTCGTTGAATAACGCAGTTTTTTTAGTGATCAAGTTAAAAAAAAAATTCTTAAAGAAAGGCTGTCAAGAAATTCTCACACATGCAACTTAAGGATTATTATTTGAACCATATCTTATGAAGTAGTACTGCATATTATTTTGATTGATATGAAGAGATAAGATGGGTGAAAATGTAGCTAGGAAATTACTCCTCTATATGATTGCATTTCAATTATGTTACTGGAGTGTGTGATAAAGCAAGATATATACAATTATGTGTGAATAATAATAGGTCAAGGACAGTCGACAGAGAAGAGTTTGGACCAAAAGACTGAAATAAATGAAGAAGAGGCAGATAATTTGTCTTGTGGAAAAGCTGAACCAAACACACCTTATTCTCCCCACTCATCACCACCATCCCCACCACCACCAACACTACTGTTGCAATTGCCCCAAAACCAAATGTGAGTCATTATTTACATATATACATATATGATTCATATCTCATCTCTGATGGATTTCTAAGCTCATATTCTTAGAGACTACTCTAATTCTTTGACTATATAAGAAGTAAATTTATCTAGTTTCTAACTTAATTAAGACTTCACGTATGTGTATATTTTTTTACCATTGTGACTTTTTTTCCCCGGCAAGTTCTTAATAAACATTATGTGAAGCCATTTAATGAATACACATGCACACAAATTCAAATGTCATAGTGCTAATATATAAATAGAGACTCGAAGTTGTTGTTTTAGTGATCAAATACATTTTGGCTTGTTTAGGCGTCAAGTTTTAATAGTACAAGATATCTTATATGAGAATAAGAAAATAACAACTTCATTCAACATAAACTATTGATTTTTAAGGTTAATAAAATCACTTCAGTTTACAAAGAAGAATAACATAGAACTCCAAATTTTTGGTTTAAAGGTAATAATATTCCTCCAACATATATAAAAATATTCCCATTTTTTGGTGTATAATGTTTGGTATCAAGGTGGTGTCTTTTTCCCAAGCCAAAATGTGGTGTTTTAACAATGTGGAATTTCAAGGACATAGAAAATGAAGACTTGAGCCTAGGGTTTCTTTGTCCTATAGAAAATGATGATCTCAAGGTATTATAGAAGTGATAGCTCAGATCTCAAGAGGGTATTAATAGAAGGTTTAATATGAAGTTATATCATAGTTTTAATTCATTTTTAAAACTTGGCTACATTCTGTTTGACCTCATTCATGGACGGCTATTTTTGTTGCACATTTCAAGGAAAAACTTGCTAGGGTTGCAATCACCATGTTTTACTACATCTTTTTTCTTGCCTAGTCAAGGACCATATTTTTATTAGGCTAATTTTATTAATTGAACAAGATTAGCCATGTTTTATTTTCCGTTTCTAGGGAAGGACAATTTTATATTCGAAAATATTTTGTTAATCTAACAAATTTATTGTGGTACTGTATATATAACCTCTCCATGGACCATGGAGGAGGGTGAAATATATTTTTTTATGACTCCATATGAAAATATGAATGGAAAGACGTGAAATTTGGCACTACTTATGAAATAAAAAAATTATATAGAAATAAGAAGAAGAAGAAATCGTAAAGGCTTAATTATGAAGAGCCTAAAAGACTAATACTCGTCATTTTGAATTAAACGGGACAAATCTTGATGACCGTTCTTGGACTTAATTAGCCTAAGCTAGCTCTCAAAATACTTCTAAAAATGCCGCTTGGTGTAGAATATCATAGCGTTTTAATTTAAATCTTCTTGAATTTTGTTGTGATAATTTGTATACAACAGGGTTTCATCATCATCATCAATAGAAACAAAAGATTGGAGCCACTCAATTCAAGGAAATGCATCAAGTCATTATCATCTACAAGCTAAAATCACCAAGGTATGGTTGATTTTTTTTTGATTTTTTCCCCCTAAATTGAAGCAAACATTCTGTAAACATTCCGAACTAAAAAACATTAATGTAATTGTAATTTTGATTTATGTAGGTGGATGGTAATGAGGAAGCACTCCATGTGGTAGATATAAATGAGAATAGTGCGAAGTCATCAAATTCTCTTGTCAATTTGGATCTAGAATTTAGTCTTCGCAGGCCTAGTTGGTTGTTGGACTATGCTGAGTCCACTACTGATTTAACTCTACTTAAGTGTTAAAAACACCATTAGTTTAATCAAATTTATGTTTAATGTTTTCCTAAGGAACATATGGAATGTTCATTAAATTTTGTCTTAGACATGAAATCAAAGCCTATGGAAGATGGTTTTATAGACTTTGTTAAAGCTAGCATTATATCTTAACATCAGTTGTCATTTTCCAAATTTTTATCATGCAAATTAATACAGTACTTGAATGTAAAAAATTAATACTTGCAAAGATAGGATGCCAAATCCTATATTATAATCACTTTATACACACTATTGGAGGCTAGCTATTCCTTCTCTGGTATTGAATTTGTGAGGTATTTTGGTAATTTTGGAGAATTTTCAATGTACCTAATTTTTGAAAACAAATTTTAATTGTCTCTTTATGTTCGTATGAGATTGTCTTTGGAGACCAATTTTTTTTTTTTTAAATTATCTGCGTAAAAGTTAGAATTGATGACAAAAAAATTATTTTTGTGTCTAAAATATTATTTTTGTCCCGAAAATTAAGTTAACATTTGAAAATAAAATTTGATTGTACCTAAAAATATTGTCTCTAATTATTAAGTTTGTTACAGTGTCTACTGGTGTTGGAAACGTGGCTTTGAAGAAGATGAAAAACTTTTGATATAAATAAAAATGAAAACAGTTGGAACAACATATCAGTTGACAACCAATAAATCCAATCGGTTACAACTGATAGTCGAGTCACATTACACATTTTGTGAACAAAGTAAAATAAAAGTGGTTACTCGATCGGCTTGGAATTTTTCAAGTTTCCAGCTAACAAAGTTCATATTTTAATTGCTAAATCAATTTATTTTTTGAGAGTTCTAGCCAGATATTAAATTATAATTAGGTGAGTAACGTGAGTTGTTAGTAATAAATGTGCTTCAACTGCTATCGTAATCGTAACAAAAAAAAAAATTATATATAAAAAAAGGAGTAATAGTAACATAAAGAAACTAAAATCCGTTTTTATCAAAAGTACTTTATCCCTAGCTAGCAACCTACCTAGCTTAGCCCATTTATTTTCCCTAAAATTAAAGAGTCTTGGTTTAGTGGGTCAGCCTAAAGTTAAGAGCAAGATGATATTAATACCCTAAGAATTAATAGCGTACGTGTTTCGATTAGTTTATTCGGTAGTTTATAAGCCTAATTTTGGGTTTCTTGTTGTTAGCTTTAAAATTCTTTCTTTTCTTGTTTTTCTGAGTTTTTTGTTGTCATAAAATATCAGTTTTTGATCACCTTGATCTGTTTGAGGAGCGATAAGGTTAGGGGGTATTAAGAGAAAAGTGGTGTTTTTTGAGTTCAAATTATTTTTTAAAATGAGGATGTGAAAATTGATTTTGAACTAACTTTTTTTTCCACAAGTTTTTGGTTTTATCTTTATTGTAACCACCAAGTTATATTAGTGCGTTTACTCTTATCGGATTCGATCTCAATTATTGTTAGTATGGAGGCACTTGTTTCATGTAAAAGGAACGTTTCATGTCTTTAATAAAATTTCTTTATTAAAAAAAATACCGTAAGAATTAAGAAGTGAACTTTTAACAGCCTAAAGTTTATCCTTTCGATTTTGTTTTCGAAACGCTAATGTCGTAATGTGAACCAAGTTTCAGGTCCTTGTTTTCTTTTGAGGCATCTTTAGCTTCTCCAATATTTTCTTTTACAGCAGTTGATATCTCTTCACTACACCGATAATTTTTCCAAATTTTTTTATCCCGGAAGTGTAAAAGTGAAGTTCTGAAATTACACGCTTTGACATTTCCGGATGATTTTACCGTAAAAACTTTCGATGCAGCCAACAAGCATTCCTCTTTGTTGTAAGGATATGTATCTTCTGATTAAAGTAGTAATTCTTGGGTAAAGTATTGGTCTAAAACATACTGTTATGTTCAGAAACTCTCAGATATCTATTGCTAACTCCAAACTCAAGATACTTACAACCAAGCCGAAATGAGATTCTTATTGTTTCAAAGCAACCTATCGTATTTCTCGATTGTGTATATTAACTTAATTACTGTATTTCTTTATTTGTACTAGATCTATTCATTTAATAAATGTGTAGTAAATTTTTGTCTAAATTTTCAGGAAAAAATGACCTACTTAATTAGAGTGTCAATTAATTTTTATTTTATTTTAAACGAAGGGACAGTAACCATTCATATGGACATAAAAACAAAGCAGCTTATAAGCTGCTTTTACCAAAGCCAAGCACAGAAAAGAACGATGAAAAAATACAAAGCTTTCCAAACAAACAACACTACAGTAATTAGCGAAAAGAAAAAAGCAAAATAACTAGGACTCATCCAAGCTCAAACTTCTTCAATCTTGATATTCATAAGCTGCTTAAGCATCCTCACTTTATCTTCTTCTAAACGTAATAAGGCCTCACCGTGAAGGCCTTATTATCATAATTTGTCTGCTACAACATTTTGCTCCCTCCAAACATGAATTAAATCATTTACTAGGAAATCAGATAATAAACAAATATCTTCCCATATATTTAAAAACATAATAGATACATTTTCTTTTTTCTTGTACTAATTTACCAAAGTCTTAAAGAGTTTATTTCCACAATCACTTCTCCCATTTCCAGTTGGTAACAAATTTGTAAACCAAGTCGCAACGCGTATAACTCAGCTTCAATAGCAGATTTTCCTTTTAAGCTTCCACAAAAAGCTACTACCATAGCGCCACTGTCATTTCTTAGAATTCCACCATTATTAAAAAAACTCAACCCCAGTACTTATTTACATACAAATTTTTAAATATGTATATTCTATAAAACATGTTAGAACAATTTACAAATTAAAAACAAAGGTTGTATGTATAAACTGTTTACACAACCAAATTAGATTTTGTCCGTACATATATTAGTGCATATAAAGATGTAATACTATTTCATAAGTACCTGTCATTACAATTTGCTTTGTGCAAATAAGAAACTAGTACTCCAATTTTGGTACATCTTTATTACTCAAATCAATGAGGGCTAAGAATTAATGTCCTACCAAATCCATCGCGATCTTGTTTCGGGTTTATGTACTATCAAGGTCTACAAAACGTAACATTCCGAGCAAATATATGCCAACATTCGGATGAATATATCATATAACAATAATCAGATACAATGAAGATCCGGTAAATTAGTATTTGGCTGATGGCATGGAACTCCAGCTATCCGATCCTTGCATGATCGCCATTTGGTGAATGTCTGGCGCAAGTTCAGCCACACTCCACACTTTAACCGACTTATCGAGGCTCCCACTGTACACCACCCACCGTCGATCTTCTTCTGACGACTGGTTATCTTCCTCAACAGCCAAGCATTTGACGGGGCCCGTGTGTCCAGTCAATACGGATAGACACGTATGCATCGTCCCTTCCCGTCTCCATACGCAGATGGTTTTATCTGCTGATCCGCTGAACACAAGGTTGCCTGCGGATGTGAGGCAAAGGACCGCCAGCTTGTGACCCTTGAGGATCCCACCATGAGCTAACTGTTGCAAAAGTAGTATAAAGTTTTGTAAATTCCTACTGTTTTTTTTCAAGAAAATGTAACTTATACTACATAAAAAGCTATAATTTCTTTTGTTTGCAAAATGAAACGCGCATTACTGCATTATCATGCTTCGATGTCATACAGCTTATTTGGCTGCACCTCTAAAAACAAGTAAAGGTAACTTATTTAAGTCTGTGATTAAAAGAAATGGTATAAAACCTTAAAGGCTTAAACTTCTGAAACATTTCAAACAATACGACAAAAAATCTCAGTTTTGTAAGTTGCCAACCTAATAAATTGCAGTCTATTAGCAAAAGGAAACATATTGATTAGGCTAATTAAATTTAAGAGTGAACTTGACAAGTTCACTGTTGAGTTAATTATATCATTCTACATTTCTATCATTGTCATGATATTTCCTTTGCCTTTTAGCGGAATGAGGTTCTTGTTTGGGTGCAACTTCTAAAATACTCCTTCGACATGAATCTTTTATATATGTACTAATTATTGATTGCCAAAATACAAATCAAAACTATACCAAGTATATATATATAATAGATTTATGAGTTCTCTCTACAGATTAATATAAGAGGCGTCTCATTCTTTAAATTCGGCTTTGATATTTTGTTAAGAAAGTATAAAAATAGATACAAGGCAGCAAAACCTTGAAATACGTTCAGTTCTAGTGTACTATACTATAATTGGGTTTCAAGTTTAAAGCCAACATATTTTCATTCACATCTCACTAAATTGATTGAAAGCATAAAAAGCTCGCATTTGCCTTTTTAGGCCGCCATGCGTAGCTCTAGGAAAAACACTTTAGCTGAGGTTTCGTTTTTGAAACACTAATTTACTAAATTTGCAAGTATAAGAAAAGAGTATGTTATTTGGAAAAATAACGATACTATAAAAAAAATTATATACGAAATACCGACTTGCTTCTCTCGCTCCCAAAAATTAACCATCCCATCGGACGACCCGCAATAGACCACCGACCCCGTGGCACTCACCGCCAGAGACGTAACGGCGCTCTCTTGTTTCAATAACGTATCAAGTAAGGTATGTTTTGTCACCTTCCCGTTAATTTCTCTCTTCCACACTTTTACTGTCCCATCAGCTGATCCGGTAAACACCATCCCTTCAACCGTCGCCACAATCGAATTCACCGCATCATCATGTGCCTTAACATTCTCAAGACATCTCGAGCTCTCGATCCTCCACACCTTGTATTAAGAAAAAAAACAACTTTATTAAAACTTTAGTACGAGCCAATCTCGAGACATGAGTTATTGCAATCAGTGGTAGAGCTTAGCTCCATTCTTCCGGTAAAATGGGTTAAAAAGTGCTCTAGTATTGTGTTTTAAAGCGCAAAATATTAACTAATTAATGCGTTTTCGCAAAAGGCTCACTAAAGTGCATGCTTTTTCATAACTAAAAGTCATAAGAACTGACGGAATTTTTAATTTTTCATGGGAAGCTTTTCTATCCCCAAATGAGAAAATACGATTGTTCTCACTTGCACTTTTCAAAACGTTAAAATACACAGAACGATAACAGTTTGTTTGAATATTCATCTTTGTCAATATCAGCTAGTGGTTTTCAAATTGTCAATAAACTCAATACTTATTTTCTCCCCTTGAGTTATTGCAGCCACTAAGGTGAAGTATTTGATTGTTGAATAAAAACTAAAACATGCGATAAAAGATCTCCAAAAGGAAAAATAAAAGATCATTCATCTCAATGCTCTTTGCAACTCTTTTTCCTTCAATTTCTTATTTCTAACAAATAGTTCATAGTCGTTTTAATTTCTACCTTGTTAGTCGGACCACGCACATAGCGGGAGTTTTAACGCCGATTTTGTCCTTTACCTTTTCCAAGACCAATATGAATTTAATGGCAAGACTACCAAACAAAGTTTCTTGACAAAAAAAGTACAAATGTCTACTCTTATTTAAACTAAACTCCTAATTGGAAGAGGCCGGAAAAAGCTATATATATATATATATATATACAACTCTTATTGAATTTTGTCTTTTTTGGTATTAACACTGGCTAAACATAAGTAAAATTATAACAGCATAAATAGGTGCTAGCTATACTAGTCCACAACCCATGGATAGACAGAATCATACCTTGAAAGTTCTATCCCAAGAAGCCGAATACAAAAGCCCGTGCTCTCGGTTCATGCTCAAGCAAGAGATAGCATCGCTATGCTTAATCCATATAGCGGTCTTGTTTCTCTTAACCTCAATATAATTCTTTGGCTTGATTGAGCATTTAAAGATGTCCATAAACGTCGGCAGCGTGCCAGAACGTTTATAGACGCTCGCATTTTTGGAATTTACCTTCCAGATGCGAATCTTACCATCTTGGTGACCCGTAAATATCTTTTCCCCAGAGATTATAATGGCTTTAACCAACCCGCTATTCGACTTGAAAGCCGAAAACTCCTTCATGCTTTTCCAAACACGTATGTTCTTGCTATCAGATCCCGTGTATAGTAAATCTTTTGAAGCGGCGAGGGAGTAAATGTGTCCCTCTTCACGTACAAGGGACCCTATGAGTCCATTTTGTGGGAGGGCGTTAGGGTCCGCTTGGTCCTCGGAATAGGACCATTGGGAGTTTGTGAAAGCGGTCGTTTGGTTCCATGGTGACATCATCATGGGAGACCCCTCGAGGCTCATTCGGCTAGGGGTCTCGAAGTTCGAGAAACTACTAGTCCGTGGCCCGTCAGCGTCATCGTTGGGCAACGATGACGTGAACAGGTCAGGTTCCGAGTGGTGGATCGTGTTGCTTGTTCCGTTGAACATGTTTTTTTTTTTTGGTAAAATTATTTTAATTATTTTTAAATCTTTTGTTAGGAATGTTGGTTTTGTTTGTTTAGGTAACGACTAGAGTGGCGTAGAGTAAAGGGCGGGAGAGTGAGAATGGGTGGATAGGATTGTAACACGTGTAAGATGGATTGGATCGTGGGGTCAGGAGATATTTGAGGGTGTATTTACGTGTTGGTTTTTATGGTTTTTTGTTAGTCTTAATTAGTTAAGAAATGGATTGGTCGTTGGACATGAATGGCAGGTAATTTTTTGTGTTCTTTTTTCTGGGGATATTGTGAGATGTCACAACATAATGATACATTTTATTTTTAATAAATAAATTGTGAGATGTCACAAGATAAACGATACATTTTAATTTTTTAAAGCTATATAAGCAAGCCTCATTGATGGGGTTATATAATCCAACCTCTAGCCATGCATGTATGCTTCAAAAGATCAAGTTTTAACGAATAATTCTAATGAATCAGATTATAAATCCAGACTTCTTACGCTTTAAAAAAAAAATACTCAAATAACGACGGGATTAGTGACGTATTTTTTGTTACAAATTTATTAGCGACGGTTTTTATGAGGACTTTATGACAGTTTAGTTAATTTGCGCCAGATTTGTGACAGATTTTTAAATTAGTGACAAGTTTTTGACTCTTATTAAATAAAACATTATTTTGTAATGATATCTGACTAAATAAAAAAATAAGCCATTTTATTGTGTTAAATCAACAAAAGTTTTGACTTTTTGACATGTAAATCCAACATTTTTTATGTGGTGCAATAAATTTTCTTTTACTTTTTAATTTTTATCCACTTTCTTCCTTTTTTTTCAACTCTTCCCCTCAAATGCCACACAAAATGTTGACACTACATAGACACATGATTTGAAAAATAAGGCCAAGGATTTGAGACCTAAAAATTTAAGATTCAACATAATGTATAAGTGTTTTATGAAAAAACGGATAAGAAGTCTGTTTAATCTTGTCCGGATGACTAGCATAACTGAATTTTAACGGTCACAAGAAGCTACGAAAGAATAGGTTTAACTTTGAGATATTACAAAATTTATGCTCAATTAATATCATTAATTTCAGTGAACTACACCGTACCTTTTTCCACAATATGCCTTCTTTGAGATCGTCGATTTTAAGTGTTCCCAAGTTTGCGGTCACTTAACCAAGACTCAACAAACTCGAAAAGTTTGAAATTGATATAGATACGGTTTCTAATTAATTTGTTAAAATGTCTGATAGTAGTATTTTAAGAATAAATATGAGAGATTGGAGTTGTACATTTTTTTGTTAATTAATACATATTTCCTCATTATTCACATATCTTTCAATATCTTTAATAGGCCACTTCAATTCTTTTACACGGCATTCGTTCAGGAAACTAACAACACTACAAAATAATGTTTGATTTAAATAAAAGTCAAAATCTGTCACAAGTCTGTCACTAATTTAAAAAATTATCACAAATCTGTCGTAAATTGACTAAACTGTCACAAAACCGTCACAAAAACCGTCGCTAATAAGCTCGTAACAAAAAATACCGTTACTAATCCCGTCGCTATTTGGGTATTTTTTTTTTGTAGTGCAAGCTTCAGAAAACATTAAGTATATTTAAATATTATCAGATGATATTTGAAATTTGTTATTGTCTGAGTACTTGGTTATATATCACAAGTCAAAAGAAAAATGTGCCCCCGTAGCTGGTTATGTTTTTTCGTGAATCAAAAGTTAAAAACCATAACAAGTCAATATATAATGTCTTTGGTTAAACATAAATGTCTGAGAAAGTTTTTTTTGGAAAAGATTAGGGGTAGTGTAACTGGTTACAGAAGTCCGATGTAATTTTTGTAGCCGGTTATGCTATGTCAGTTGCAGCGGCATGAAGACGTGACAATTGTTAGCTGAACACCGTTCAAATATCATATTGTGATACTGCATGTGTTTGATTTGTTAACGTTTTTTCTTTGAAAGTTTGTTTTCTATTCCCATCATAGTCGTAATATTAGTATGTGTTTTTCGTTCGTCTTCACCCATCCCGCCCTTTTTGTCGTTGTGATCTGTTATATGGGTTTAGGAGATGTTTATTTCCCCCAACAACTAATAACATAGTTTAAGGCTGTTTGCGTTTTTTTTTCCCCATGATTGGTCTCCTTGAAACATTGGGCTAAGTCGCTAGCTAGATCATAGTAGAATACGAGTTTGTAGAGAAACGATGGTCAATACTTCGAATTTTGAGGAGTGCAAATAGAATACCATTTTTATGGTAAGAAGGTGCATCAGGTGTTACTTGATGCGCAACCAAAAATTGAAAGTTTCTTGACGGGCACATGTTTGGAGTGATCCACATAACGTTGTCGAGGAGTGTCATGAATAATGTCACCACGGAAAAGGCGATGAAATGAATGATGAATGTTATATCATACATGTATGAGAAGCCCACAGCAAAAAACATGGTGCGCTTGATGAATAAATCGATCAGTTTGAGTATGACGGAAAGTATACTTGTAACTAAATATTTGAATTTGTTTAGCGATCTAGTGAATCAATTAAATAGTGACGATGATGCGTCTTAATTATCATGCCATAATTGCTATATCTATGACAAATATAATTGGCTAATTAAGGCCTAAGATTTTCTTAGTAGATGATAAGGGGAATAACAGAAGGAAATCCGCGGGATAATTATGAATTTGATAGAACATAAAAAATAGACCCGAATATACATATTCGGGTACGAATCGGATCATATGTTATTAATGGGTATCCAATACATTTATAATAATACCCGGAGTATAACAGTATTTTTCCCACTTAAAAATAAGGGCAATTATCCAGTAAATATCTTAGCCCAGTTAATAAAGGTCCACAGTGAGAAAGCCCATGAGATGACGCAAGAGATGGAGACACTTGTCAACATCCTATGGCGCACGAATGCCTATAAATAGCCAAATACATGTACTGAAAAATGTACCTGAAAACTGATCAAAAGAAGTACAAGACAGACTTTTCAGAGATTATCTCACTAGAAAGTATATCAAGAGAAGTCAAATAAAAGACCGAGTATCAATGATAAAGTCCAAGTTTAAGATCAAGATTAAAGTATCAGACCAACCACAAGTGTAATAGAAATTGTAATCCGAGCAAAAACAATTACCGATCAATAAGAAAGAACAACAACGTGTCCAATATTTATTTTCTTTAATCTATATTATTATTGTTGAAAAATATAACGTGACCGACCAAAGTTATGGCTTTATCAGAATTCCATCATCGACTCATAACTTTTATGTGACCACGATTGTCATTAGTGAAGAGGCCATTGTAGAGTCGCGAACATAATTTGTTTGAGTGAAGAAATGGTTTGTGATATTAATTCGTCTTTTTTACTAATTAAATTTTAGAACAAATTTGAATTCAGTGAATGCATGAGAATAAGTAATGATTATCTTGTTTAAAGGCTATGAGTATAGCCTTGTCGACTAAACATCCCCTACGACTATCTTTAATTGTTATAGCTTTTCTTCTAACTAAAAGTTGAAGCAGTTTCTTATCGTCTGTTTAAAGTTGAACAATCCTGTATCATATGCACTTTTTTGATATCTACGTACCCTCCGAAAATTACAAGTTTCCCAAAAATGAAGTCTTTTGTATTTAAACTTTATGGCTACATTGCTCTTGAATTTGTACTCTACATCATTCTGATCATGGAAATACAAGGGGCGTTATAACGTTTTGAGTGATAAGGAGTAGAGCATGAATCATCGTAGCAAGTTTGGTCATTTAAGTTTTTGAAAATTTGTGATATTAAATCATGTGATTTTTCTCCTTATTTTACTGTTTTGCAGTTCAGTCTATGTGTAACTTAGTTTGTTTACGTGTATTTCATCGTTCTTCTAAATTCAGGCCAACATTGGGGTCTTATCCATACACCGAATATTCAATAAAATAAACTTAGGCTTGTTTAAAATAAAGTCTTTTGTATAAAGCCACTCCAAATAGATTTTCTAACTAACATACGTGTATGATAAATACATAAACTAAACAAAAAAATGCTTAAAATGGACCAATGAATATTTATATCATTTTAAATTTGAACATGTTACATATAGTCTTTTGCAAAAGTAAAATCCATTAGGTAGATTGCTAAAATTCAGAGAACTTGGGGATTATTTGCAAATTACCCTTGCTCATATGGGTTATTTGCATTTTATCTTACATGGGGGTATAAATTAGGGGTACTATAAGATAAAAATCGAGTTATTTATAAAATTGCCACGTACCACTTTGAGTATAATTAAATGGGGGTATAATTTGGTGGCTTGTATAATTAATAATGTGGTACAATACCATTGCTCATTTGTACTAAATTATTTCATTCTAAAAATACCTAGTTATTCCATGATAGAAGGTAAAATTAAAATGATGATATGCTACTTGCTTTGTTGCTTGTGGCAAACTGTTAAATGTTTGGTTAAGAATGTATTTGTGAGCCTTTTATAGGAATCTTTTGTTTTTGATGTCGAGCTTTGTAAATGTACATCATATGGTGCTCAGTATCCATGTACTTTGCAATGGTTTATGTAGCTAGGTTCACATCACAGTTCACTAAAGAAAATTAATTGGTTCCTCAAGTATATTGAAATAAAATGGACGTAAAAAAAAATCGGACGCAACAAAATTGGACTCTCAGTCTCTTTCATGTCCAGATGGTTTCGCATCTAAACACATTATTCATAAGGATTATCGAACATCCGGAGTTTATTCCGACTAAATAACATACTTTTTTAATAAAGTCTAGGCTGCTATCGTCTCCTATAAGCAAAACATCGAGGCACTCATACTAATAAATTTCTTGAAATTGATGTTCATGTATAAGAATGGTCTCCTTTTATGTTCATAGTATCAAAAAAAAAAATCAATGTTTCATGTTCAACCATTTTCTGAAAATGATTGTTAATTAATTAGTGGTTAAATAAATCAATGACTGGTATGGACATTTGAGCTGTAGCTCTTTCGACTTGCTTTAACTTGTTGCTTTTACAAATAGTGTTTAGAGCAGTTTTTGACTTGATTTTACATAGGTCATACAAGCATTTTTGTACCTTGAAATGGTTTAAAAGTTGTAGTTAGTTTGGTTTCCGGTTTCAATTATTATTGGTTCCGGTCCTTTGCTTAAATCTAAAATAAAAAATAAAATAAAACTTAAATGATTGGTATTAAGTTTCATTTTCGTGGGAAAATATTTTCTCACTAATGTGTTGGGTTAGTGTAGATTTATTACATGGCTATAGTGAACAAAACCAGGTTGCAAATGGTTTGGAAAATAAGAGCTAATTTCACGTTTTCAAAATAATGGATCTATCTAAAATGGCTCATGATATAACTGTTTATGTTTGGTTAAAAATGCATTTGGGAGCCTTTTATAGGACTCTTTTGTCTTTGATGTCGAGCTTGGTAAATGTACATGATATGGAAGCAGAGTACCTGACTCTGAGTCAGGATTACTCTGTTTTCCCAGACTATTGGATCTGTATTTTATTAATACTGTATTAATAAAATAACATATCCAATGGTCTGGAAAGCAGAGTAACCCTGACTCAGAGTCAGGTACTCTGCCTCCCATACGGTGCTCATAATCCATGTGATTTGCAATGGTTCATGTAGGTTCACTAAAGAAAATTAATTGGCTTCTCAAGTATATTGAAACAAAATGGTCGTCAATTTTTTTTAAAGCAACAAAATTGTCTCTCAGTTTCTCTCTTTTGTCCAGATGGTCATCGCATCTAAACAAATTCGTATGGATTATCGAACATCCGGAGTTTATTCCGACTAATAACGTACTTTTTTTTAATAAACTCTAAACTGGTATCGTCGTCTCCTGTTTTGAGCAAAACCTGGAGGCACCCATTACCCATACTAATAATTTTCTAGAAATTACTGCTCATAAGAATATTGGTCTCCTTTTATGTCATAGTATGAAAGTTTTCAATGTTCATGTTGAATCAGATTCTTAAATGATTGTTAATTAATGGTTAATTAAATCAACGACCGGTATTAAGTTTCATTTTTGTTAGTGTATGGATTTATATTGCATGGCTATAGTGAACAAAACCAGGTTGCAAATGGTTTGGCAAATGAGAGCTAATTTCACTACTTTCAGAATAATGGATCTCTTTAAAATGGCTCATGATATATACTGCGTATTGGCATGATCAACATGAAACTCATTGCTTAATTTAGAGCGTGTAATTTTTAGCCTTTAAATTTCCTATATATATGTTCAAGATGCTAAGCTGAAGCAAAGAGTTGGTTTGCATTTCAAAGATATTATTGTGGCTATTAATGTTAATTGAATGGTTATTAATTAGGCATATGATGAACTCTTTCATAAGCTTTTCATTTTTAAAGTGAAAATAATCTCTGGTATTTGAGCAAGCAGTAATGTTTTGTGTACTAAACTTGTGGTGTTTTCGGAATTTGCAGGGCTTAATGGTAGCAGTTGATAATATATAGCCTCCTTGGGATAGTTTGAATAGCTACAATTTGGGGCTTTTTTGTTGAGCATTACTCCCTTTATTCCTTAGTTTTTTTTAATGATATTATGATTGTCAAAATGCACCAGTTTTGATCACTTTCATTTTGGTGTTTAATGGGGAGAGAAAAGGGTAGGAGGTACAAGAAGAAATGAAGTGCATTTGAGCTCATTTTACTCTTAAATTTGATGTTTTAATTATGGTTTGCTTACTTCTTTTTTTCTAAACCCCCAGTGTGTAGAGCTAATAGCTTTAAATTTAATGTAATTAAATTTGCTTAGGCTAATTTATTCGCTTAATATCACTAATTGAGTAAAGTTTACGACTTATTGGCACCTTTAATGCCCTGTTCAAGCATCAGATTCGATAATATCTTACCGAAAGCATGCTTCTTTTTATGAGATTACATTAACAAAAATTGATCTTTGCAATTAAATATTTAAACCCAAAACCAACCGAATAAAACCACCGACCAAGTGCAACACTTCACGGTCTTCACCTCCATTGACCATTTCCCGAAGGCAATAAAATATACGGTACTTCGTCCCGAAATAAGTGTTCTGTATTATTTTTTTGGATCTGGGACGTATCAAAATAAGTGTCCGTTTTACTTTTTTTTAGTAAATTTTATCTTTTTTATTTAAAAAAAATAACTTTTTATTAGTTTAAACATAACAAAATTATACTAAAAACCTCACATTTTAATTAAAAAATAGTTTTTGTTTGAATTTTTTTATTTATTAATGTTTTTTTTTTAGTTTTTATCGAAATTGTTTTAAATCCTTAAATAGCACGGTTTTCGAAACATGACACTTATTTTGAGACGGAGACAGTATTATATAAACCGTAAAGCCTCGAAAAAAGAACCAACTGTCTTTATGCTTAACACAACGTATAGATTTAAATTATTATTTTTGATTTTGAACGTAGTAGCAGGATAATATTCATCTATATTTGTATTTCCTTGGTAATGTACTAATCTCTATATATAGTTATACTGTTAATGACGCCCTACCACTTCATTACAACTTAGTAACTAGTAATTATCTAGCTAGAATGTCATCTTCCAAAATTACCACGAAACCTCGAGATCACCGGCCTAAACTTCCCGAGAGAATCAAAATCACTAACACCGCACAAGAAGAAGTAGCAGATGATGATCAGGATGAGAGCGTACTTGAAAATCCGAGTGTTGGTGAACCAATGATAAGTAGCCACTTGTATTTAAAGCCAGCTCACTCTACCGGAACTCTAGACAGAGAGGTGATTCTCCGAAGGATCCGCCATCGGAAGCAAGTCAACAGGGTCAGAACCATAGTGAAAACTCTCCTTAGCTCCCCCTTCTCCGGTAATAAGGCCGCTAGTTCCGAGAAAAAGTGGCTTGATGATGCTTTTGCCGCACCGTAGCAATAACTAGACGTACTATTTTAGAATATGCACGTAGGTGCTAGGGTTATGTGCTCGTTCCTTTTCGTAGGTTTTTTAATATTGAAGTCTCTAATGTATGCACTATGATTATCAAAAACTACTCTGTGATCCATTGAATAATAAGGACTTACGTTTATTGAAATCATAACTAGTACATAAACTTATGTGGTCATCTTTACAGTTTCTTAAATCAGCTATAATGGTGTGATCATTTCTTGTAATTATGCTTTCCGGTTTCGCCTTAATTTTAGAATTTAGGTTGAAACTATAAAAATCCGTTACTGGTGGAGTAATTGAGTAGTCTTTGTGTTTGTAACAAGTAGATGAACGTGGTCCCTTTGGTACATCTTGAAGACTATATAGAAATATTGATCATTTCTTGTAATTATGCTTTCCGGTTTCGCCTTATTTTTAGAATTTTGGCTTGAAACTATAGAAATCCGTTATTGGAGTAATTGAGTAGTTTTCGTATTGTAACCGGTAGATGAACGTAGTCCCTTTTGTAGGTTTTAAATCGGTGTATAGAAATATTTGATCATTTCTTGTAATTATGCTTTCCGGGTTAAATACCAATAGTGTACCATTTGAGATAATTAAACATTGAAGATCATATTATTAGTCATGTCATCAAATGAAGATGGAAACTATTCATAATTTCATACGGTGCCCAACAGTAATTCGATATGAACAACAAAACTAGTACTCTTCCAATCAGTTTGGGTAGACAGAAAAACAGCAAGCGATAATGGGAATGTGAGACGTTAAATTTATTACAAAGTATTTTTCTAATGAAAATGTGGGAAGTGAGAAACGAGAAGCCGGAATAAGAAAACGCGATACGTAAAAAAAAGAAAAGAGTTCCATGGAACAACGGTTCCTTGAATTGCGTATGCACAAAATACAACTTGCAAAAAAGCAAATAATTGAATTCAATTTCAAAAAGAAGCCCGCTTAAACGATGTTATGGTTATTTTTGCCCCCAACGGCGACCTCCCAACTTCAATATCCAACGAATCGTAACGTCGGAATAACTCCACAACCAACAACCTCGACATCATTACCACAAAATCCTTTCCAGCACATTGCTTATTCTCCAGCGTCGGGTTTTCGCTTTCTCTCCCGTTTGACCACAAAACGTACTGTAACAACTTCTCCCCCTCCTCACCAATGAACCGGTCCGGTAAAAACTCCTCAGCTTTATCAAATATTTTCGGGTCCTTTGTCGCAAAGGGTTGGAACCCGAACAACATCTCCCCCTTGCTAATCTCAAAAGTTGCATCGTGTGATTCGATAATTAAATCTTTTTTAGCCTTGCCATATTGTAAGGGTACAGGTGGTTCGATGCGTAGAGCTTCGTATACCACTGATTTCACTAGCGGCATTTTCTCCATTGCCGCCATAGTCACCTGTTAGAGAATAATATAAAACATTGATAAGTTGTCAACCGAGAAGTTCAAACTTTTTTAGTAGATACAGTAACTTAACTTGGTATAGTAGTATGTGCTATGTCATGTGTTCGAATCTTCACAATTATTTCACCACTTAATGAAAAAATCGTAACACTAAAGAAACAAGTAAAATTACAAAATTAACGCTAAAGCTCGAGGCGGGCCTTCTTCAAATTTGGTGGGCTTAAATTGAATCTCAAAATGTGAATGTCCGTAAAATATTTTAAAAGATTAAATAGCGTTCACTACTACTACAAGATTGGGATTTTAACAGAAATTGTAACTTAACATACCTTTCCGCCGCTTTCTTTCACTGCCGTACGTATCTCCTCGGCTAGACGTGTATGTAACTTAGCACCAGCCCGGCCGATCCATTTCATCATATTCGGGAAAAAGATTTTCATCCCACCAAACGAGTTGAAACAAGTGGCGAAAATGAGGTTGTGACAAGCTTCGTCGTTCGATATCCCTAATTTATCAGCTTCTTCAAACATGCTACTTGACGAGCTATAGAAAAAATCGTAAAGTCGCTGGTAATCCTTTTTCACTAGAGCAGGGGGAAGAGGAAAAGTGTGGATTAGGATCTCTTCAATTAGCTTTGGTAATCCAAGGGTTAGTAAGGGGCCTACTTGGAACAATTGCCATTTACTGATTAATTTTGGTCCGTCAGATCCGAGCTTGGTATAAGCTGGATTTGCTCCATAGAGTGAGCGAATTAGAAAATTAAAAGCTGCTTGATCATTGGTTTCGCCAAAATCCGCTTTACCTGTTAGTCATATCAGATTAACATACCAAATTAATCATTGGAACCTGGTGTGACTACAATGTCAACAGCAATTGAAAAAACTCTCATAACTCGGAATAACATTTTTTAGCAAACTCAACTCCTGGTTCGATAAATTCAAGCCAGAGCTGTGACTAAAAGGTGAACTCCAACCAATAAACCAAGTTGATATATACTCCAGATCTATGGCCTCCAGATAGCAGTCCAATTCAAATTGACGCAAAATGTCCAAAATCTAAATTCTCAATTACAACTTGATGATATGAATAAGAATAACTAAGACAAATATGTAAAAATGTCAAAGTATAGCATCAACTAGAATCCAGGTTGATGTTGGTGATTGAATGTTGAATTGGCCGTAATCAATACTATTATGCGTTCATATCCAGCCAATGTTGAAATCAAGGTTATTTTCAAGGTAAAACTAATCAACTACTCCCTCCGTTCCCATTTAATTGTCCACTACGAAACTACGTGCAATTTTGACCGGCCAATAACTTATATCAAAATTGTCGGAATAAAATTTTTCAAAAATTGATCATATAGTTCAAATGTTAAATTTTATGATTATATTTTAAAAAAATTATTTTAACAATTTTAATACAAGTTATAAACCGGTCAAAATTACACGTAGTTTCGTATTAGACAATTAAATGGGAACGGAGGGAGTCAAGGGCGGCCCAGTGCTTTTGGTTGCCCAAGGCCCTCCTCAAAATATTGAACATTGTTTAAAAAAAAGCGATTATTAGTAAAAAATCTCGATTCAAAGTTTAAAAAGCTCGTTTTTCGCTTTTAATGCTTTTAACACGGCTCTTACAGAAAACTTTTTTCTAAGTTTTCGCCTTTTAAAAGACTGATATTGAATGACAATAATTTTTTTTTAACCATTAAACCTTGACGACGAAATTGTCAACTCTACGCTTATATTAGAAATCACTCTGATATTGAATAACAATTCTCATTTAATAAATAAGCAAGCTAGAGCTCATAGACAGAACCATAAACTTTAAAGGGCGGAGCTGAAATGATACTTTTGGTAAATAAGGGGCCTAAATGCTAATATTGAAGATTTTACTCAAAATAAATTGGAAAAAATATATAATTTCATCAATTTTTATTTGATTGTTTAGACCACTCTGATTTGATTAAACTAACACAATAATTGACAATGTATATGAACTAGATTAATTTCATGAGAAATCTTTCTAAATTTTTATTTAGTACTACTTGGTGTTAAATAGCAACATTTTATTTTACTCTTGATCAACTGAATAATTGAATTTTCAACTCTAGATATAGATCCAAAAAATTGCCAACTTAATTTAGCTCTGATCAAGTTATAATCATGTGAACTAGAAAACATTTTCCTGAAAATACAATTTATGATACCTTTGTCAGATAATTCGGCCTCTAATGTCTCGAAAAGTTCCCCATAACACGCCTCGAACTCCGGTATAATGAACTCCCTCCGTGATTTCAACAAAGTAAAAACAAGTTGTTTCAGCTTCGCGTGCTTCGGCTCAGACGGATCAAGATACGATAAAATTCTGTACCCGCCAGTAAGTTCCGTAGACGCCATGTAAGTCCCTGTAAAAAGATCTTTTTTTTCCACTTTACTCGTATCGAAAAGAACCGGAAAGCTTTTACCGTCCAGTAAAACAACGACGTTCGGGTTGGGTGAAATAAATGGACCAGGTGGCATGTTGGTACGAAACACAGTGGATTTGTATTTTTTGGCACGAGACTTGAAAAACTCGTCTCGACCTTGGTTGTAAAAGTAATCAAGACGGTCTTTCAAGGGACCGATTATTGGGAGGCCATAATCACCGGGTATTTTTTGTACATTTTGTGAATTTGAGGTGGCTTTTGTGATAGAACTTGAAAGAATTGGCCTTGTTTGAGAAAATTGGAAGTGTATAGTAGAGGAGTAAAAAAGGGAATTTAAGGCCATTTTTCTTTTATCAAGTGAGAGAAGAAGTGACAAGGCGTTTATGTTGAAAACTTGAATATAAATGTGGTAGTCAGGAATGAGTGAAAAACCAAAAAAAAAAACTAACTGGATCGATAACAGAACCGAAAAAGACCAAAAACTGAAAAATCGAAAAAATTTCGAGTCGATTTTGGTTTTCAATAAAACCGAACCGAAAAAGACCGAAATCGAAAAAGACCGAAAAAACCCGAAAATAACCGAAAAAGACCGAAAATAACCGAAATGGAGCCAAAAACCGGTCTGATTCGGACCAAAAAATAAAAAGACCGAAAACGAAAAAAAATCGTAAAAAAAATAAGATGGATTTCGGTTCGGTTAAAACCGAACCGAAAGGGATAGAACTCAACCATAGGCAGTGTTGGTGGACAATTTAAATATGATTTGGGATTTTTGTAATGCAATTATGCATGTGTGAATAAATAATTTATAATGGCACTGAGATAGTATTGACAGTTGAGTAGTGGTACTAAGTGGGGTCATAACATTATTTGTTTGATATTAATCACACTAATGCTCCTCATAGTTTTAACGATTCTGGTCGGCCTGGATTTATATTTATGAATAAAATTATAAACATAAACAATGGTCCGTTTGTTAACAAATTCCTTACTTGATTTTTGGATTTTTTTTATTTTAATATTAATAAAACTGAATAGGGTAAAATTATTACATATGAGTTTGAGATAAACGGATAACAAACTGCGTTGTTAGTACTCTTTTTTTTTTTTTTTTCAAAACAGAAACTTATATATAAAAAGAGTCTCTATGGGAAAGACCCTCATAGCGGTCATTACATCATTACAAAATAAAGTAACTTGACTAAGTAACAGCCATACAAAAGATTATTGCTAGGAGGGTGCGAAAACGACATTAAGAAGCTCCCCATAAACCTCTGTTTCATTAGAAAAAGATCACCCAAGTGAACAAAAACCTCTCCTTATACCCCCTCCACCTTGTTTCTCCCAGATCAGTGTGATCTAAGGTTTTTATTCATGGATTTTCAGTTTCTAATTTGTAGAAAGCCTGGTTCTCTTAAGGCATTCAACACCCCCTAGCAATATACAACTGATAACTGCCTAATATTGCAGAAAAGACTAAAAATTACAGTAAAGAAGAAAAAGCAAGCTTCTAAAGCACCTGCATTGGCACTGAAATAAGCTGATTAGTAATATAAAAGCACAACTTTTTCAGACAAAAGTCTTCATCAAAAGGATGCCTGTGAGTTCCAGTAACAAAGTAACCAGTAGAGAAAACTAAAAGCTTCAGAAAATTATCCTCATTAGCTTTAGATATCTGTTCTTATCCAATTTTTCAAATCCAAACACAACATATCTCAGGCTGAAGCCTTCCTTGAAAGGTTGCTTTGGTATTACAGTAACACTTCAGAAAAAATTCATCATTAGTCATAGATTTTAAAACAAAAAGTTTTAAACCCTGTCTAGGTCTTAAAACAGCACCCTCTTAGGCAGGGTGAGCTTTTTTGGTCCAGATAATAGGCTGCATATATATTCTTAGGTAAATCCATAGCTCTGCCTGTAATAAAATTATTCCCATTGGAACCCATTTTGGCCAAGCCATCTGCAGCTTGATTCTGTTCTCTATAAGCATGAGTGACATTAAAACCCACATAATCCATAAGGAGGGTTATGTCCCTCCATATAGAACCAAATTTAATGCCTGGATTGCACTTGTTATTCCACCAATTAGCAATATTCTCAGAGTCAGTTTCCACCATAACATTGGTTAAACCCATAGTGTAGCAAATAACCAAACCAACTTTAAGAGCCATCATCTCAGCATACATATTTGTTTGTTTGCCCAGAAAGTTTGAAAATGCTAGAACCAGCATTCCTTTATGATCTCTTAATATACCACCACAACCACTAGCATTGTTGCTAAGTGAAGAGCCATCTAAGTTTAATTTTAATCTACATGTTGGTGGGCAATTTCACCATACCAGTTTAGCCTTTTTTCTTTTGCAGTGGACAGTTTTAATATTCAAAGACATAAGTGACAGGCATTGAAAATTGTTAGCAGGTTTTTTTGGTTTCAGCAAAAAATTAAGATCATATAGCCATTTAGTCACCTTTTTAATAATGGTTTCAGCACACATTTTCTCATTATCAAATCTATTTTTGTTCTTACTAAGCCATATCTCCCAAATCAGAATGAAAGGGACTAAAACAGCTAACATATCAATTTGAGAAGAGTCACATAAATTGCACCATTTCACCATATTTTGCTTCCAGCAATGTGTAAAAGCTATATTGAAACCAAAGACATTTGCAAAGTAGCTCCAAACCTGTTTACAAATATCACTGGATCCAAAAAGATGATTAGCAGTATCAAGAGTGTGACTCCTACAGCAAGAGCACATGGTGACTGTACAAATCCCAAAATTTTTAGGATCCTCATCAAGTTTTATGGCATTGTACCAAAGTTTCCAAGCAAAAATACCGATTTTAGTGGGTAAAACAGTGTTCCAAATATACTTGGCCACATTAAGCTTAGGTTTTTTTTCCCTTATAAAATTATAAGAGCTTTTTGCAGTAAAATCACCATTAAAAGTAAAAGGCCAGTATCTAACATCCTCACCCTTTTGTAAAACAAGATTTTTACTGGTAACTCGTTGTTAGTACTCTTTGAATAGCAAATCTTAGCCTTCTAAAGACATATTCAGTCGAACCTGTAGTCAACACATTTATGTTCATAACTTTCTGTACTCTCCTGAGAATCTCAACAGACTCAGTAGCTAAAAACTCAAATGTATCAAACGCAAAAGGTATGAAACCGTGGTGATTGTCTTGACATGCTTTCTCATTTTTCTCTATCTTCGCTGTCGTTGCAGTAGTAACTTCATGACCCATGGTAAATTATCAAATACCAAACCCCACCGAGTGAGAAAATATATGGGTGTTTTGGACAATAAAATTACTTAACTTTTAAAAAACTGATTTTTAAAATATATGGGTGTTTGGACACTAAAATTACTTAACTTTTAAAAAACCAAGAAAAAAAAAATGAGTTTTCAATGAATTTTTAAAACAATTTTTTGAAGCTGCTTTTGAATTGGAAAATCTTTTGCGAAATCTATCCGTAATAGTTTTAGAAAATTGGAACCAGTCGCAAACGGTAGTAATTTATGTTCTAGTCTAACCAAAATGTAAACGATGAATCCTTAAAAGTTGAAAATGTGACGAACTTATTCACGATTTTTAAAAATAGTTGGTTGTTGTCACGTTATTGTTTTCTTAATATTAAGAAACTTAATTTTACTAAATTTAGAAAAATAACTTTATTGTTTTAAAAGACTAGTTTCTAGGAGATCAAGGTAATGCGTGGAGCTATATATGATTTTCCCTTATAGACCCAAAACAAAATTGTTGAAATGTATTAGTACTCTAACGTAGCAAGGTTGATTATGTTTGCGACTCTACATAAAAATTAAATGGTGTGACCTACTCGAAGAGGGTTGGATAGCGAACCAAAATTAGTATAATTGGTGCCAAATGTGTCAAATTCAGGATTATGAATTTAAAAGTATTGCAATTAAAAGTATAGGTACGTTAGATTAGTTTGTGATCTGTTTGATGGTGTATGTGATGATGATTATGCTCTTGTCACTTTCTTGCTTTCCATAATAATAAATTAATAATACATATTTTTTGATACACATTTACACAAATTTGACTGAAGTTCATGTGATCAATGTGTAACGAGATTGGATCAAAAAACTCAAGCGAATTTTTGTAAAATAGTGTGTCAAAAAATCCCTATATATATCATCATCATTAAAATAATATCTTAGTTTCTTCATTTCCATCGATAAAAAGCCAAAAACAGCTTGGTAACAATATGAATAATTATACAAAACTAGAAGAAATTCTTTAAATATGGCCTGTGTTATTGAGCAATTTCAAGGTGGCCTCCTGTGTTAAGATGAAATTAAAGTGGAAGACTTGGTCAATTATACAATAAATAAAAAATGACTGTTAAACTCACCAACTTATTTGTTTCCTTAGTTTTTTTTTTTTTAAAAATCAGCTTATATCATAAAAGAAATATAAGTCCGTACAAGTAAAAGCAAATAAACACATGGGCGGTTGTGACTACAGTGACATGCGGACAAAATAGAGAAAAAGACTTAAAACATCCACATCTGCTTTTAAAACCTATATTTTTTAAATTTTGATAATTATGATATAAAAATTGACATAAATCAGTAATTCTATAAATTATCTAAATTTAAGTAAATACAAGAATGCATATGATTTTCTAGTCCCTCCGTCCCTAAACAAATGTCCCATATGAAAATACGTAAAATTTTGACCGATAATTTTTTCATATTTAGATTGTCGGAAAAAATTATTTTAAAAGTTAATCACGTAGTTTATGCTTAGAACTATAGGATGAAATTTTCAATTTTTTCATTTCGGTAAGTTTGATATGACAATTTTGATGATCAAAGTTGTACGTATTTTCGTAGGTGATATTTGTTTAACGACGTAGGGAGTATAATAGTAGTAAACTATGATAGACCCCATATTTTAGTGGTTGTAATATTGTTATGATTATTAAAAGATAATAAATAAAAAATGTAGGGTTATTATAAGTAAATTAATAAGAAAGATAGATTTTGTGTAAACGTAAACGGTTATTTAAAATATATAAAATGTGTTAGATCTGATAAAATGATTGAGCCCGTATTTAGACCCCACATACATTGGTGTGCTACATTTATTATTATTTCAGGAATTTATTTGTTTTATAAATTAAAATCAAATTGTAAAACATATTAAAAATTCAAATAAAAATATAAAATCTTAGGAGTATTATTTTAAAATTAAATATTAATCATTAATCATATCGAGTATTTGATTAATTAATATTTAAGTTTAGGGCATAGCTCATAAGGTTTCATATTTTTATTTGAATTTTTAGTGTGCTTTATAATTTGTTTTTAATTTATCAAATCCTAATTTGTTAAAAATACAAAAATTAAATTAGTTATTGAAAAACACCAAATAACCGTACATAGTTTTTGTTAACTCTTGTCACTTGGATTGGATTATTTTTTTATCCAATAACTCAAACGAATTCAGGATAGTTTAATCTAATAAATTTAGAGCAGTAAAAACTGATGGTTACTATTTATACGATACAAATTAGAAACTGTTTAAGATGATGTGATGTTCTAACTAGATTAATAATTAAACGATAATAAGACGATAGTTACTACATTAATTGTGTTGTTTTTTTATATCTTCGGCTAGTTCCTACTTTGTCCTGATAAACTTTTAGTTCTGACATTTTAAAAATGCATAAACTACCTAATTACAACAGTAATAAAAAAATGTGCATACAGATTAATTACACGGTGGAACTACATATATGCACACTACCAGTTCAGAGAAAGCTATAATTTATAGATTTATTACTTTAACTAAAATCATCCTGTCCAAACTTAATACCGTAGTCTCGGAAGCAGGATTAAGTTTATGAAATGGGAGCTGATTTTCTATTAAATATATATATATATATATATATATATATATATATATATATATATATATATATATATATATACCTTATATAAAGTTATTTTACGAAATAAAAGAGGCGAATATTAAAAGTTAAAATTTTTGATCAAAATATATAGAAAAAATCAATTTTTTCATTAATACCTACAATAAATAAACTGGTTCCACTAAGACTATAATAACTAGACACTATACTAGTTTGCCATCTAATTTCTAAGGGTATTTTGATAAGATATTTATTACAGTATATAAAATCGTATCTGTCTATTTAAATGAAGTTAGTATGTTTAATTAACATTTGAACTGTCAAGTTTAATTTTAAAGGAAAATTTTTAGAGAGAGAGACGACTAGGGTGAATAACCCTAGCCGCCGCAAGCATGGAAGTCCTCGATAAATCCACCACAGTCAGCGAACAAAATAGGCAGCTAATGCCGCCAGATCCTATCCCTACTAAATCGTTTGCGTCGGTGGTTTGCAACAGTTAAAAAACCAGAATTACCTCTAAAAGAAGTTGGGTCTTATAAAGGTGAACCCTTAATCCAATTCTGTATGAAAGATATAAAACAACTTGCTGAACCTTTTAAATATACCATAGTCGGAAAATTTACTCATGGTAAACCAGAAATAGCAGTTATAAGAAAACTGTTTGGAAAGTTAGAATTAAAAGCTAATTGCAATATAGGAATCCTGGATCACAAACATGTTCTAATTCGATGCTTTCATGAGGAAGACTTCACTAGAATTTGGTTAAAGCATATTTGGTATATAGAAGATTATCCTATGAGGGTGTTTAAGTGGACTTATAATTTTGATCCTGAAGTAGAAACATCATTGGCTCCGGTGTGGATGAATCTACCAAAATTGCCTATTCATTTATACAACACATCTAGTATATATTCAATTGCAAGCGCCTTTGGAAAACCTCTTAGGGTTGATGAACCTACCTCTAAGCTAACTAGACCTAGTCTAGCCCGTATCTGTGTTGAAATAGACCTAAAAGCTGAACTGTTTGAACGTGTTAGAATTGGCTATGGTGCAGAAGAAGGTTTCTGGCAGTATTGTAAATATGAGGACCTACCAGACTACTGCAGATATTGCTCTAAACAAGGTCATAAAGAAACAGAGTGCAAGTTTAAAAATACAGAGTCTTCTATGGGAAATAAGATGGGAAATAAAAAGGAGGAAATTATTACAAAACAGCAGCTAAAAAATAGAGAGAAAGAGGCCATATTATACAAACCAAATCAAGGACAGGAGGCCATATCATACAAGCCAACAAAGGAATTAAAAGGAAAGAAAGAAAGTACAAAAGAGTGGGTGTACAGAGCCAAATTTCATACTCAGCAGCAGATAGCAGTTGACATAGGGAATAGTAAGAAGAGTACCCCTGCAAATCAGAAACAAGATGCAGTTATAGTTCAACTAAATGAGGAAGAAGAACAGGATGGAAAAGAACAAGAAGAAAAAGTTGATGAAGAAATTATATGTGACTGTCCTGAGGTTTCTATCAATAAAGAAAAAAGTTCAGATAAAAGTGCTACAGGTTTTGAAGTTATATCTGATGGGAACAAAATAGGTGGAGAAGAGAGTATGACTATTGTGTGTTATCAAGATATTAGTGCTATAAATAATAGCTTTGTTATCACAGAAGTTATTGAAAAGAGTACTAATGGTAATAATGAGGAAGTAAGTTTCAGTAAATACCAAGTTGAAGATCAAGAGCTAGAAAATGTGAATGAAGTATCAAATGAATGGGAAGTTCAACTTTCAAAGAGTCAGCAAAAAAAGAAAAAAAAGATAGCAATGGCAAAGAAGAAGAGTATAGAGAAAGAAAGGTTAATGCAGCTAAGATCATCCTCTAATGTGGGGGATAGGAAAAGGTATATTTAATGATTAAGGCCCTAGTTTGGAATGTGAGGGGTATTGGGAATAGAGCTACTTTAAGAAGAATAAAAAAACTGTGTCATATTAATAATATTGTGCTGTTGATTTGTATTGAACCTATGGTGCAGCAAGATAATATTAATAGTTGTAAGAGGAAAATAGGCTTTGATAATGTGTTTGCACATAAAGATAATAAAATATGGGTGTTTTCTAATGATGATTCAGAAATTACTATGGGTAATGAAGGTTGTCAGAGCATCAATTTTGAAGTTAAGATGTGTTATTCTACTATTCAAATTACTGCTGTATATGCTAAGTGCACAGTTCAAGAAAGAAAGAACTTGTGCCATTTTTTTGGAAGACTCTAAAACTAGTAATCCTTGGATTATAGTTGGGGATTTTAATACTGTTTCTAAAGAAGAAGATAAAATAGGTGGTTTGCCTATTAATGTCAATGGAGCTAATGGCTATTTGGAATGTATGGACAAGTGTGGGGTTTATGAACTAAATTTTAAGGGATCAAGGTTCACTTGGTGGAATAAAAGGGAAGGTGATAGCTTGATTATGGAGAGAATAGATAAGGATTGTGTTAATGAAGCTTGTACAGATATGTTTCAAAGTATCTCATTGGAGCATCTTTCTAAAGTTAATTCTGACCATAGCCCTCTATTACTTACTTTTAATAATGAGGGGGATCATAATTTTAGAAGATTTATCTTTCAGAAATTTTGGTTATCTCATCATGAATTTAGTAGTATTATAACAGAAAATTGGATACATTATAAGGATGGTAATGCATTGGTATCTATGGTGCAAAATCTAAAAAGAATTCGAAAAGTTTTATCTAGTTGGAGTAGAGTTACCTTTGGAAATATTTTTCAGAAGGTAATTGATGCTGAGGATTTGGTTCTGGATGCAGAACAGCATTTTGATGAAGATCCATCACCTGAAAATAGAAGTGATCTTAGTAGATTAAAAGCTAATCTAAATTACAGGCTAAAAATAGAGGAAGAATTCTGGAATCAAAAAGCTAATCTTAGATGGGTATTAGAAGGTGATGCAAACACTAAGTTTTATCATGGAGTTGTTAAAAAGAGAAGGAGGAAAAGTATTATTCACAGCATAATAGATGAAAATGGCCAAGAATTAACAGCTAAAGAAGACATACAGAAAGAAGCTATCAATTATTTTCAATCTCTTTTAGCTGCTAACAATGCTACTGGTTATAATTACAATTCTTTGGATATTATATCCAAGTGTGTTACAAAAGAGGAGAATGATTTTTTAATAAAGGAAATCAATATAGAAGAAGTTAAAACTGCAGTATGGGATTTGAATAAAAGTAGCGCTCTTGGTATTGATGGCTTTAATGGCCTATTTTATACTCAATGCTGGGATATTGTTGGTGAAGATGTATTAAAGGCAGTTCAACAATTTTTTGCAGGTTTTGAGTTACCTAATGCCATGTCTTCTACTCTAATTGCTCTAATTCCAAAAAAGGCCAATGTAGATAAGTTTTCTGAATTCAGACCAATAAGTTTGTGTACATTCTGTAATAAAGTAATTTCTAAAATTATGTCTACCAGGTTTTCTATTGTGCTGCCTAATATTATTTCAGAAAATCAAAGTGGTTTTGTGAAGAACGGGGATATTATAGATAACATTCTTCTTTCTCAATAATTTATTTCTACTCTTAATAAGAAGAATAGTGGGAAGAATATAGCTTTGAAGTTAGATATGAAGAAAGCTTATGACAAGATCTCTTGACATTTTATTGTTAGTGTTCTCAGAAAGTTTGGCTTCTCAGAAGTATGGATAGATAGAATTTGGAGAATTATTTCTGGTAATGGTATTTCTGTTCTGGTTAATGGTGCTCCAACAGGCTATTTTAAACCTTCTAATGGGTTAAGACAAGGGGATCCTCTATCCTCAGGTCTATTTATTCTATGTTCTGAGATATTGACCAGGAATCTTAATCATCTAATGATCAAAAAGAGTTGGAAATCTTTCAAAGCTTCTATAGGTACTCCTATTATTACTCATTTGGCATTTGCAGATGATATTATAATTTTCATTGGTGCTGATATTAATTCTATCAATCATATTCAAAGGGTTCTACAGAAGTATAATACAGATTCTGGGCAAGATGTAAATATAGAGAAGAGTTAAATGTACATTTCTAAAGGGGTTACACCAAAGCAGAAAGAAGCAATATGTAGTATTATGAAAATTGCAGTTAAAAAACCTCCTTTCACCTATCTAGGGTGTAAATTGTATTCTGGACATAAGAAGTGTCTACTGTATCATGAGCTTATTCTTAAAGTAAGAAGTAAACTGTCAGGGTGGAAAACTCAGTTTTTAACTATGGGAGGTAAGCTATTACTGGCTAGACATGTTCTGCAAACTATTCCTATTTATACTATGGCTGCTATGAATCCTCCAAAACTGGTTATAAGAAAGATAGATCAAATTATAGCTAACTTCCTATGGGGTGACTCTAATGGTAAACACAAACATCACTGGGTTAAATGGAGTAAAGTTTGTAGACCTACTATTGAGGGTGGTCTAGGTTTGAGAAGTTTTCAAGATATAACTGAAGCTTTTGCTATTAAACTTTGGTGGAAATTTAGAACAAAGAATTCTCTATGGGCTCAGTATATGAGGGCAAAGTATTGTAAGAAAAAGCATCCTAATGAGGTCATTGTTACTAAGGGTACTAATACTTGGTCTAGAATGATACAAGTTAGGGATGTTGCAGAAAAATTTATTCTTTGGTTGATTGGGGTTGGTAATGTTTCTGTAAATTTAGACAATTGGGTGGGTATAGGTCCATTCAAGTCTCAAATTATTGATAACAAGTTGATGCTATCAAGTTTTATCACTAATGGAGAGTGGAATTATGATGCTATAGCTGCAAAATTTTCTATTTATCAACAAGGATTGTTTAACCAGAACTTAATATATAAGAAGAATGAACCAGACCTAGCTATTTGGATGGAAGACATTAATGGGGAATTTTCTTTTAAATCTGCTTGGAATATTGTGAGACAGAAGTTCTCAAAATATTGGTTATTTGAAATGATTTGGGGGAAAATTATACCTTTGAAAATTTCCTGTTTTGCATGGAAGTGTATACATGAGGCAGTACCAGTTGATCTAGCAGTTCAAAAGACTTGGGGTTCAGTTAGCTTCCAGCTATGAATGCTGCAGAAAAGAAGAAGAAAGCTTAGAGCATCTATTGAGTACCAGTATTATTGCTAGTAAAGTTTGGAAGTATTTTAATCATTTGTTTGGGGTTAAGCAGAATGTTTTAACAATAAGAGGGAGATTTATTTCTTGGTGGATTCATGAAAATAAAAAAAGCTATCAACCAGAAAAAGATATTATAAAAGCTCTACCTGTGTTTATTATTTGGTGTATTTGGAAAGCTCGTTGTGCTAGTAAATTTGATAATAGAAGAATGAGTGTACAAAATATTATTATGCATATTATTAGATAAATCCAAAGCTACTCACAAAGGGATAAAAACTTTCCAAAAAGTTGGAAATGGGAAGAAATAGGTCTGTTACATTCAATAAGGAATGGTAAAAAAGTTAGGGTTGTTAAGTGGGTAAATCCACCAAGTGGCTATGTAAAGTTGAATACAGATGGTTCTTTCAAAAGTTCCACAAATTCTAGTGGAGTGGGGGGTCTTCTTAGGGATTATCAGGGCAAATTTATCCTAGGCTTCTATGGTAAAATTATTAGTAAATCAGGGATTGAAGCAGAAGCTAAAGCTATACAACAAGGGCTCTCAGTGGTGAATCAAACCAATATTATTATAGAAAGTGACAGTCTACACCTTATCAATATTTTGAATGATAAAAGTAAGTGTCCCTGTGAAATAAAAACACTAATTTACAAATTAAAAGAGCAGTTGAAGAAAGTTACTTATCTCTTGAATTTTGTGGAAAGAGAGGCGAATTCATGTGCTGATCTTCTGGCGAATCTGGGTTGTACTAATGATCTAGTAATCTCAGAGAATATTGCTAATTTTCCCATCTTACATACGTATGAGAAATGAGGAAGAAGGGTGATTGTCTCTCTCTCTATATCTATCTCTCAAAAATGGAAATGATCTGGCAAATGAAGAGGTTGTCCAGATGAAGCGGTGGTCTCTGGTCAATTACAGCATTGGTCCCCCAACTATGAATTGTTTTGCAATTATTCGTATTCTCTTTTGAAATTTGTTATTATTTTCGATTAAGCTTTGTAGTTTTGAAGTATGTCTCAAGTGGTCCTTTGTTTTGTTTTAGTGGGGTTTTTCATCCACTTTTTTAATAAAATCAATAAAAAGGTGGGTTTTCCCCATCATTAATATAAAAAAATTAACATTTGAACTGGTTCGCATCACACTATAAAAAATAAAAAAATTAGATCGCATACGGAAATAATGACAGATTTTATTTCACAACGTTCTAATTAGAGACAGAATAACGACGGATTTTAATTTTACTAAAATATATTATCATTGACCGATGTGTAATAGATTTGTCGTGTGGCTGATTGAATTTATTTTTTTATAATGTCCACTTCTCATGACCAAGTTTTCTATATTTTGTTCCCACTACGGCCCAAAACAGAATGTGGTCATATTCACGTGTTATGTTACGGGACATTTGAGTAACCAAACCAAAAATAGCATATATAACTTCTACTTCTTCATACCTGACTAATCTAGGTGGAAAATAGTATCACCGACATACTTTAGTTGCCATTTTTATGTTCAATTTCTTGATTATTTTGTGGAATGTGTCTGCTTTTGAATAGTCTTTAGTCCATGTCATAGTTACACTTTTCTACATTTTTTTTTTAATCCACCCACCACATATAAAGAAATAAATTATCCAGTCTATTACCGATGTATTAATTATACACAAGATATTGCAAGTTGGGTATAAATAATATGGTTAAAGAATCCATCAATGGTTCACTATAATATGGTATACTCAAATCGATGTGATGGAAAAGCCATCACCGGATCGCTATATGGTATAGCTCCTTAACCTATGTTGGTTCTTCGCTGCCAAACTCGGCCCATTTGACATGACCATAATCTGAGCTCGCTCTTCCCCCATCCATTGGGAGTGGGTAGGCCCGGTCTTGAAGGTATGTAGATGGTCTGAGTGGACTAGGCGGAAAATAATTTTTCGAAAAAAACAAAATGTATACTATATTTTTTCGAGTTTTTTTTTAAATAGGCAAAACAAAACAAAAATCAATAAGGCAACCCACAAACAAATAAAATTGGGCCGACTCTGGGAGTGGGGCACCAAGGAAAGTCTACGGATGTCCGACAAAGTCTACAGTAAGTCATCGGAGATCCGTCGAATTGCATACCTATTATACGAAAATCGATAGCTATTTGTGAAAGTACATACTAATCCTCGTCGATCACAAGACGAGATGTTCAAACAAACTGGATGAGGTCATTAGAAGCCTAGTGAAGTGTATATCCATTTATGGAAGTGTTTATCTTTCGTCCTGAAAAGCATAACTAATTTTTAACTTCGTCGAAAAACTTGGTCAGGGTTACAAATCTTTAACAAGCTAGTCCGAGGTCCCATATGGGTAGATTTTGATAAATGGGGTGTGCTGGTGTAGATATAAATGAATTTAAGATGATGATAGATAAAATAACACTTTTTAAAAGTAAATGTTTTGTCCAACACTTGGGTAATATAAATTGATTTCTCATACCTTTATTTTTATTTTATTTTAAGTAACTAATCCAATTTATTAACAAGATAAATGATTCAGCAATAAGACAAGATCCCATGGTGATCATTAATACACAAAATCGATGAAACAACATAAATAATTCAAAACTCTCAATTACAATTGAACCATCCAACTGTAAAAGGGGAAAAAATACTAATAAAAGCTATATCAAGAAAGCAAAGATATTAAGGAAAATGAGCTCAAAATCTCTTATTTCTCCTTATACCCTATAACCATATAACTCCCATTATATCACCAAGATCAAAGTGATCTAAAATGAGCTATTTTGACAACCATAATTCTCAAATTTCAATTTCTTTTGACACGACTTAAACTAGCAACAAAACCCCAATTAACCGCCTTTAAAAGAAACAAAAAAGTACAAGAGAATTAATGTAACAAAGAGCCTTAAATCTATTTCAAATCTTGACAAATTCAGCAGCATGTCCTTTTTGCTTGTAAGACATGTCGTAGTGCACCATGTAATAAGTGTAACTCATATCTTTATTTTGTGAGGAGGCGATATAAGAATTTAAAGGTAACTAGTCTCTCTTTAACATCATACTTTAGCTCTATTAGATTCATAAATCCAAAACATATCTCAAAATCCCAACCCCATATCATCATCGACATACAACCTACCTCTGAAAGCTCGTCGTTGTTTGTTAATTCATTTACAAGCAAAATGCGGTACACTTGCTTCTACATGAGTTTCATCAACTTTCTACGTCGGTCAGCGCCCGCCTCGTGTTCAAAGAGTGATCCGACGTCATGACCTTCATGTCTTCTAATTAGGGTCGGGTCAACTTGTTAATTACATAAACTGGAGTTATACATAAAATGATGCTAATTTCTAAGTCCCCCAAGAATCGGTCAATTTTATTTGTGAGAGCCGTCACAGCTACAATTATCAAAATTGAAGCAGGAAACAAAAGTCAAAAAAAGAAACGTGAACAAAATTATACTGGAACAAATAATTGTTTATCCATTAAATCTGCATGTAGTTTGTGATGAACAAATAATTTGGAACGAAAATGTAAAATTTACACATGAAAAACAAAAGGCGGGAAGCGAGAAATGAAAACTTGATTTTTGAGAGTGGAAACGAGTCTTGTGTAGCTATGCTGATGACCCATTTAGTCTTGGGCTTTGATGGACAAAAAATTTGAAACGAATATGTAAAATTTACACATGAAATAAAACGAGAAACGAAAATCGGGAACCGAGAAATGGAAACTTGATTTTTGAGAGAGGAAACGAGTCTCGTGTAGTTATGGTCACAACATGACCCATTTAGTCTTGACCTTTGATGGACAAACAATTTGAAACGAAGATGTAAAATTTACACATGAAATAAATCGAGAAAGGAAAAACGGGAAGCGAGAAATGGAAACTTGATTTTTGAGAGTGGAAACGAGTCTCGTGTAACTATGGTCACAATATGACCCATTTAGTCTTGGGCTTTGATGGACAAAAAATTTATAAAATTTACACGTGAAATAAAATGAGAAACGAAAAGCGGGAAGAGAGAAATGGAAACTTGATTTTTGAGAGTGGAAACGAGTCTCGTGTAACTATGGTCACAACATGACCCATTTAGTCTTGGGCTTTGATGGACAAAAAATTTATAAAATTTACACGTGAAATAAAACGAGAAACGAAAATCGGGAAGCGAGAAATGGAAACTTGATTTTTGAGAGTGGAAAAGAGTCTCGTGTAGTTATGGTCACAACATGACCCATTTAGTCTTGTGCTTTGATGGACAAACAATTTGGAACGAAGATGTAAAATTTACATGTGAAATAAAACGAGAAACGAAAATCGGAAAGAAAGAAATGAAAAATTGATTTTTGAGAGAGGAAACGAGTCTCGTGTAGTTATGGTCACAACATAACCCATTTAGTCTTGACCTTTGATGGACAAACAATTTGAAACGAATATGTAAAATTTACACATGAAATAAAACGAGAAACGAAAATCGGGAAGCGAGAAATGAAAACTTGATTTTTGATAGTGGAAACGAGTCTCATGTAGTTATGGTCACAACATGACCATTTAGTCTTGGAATTTGATGGACAAACAATTTGGAACGGAGATGTAAAACATTAAATAAAACGAGAATCGAAAAGCGGGAGAAATGGAAACTTGATTTTTGAGAGAGGAAACGAGTCTCGTGTAGCTATGGTCACAAAATGACCCATTTAGTCTTGGGCTTTGATGGACAAACAATTATATAAAATTTATACGTGAAGTAAAATGAGAAACGAAAAGCGGAAAACGAGAAATGAAACGTGTAACTATGGTCACAACATAACCCATCTAGTATTAGGCTGAATAGTCTCTCCTCTAAAAAGAACTAAGGCCCAATTATCTCATAAACCCAAGAATAGTAGTAGTATATAAAAATAAACAAAAATATTATATATATATATATATATGTATATCAACGGCCAAGATCTAATCTAACACCATATCAAAACCCTAATTTAAGAGCCGCATATATATAAACTTATTAATTCTCCCATTTTCTACCAAAAAAAATAAAACTCTATCTCTGTAGAATCCTACATTTGCAAGTAAGTATAGATACATATGTGTATATTTTGTGTACTTTTTTTTTTTTTTTTTTATTAATGAACGATTTTACATGTGTTAATCATGGAAAATGATATTGGAATTATATTATATTTCTATATTTTGCTATTTATATGCAAGTTTTGTGATCAGTTATGCAAAAATGATATTGAATTTTAGTAATTTATTTTCATCTTTATATATATATATTTTGTTTGTTTGCAATAGGCAATTTAATACAGGATATTGGATTTTATTATAGGAAATGATATTAGAGCTTATTTTAAAGTGTATTTGGGCTTAATTATGGGAAATGATATTAAATTTTAGTCATTTATTTACATTATGGGTTTTGTCATAGAAAAATATACAATGTTTTTACAATTTAGAATTGGCCCTTGTGTTTTTATTTTGGACTTGTTTGTAATATGATTTAGGATTTATTATTAAAAATGATATTGAAATATTCGTTTACGTCTTTATATTATACGCACATTTGTTGTTCAAGTTATAATAAGCCCTTTTTGTCTGCAATTTAGGATTAGTCATAGGAAATTATATAATTCATTTACAAGCCAATAGGAAATTATTTACAATGACCCATTTTTTTTTGGGATTTTGGATTATTTATAGAAACTCTTAACTATTTATGTCTTTGTAATGTATAAGTTGTAATGAGCCTATTTACACATGATTTGGGATTTATTTGCAATGCGACATTTTACATATTGTTAAGGATTGATTCTGGGTGATAATATTGATATATATGTAAACTTTTGTAATAATGATGTTTAGGGGAAAATGAAGGTTGTGGCAGCTTATTTGTTGGCTGTTTTGGGTGGAAACCAAAGCCCTACCGCTAAAGATTTGAAGGGTGTTCTTGCTTCAGGTAATTATAATGCATTTCAGTTTATTGTTATCTTTTTTATTGACGTTTATATATACCCTCACACACATATATACATGTGTATGTATGTGATGAAGTCTGAAGGACAGTGATTCAGCTGATGTTATTGTCGTTGTGAATATTGAACTGTGGTATGGTATGCATGTTGTGTGTTAATACGTGGTTTCTGTTATGTATGCGCTATGCAAACTATAAGCTTGAAACTTGATTGAGGATATTGCGAAGTAGTTTTTCATGGTTTATGTGTGTTATGGAATGTATAATCTTGAATCTTTAGTGGAGAATATCGGTTTAGTCTGGAAATGAACGTTTTATCATAATGTACACGGGCTTAGTAAACTAAAATAAGAACAGAATACTCCCTCCGTCCCTAATATCTCGGTCCCTAATCTTATGTCCACTTTCATTATGATATACCTCACTTGTATTCAACAAAGTGGGCATAAGATTAGGGACGGAGGAGGGAGTATCAAAGAACTAGATAGTTCTGTAGTTTAAAGAATCTACTTTAAGGAAAAACCCAAGGTGTCCTACAAGACACAGTTTTAACGCTTAAAAGTCTTGTTTTAAGACCATCAGAATTGTGGAAATAGTTTTAGTAATTCGAAAGTTGAGTCTCTATGGAAGTTGACATTAGTATACGAGTGTTACTTGCTCACTCCTTTTTGATAAAGAACGAAATTTGTAATAGATTATGACTCCTTAGAAAACTCCAAGATTTATCATACCTTCTTTTCTATTGGCATTGTCATGTGTCTCTGGTATTGTGTGTTTGTTTTCTTAGATATTATTGGTTTTGATATGAGGTTGCACAGTGCTATTTGGGATTTCTGGAATGATTGTTTTTCATTTAGTTTACAATATTTAAAGTGTAGGTGACACTAGGTGTAGATTTGTTATGATTACCACTTGGACAGTCGGTCTTTTATATGAACTTGACTTCTATTGTTGGGTTATAAATAACCTGTCATGAGACTTTGGAAATGATATTTGGCGTTATTTCCTTTTAACAAGTGTATGTTATGTCTATTTGTTATTTGATTGCCTCAACACTTTTTGGATATAACTTGAAACATGGTTTTTCTTTTGGTTTTCAGCTGACAAGTAGATAAAAGCTAGTAGTAACTTGAACATTATTCCGAATTATTATTATGTGGCATGACTCCCTTCACTTCATTATAGATTTTTCTTTTGCTGAGGTCACATTATATTCAAGTACATGAGAATAATGTTAGTATATGTTGCATTGCCTGAACACTTCATTCTTAACTTAGTGGCATATTTTCTTCTGGCTCTGTTATCACTGTTTTTTGATGTACCTCGCTATCTTCTTCAGCTGGAATTTATAGAAAAGGAATAATTTTTTTTTCCTTTTCCCCGTATGCAGTTGGTGTTGAGGCCGATGATGACAAGATTGAGCTTCTCTTGAAGGAACTTAAGGGAAAAGACATAACTGAATTGATTGCTTCTGGAAGGGAGAAGTTAGCTTCAGTTCCTGCTGGCGGTGGTGGTGGTGTTGCCGTATCTGCTGTGGCCGTTAGCGGTGGTGGTGGAGCTGCACCTGCTGCTGAGAAGAAAGAGGAGAAAGTAGAAGAGAAGGAAGAATCCGATGACGTAAGTTTTTATATTTATTTTATAGTCTGCTTATATATTTTCTTAAGTTTATTCTCTCAGCACAATATCTGCAGCATTGTCTGATAACTGAGGTCTATGAAGTGGATCAGCTTTGTTTTCAGTTTTGTTAGTCAAACACTCTAGCTTTTCTTACCATTAGCATTTTCCTGAAAATTCTTGCTTAATTACAGTACACACAGCCACTTTCTATCTAAGAGAATTTAATGGATATAAATGCTGTTGATTTAATCGTATTACTGTAGTAACTTAGAAGCAACCTTTGGGGAAGAGTGAAAATTTGTTAAATGTTTTAGTTCCCTAGTAACTGAAACCTTAAGAAGCTTCCATCTTATTCCTCCTGGTTTTTGAAACCTAAAAATTTGTAAATATAGTTTTGCCGCAGATCTTAATGTTGCTAATCGAGAGTTGATTAATTTTAACTTTTTTTGTTTCCTCAATTTTCTCAACAAAGCTGCTGATATGCGTGAACTTAATTATTTTTTAGAGTAGCTTTAGCCTTTATGTGCTTCCTTCTCTTATACTGTGTTTTGTGATTTCTATTGCAGGATATGGGTTTCAGTCTTTTTGACTAAATATCTAAAACTGCAGACTCACAGAGTTTTGGTCCTCAAGTTACAACCCGGATAGTTTTTTGCTATATTTTGTTGCAATTTCAAACCTTAAATTTTGTTAGAAGATTGTTGTGTTATGAACTTGGGATTTAGTTTGTCAAGACGGAGTTATCAATTATGTGATCTCTATTTTGGATTAATGTCTTGATTTTGCATTATGGGGTGATTATTTGTGAATGATTTTGTTTTTTTTCCCCAAAAATTTAGGGATTAATCACCGATGAAGGGTTGCTTCCCTTCTAGATGTTAGCAACGAAATCTGTTTTCAAAAACTAATGATATTCTTCAAAGAATATCATTCAATTCCTATCTCCATGTTTCAACAGAGAACGAAAAAGTAATAGTTAAAACCTCTACTCCGTCCAGATACCTACTGGATTCGAGTTTCAAAATCCTTGTCTACTTTTGTTTCATCGATGCCATGTCATCACTTAGTTCAGAGCCATTTCATTGCAAGTGTTTTAGCTACGATATGTAGCCGACATATTTATGTGAATGAAAGCGAATAAAAGGTACATCGTGTAAATCCTTGAGTAGCAGGAGCAACTTTTCACTTGCTATTATCGCTCAAACGAGCAACTTTTCACTTACTATTATAGCTCAAATGAGCAACTTTTCACCAACTAATAGCACAAGGTTGTCACTGAGAAGAAGCTTTAGTAAAGATTTCAAACCGGACACACCAAATCAACTCGTAAACCTCTCAATTTATTTATCCAATATAATCAAATTTTATAGCAAAAATTGCCAAGCCCATCAACTTTGTCAAAATTTCAGTTAGAAATCCTTCGATTCCATGGAGAGGGAGGAGTGCGTCAGGTCAGTAAATTTCTTGTTAGCGAGATAATGTTATTGCATGAGTTGGTTGCATCAGTACTTTGACAAGGGATTGTATCGTATATTACCTATTGGGAAAAAAGAATCCTCGAGTTACCTCATGGGAAATGAAATTCCAATGTAATATTACGTATTTGTAATTTTACCTATATTTTAGTTTACTCTATGCATACTCCTATTAAGGAATATGCAGGAAGTAGTAGATACTATCGGGACGACCGTAAGCCTTGGTTGTAACATTCGCTCCATTCAAACTTCCTCAATCCGAGTCTTCACTCCCTCCATAGCAAGATCTAACAAGGTTCATATCAAGACCCAATGCAATATCTGTAGCTATGGTGGATATATTATAGGACATTCTAGGTTGATTACTACTGGATATGTCCAAAAAGAAGTTTATTAGTAAGCAAGACGTATTTATATGAAAGGAAGCGAGGAAAAAGCAGATCCTTGTAAAAAGCTCAGGTAGCAGGAGTAGTTTTTGATTTATTATCAGCCCAAATGACGGACGCAACAAGTTCTCGTAAAACTACATCTGCTTAAGAAATTCATTCAACTAAAATCCAATCCAAGAAGAGCATGCAGAGAAGAACCATATGAATGGTTATAATTTAATATTGAGCCACCGTATACAGATAAAAATATACAGTGTATCCTTGAGTTGTACAAATGAATAAAGGAGAAGAACGATGCAACAATATACACTATGGAACAATATACACCAACTTCAAATTACAAAGCAGACAACGCTACCAATACACACATAAGAGAATACATGATGAGACTCGAGGTCTATCTGATGTAGCATTTCAAGTGTCTAAAACCTCTATAAAAATCAAATCGGGATAACTTAACAGAAGCAAAATAAGGAACAACTTTACATCATGGGGCTCTAGCTTTTTACAGGTACAGATTTCTTTACATGGATGCCAAGAGGTCTCCCATTTCGGCTACAGACGGGATGGTTTCTGAGGGATATATCTTGACAACAAGCTGTGCAAAACTTTCATATTTGTCCAAAAATTCTTTCTGTTAAGAAGTAACAATAAAAGTTAAAACTTGGTAAAAATGATCAAATATGTTCTCAACCTCTATAGCTCGTTTAAATACAGAGTTTACTTGATGCTGATAAAAAAGTTGGATTCAACGAGTTTAAAACTTCTAGCACTTCACCTTATTTTATAGAGAACAAAAGTAAAAGTTACAAATAGACAGGAGTGTAACTTAAAAAACCAACTATACAACTTGACTAGACAGTGATGTATGGCAAATTCAAACTCTCAATACAAATGATTATCAATATTACTGCTAACCTATGTACTTGTCCTCACAGTTCCTAAACTTCTATTTCTTTACCCAGTTACATTACAAATGAGAAACTTGAATCAAGGGAAGAGAAGAACACAGAAAGGCATAAAATTCACACTTTCGTGATTGTTAACAGAGTCCAATTTATAGATTTAGCAACATCACGTTCAGATATTTGGTAATGAAAGTGTAGCATGGAATTGTTTTTTCAGTTTCTACTTATTGCAAGATTACCGCTCATGATCATGTCATGGTTGAGGGACAGATTACAAGATGTTTCCGAGATTCAACGCTCACTTCAATTTTATTTTATTTTCCAACATATTGAATTCAAACCTAGTTGAGAAAAGGTTTCGTTGACAATACAGCCACTCTCTGCCTTTCTATTGGTCTTTACACCAAAACAGAAGATATTATCACCCTTGCACAATTAGGTATGAATTCAATCTTGATATTAAACCTACAAACAGTGTGAACATGTAATCAGATGACTATTATACCTTGCATTTGTCCCATAGAGAAGGCAACAACTCCTCTGAGGTTAAGTTCTTTTGCAATCTTTTATACATTGAACTGATGGACTTATCAACCTGTATAATACAGACCTAAGCATAAGCAGAGAATCTTTACATTCCAGTTGGTAAAGATCAAAACTATAACTGCAATGGGATTGTTTCTTTGCGTGATTATTTGGAACAATCAATTCAATAATTTTCATATACAAAATAGAAACCCTGAACAATGACTTACCCCGGATAAACTGGATTTCACCACCTTTCTGAGGTCCATTTTCGATAACCCAAGCTGGAATGGGATCTGAAAATAGCAAGTAAGTTATGCATGACACGAAAATCATAAGGTAAAGCCACGCGTATTACTCTTCCAACCCAAGTATTTATAACCCAGTTTCGTAGCCTGACACAATCTTACAGACGACTCTAAAAATCAATAAATGGTATGCATATATTGGTAAAGCGTCGTACACTACCAGTAGCACTAACCTCCTCAGGCGTGATGGTGTACATTAAATCCTCGATTCTTTTGGCGAACTGGAAAAGGCGTTCAAATTGCTGTGAAAATAACGAGTCAACTTAGCAAACTCAAAAACATTTTATTGACTGAGCACAAGTACATATCATTTAAACAAGAACTTGAACATGCACTTACATAATAAATGATCACACTTATATGCCGAGTACAAGCTAGTTCATAACTTTCACTAGCCTGGTGATAAAATTTTGCTAAAGTTTGAACGACATTGGCCAGATCATACAAGCTGCATTGCAGAAAGTCAGTATATCAGATGTAACTTGTAAGATAGTAATAACTCGACCACAAGAGATGTAAGTATGCATGCTGCTTATACCTATTCTCAAATGCTGGAAAGTAGTTGAACATAAAATAACTCCAATATTTAATTACCTATTTTGAAATGCAGCATAGTTTTCTAAAAGCAAAATATCAGCATATTTTGGGTCTTGAGCTGCGACTTTTTCCAAAGTAACGAACATAATGGTAACCTGTAAACATAAATATCTAAAGAAATGAACACTAATCATAGTTACATATTAAATCAGAACAAATAAATATAATTTTCCTAAAATACTACTTACGAACTTAGTGTATGCTTGGTCAACCAAATCTCTTGAATTTCCTTGAATGTATTGCTCCATGCGGGTAGCAAGAGTAGCAAATCTATCCAAAACAAATTAATCCATAATGGATGAAATGTGATCACAGTAACAACCGTCAAAACAGATAGACATGAAGTAAATAGTAAAACTAAAGATCACTGAGGGACGATAGCGGGGAAATTCGAATTGCACTTTAACTGGTCAAATTCCAGAACGTAAAATCCAAGTGAAAAGTTACTGATGTAATCATAAATTCATAATAGCTACTGAAGAATTTGCTTTCAAAAGACTAAGAAAAATATGATTAGTCATGTAAAACCAAAGGTATTTTCTACACTTGTCACCAAAGAGTTGTAAAGAAAGTTAAGGGGCTACAGAGACACAATATGCATCCACCTAAAACAGGTAACATTTGACCTTTTGCTATACGTTACACCAACTAAAAGCAGGAGAGACTACCATCAATAGGCATAGGAGGATTTCAAATTCCAACTTTATATGTTTAGAATATAAACATATTTCGTTAAATGAAAGCCAGATATAGATGATATAGATGAAAACGGTTAGGAGATCAAGTTCACCTCGGGATATAGGACAAGACACCAATTTGACGAACATTTCGCTCATTTCTTTCAATTTGGTGACAAGCTTCATCAACAAACTGTAAAACAGTGCAAGTCTCACTGTGTGCGCAATAACACTGACCAAACAAAAGTCATATATATGCCTTGTTCGGTTGCAGCTTTTAAGCTCAGATGTTTTGCTTATTTACTATTTATCTGGGCTGAATGTGGTTGACCTGCTTAGAAACTGAGGTTCTTTGGTTTTTTGGCCTGAAAAAAGCTACGAGTTTCAAGTTTGATGAACCTAGATTTTCTCACAACCTCAAAAAAATCAGCTCATTTGTCTAGAAGCTGCACCCAAGCAAGCCCTGTATTCAGACTAAGAGCATGCATTTCTTTTCTACTGTTAAAAGTGCTAAAAAGAAAAATAAACTCACCTTGCCAAATTGCATTGATATTCTAGATTCAAGATCATCTAGCAATATTCGTACAAAGCCTGCGGCATCAGCTTTCTGAACAGAGATATAGCGCTCCGTAATCCCATGCATAGATATGCAACGCAAAGGATCAATTTTGTATGCCCAGTCTACTACAGCATAAAAATCTTCCTGAAAATGTCACATTAGATGTTAAGAACAGAGGTTTCTATGCTAATTTGAGATCATCCGATGTGAGTGAGTTACATTTAAGAAGCCTAGTATGCTACAGTAGGTAATACGCAACAGTAAAGTATAAAGAAGTCATTTAAACAGAGTTAAGATATGCACTACATCTCTCAGATCAATCTGCACCTATTACAAGAAAAGACCTTGACAAAAGTTAATTAGATCTGATCCTAGTTTAGGTGTAGTGGGAGCTACTGTAGCCTACTGACCAGGGAATAAACGATTACATAACAAAAAGGTGTATATAATATACACACACATTAGCCGTCACGCACAAGCATTGTGTGCGATTTGAGAAAGTTATTTGCAGAAGTATTCAACAATTTGTGGAGACATCAATTTATGAAATAAATAGTAAGAGAAATTGAACCTCAATGATGAAAAGGAGTAAATATTCAGAGGGAGTAAATTCGATAGTGAGAAGTTATTTAGAAAGACGAGTAGTGGGGTGGTTTACTGTGTGGGCTATTTGGTTTAAATCGAATTATCTATATTGCCACAAGTAAGGGCTTTAAATTAAATACTATCATGGGTAATTTAGGTAATCTACAATTAGAGGCTTACAAGACAGTAACCGCTAAAAGACTTTACATATTCAAATGGAGAAGGGTAGAAGCAAGTCATTAAGTTGTTCAACTATTTCATGATGACTTGTCTTGGAGAAATTTGTTATCAAATAACAATATTGAACAAGCAAATTGACTCAAACATTATGGACGACGGTCAAATTGCACATTTAAATCATGTTTAGTGCAGACATTACTTGTATTCCGTCAAGCAATTCCTGAAGGGATTCATTTAGAGCATCTAGTTCTCCCATATTCCCCCCTACAAATTAAACAACCAATGATCAAAACATTCAAGAGACAGAAAGATACAGTTATCTTTTCATATCCTAGTACCTCTGATACTTTTTGTTCTTTAAATTGAGTTTAAGGGATAGCTTTGTAATTTACCAGCTTTATTGTCGTCTTCGTCGATATCCATGATACCCAGATCGTCATCATTATCATTAGATCCACTTTTATTAGCTCCTCCAGGTGGTACAAGTGCAGGTACTTCAAAGCACATAAAATGAGCGAAGAAAGAACTCTGCATTTAGAATAATAACATATTAAAGTTCAAACAGAAAACAAGTCATTTTAGTGTGGTTATGTTTGTTTGACCAAAAGAAAGATGAACTTGATTGAAGGATGTCCAAAATGGCTCTTATATTCTTTCTCTCTGGATTGGAAGAACTGTAATCTTTTAGGGTGAAATACAACAACAAAATATCATACTTATACATCAATTTCGATCCCCATAGTTTCAATTGCAACACTATTGTCCACATATTCTTCATGGAATTTCTGTTTGGTCCTCGTATTTTGCAATGGAAATGCTTACTTAAGACAGTGTACACAAGTGGTCCCCATGTGTAACACTCAAAAGGACCATTGGGTGTGACTGACTAAGCAATACAGTTGTAATTGAAACTATGGAGACCATTGGTGCAACTTTTTTAACATGACGACTAATAATGTTGCAACTGAAACTACTGGGACCAAACCAAAATTTCTCTCCAAGTATGGGGACCACTGCAGTAATTCGCTCGTAATTTGAGTTTTTCCCTAAATATTTGGAAATGTGAGTTCTAGAGAAATATTACTCCACTCGTTCCTTAATATTGGTCAACAATTCCACTTGGAAATGTAACTTTTTTTCAATTTAACATGTTTACTCTTTGACCTTAGTAAAAAAAAGGCCGAACCCGCTGCTAAAGCTCCCGCTATGCGATCCGAGGAGGAGTCGGGCCACTTTAGGCCTAATGTAGACAGCCTTTGGCTGCTTCCACAACTCAACCCCGTGACCTCCAGGTCACATGGCAACAACTTTACCGTTGCGTGAAGGCTCGCCCACCTTAAACAATTCAATATAAGATTCCATCCGAGGGGAAAATTTGTAAATGGACGAAAAACAATGTAATCACTGATTTTCCCACATTTAATATCGGAGGGAAACATTAGTACTTTAATTGTTTCAATAGTTTTTTGTTAAATGTCTATCTGAGTGTACATCAGTGTTTCAAAAGGCGGCCTAGGCGGTGATAAGACGCTAGGCGGGGACTAGACGCTAGGCGGGGACTAGGCGCCTAGGCATTAGGCGGACCTAGGAAGGAAAAAATCGGTCTAGACAGGAAAAAGGCGGCCAATTAGGCGCCAGCCGGACCCTTTCCGCCTAGATCCCACCTAGCGCCTTTGAAACCTTGGTGTACATTGTCAAAAACGATGAACAAAGTTAGCGATAAATATATAAAGAAAATACGGAGCCAGAGTTTCAACATTTGAACAAAAGGTTTGGTCGAGAACCTCATCTACAAGGAGTGGGATGAAAATGGTAAGCATTTTAGCATATACTTCTGAAACAGTAGAGGTATCTGTATTGTTTGCATTTTGACTGGAACCCGTGGAACCTTCCAGCCACACAGTTGGGTTTCTAGACGCTTTTGTGCTGGCACGAAGCTCATTTGCAAATTCACGAGCCTGTAAATCTAAAACCCATTAATTAAAAGATAAAAAGAATGATTTTTTCCCTCAAATTACAACTTAGACACTAATCCACACAAAACCCAACAATCGGTATACCAAACCATCTAAATTCAGAAGTGTTTGAAAGTTTAAATTAAAAGTTGAAATACTAATTGTCAAATTTCATGCAAACTGGGTCCTAGTAAGCCAACACATTTTAACAATCGGTGCATAACATTTGTTTTTAAGTTAATATGTAGCTGGTGTACTAATAATTGTTCCATTACATATACTGACCAATAAACCCTAGACGTGAAAACTTATGACCAATAAGACAATTTTCACACAGTAAATGCCAACACAAAAGAAGGTTACATTTTATACCTCTCGACGTAGTAACAGGTTAAGCGAGCTACAATAAGCTTTTCTTAACGAACCCAAGCAATTCTTGTCGAGGCTCTAGAATAAACAAAAACACGAAAGCGTCCAGATAAGAACAAACATCAAATTAAGAAGATTAAGAATAGTTATGAATTTTATGAATGTGTAATATTACCTTTAAGTGTTGCAAAAGACGAGCATACGTTCTGCATTTGTAGCGAAGATCAGCATGGTCGGGCCTTTTTAACTGTCCCCTCTTTTAAAATCCAATAAGGAAATTAGGATTGTCACGGTAAATAAATAATCAATTTCAAGATTAAAACAATATCAAGTGTACCTGAGAGAAGTAACTTTTATCACTTATCATGAAATCCACCAAACTAGCAAAGTAATTCTTTAAAAAATCGGATGCTCTCCGAACAAAAGTAGACTTTAGTTTTTCAAATTCCGCCCGCCTCTCTTTAACCTGTTACAAAAATTGTATACCAATTCAAACATGCATAGAACAACAACTTTCTTGAAATAAAGCTTGATTTACAAACAGCAATAAGGAGTTTGCATACATGTATATAACATGCATAAGCGAGTAAACTTCAACAACAAAGTCGGTTTAATTAAGAGATTCAAAATCTCCGTCCTAGAGATATATATCTACATACACACATCTATTTATTTGTTTACCTATATGCTTATGTAAGTTTAAAGAATGCATGTATACACAAATATACGTTCAAAAGATGTTCTGGAAAGATTTATGTTAATTATAAGCATCCCCAAACACATCATCTCGGGTATCACTGAAAAAAGAGAAATAAATACATACAGCTCGCAAATTTGTTTAATCTAAGAATATGAAATAGATAAATACATACAACACACGAGTTTGCATAGAACAAAAAACATAGATGAATTACACTTGCTACCCAAACAGCAATAAAAAAAGTTCACATTAAAAGTAAGAAAAAATTAATAACAAAATGGGCAAAACTAAGAGATTCAGATCCAGTCCTCCGCAAAGATATCTCCCATTTAAAAACATTCTTAGAAACAGTCTCAGCTATCACAGGAAAGGGAGAGATAAATACATAAAGGTTGTGGGTTTGCATAATCGAAGAAATTCAAATAGACAAATACATATAACTCGCACATTTGCATAGAATAGTTATACTCAATAATATCAACAAATTTTCCAAGCAGCTATAAAGGAGTTCACATGATAAATGAGTAAACTTCAATTACAAAATGGGTGAAACTACGAAACCATAATCTCTATTCTGCAAGAGTAATGCTACGTTCACTCCTTTTAAACTCCAAAATTAAATCAAACTCGTTAACACTTGGAAGTGTAATAAGAGTGTAAGAGGAGTGAAAATAACTTTACTTATCCTGCAAATATATGTTCATACATCCGCATACGTATCTGTGTGCACATCAAAGAGATACTCCAGTAAGATTCCTTCTAGATAAAAAGTTTTCCAGACACAAAATTTAGGTATTAAAGAAAAAAGGAGAGATGAAGTATATACAGCTCTCAAGTTTGCAAAGCTACTGTCCAGGTTAGGAACTTCTAGACCCCTTAATGCACGAGTTAACCATTCACATGCTTCAACGTTTTGAAGCATTCTTGCCTCATCGAAAGAACCTTCTGTAAGACATGCCACATACTGCAAGATATAAAAAGGTTTTAAGTATTAAATAGGTAAAACCCTAATCCAACGACTTCAAGAAAATATGCTGAATCACCTCAGAAGGTACACGTAATCTTTCAAGAAGTTTATCAAGTTCCTCAATCAGTGCTTTGTTGTTTACAGATTGCATTTCCAACTTGTTATTCCGCGTTTCTATCTGCGAATCACAGACACAAGCTGCAAGTTACATAACATAAACTCAATAGAGTTCCAACAGTAGCACCAAAACCACAATATGATCAAGGAATTAGAAGAGTACTTTCTATAATTATATAAATGACAATTCTTACGGTGAAAAACAGCGGCAAATTTCCATTAAAGAAGAAGAAATACATAAGATTGGCTAGTAGATAGGAAGCAATGTAAGATGGAAACTCCAAAAAAAAGGGAATATGGTATGGGTACGATACGAGTACAGGGTACTAGTATCGTATATGCATTTCAAAATACCATTGATTTTTTTATTAAAATATTGTGAAACATATGTGGTATGCCACATAAATTTGTTTTCTTTTTTTCGAAACGAAAAAAATCTAAAATGTAAGAAAGTGGCTATGATACATGTATCTGTTTTCTTTCTTGTCAGATTTTTTTCATAAAAGATATAATAAAACTTACACACAGATATAAAAGAAGTATAATTTGTTTATTATTGTTGCGTCCTAACCATTACACTATCCTAATCAAAACTGTTCATGACGGTATTGTTTCGGATATGATACCTGTTTCCACACCCGTTTAACATAGGTAGCACGGTGGAAGTAAGAGAAATTTTTTGATAACAGGTGATAGTTAAATAGCCTGATACAGTTTTGCAAATTTATTACATGCATGCTGTATAAGATACAGAAGCCAAATTCAATCTCAACAACCAAAATTTATTCATTAAGGAATATATAGTGATATACCGACTCAATATCCTCTCTCATGTGCCTTAGTTTCATATTGAAAATTCCCAACCATTCGTCCATATCTTCAACACAATTTGTAGCCGACTCAAGCCCATTTAACACCTGCAAATTGAACATATCAAAGCAAAACTCATAATTGGGAGAACTCAAAAAAACATAAGAAGGTAAAATGATATTCTATTGTGACCGCCACAATAAGTTGATTTAAAATAAGAATACACGTGATACCTTCAAGTACTCTAAAAAGGGTGAAGCAGTTTAAACATCTGATGCGAAATTTTCAATTTTGAAAATGCATGCCAGAGAATTACTGAAAAATTCTGAATCCAATGTTTTAAGTCTCTGAGTTCAAGCCTACAATATTAAATAGTCTCGTATGTTTGCTACTCAAGTACAAAAGCGTACTATTTATTAAAAGTGTAAAATTATACTTTTAAATATGACTTAAAATCAATTTAAATGTGTTTGGTAGAATTGAAGAAACTGTACTTATTTGTATTGCTAGTGGTGGAAGGCACTGTAGTTGACTGCAATACGAAGTAGGCGAGGAGCATACTTTTCTGAAAACTCAAAAAATATGAATCAAGCTGCCTTTATTTGATGCACCAAACAACACATTCAACTTTTTTAAGTAAAAATTATACTTCTGATGGTCAACCAAACGAATAAATGGTTTGTTTGCCACCTCATAGTATCACAGCTTCTGCTACAAGGACCTGGTTTACTTTTGTATTTGAAGCTTAACCCACCAAAAAACAACGGTGGCAAGAACTTGCTCATTGAGTGACGTACAAATGGTGAATGAAAATGAAACTTAAAAAACATAGGAAATACATTAAGTTCTAGATTTTATAAAGATTACCTTATCAATTAAATGCTCGCTTTCCAAAATGGCATGCACATTTGCAGCTTCCAGAGCTTGAAGCTCTCGCTTAAGGCGCTCAGAGAATGCCTCTGCTTCACCAATACCCATCACATATCTGTGCACACCACTCCAAGCTTATTTATCCGGCACATTAAAGTGGATGCTATTTATAGTTATTATGGTTAGTTCCTAGGAATGCATAATTTATTCTTGACAAAATATCACTTCAACACCCAAACTGTTAACTTAACAATTAGTGTTGTAGTGCCATATGATAAAAATCAAGGTTTCAAAAGGCGCTAGGCAGGGATGAGGCGGAGAGGTGCCGCCTAGCCGCCTGACGTCTAGGCGGGAAAATGAGTTTTGAACGTTTTTACATGTTTTCTTGGATTCTCATGCAACATACATGTTGTAAATAGTATTATCATGTTAAATCAAGATTTTAAAGTCTATTAGCTTAACGATATACCATAGCAAAGCAATACATATTATGATAATAATGTTCAAGCAGTTTAAAATAAGCAAAAGATGTCATGAAATGTCTATTTTAACCTATTTTAACATACATGTTGCTCTATATATATTTATTCTAACCTATTCTAACCTATTTAAACCTATTTTAACCTTTTGACCCATCAGAATTTGGGTAGGCCCAATTTAAAAACTATTTTAAAACGTCTAGCAAAAGTCGGGGCGGCCAGGCACTGCCCGGCCGCCTTTTAAAACACTAATAAAAATTCACAATTTAAAGACCTTTTACATGAAATGAAACAAGTAGTACCTCGGCACTACAATTTCAACTTACTAGCACTAAAATAGTGGTAATTGCTCGATCGCACTGATGTGCTAAGCCTCAATCAACAAATGTTAGAACAATTAGTACACCAACATTAACATTTTAACTTTTAAGCACTGGCAAATTCTGATAGGTTGGCTTTACCTTGTTTGATTATGTGTTGTTGGGACCTATATTTTGAATTTTGATTGGTCCAGTTAGATTTAGCTTAGACTGGCATCTAAATTATGAATAAATTTAGGTATGTACAAACTGCAAAAACTGAAAGGTTGGTGTACTAGTTAAATGATCTTGTATGAACTGTTATATAAATTACAAATTTTGATAGGCTTTTAGACTAATTGCTCAATTTGGTGTATAGCAATGCCTAAATCGTGAATTTTAATAAGTTGGTATCCTATCTGTTAGAAGCTGATCAGTTTGTAAATTAAATTGATACTTTCCCCAGATAGTTATTATGATCAGTTTCCTAGAAGTTCATTAAATTTATTATAGATTTAGAAAGGATTAACTAAAGTAGTTTTCCAGGTAAGGATAAAGTTTACATACGTGTCTAATAAAGCCTCCATATCTTCCTCCTCGGCTTGAGAAACTAATTCTTTTTCAACGGTCACCTTCATGTCATTTTCAGCAACACTTGTTTCAACAGGTCCATCTTGAAGATTCCTCTGATTGGTCACCGTGGGAGTGTTGTCCTACATAGGAGAAAAAGTGAGTAACAATGAAATAACTAAAGAACAAGGTAAAACAATGTCCAGTACAAAGATACAAGTCAAATCATGTAGCTAGACTTTTCACTTCTCAAAATAGGCTATAGCTACTGTAATTATCAATTATGTAGTGCCAATGTAAACTACCAACAGATTTATAGGTTGGAAACTGGATCATGGTTAATATAGAGAACTATGAAAAGTTCAGAAAGATGCATATACCTCTCTTCAGTTTTCTGCTTCCTATTGTTACCACTTACGACATGATTATGACCTTAGATTATGCACAAGTACTATTGTTCACTTTTGTTGGACTTACAAAAGTTGAGTTTAATATGCTTTATGAGACAAAAAACTGGCCATTATGATTAAAGAAAAAAAGAGAGCAAACAATATCACAGCAATAAGAACAAGATAAAAAACTTAAATTGGGTGAAATATTCAATTACCTTTGCCCAAAGAGCCATTTCCACAACATCTATACCAACTACTTTTGGAAGACGACCTAAAACATCTCTACATATATTTAAGATAGAAAGTAGGAGTCGGTTCCTGCAACACAAACGGAATGGCAGATACCTCACTGAATAAAACAATATTGCGCATAGATAAGAAAATATTATCAAAAAGATAAAACACAAAAAAGGTTTTCTATACCGGTCATCAATATTGCGCATTGTCCACTGAGGAGGTGCAACACTTTGGCTTCTAAGATTATCAAATCCCTACAGGAACCTCAAATGAAAAGGGAAAAAATGAAGGAACAATAGGTAAGAAGCAAGTGCATCATCAATTTCCCCGAATTAGAGAAACTGCAAAACATTCTTGACGCAGAATAAGAGAATCCAAAAAGGAAATATTACCAGCATAAAAGTGCATCCACTAGGGTCGTTAGTAACAACCTCCACCTTTGAAAAATGCTTAAGCTTGTACAACTTAGCTGGCTACATAGAATTGAGTTCCATGCCAAAATAAGAAAGAAGGGAAATCAAATAGTTGTAGGGAATATACAAATCATGTATAAAAAAACTATAAATTGCATTAAAAAAAAGGCGTAAAACAACAAAAAAGATGATGACATACTACCTCAAGAACACCCCCATTAGAATACTTTAAGACACGTAGAAAAGCTTTAGTCCGCTGCCCTTTCGATTTGGCTGCATAAAACATGGAAAGTCGCAGGAAAGGTAAAAGAAAGGCAGTAGCAGTAATATTCATTTGATCGTTTCTAAAACAGTGAAAATAGCATTAATTTGGATCATGTGCATTCTGTAATGCAGAGTATACTAATCGAGTTAATGGAAGCTAAATTCTTCACCTTATGCATACATAGTAACATGAGTGCAATGACATCAAAAGCTTTAAGGATTTGTCACTTACGTAAGAACCGAGCTGACGGAAGGAAACATGTTTGATCTCATTCATAACAAAATAATAAATTGCAGAAACACAAATACATATGGAATATCAGGGTTCTAAATGTGAGCAAAGCCTGGTTACGGGGGGTTTGCGGGAAACAATATTTTCACTTTTATTTATATAATTTTGGGATTCTAACATTGTAAGATTATTGTAGACATGTTTTCCAAGCTAAAGTAAGCATGTAAAGCTTCAACTTTTTATCTTATTCGACCATGACCCAACAGATACACTCACAATATTTTCAATAACCTAAAATGAGAACAAATGTGTGTTCCACAAATCTATGTCAATTGCAACACATATTTGTTAGCCCATTCTTTAATGGTTCACTTATCAATCATTCATTTGACATGTTTCACTTCAATCTTCGATTCATAGGCCTGTTACTTGATACATAATTGAGCCGTTGGAACCTAAAGTCATTTCCCTTGTCGGTACAAAATCGCAAAGACACAGACAAAACCGAGACTCTAAGCTTAAATCACTTCCCTTATTCATACAAAATAGCAACAAAATGTTCAAAGAGTTTCAACAATTTTAGCTAAAGTAATTTCTCGTAGTCATACAAAATTGCAAGAAACAGTCAAAGGACATGGACAATCGTAAAAAAAGTAATTTTCCTAAAATTACCACAACATAGGGAGTAAAAGAATTTGGAGGATCCAGCCCAAGTCATTTCTTTATTCATACAAAATTGGAATAAACTAGTAACAGAACTTGGACAATCTCAGCTAAATCAATTTCCCTTATTCATACAAAATTGCAAACAAAATAGAAAAACAACTCATATAATCTTAGCTAAAGTCACTTTCCTAATTCCTACAAAATCAGACCAAATAGTAAAAACTTGGACAATCTTAGCTAAAATCATTTCCATTATTCATACAACATTTCAACAAAACAGTAAAAGACTTGGACAATCTTAACAATTTAAAATTGACGATCACAAATGCAGAATATGAATATATAAATTATACCTATACATACATAAATATATGCATATATATCCTATTAATATAAGCCAAGCCAAGAAAAGCTGAGGCTGCCCAATTTTGGCCATTTTTTCCAAAAATACCCTCACTCTATTTAATAATTACCAATATGCATAATCTAATTAATTAACTATTTGTCCTTACTATATTTTCCTAATTACGGATGTACCATAAATTAATTAACAATTCGTTTTAACCTCCATAACTATAATAAATGTCATTACGGATTTCACACGCAACGCGTGGGTAATTTTACTAGTATATATATATAAAGAGAGAGAGTCTTCTCACATATACATGTAAATTAATATAAAAACTGATTCAATTAAATAACTAAACTGCACAATCGGCATAATTTGGATAAACACACATACATGTGTGTGTGTGTGCACTTTAGGCAGAGAGAATATCGTAAAATTTCAAGTAATCATAGCTAGTTCAATTTTATCCTCTAATAAGCACAATACATATATACTAATATGTACACACACAAATAACACAAATAACACGGAAATCATAGGTAAATTCAAACTATCTCCAATTCAGTAACAAGTACGAACTCACGGTTCAATCATAAGATTAAACAGCAAAATACACACACACACACACATATATATAAGCACAAACAACACGACAACTTAAGAAATATATAGCTAAGCTCAATCTATCGTCAATTCAGTAACAAATACCAACTCACGGTTCAATCATAAAATTAAACAGCAAAATACACACACACACACATATATATATAAGCACAAACAACACGAAAACTTACGAAATATATAGCTAAGCTCAATCTATCGCCAATTCAGTAACAACTACCAACCGAAGGTCCAATCATAAGACCTAACAGCACAATACACGCAATATTAGATATCTCAATCTATCTCCAATTCCGTAACAATTAGAACCCGGCTTTTCAATCAAAAGACTAAATAACACGTGTATATATATATATAGAGAGAGAGATAGATAGGGAAAGGGAGTAGTAACTAGAGATAGCGAGTACGCGAGCCTTGGCCATATTAGAACCGCGAGCGAGCATATTAGATTTGCCCCAAATACCACGGGACTTAGCAACCCTTATCGAAAGCGTTAGAGTCTCCTTCGTCCCTTCTATCGCCGCCTCACACGCTCTCCTCAACTCACCGTCCTCCGCACTAGATTTCGCCATTTTATTATATCTATATCTCTATATCCCTATATAAATATCTATATTCTATGTATCTATCTATCTGTGTTCTGTATCTGTTTCTCTCTATATATATATATATAATGGAAGAGAGAGGAGGTGGGAATATTCATTCACGCGGAAATTAGTCTTATAATTTAACAAATGACTTTTTTTACCAATTTAGTACCTTATGTTTAACGTGTAATTACGTCAACGTGCAAATGTGAGAGTGAGATACACTAAGTGCAATTTTATCGATTTATACTGTCATACTTTTAATTGAACAAAAAATGATTAACAATTGATAAAACTTAAAAATTGGGTACCAAATTTACAGAAGTTAGTAGTACATGGTACATGGAATATTAATAACCCTCTAACCGCAACTACTAAATGTCGTCGGGATGCAATGAACCATGCATGCTTTGGGAATGCAATGCGTCGTACAAGTTGTTACGCACCAACCACACGAATGACAACAAAAAGATACTGTAATATTTCTTTCTAGGAAATTAGAAACAATATTGAACTGTTCAGATTTACTAAAATGCCTCGGTTAAATCTAAGTTAGTTTGAAGGCAATCTTATTTATATTGAGATTTTCAATTGAACTTTTTAATGGTAGCCAGTAGCCACGGCTTTCTAATGAGTGTCAACAGAACTAACTAAATAGACACAACACCAGGTTGGTAAAGATCCATCGATGTCAGTTTAACTGTAATCTAAACACTGCCCATTTTTCAGCAAGACACGAAAGCGTGTGATGATAAATCCCCATTCATACACATAAATTACATTTTCAAAAATTTCACTGGTATTAAGGAGTAATTTCTAATAGGACCACTATCAAATTAATCGACTATCGAAGCCTTATACACCCTCTCAAAAAGAATTAACAGATCGCTTTATAAACAAATAAACTATACAAATAAGCACAAAACAATCGACTTTGCTGAGCAAACTAGAGCTGTTTCATCAGAGGCTTTGCCTTGCGTACATGGCCCATGCTATTGACGAGATCTTTACGTGTACAAACAGGAAACATATTAATACTCTTCAACACTTTCAACCGCCATAATACGTATGGGAAGCTAAGCTGATCCCTAGAAGTGAAACGAACAACTTCGTTGAACCATAAGCACATAAACAGATTAGTAACTGGCGTATGCTCTCTGACAATAACGGAAGCTTCGGATAAAGCTGCAAAAATAACATTTAGTAAATTTATATGCTTCAAACAGTGTGAAGGGCCAAAATTAATTGCAGTATTGTACACTAACATATCTCCTCAAGTATCAATTTTGAATTTTGTATACCAACCTACAAATTAGCAATTACGCCCAATTTAACATTATTTTCCAGGTAACCTATAACAATATTTCCCATACTTCAGATTAAGTTCCCATTTGATTCATACAGTTTCAATTACGACACTACAGGTCCTCACGATTTAGGTAAAACTTCTATTTGGTTCCCATAAGTTCAATTGTCACACAGTTAGTCTCCATACTTTGAGTAATACTAATTTCTCCACATTTGAAATAGGTCAGAGAAGTTACACTTTGGTCCTCATAAACAATGTATAGTATTTTGTTTTTCATAGATATTTTGATACTTCCTACACCAACTTGTGATTTTAGCTATTTGGTAAACCAACTGTACTAAATCGTAAAAAAATGTTCACGTTTGTGTACTTGCTAACTTTTATACATTGGTGTACAAAATTGAAATCTTAAACAGTAATAGGTTGGTGTACAAAACTATTATTTTACCCAAGCATTCTGAACAATTCACTCAAATCACTCTACATTTATAAACGTATACAGGTCTGAGAGAAAATCATGCTCATCAGTCGCTCGATAAGGAAAATTATTATATACTGTTTTATCCAATTCCTCTTTAGACGTAGAGAGGATTTGCAACTACAGTATACATATTTTAATTTTATTTCTCTCTGTAAGTTTTGAGTCCCCAAATTGACGATCTCAGATCTATCTCCCAATCTCATCTCTCGGTCGTATCCATCGATCCTCCCTCCGATCAATCACCTGTGTTAATCTCTGCTCATCTTAGAGTTTACTAAAAACTTAAACGTAATGTTTTCTTAGTTAGTAAAAGTTATCTTTTAGATTGAACTATGTAAACACAAAAGAGAGTTACTTCTCAAGGTTTGTTTGGCAACGACCTCCTCTGACCTTTCTGTCAAATTCTTTTCTTATGGTTTCTTCTAAGATTTGTTAGCTGCGGTACAGACCAACTCTCAAAAAAGGGTAGGGAAAAGAAACAAAAAATATATATAAAGAATATTTTAGTTAAAAAGTATATGCAACTGTTGTGCAAACACTCTCAAATATATCAATATTAGGCTTATTAAGCTATATAGAGTTTTTAAAAAAAAACTATATAGACTTGTAGATATAGAGGGAGATAACTAAAACTGTTGAGAATGGTCTAAGTGAACTAACCTTTCTTTCCATTGAACCTTTTATCCTCGGGAAGGCCATCTACTCTATATTGAGTTAGTTGTACTTCAACTTCTTCCGGTGTGGCTTTGTTTTTCTTGACCACAGCTTTTGCCTCGTCATACACGCTACTTCTAGCCCCATGTTCTGAAATGGCAAAAACGGAATTTGAACGCCAAAGAAGGGCTTCTATAACACCCAAAGGGTCTCTTCTGAATTGAGATTTTGAGTCTACCCAAATTGAATATCGTGAATTTGGAAATAGACGATGACTAAGCATCTGTAACAAACATGACATAGAACAAAGAGAATTATAAGGTTCATGTATAACAAATTCTTCGAGTCTAACAATTCTAAACTAAGCATCTGTAACAGCATCAAATTAAAGAAATACATGGTTAGAAGGTTCCTGCATAGTGAACTGCTGAAGTCTAGCTTTTCTTCAACTCTTTACAAGTTGAAACTTTTATGCTATTTAATGACTGATGTAGACAGGTTCATATGTTTCAGATACAGTCCATACTTTGTAAAGAAATAAATGATGATTGAACCTGTTAGGCTTTCAAAAAGCAAGTCTAATATCTGTGTTTATATCTTTAAATTGGTTAAACGCAAATCTGTTTGGACTTGAAATATATGTAGCACAAGACACCATAGTTATTTTAAAAATCAAGGTCTAAAGTCATCTAAAGAAAAATAAATCATATGAAGGATAACACCCATGAGTCTATACGCTTCACTTTCGCTACCTTCGGAATTTTACCATTCAACCTTTGGTCTCGAAAAGGGAGATTCCTAATAATAACAATTCGCCATTTCCCAATATAGTGGTTCTCACCAATTCTACGTCCCTCCGCTTCTTGTGCAGCTAGCGTGATTTCATCCCAAAATGCAACGTAGCAAACCTGCACCCATTCATATATACAAATATACATGTAACATAAATTGCTCGTTTCCAAAAACATATATAGCTGTAGGTTGAAAAGGAAGCATTAAGACCATAAGTAATAATATATATACTATTTCAGGGGAAATTAACCTTTTTGATTGATGCCTGTGACATGCCTATGGGTTGATATAAATTATCTCCACCACCAAAAGCACAAGTAGACACTGCCACTTCACAGTTATGCAGGTAATTTTTGTCCTCATCCGATATCTTATAACCTCCGTTCTCACTGTAAAAACCACAATGTACTGTGGCTGTTTCATTCACCTGAAATAAGAAATTGTCAGTTCGTAACACCAAAAATAACCTTACTAACTTTACGATAAAGGATATAAAAAACAAAAGGCTCACTTCAGCAGACTTGGTCTCACTGCAACATAGGAGAGTTATCCCATGTTACGTACTGATTACAAATTATAGCTCTGTAAGCTAACATGTGACATTAGATTTTGAAGGTAATAAAAAAACAAAAGTAAGGCACATATTAGCAGATGTAATGTCGATGCAACATAAGAGAGTTATCCAATGTTAGAAAGTGATTACAAATTATAGTTCTGTAAGCTAAAAGTATCATTAGAGTTCAATTTTGAACAATAAGCAATTAGTAGCCCAACCCAAATTCAGACACTACATAGAGAAAAAACCAGAAATTTGGGACTGAAATAGAAAAAAAAACTTGACTGAAAAAGGGTACACAAAAAAAACCAAAATAGTGAATAAAATAATTAGGCTTCATAACTACGCAGTACCCCAATGTAGGATTGTTTACATGTGGGTGCACAAAGTTTACTAACTTGTCAAGAAATGTTAGTGTACTAATTGCTATATTTTTGGTAGGTTGGTGTACTGTATTGAAAGCTGATGACATGTTAGTGTACAAAACAGTAAATAACCCTATACGATAAAAGCAAAAGTGCCACATAAAACAATATAACCTAACTGCAAGAAAAAGATAACAAGTAGCCCCAAGTTGCGTTTCAATTAAAAACTGTAAGTAAATCTCAAGGTGTAGTTGAATACCTTAAAGCTCGTTTCTCTCTGCTCTAGAGTCTGGTATCCTGTAAATGAGTTAAAACGTGTGGCCTCCATATGCTCTTGAGATAAAGAAAATGTCTGATCTATGAAAGATGGATCATCTTCTGATATGTATACCACTTTTTTAACAGGACCAGTGGTTCCTTTATCTGTCGGAAGATCTAATTGCTCAAGTTCTTCATCAGGCAGGAGCTTCAAACAACCTAATAAAAAACAAAAAAGTTGTTTTATGGATGTAACAGCCTTCAACAACATGGTTAATTAAAAGAAGGCACAACAAATAAATATTAGAAAAGATTGGCACCCCATGAGTTAAACATTCCGGAATATAATAAGCAGTTCATGTATCGAGGAGAAGTATGTAATTTTTTTTTTATCAACCGTTCATTTGCAGACCTTGTTTATTTACATTTATTTGGAACTCTCAACCTCATTAAAAATGATGCATCAAAGGGAATGTTCTGTTAAATAACTTAAATCACACTAGGGTTTCTTTTTACTGCCATCCTTTATTTGTACCTTAAATGCACATACTTAAATTTAGGTTCAAATTTGACAGAGATTTGGCTTATAATATTAGCATTTATTAGTTTATATGCGACACATTAGACATAGTTCATGGCACTGGCTGACAGCACTAGAATCAGACGAATACGTGGTTCGCTGTATGGACAAGCTCATTTACTCACATTAAACTAAGAAAAATTTCAATGTCGAGATTTTGACTTCCTGCGGTAAGTGTGCATAGCTAGTCTATACAACTGAGCTTTTTGTCTTTTCCGACCCAAATATTCTAGAGGCTCTAAGCTGGCTAAACCCAAATTATGTGCCTAAGACCTACCAGCAAACAAACCTCTAAGTTAACTAGGTAACAATAACAATTAAACAACACAACAGAGACGAAATAAAAATCACAACCAGAACAACACACTTATGCTCTCTAACACCATTCGCCACCTGACTAGTGGAATTCACTTTATTCAAGTCCCGCTATGACAATGTCTTTGAGCTTCTCTCTGAAACATCGCAAAAAGAGGGTCTATTAAGCCGACAGGCTCATCTTATAACCTGAGCTCTTCTGGTTTCTGGCCCGGAAATCTAGAATTTTAAAGACGTATATACCCATCTTATTTCTTTCACACGAATAAATCCAGATTATTTGCATAATGTATGCAACCAAACAAACCCTTGAGCTGATTTGGTCACACAGACAATCAACAACAGTACCTAAACAATTCAATGCAGAATCATAGTAACATAACTCTCTAACATCACTAGAGTTTTTATCATGAAAAAAACACCATTAGAACAGCATCCAAGTGTATCCACAGGAATATACCGAGAAATCGTCATTTTTGGCATCTATACAAAATAATGCTTAATTCAAGAATAGAAAAATGCAGAATCAGAACAACCTACGTTCTCTAACACCAGTAATCATCTTAGTAGTAAAATCCATCAGATTCAAATTCCCCTCCGATTTTCATCCTCAACCTTTTACGGTTTTACCCAATACGATAACCGGAGTATATTCAGTCTCCAGCCGATGCTACAATACTAACAAAACTAAAGCTAAAAACCTACCTCCTAACATGCCCTCGGGTTTCTTGCCATCAGAATTTAAGCTCAGCTAGTTTATTTTTCTTAAAAGCTGAACTGGCATTAAAATCACATTAATACCTCTGTTTTAAGCTGAATAAACACAACTTTTTCGCTTCAACCTAAAAAACCTCAGCTTCTTTGCTCAAAATCCTAAACCAAACAAATCCCTAAGCTAACTAAGTCACATAAACAACCAAATAACTGAACAAAGACAATTCAATGAAAACATTATACTACTACCCGGAAACTATGAACAAATAATTTTAGGAAAAACGTACCAGAAACGTTTCGGGAGAATTTTATGAGATTTTTTCTATATATTATATTCTAAATTTTTAACTATTTCAAGAGCGTTTCGCGTATTTCACGTTTCCTATTAAATTTTAGCTTGCGATTATCGTATCGTTCCCCGACTTGATACCACTACTACTACTAAAAAGTAATAATTAATAACAAATATAATAATAAAAACATTGAACTGTAGAAACAATGTACATACGCTCTCGAACACCACCAAACATCTTAGTAGTCGGATCCGTCCGATCCAAATTCCCCTGCGGTCTCGTTTTCAACCCTTTATTTCCCGATTCAATGACCGGTTTCCTTCCGATACTCACCGCCTCAAAAACTAGTAAAACGATAGCGGGAATAAACAGAATCAACGGCCACCACCTTCGTATCTTTCGGAAGATTATCCGAGTCAGCTCGGTTTTGGGTCGCCGGCGCTTTCGCCGGACTCGGGGCTTTGTTCGGCCGGATATTTCGTCGGAGTCGGAATCGGAGACGGTGATCGTTGTGAACATGGCGGTGCTGACGTGGCGGAGATTTAGAGAGAGAGAGAGAGAGACGGTGTGAGTTTAGTTATTAATTATTTAAATTAATGAAGTTTGGGATTTAATGAAGTTTTATTAACTGTCTTTTGTGACATGGACATTGTATTTTTTAGCAGATTTAATCCATAGGATTTACAATTTCAATCCATGAGTCATATACCATTTTGGACCGGATTTTTTTTTATTGGAAATAACCCGTTATTTATAAATTTTTATTTGAGACAGTTTTTTAGAGTATTAATTGATGATGCATTTAACATTTAAAAGTTAGCAAAACTTTTATGGATACGCTATGACACAAGTAAATGAACTTGTTCGCCGGAGTCGGAGTCGGAATTGGAGAGGGTGGTCGAGACGGTGTTGTTTGTGAACATGGCGGTGGTGATGTGGCGGAGATTGGAAAGGGAGAGGGGAGAGAGAGAGAGACGGGACGTGGTTTGGTTATTATTAGTGGAACGATATTAAAGTTTGGGATTAATGGGGTTTTGTAAAGTTTATAGGCTTTACAAATTGGAAAACTAATCATTTACTATTTTTTTTAGTCTTAATTATCAATAACCCATGGTTAAAAACTAATTTGAAATTATACGCTCATAACGCTGCTTCTTTTTATTTTTTATTTTAACGTTGATGTTAATTGTTGCTATTTATGTACCAAATGGTAAACGAAACCACAAAGGATTTTTGATAATGAAGTCCGAAAGTTGTATTAAACATTAACTTTTTCTAATAAATTTTAGTCAATTATGACACAATTAGTAATTGATGATACATTTAGTGTTTGAAATTTAGCAAAATGTTTGTGGATGCTATGTATGTTACAAGTAAATAAACTTCGATTTGCCGTATTGAATAAGGGTAGTCTAATAGCAGAGCGACCAACATGTCCTGCTTATATTGCAACTTAGCCAATGTCATTTCCTATTAGTTTAGGGTGTTAGTATATTCCGCTCATGATCAAGTTTTATTACTTCCACCTTCAAAATGAGTACGGATGGAGCTACATGAAGGTTAATGTTAGCATCGTATTCGGATCTTCAGTCGACTAATTCGTGGAAGACTAATATTAAGATGATGTTGTACTGTTGTTTGTGAACATGACTCTTATGGTGGTCGTGGTGGTGATATGGACAACTCTTAGAAGAGTAATGAACTGAATTCTTGTATTATTTTCCTTGAAAGAGCCCAAATTAATGAACTAATTCTTTTTTGTACATCATCAAAGTGCACATTCATGTATATTTGATTGATCTTGGTCATTTTTCAACCTTACATGTGATTATATAAGTTGGAGAGTTTTAATAGCTATTTCCAAAATAAAGAATAAGAGCATAAAGTAAAATTTAGTTGGACCAAATTCAGTAATTCATAACAATACATATCCCGTAATAAAAACTACAAGAATATATGCCATAAGTTGTGATTTTAGTTAGACCGAGATACCACACAAAATTTCGTGAAAATTGCAATTACAATTTTGATTTAAATAGTATAAATTTCGTGAAAATTGCAATTAGATGTAAATTATCATCGATAAAAACACTCGCTTGTTAACTACCATCTACCACTTACCAGAAGTTGCGCCTTAAAAAAAGTGATAAATAATGCTTAATCTTCAAATATCTTTATAATCATTGGTTTGTAATCGTTCCGCCCCATTTTGTCACCCGAGTTTCGGCTTCAGCGGCCTGCATTAAACATCCCGATAACATTTCAAATAGTAAAACAAAAACAAAAAAAGATTTCTACGAAATAACAAAGAGTAAAGATAAAGAGGGTAGAGGGTAAATGTAATACGTACTTCTTTAACCCAATTTCTCCTCGAAGTAACCACTATTAAAATGATCGTCTGCAAGACTATGCCTGAAAGCATCCCACTCCATATTCCCTACAAATTGAAGGACCGTAAATAATTATCGTTAACCGCATTTTGAAGCCCACTTGTTATGCGAATTAGATAAAAATGGATTACCTTAGTTGGGATTATTATCGGAAAATGTTACTGATACATGTCATTGGTATACTGTATACTATTTCAGTTGTATACATCAACATATTTCGTTGACAAGCCTCGAACTAGCGAATTTAACCAGGGGACAAAATACTTAAAAAGAAAAAGAAAACTATTTATTTGTCTTACCATGACCCCGAAACCAAATGTGAATCCAAATAGTAGGCCAGCTGGCAATCGAAGAACATAGTAGCATCCGATATTTATGTATGCTACAAGAGCTTGCCATCCAGCTCCGATGGCAACACCTTTAAACTCATAAAAATGAAATTAACAAAGAAAATTTAAGTAGTTAACCAAATGAATTCGGAAATGAAAGCTTTATTGCATACGTGGTTATAGTTACCGGATAAAACTGGTTGGAGACCGTCTAACATGACAGTCGCTGCAAGCAGAAATGCGAGTCTAGTTGTTTCTTTAGATACTGGTTCGCTGTTTGTGAAGAAGTAAGGGAAATAATCTCTTGTGGCTAACACAATAGCAGTGCAAACAACTCCGATTGATATAGATGTTAAAGATACCACAATAACCGACAGTTTGGCTAATTTTGCATTTCCAGCTCCTAGTTCATTTGACACCCTCACACTGAGAAAAAAGGGAAAACTGTCAAAATGTATAATGATTAAATTGTAATTTTTCTTCCCAGAATCTGGTAATTCAAATTAATTATAATTTCTGATCAATTATTTAAAGATATGGAAGAACATCTTACCTTATGGCAGCGTTAAAACCGATGGAAATCATTGCAACCCAACCATCAATATTTGTCACGCCCCAAAATCCATAAACACGGACATCGAGGCATGACCTTTTTAAATAAAGGAAAAGAGAACCTGTTGGTACGAATTTAAAAATTTTAAAAGAATAACAATTGCGAGCTAAAGGAACAATTAAATGAATAAATAAAACTATTTGCCAAACGCGGCTACATGACCAAAAGGTTTTGACAACTAATAAAAATTACCAAACGAAAGTAAATTGCCCGTAGGCTACAACCTCAAAATAAAATCTAAGTGAAAAGAAAATGAAAGCCCGAGCCCATGTGATGTATTGCCATAGCTTCTAACCGAACGTCTCAACCTAAAATGTACCTGAAATACAAAATTGTAACGGTGAGTCCCACGCACATAACTAGACGGGACGGCACCACAAATACCGTCACTCCATCCCATAAATGCAAGAGCTCACAAATTCTACAACTACTATAATCGACGTATAAAAAGAAATATAATAACATTCTACAACTGGATAAATTAAATAAATTAAATACACATCAACAGCATACATGGACCTCTCACGCCACCTACCCCAGTCCGTAAGGTAGGTCATTCCCTATCCCTTCGGCCGTCTTCTGTCCCCGGAATTAGGGAGAGACAGAGACCATTGCAACATAAAAGTAGATTTATAGTGCGCACTTGGACCTCTCACGCCACTCGTCCCAGTCCGTAAGACGAGTCATTCCCTATCCCTTCGGCCGTCTTATGCCCCCGGAATTAGGGAGAGACATAGACCATTGCTAACATAAAAGTAAATATAGTGCACACTGGGACCTATAACGCCACTCGCCCCGGTCCGTAAGACGAGTCATTCCCTATCCCCTCGGCCGTCTTCTGTCCCCGGAATTAGGGAGAGACAGAGACCATTGCCACTACAGCTAAATCACAAGGCCTCGGCCAATAATATTATACTATTCAACAAACATAACTCATACGTCACTTAACGTAATACAACATAAACCATAATCATAGATGCTAGATTCACAACTAGCCAATCACTTCGACAACATAAAAACCCATTCGGGCATTTTAACAAACACCTTGTATGCATAATATAAAACTCATCTATATTCAACAATAATTTACCCAATTCTATCAAAAACCATAATAACTCATAATCAACGCTTAAAACATGCAAACCCATCCATAATCTCATTAATTCGAAATTAACTACAATTCAATTAATGGAATTAAAAATACAACAACTAAACCCCAATTATCAATATAAGAACATAAATAATATAAAAGGCAAAAACCCCCAACTTATAATGAACGTAAAACCTAATCCTAACATACACCCTCGTCTAGTCGCTATGGATAACCCCCGTTACCTTAGAGCGTAGTGGAGATGCTTTCGTATGAGCCCGCTAATGGTGGTTTCTCTTCTTCTTCTTCTTCTCTCTTTTCTCTTTTTTTTTTCTCTCTCTTGGCTGATTTTAGGTTTAAAGAATGAAAAGTGGCTGATTTTAGGTTTAGAAAAAACTGTTTTTACAAAGTTTGTGGAAGCGAACTATTTGGTCCCCAAAGTTTTAAAAGCTAACTCTTAATCCAAAAATATTGTTCTACTACTCAAAAATAACAAATCTTTAGAAACAAACCTATTGGGTCCTTTTATTTATAAAAATTAGTAACAGGTTTTAAAAATAAAGCTTTTTGAAAGAGTTTCGGTTTTTGGCTAAAAATTAGTCGAATGACCGGTTTTTGGTAAAATTTTGAATAAAACGTTTTTGGATAAATTAAATCATAAATAAAATCACTTATAAAAATACGGGATGTTACAATATTCATACTGCAAAAGTTTTTGAAGAAGTTTAAGAATATTTAGCGAAATATTTTTTTATGTTGAATGGGTTAATGTGTTTGAAGGAAACTTAAATCAAAATCTAATAACAAAAAGGAAGCAAAAAATGGTCGTGAAATATAAATTTAACTTCAGTACATATGGGACTGGATGAAATTAACTGCTTAATAGACTTCCTGGAACTTTGTTGAGAATTTTTGTCAATTGTCAAATATTCATGAACGCAAACCAGCGGGAGTCGAGAAAAAGAAGAAGCAAGTATCATACCATATAGAAAGAGCATCAACCGGTACCAGAGGATTCTTCAGACGGCCCGTAATCACCAAGATTATCACTATGTACCAATATTCCAAGCTGTATCATATTAATTCACCCATTAAAACTAAAGTATACATCACAAAGCAATTAACTTCGAAATGTAAAAGTTTATTTGATAAAAAAACGCACCATAACATTACTGCAGAAGCCAAAGAGAGTTTAACGAAGGGCCACAAGTCCGTTAAAGCAAGCCAAGAGAATCCACTCCATGCTCCATCCGATTTTGTAACGAATATATATACAAGCTGAGCAATTACAATCATCCACCACGACATATTTAAAGTAATGGCCGCCCCAATTAAGCCATAATTGAGTTTCAATATTAGCAACCAGCTGAAAAAGGCGTGTAGCACTAGCACTACAGCTGCAATCCACATCATCACCAAGACTTTTCTCTGTGCTTGTAGGAATTTCTGTATCGGAAAATTTAACGCGTATGCAAATAGTTGTGGAATCAGGTATATTGCAAATCCTCCTGCAATATTAAGTTTGAGTTGACTGGTAGCAAGTGTAACAAATATTCACCTGATCCTAACATTTTAAGCTATAGTTTGGTTTCCAATTCCCCATTTTACCGCTATGCGTTATCCTTTTATTCTTGTTACATTGTCCTTGTGATAATTAATGAAGTTTGTAATACTTAAAATAAAGGACAATTAACCAGAAGCAACCACACTGATACGACAAAGTAAATTTTCCAAGAAATTAATAAAAAGAGTAATCCATGTTTAGAATTAGCCACCAAGAATCTAGAAAATGGCTTGTTTACTTGTTCTTTTTCCTAATTTTGTTCACATATCCTCTACTGCTCTACATTAGACAAATATAATAGTCTCCGAGTGTAATTTATAAGCATGTACTCCATACATATAAGTTGACCATCTAGGGCGTTTGATTCGCTGCGCCAAGGTAATTATGTACTAGATTGCTACTTGGCGACCCGGGCTAACATTATTGTAATTATTGAATTCATATTTGGATATTTAAACAGTGCTAATGGAATTAAATACATGGATCATAAGTTCATAGAACATCCGAGGGTAAAAAAAAATTAACATACAACTATATTGGACTCACATTTTCTAGCGTAGTCATCCGAAGCATTATAGTATCCAAGTTCCATTCTTCTTATTTTATAATTTTCAGTTTTTAATATTCCGGTAGTATATATGACATATGAGAGCAGAAGAAGAGACTGGTATGACCTGCAGCTCGAGATATCTCAGCTGTCTCTCGGAAGACTTCGAGAATTGCAGAAGAAAAAACATAAATTGGGAGCAAAACTAACGCGGTTGCAAGCAATATAACCCATGATCTTTGCATATACACCCCAAGCATTCTGAGCTGCCCTGCCCCGTACGCTTGCCCACATAAAGTTTCCAACGCGCTCCCCATTCCTAACTGTAATTAATCATTACACAATTAGCAAAATTAGTGCATAAATACTATATATGTAGCATTCTGAGTACACATTACATGATATCACATGAGGAACAAATAGTGACATATTCGGAATTTTTCTACACCCATTCATATTGACAAAAAACAATGAATAGACAGAATTTGACCATGTAATAAACACAAACTTTACAAATATAGCATTTGACCCCGCATATTAATATAAATTACAATTCTGGTTCCGCCACTCTACATATAATGGTACTATTAATTTGATAATTTTGGAAATCAAAGAGTAGGCAAGCGGGTTATCGTCATGGATTAGTGTATATAAGATATGGTCATTTATATAATACTTGTACATCACTCAACGTCCTCTATCTAATATTTGCTTAAAAGCTTCATTTATCAAACTATGACTTTATCCCAAAAATTTGGTGTCACCCATATGAAACCATATCATAAATCATAAGATTTCACAATCATAAATTTTCCTCCCCATAAGTTTCTATTCAATGTTAGTTATTCATCGATTTGTTATATACCCATGATACTTTTGACTCACTTGCATCCAAAATTTTAACGACATGCCTCTACCTTAGTTTTGTTTTCCTTCACTAATATCTTCACTCTTTCTAACACTTACATCAATAGGCATGCTTATCACGTGTCCAAACCATCTTAATCGACATTTTCTTTTTTTATGGTCAATCGGGGTCACACTTATAAACCTAAACATGATATCATCATTAATAATATTAACTTTTATATTCTTACCGCACATTCATCTCAACTATATTGATACTACAAGATGGTGGAACGGTGTTTCCAATACAAATTTTTGTGTAAAAGTTGCCCTAACTTGATATAAATTCGTCATTCGAAATAATGACAACTCGTTTTTGTAATCCATGTGTAATATGCCAGTATGCTAATTACAGAAGGATTGAGCTGAGAATGTTACTTAAGAACCGAGTTGACCAGTGACGGAGGCAGGATCAGTAAATGATGGACTGAATTTTAATATTTTAATATTGAGAGGACTAAATTGCTACTTTCGTTAAAATAAAATAAAATTTGTACTGTAAAAAATTGTCTTTTGAAAATATTGGGGTGTAGCCACCGCAGCCCACACCTATTTCCTCCCCTAAATCTGATTAATTCAAAAAATGAGGGTTATAGATTCGATCAACAAAAATTGAAAACAAAACACAGTTCAAATCTAATTTTAGAAAAGATTTATTGGACATTATATAATAATATATCTAACTGAACCATTTTTTTATTTTAAAAAACATGGTATTATTATTAATAATAATGAGCGGAACTGCAGAAATACAGACTTTACTACCCCTGGAACAGAATCTAAAAATTAAACAGGTCATTAAATTTCTTGTGGTATTTTCTCTAAATTTCCGGAAAAGATGGTAATTTATTTAATTACGTGACTAGAAAAATAATTGACCCAATTAATACTCCATGTGATAAGGAAATGTGTTAACGTTGTGACACCTCGCTCGCTTATGCACGCATTTTGATTAATACAGACGGTAATTATACAAATCAGGTCGCGTAATAAAAACTCAAACTACTAAAAATCCAAATAAATATATTGCAACCCTAGTTTGAGTCTACTCTAAATTTAAATTATTAATTAAATTAATTTTTAATTTTTTTAATAGATTGAGTTTTTATTATAGTCACCCTATTAATACAGCCGCCGTCAGACAACGTGTGTATTTAGAAGATTGGTCCACTATCATGCATTACTCTGCAAACTTGGCATATAAAAAAAAATGACAAGTTATCCATCCAAACTATTTTGTAACTATGAAAACTTAAATTTCTTAATTTTTTAATGATTTAAATGGAATTTAATAACACATGTGCATTAGAACACTTGCAGAATATTTCTCACATAAAGCCACATATGCTATGTATTCATTAGCAGCACGTTAAATTTAAACATTTTATTCCACAGTTTCGGTTATCCCACTTTCGAATTTTTGTAAAAATATTAACCAGAAAAATATTAATCCGTACAAGGATCGTGAAATATTTTGATTATTACTCGTTTGTGTCACACGTTTTTTCCAAGAAATGGATTTATGAAATAATGGATATTGCGATGAAGACAACAAATACAAGATGAGGAGTCTAACTATAGTACATTTTTGTATAGTTTTACTAACTATACCTTGTTTTCACTAATAAAATTATTAAATTTCTATTTTTTTTTGTAAAATCAGTAATTTCATCGTTTTGTTAATAGTTACTTTTATAACTGCTGCCACACAGGAAGGAATAAATTTGAACTTCTGAGTGAACATCTTTAATTAAACTTATGGTAAATGTATGGTCTGAGGAAGAATGGAAAATGCTGTAATGGAGTAGTAAAACTAAAGAAACAGAAAAACAAATCTGACACTTTCTCAAAAGTTAGTATAAAAAAGAATTTTACCATAATTCACTAAGTTATAAATAATTGCCCTTTATTAGAACAATGAAGAGAAATTCTTGCATGTAACACGTACGTTTTGTTACATTAACTAGCTAGATCATAACACTATTATAACAGTCAATGACGACAATCTTAATATTCACTTATAATTAAGAATCCTATAAGATTTCCCTCTCATTCATGAACATAATTTTATACATGAATTTAGCCCAACTGGACCACATTTAATCTCTACTTATGTGCATTATATAAATTATCTCGCATATATGTTAAATATGACAGGTTTTCTTTGTGTATAGCGTCAATAAGGAAAGAACTCTTGTGTTGAATTACATGTAACAAAAACCATCCTAATTTATAGTAGTATAATTAAAATGGCCGTTTCCGTTTTAATGACAAAATGAAAGCAATGAAAGACATTTCATATATATTACGAGAAACCTAATTTTTACCATACCTTTTGATAAATTGTTACAGATTACTCCATATATAGTACCAGATAACATGTTTAAAAAATGAATAAACTATCATTATAACTAGGGCCGTAAATGAAACGAAACGAACCGAAAAAGCCTCTGTTCATGTTCAGTTCATGAACTAAAACTCTTGTTCATGTTCAGTTCATGTTCATTTAAATACGAACGAACATTTGACGAACATGAACCGAACATTTGACGAGCCGAACACGAGTTGTTCGTGAACATCTAATTTCTTCCAAAATATTTAATAATTTCTTTTTAAAATATATTTTAATTTTATCATATATTACTATATTGTTAATTAGGACAAACTAGTTCACATATAACTTTAATTTTATAGATTGTATAATTTTTTTTTATATACGTATATGTTAGACTGGGGTAAGGTTTATGAATATATATTTCTGTGTTTCATTATATCAGAATTATAGAATATATATAGAGTTACATATGAACAAATAAGGAAATACTATTTTAGCCTAGCCATATGCTTGACCCGTAAGTCAAAGGATTGCGGTAAATAAGGTAACTAAATAACCTAGTAATTACTCTTCAAATAGGAAATACAGCTCATGCCAACACGTATAATTATTTTAACGAGTTGAACACTTAACGATAAAATCGGTGACTGTATTTATAATATGATGATATAGATTACCATAATAAGTTCAAAATAATACAAATATATCATTTATATTATTATAGCATAAATAAATTTATTAATTGTGTAGTGATATTAGTTTTTATTACATCATTAATAGATTTATTTTTTTATTTTATCAAACTTTATATATAATTACACGAACACGAGTTTAGACGAACCGAACAGAGTCATGTTCATGTTCATTTCACTTAATAGACGAACACTATATTCTTGTTCATTATCGTGTTCATTTATAAATGAACGAACATGAACCGAGCATTAGCCGAGCCGAACACGAACGATTCCACGAATAGCTCATCTCATTTACAGCCCTAATTATAACACACTCGGTGAAACGTACCATTACACCAAAAGCGAGGCCGCTAACGACTGTATTGGCAACAGAGACAGCAGCAAGGTCGAGCTCGGTGAGTCGACCAGAAAATGTCTGAGTCAGGGCCCCGAGCGAAAATTGACATATCGACGTTATAATTGCCGGACCAGCAATATTCCATAGCTTCTTCGACTCCTCTCGAAACTCACGTACTAGGCTTCCCTTTCCGTCTCGTCCATGTCCGTTCTCAAGGAGTGGTGACGTGAACATATCAGGTTTACTCGCCATTTTTGGTGTGTGTGTAACGAAAAATCGATCCTCTCTATGTTTTCTCTATTTATTTTATAGTAGTGTTATTGATTGTAACGTGGCATGTTTTTTGTCAAACAGTACATGCTTTGGACTTTTATTTGGATCATTTATTAAAAAAATATATACGGTATATTTCTTTTCATGACATATGCGTGGGAACTCGTGAGTCTTGTGTTATTAGTATTATCGTTCATTATAAAAAAAAAATATTCAAATAGCGGAGGATTAGTAACAGTATTTTTTGTTACGAGTTTATTAGCGACGGTTTTTGTGACGATTTTTATGACGGTTTTGTCAATTTGCGACAGATTTGTGACAGCTTTTTAAATTAGCGACAGACTTGTGACAACTTTTAACTCTCACTAAATCAAACATTATTTTGTAGTGAGTGCTAACTTCAGAAACCGAAATATTAGACGGAGGTTGAAATTCCTTCAAATTTTCAAGATAGATGACCAAATGTGAGATTATAGACCGTGGCGGAACCAAAATCAGTAGATGATTGGCTTAAATCGTTATTTTTCGTTTTTTTTTACACCGTAAATAAATGTTTTCGAAAATATGAGAGACACTCTAGCACATTTCCTGATTATAGAGAAAAAAGATGAACTAACAAGATTTGCAATTCATGATTGGGTGGTTACTCAATACGAAGGAAACATGTGTTTATTAAATAACCCAGGACTTCATTATTAGAGACCTACATTAGTGGTATTTTGTTTAAGGATAGTTACGTATACTAACAAAAAACACAAATAGTTAAAAGAGTTCCCATTATTCAGTTTTTTTTTTAATCAACAAAGAAAACATAACATATAATAAATTGGAATTTAATCCAGATATACAATGAAAAACATAAATAAACAATACAGGACAACAAGATACTCGGAGCTACAAATATTTATCAAAGTATTTGACCTGCTAATAAATAAAGCAGACAACCTAATTTGTATTATATCTAAACTAGTTTTTTCAAAAAAAGGACACCATCAACTCAAACTCTCTCAACCACAATCTATCTAACAAAAATATCTCACAGAATAGAGTTGACCAACCGTCCGGCTCATAAAGATCCAGACATCAACCTCTGTATCATAAAATGACAAATACGCGTCTCATTACAAAACGCAAAGCATATCCAGTTTCAATCTGCTATAAAGGGGTCTTAACAACGACACCCTCCTCTGGGCTTCAGCCAAAGAGCCCAAAGTAATGAACAAACTTTTTACAGTTTTGATTTAAGTTGGAAAAATAGATGATTGCTGTTTACAGACTTGCATTTAAATCATCAATTACACAGTAACAACTGTTTTCCATGTCACAGTTCAAGTCTCCAATGATGTTTACTTATATAGAAACTAAGAATATTTATATGATTTGTCAATATAAGTTGGTATTTATTTCTAATTGAGATTTCATTAGTCAGCTATCACATTGAGTTGTTTTGTTTTGTAGCGTTTTCGTCATCACTACTCTTTTTTTTTACTCAAAATCTTATTAAGGAGGATCAAGCGATTTCACACTTGCTCTCTCTTCACTACTCCTCTTAAGAGTAGTGTATGGAGGAGTGTACGGATATGTTCATATTATTACACAGTTATTGAGAATTACAAAATTTACTTGTAATCATAGTAAAGTAAATCGCATCCAACGTCAATTTCTTGTGTTGGGAACCATACATCCATTCAGACTAGAGAGAAACCGGCTCTCTGGAACAAGACGCGCTCATTAAATAAATAAATACCATCTACGAGTTATTAGAAGCTTTGCCTTAAAATAATTGATAATTAACTATTGCTTCATCTTCAAATCTCTTTGTAATCATTGGTTTGTAATCGCTCCGCCCCATCTCGTAACCCGACTTTCAGCTTCAGCAGCCTGCATTAAACAGCCCAGTAACATTTGAAATTGTAAAACATGAAGAATAAAAAAACAAGATTTCTAAGAAATAATAGATTAAAGATGAAGAGGGTAAAAGTAATACGTACTTCATTAACCCAATCTCTTCTTGAAGTAACCACGATTAAAATGATCGTCTGCAAAACTATGCCTGCAATCATCCCGCCCCATATTCCCTACATATTGAAGGACCGTATATAATTACATTTACCGCATTTGGAATCCCACTTGTTCCGCAAATTAGATAAAACTGGATTATTTTAGTTGGGATTATTCTAAGGAAAGGTTACTTGTCTATACTATTTCAGTTGTATGCATAAACAAATTTCGTTGACAATCCCAAAAAATCATGAGGGGAGAAGATACTTGAAGAAAATAAGTAAAAGGAAAAAAATATTGTATCGTATTACCATGACCCCGAAACCAAATGTGAATCCTAATAGTATGCCAGCTGGCAGTCCAAAGACGTAGTAACATCCGATGTTTATGTACGCCACAAGAGCTTGCCATCCAGCTCCAATAGCCACGCCTTTAAATCCATAAAAAGTAAAATTTACAAAGAAAACTTAACCAGCTAATTCGGGGAAAAAAGAGCATCTGTTACAAATGTGTTATACTTACCGGATAAAACTGGTTGAAGACTGTTTAACAGAACGGTTACTGCAAGCAAAAATGCGAGCCTAGTTGTTTCTTTAGCCACTGGTTCACTATTTGTGAAGAGGTAAGGGAAATAATCTCTTGTCGCTAACACAATGGCCGTGCAAACAACTCCGATTGATATAGATGTTATAGATACCACGATAACCGATAGTTTGGCTAATTTTGCATTTCCAGCTCCTAGTTCATTCGACACCCTCACACTGAAAAAAAGGGTAAACGGTCAAGATCTATAATATGATAAAATTTCATTTTTTTTCCCGAATTTAAGACGTAAAATTTATTATAATTTCTGGATATGGAAGAAACTCTTACCTTATCGCAGCATTAAAGCCGATGGCGATCATCGCATCCCAACCATTAATATTCATACTGCACAAGTTTTTGAAGATGTTTAAGAATAGTTAGCGAAATATTTTTATATGATGAATAGGTGGGTTAATGTGTTTGCAGGAAACTTAAATCAAAATTTAATAGCAAAAAGAAAGCAAAAATCCTTCATTTTGTTTGACAAGTTAACTTTATATTTAACTTCAGTACTCAACTATTTGGGACTTGATAAAATTACTGCTTAATAACTTTCAGGAAATTGGTTTAGTATTTTTGTCAATTTCAAATACTCATAAGCGGAAACCAGCAAGAGGATAAAAAAAAAGTATCATACCATATGGAAATAGCATCAACTGGTACCAAAGGATTCTCCAGACGGCCCGTAATCACTACAATTACCATTAAGTACCAAAATTCCAAGCTGTATCATATTAATCCACCAATTAAAACTAAATTATATATCACAAAATAATTGACTTCAAAATGCAAAAGTTTTATCTGATAAAAAAACACACCATAACATTACAGCAGAAGCCAAGGAGAGTTTAACAAAGGGCCACAAGTCAGCTAAAGCAAGCCAAGAGAATCCACTCCATGCCCCATCCGATTTCGTAACAAATATATATACAAGCTGAGCAATTACAATAATCCACCATGACATATTTAAAGTAATGGCTGCCCCGATTAAGCCATAACCGAGTTTCAATATTAGTAACCAGCTGAAAAACACGTGTAGCACTAGCACTACAGCTGCAATCCACATCATCACTAGGACTTTCCTCTGTGCTTGCAGGAATTTTTGTATTGGAAAATTTAACGCGTATGCGAATAGTTGTGGAATCACGTAGATTGCAAATTCTCCTGCAACATTAAGTATGAGTTGACTGGTACAAAATGTAACAAATATTCACGTGATCTTAACATTTTAAGCTATAGTTTGGTTTTGTAACTCCATTTTACTGCTAGGTGCTATCCTTATATTCTCGTTACATCGTCCTTGTGATAATCAATGAAGTTTGAAAGGCTTAAAATAACATGAAAGTACGCTAGTAGCTACAACACTGATACAGACAATGTGAATTTCCCAAATATTAATAATACAGTAATCCTTATTAGAATTCGCCACTAAGAATCTCGAATTTGACTTGTTACTTGTTCACATATCCTCTATATTAGTCAAAAATATAATAAACTTCAAGTGTAACCTTATAAGCATGAAATACATATAAGTTGGACATCAAGGGTACTTGCTTCGCTACGCCAAGGTCATTATCTACTAGATTGCTACTCGCCGACTGGGCTAAATTATTATAGTTCTTGAATTCATATTTAGATATTTATACAGTACTAATGGAAATAGTTACATGGATGACAAGTTCATAGTACATCCCGATGATAACAAAAATCGACATATATAGCTACATTGGACGCACATTTTCTAGCATAGTCATTTGGAGCATTATATCCAAGTTCCCTTTTTTTTAAAATAATTTTCAGTTAGTAACATTCCAGTATTACATAAAATATGATAGCAGAAGAAGAGACTGGTATGACCTGCAGCTCGAGAGATCTCAGCTGTCTCTCCGAAGACTTCGAGAATTGGAGGAGAAAAAATATAAATTGGGAGTAAACCTAACGCGGTTGCAAGCAATATAACCCATGATCTTTGCATATACACCCCAAGCATCCTGAGTTGCCCTGCACCGTATGCTTGCCCACATAAAGTTTCCAACGCGCTCCCCATTCCTAACTGCAATCATTCCAACATTTACCAAAATTAAATACAGAAATGCCTTTGCCACATTGTCATTACATGTACATCACATAAAATCACTTGACAAATGAGGGTTGATGTAATAATGATCTAAGATTGGATCAATAAAAACTAGAACAGTTCGTATGGGTTATATGCAACAGTTGTCACAACACAATCTAGACTTTACTTTAACCAGAAATAATGGCAGCCCTTTTTTGTAATTCAGGTGTAATACACTAGTATGCTAATTATAAGTGTTCTAATAAAAAGCGAAATCTTAGCTAAAGCGATTTTGCAACAGTTATGCTAAAAAGTGTAAAAAACACAATGTTTTAAATAGCGTTATCGTTAATATAACATTTTTCTAAGAGCTATGCTAAAAGCGCAAATAGCGTAGCAGCGAAGCGCTTTACGGTGTATTTTTTTTTTACCTATATAATCATATAATTCAGATAATTATTATGTTAACAGGCTTATAAATTTAATCCTAAATTACAATATTATACCTCATAAGAATATTATAACTCTTATTTATGTATACTTATGTAAAGAAATAAGTTGTGACCCAAAACGATGTAGTTGTATCAATTTTTTTAATAAAAAAATTAATTATTTTAAAAAAAACTCGCTTTTTACGCTTTTACTCACGTTATTTGCAATTTTTTGCGCTATTTGCGCGCTATACCATTAAAATAACGTTTTGCGTAGGCAATATTTTTTCGCTAAGCGTTATTTGCACAACGTTACGCGCTATTTAAAACAGTAAAAAAACATAACCTTTTTAGTGGTCCAAAAAGCGAAAAAGCAAGCTTTTTTAAAGTCTTTTTTAAGTTTTGCATCGAGATTTTTAGTATGAAGTGCGTTTTTTAAAACAATGCTAACTATAGAATAATTGAGCTGAGAAAGTAAGTTAAAGGGTAAGCCGATTGATTCAGAAAATGAGGGTTACAGAGGGTATAGTATTTGGTATAATTCGATCAACAACAGCCAAAACAGTTCAAGAAATATACTACCACATTTGAGCAACTGTATCAGCAAAATTAATCATTTTTTTTAAATTTAATACATTTTATATATTTTAAGAAACCGTTTATATTTACAAAAATTTCAGTTTACTTATAAATTTTATTATAATAACTCTATATTATTTATTTATTATCATAAGAATATTTGTTTACCAACATTTTCTATTTACAGCCACTATAAAAGTGCTGAAAATTCGTATCAGATCCACCTGAACCATAAGATTCAACATCTTCATTAAAGTCGCTCATTAAATTTTTTTGTACTGTTTTCTCTTGTTTCGCGGGAAAAGATAGCATTTAATTTCGTGCCTAGAAAAAGTACGTGCAACCCAATTAATATGTGATATGGAAATGTGTAAATATTGTACATGCTATAAATAAAGTTTTCTGGACACATGGCTTTTATTAGAATTTTTCTTCTGACTTATCAAACATTCGGTTGAAACTTTTCTTTAGTAGGTCCGTAAAATTGTACTCCTACTTAGTAAATTATATCAAATCACCTTTCTTTTACCTTTATATTCGGAGTATATTCTTTTGCAAATTAAGTATAATTATCAAAAAAAAGCCCTAGCCTGGGTTCACATTTCACATGTGCATTAGGCATAGAATCCCTAGAAAACATTCGCAAAGTATTTTTCACATAAAGCTACATATACAATGAGTTAGTATGGATTCATTTGCACCATGTTAAAATTTTAATGTTTTATTCCACAAAGCTTTGACTATCCCATTTTCAATTTTTTGTAAAAATATTAACCAGAAATATATAAATCCACAAGGATCCTGAAGTATTTATTTTGATTATAACTTGTTTGTGTTGCACGTTTTTATTTTTTACAGGAAATAGATATATATATATATGGAAATTGCGATGAAGACAACTAATTGTATCTTAGTCAATGATGGTAATATAATCTACTTTATGGATGCACCAAACTCTATATTATACTATCAACAAGATATTAAATATGATATAATTTCATTTTATTGATCGACTACTTCAATCAAGTCATCCATGATCAGGTTGCTATCACACGATAATGTACTTGATTACATGATAGTTGATACCTTCCGGTTCAACAACTTAATAGACGCTTTTTGATTAATACAGACGGTAATGGTACAAATCACGGCACGTAATAAAAACTCAACCTACTAAAAACTCAAATAAATATATTGGAACCCTAGTTTGAGTCTATCCTAAATTTAATTAATATTTTTTTTAGTAGATTGAGTTTTTATTACGTGGCGTGACTTATACCCCACCACACTAATACAGCCGTCGTCTGCATCAAGCAGACAACGTCTGTATTTAGCAGATGACCTTCACTTATATCAATTTTTTGAAAAAAAAACTATGTCAGATTTGACATGACATCTAAGCAAGTGCAAGATGAGAGAAACCCGAGGATTGAGAAGGTTAAAAATCCAAAGTTGGTTCATTAAAATTGAGGAACAAAATTTATAATTACAAAATTAGAAACTCTTATAAATGTTGTCGCGGGAAGGAATAAATTTGAACTTTTAGATGAACTTCTTTAAACTTATGGTAAATGTATGGTCTGAGCAAGAATGGAAGATGCTCTAATGAGTTCATACAACTAAATAAATTAAAAAAAAAACAAATCTTATACTATTTCAAGATATAAGTTCATCCCTACAAAATTACGTGTAATTTTGACAGACCAATAACTTATATCAAAATTGTCGGAATGAATTTTTTTAAAAGTTGATCATATAGTTCATGTATTAAATTTTATGATTAAATTTTAAAAAAAAATCATTTCGATAATCTTGATACAAGTTAAATATCGATCAAAAAGTATAACTTGTCATTTATTAGAATAGTTACAATAGATTCTTGGAACATGTTCTCGTAACATCAACGTTAAAGCATCAGTCATGACAGTCAAGGACATTAATATTCATTTACACTATACACGAATACTGAAAGATTTCCCTCTCATTTATGAATATCATTCTATGCATGAATTATTTAGTCCATAAATGTGTATTTTGGTATGTTTTTTTAAATAATATAATTTATAATATAATTTTGTAAGTTATATTTTTATTTTAATGTTTTGTAATCAACATCGAACGATTAACACTATCGTGAATCTAGTTAATTATTATTTAGCGTGTGTCACATACTAAAAATCTAATCCATATTAATGAACCCAAAAATATATATATTAAAATTAATTCAAAATTAAAGCTAAAAAATACTAAAAAGTTAAACAAATGTTAATGAACCTAAAAATATCTACCCAAAAATTAATTTAAAATGAAAACTAAAAAATACTATTGGTTGACACACCATAAATAATAGTGCATTTTAGAATAAACACCGAACGATTAACACTATCGTGAATCTAATACACTATTATTTTTGTTACGTCACGTACTAAAAACCTAACAGTTATTAATAAAACAAAAAAATATACTAAATAGATCCAATTAGAATAGTATTTTGCTGCTTAAAAATTCAAGACAGATTTTTCTAAATTTTTTAGCCATCCAAATCCTATCCCTTATGTGCAATATCTTTCATATACCTTTTTTTTTTTGTCATTATTCTTTCATGTCCCTGTTAAAGATGACAATTGGCAAATTTTATTTGTGCAATATAGAGTCAATAATGGAGTCTTCTATTGCTTTACATGTACAAAAAATTGCCACTTGCCTTCCTATTTAATTTAATTGTCCACCACAAAACAAAACTACGTATAATTTTGATCGGTTAAAAACTTGTATTAAAATTATCGGAATGAAAATTTTCAAAAGTTGATCATATAGTTCAAATGCTAAATTTTATGATTATATTTAAAAAAAAAATCATTTCGACAATTTTGATACAAGTTATAAGCCGGTCAAAATTACACGTAGTTTCGTAATGGACAATTAAATGGGAACGGAGGGAGTAATTATTTATCATAGGAGATCCCGAAAGCACTGAACATGGAATTATTTTTGTAGTTAATTAATTATCAATACATGTTTAACCTTTATATATACTCCACTAAACATAGAATTATACTCCATTAATTACTTATTTTTGTCAATGCATGATCACGTTTTAAGTGGGATCTAAAAATGCTCACGTGTTTATGCAAGGATCAATACTCATGTTTAGTTTGTGTAAGAACTTCTATTTCATAACTCTCTTTTATACATCTCAATTGGTACATCTTGTACATGTTTTATCCACTAATTAATAAGGTTAAAAGTAAAAAAAATCTTACAAAGCATTTGCTTTAAGCAAAACACCAAATTATTATTAAATGTAAACTAACTGAGTCCAAATCTTCTACCCAATTTCTCTATCCCCTTCCGTGCCCCCTTGCTTATTTTATCCAAAAAAAATTTCTAAAAAACTTGAAAAAAATTGTACAATTACTATAATACATGTATCAATACATTCCAATAATTATTTTTAAAAGAAAATCCACACAAAATTTGTTTGGGAATAAATGTATAAATTAGTGTAAATTAAATATTGAATATTAAAAAAATTGTTTAAAACAATATTATGTTCAAATGTTTTAAAATTTGAATACAATACAATATAAAAGTTTATAAAGTTGCGGTATAAGTTGTGAAAATTTAAAATTTGAATAAAAATAAGCAAGGAGGCACGGAAGGGAATAGAGAATAGGGGGTAGAAGATTTGGACTCAAACTAACTAGTACAGTATGTCATAACTCATACGAGAGTAACGTATATTAAATCACCTTTTCTTTTAATTTACCTTTTTTTTTTTTGGAAAGTCTTTTAATTTACCTTTATGTTTGGATTATGTTCTTTTGCAAATTAGCTATATTTACCAAAACAAAGTTTGTAAATTTTGTCCTAGCCTGGGTTAATTTTTTTTTGTCCTAGCCTGGGTTAAAAAAATATAATTACCAAAACCAAATTTGCAAATATTAATTTACACTATATAAAAAAATACTTGCATGAAACCACATATACAATAAGTGCTAGTATGAATTCATTTACACCATGTCAAATTTTATAATATTTTATTCTTAAAGCTCTGGTTATCCCATTTTCTGAATTTATGTAAAAAAAAACTAGCCCGAAAAACATAAATCCACAATATTTTGATTATTACTCGTTTGTGTTTCACCTTTTTAACATGAAATATGGATACATGGAACTTGCGAGGATGACAACAAATGTATCTCAGTCAGACTCTATATTATATTATCAACAAGAAGATATAATATAATTTTTTACAAGAAGATTAATATGATACCATTTCCTTACAATCAACAAGAAGATTAAATATGATATTTATTTCCTAACAATCAAACAATTAAGAAGATTTGGTATGATATCATTTCCTTACAAGTCAACAATCTACTTAAAATTACAGCTGTACCTAACTTTATTTTATACTCACTTAGTTCCAATTAATTGTTCATAACGAAAATATACGTAATTGTCGGAATGGAAATTTTTAAAAATTAATCATAGAGTTCAAACATTAAACTATATGATTTAGTTTTGAATTTTTTCATTTCGACAATTTTGATACATGTTATAAGCCGGTTAAAATTGCACGTAATTTCGTAAAACACAGTTAATTAGGAACGGAGGGAATGCGGTTTAAAAAACACTCTATTTTTATATTCAACGAGAAGATTATCATTTACTTTTCTTGATGCGTACTTCATTCAAATCATACATGATCAAGTTGGCATTAGCATCACAAGCTATTGACCCTAATATCTATCTTATTGTTTTTTTAACCAAAAATAATTATTTAAAAAAATTACTACAATTACAATTAGACATGTCTTTGTAACTCAACAAGATGTCTCAATATTATGAAATATGTATAGAATATGTTGTATATAACGATTTATAAACATACAAAAAATGTTATAAAAATTTAAAATTTAAACAAAAATAGCTAAAAAGGCACGAAATAAGATAGAGATTAAGGGTAGAAGATTTGGACTCCACCGTATATAATGCTTACAATTATACCTCTTTAATCTGCTTGATTACATGATAAATGATACCTTATATATGATTCAACAGCTTAATAATTTTCTTCACTTTTTTACTATCAACTTTAAAAAAAAAAAACATGTCACATTTGACATGATATCTAAGCAAGTGATAGATGAGAGAAGGTAGAGGAACGAGAAGGTTAATTAGGAACAATCACAAAATTAGAAATTTTGTTAGTGCTGTCACAGGAAGGAAAAAAATTGAACTTTTACAACTAAAGAACTAAAAAACAAATCTGATACTTTTTTTAAAAATTAGGATAAAAAATAGTACTTTACCATAATTCTCTAAGTTATAAATATTAGTGCTTGTCCTTTCTTAGAACAATTAAGAGAAATTCTTGGAACACGTTCTTGTTAACATTAACTAGCTAGGTAGATCATAACGGTCAAGGACGATAATCTTAATTTCCACTAACTAAACAATTTTCCCTTACTTTTATGAAAATCATTCTATTCATAAAGTTTCCAAACTGGACTGCATTTTACTACTTATGTAAATGTTAAATATGACAATTAGCAAATTTTATTTGTGCATAGAGTAAAAAAGTAAGGAAGTCTTGTGTTGCATTACAATTTACCAAAAACCATTCTTTATACTATAATTAAAATGGCCGTTTCCGATTGAATGACAAAAATCGAACAATGAAGACAGGCAAACTATACAGACCCATATTACGAGAAACCCGATTTGTTTACCATACATTTGATATTTTATTAAAGATTATATATACTTTCAGCACCCCGTAATACTAAATAACGGTTTCAAAAATGAATGCTTGACTAATTAAACGTACCATTACGCCAAAAGCGAGGCCGCTAATGACTGAATTTGCAACAGAGACAGCGGCAAGATCGAGCTCGGTGAGCTGACCACAAAATGTCTGAGTCAGAGCCCCAAGCGAATACTGACATATCGACGTTATAATTGCTGGACCGGCAAGGTTCCAAAGCTTCTTCGACTCCTCTCGAAACTCTTTCACTAGGGTTCCCTTTCCCTTTCCCTCTCCTCCATGTCCGTTCTCAAGGAGTGGCGACGTAGACATATCAGCTACACTCGCCATTTTTGATGTGTGTAAGTAACAAAAGTCCCTCTCTATGTTTTCCAAATTTATAGTAGTACAGTATTATGATAAGTGGAAATATGTGAATATTGGTTAAATCATGTGGTATTGATTGTAACGTGGCAAGTTTTTGGTCAGATGATTTGGAGTTTTTTTTAATCGTTATTCTAAAATATATTTATTTTCATGATAACGAGTTTATGTAATTGGTGAGTCGTGTGTCATTAGTATTTACTCTACTAAAAAACAGTTATCCACTCGTTTAGTGTGAGACGTAATGACATAAATCTAGTAATATATTTTATTTTGAACATAATATTCAGATCTATTATCATTTATTGTAGTTATACAGGTTTAAACGAATTGTTAATTAATTTAGACTACATCCGTAATTAGAAAAATATAGTGAGAATAAATTGTTAATTAATTAGATTAGTTATATTGGTAATTATTAAAATAAAATGAGAGTATTTTTAAAAAAATTGAGTAAAATTTGACAGATTTAACTTTTTTTTTAATTTAGTTATATTAATAGTATGATGTGCAGAAAATGTTTGATTATTAGCGATCACTAATCAATATTTTTAAAGAAAATACTGGCTCTGTTCAAAATTAAGAATAGGAAATATATCTCCAAAGACTAGAACACTAGAATTAATGCAAAAGTATTCAATATTTAAAAGAAAAAAGTACATGTTACTAGCGTTTTGAGGTTTTTTATTTTTATTTTAAGTAAGTAGCGGATAATAACTCAAGAACGGTCCCCATCGATTGAATTATTTTTGTCATCTTTATAAGATAAAAATATAAAGGTCGTCAATTTATTCCCTTCCAACCATTTAATGACAAATTAATTTGTAATGCAAGATAAGGGTATTTTAGTGGGGCTTGCCTTAAAAGTAGAGAATTCAATACATTTTCATAATGTTTTTGAGTGATGATATAAGAATAGATTTTTTGAAATAAACTTTCGTAGAGATTTAATGTGTATTATTTATTTACTCTCGTATACATGATATGATGATCTATATTGAGTATGTACAAAGTTTATATCAAAAAGTCTCTTTTTATATTATCACTCTTTTTTCTTTCTTTTTTTCCTGAAAACAATTATTCTACTAAGGCTATATGACAACATATTTTTAGGTACTTTCTCTTATATTTAAATTTATATGCAATGACTAAATGCAAAACCATGTGAATCTCGTCGATGCATGGTGGTGTATCAGTCTATCCTTAATTTAGGTACGTTTTTCTTTGGTCAAAATAATACTTATGAACAAATTAATAAATACTCTATTTATTTTAATGGGAGTAGGGTCAAATACTTCAAGTGGGGAAACTTTTATTTTCCACCCTTTATTTATAATTTTTCCTCAAATTGAAATAAATCATATGGGAGAAAGTCAACTCATTGCATATCGATATTCATTACATGAAAAAGTTCATTTAACATTATAATTTTTTTTCGGTTATGTTGTTAAAATGGTTGTGGTTAAATTTTAGTAACAGTTTAGCGACAAATTATGTTGCTATTTGTTGATAAATTATTGTTAAAATTTAGCCACAAACATTTTAGCAACATAACCGAAAAAAAATTATGATGGTAAATGAACGTTTTCTTAATACTGATTGTAATAATTGTGGTTTTGAAAATGTTTCTGCTTTGGATGCTTAAAAAAGTCTTTACTTTGTGGATTGAAACTTTGTTATGAATCAAGTCTTGCAAACGACGTTATTGGATCTAAATATTTTAACGATCTGGCAGAATAAACGAGAGTTACGAGACTCGATTGCTATTAAATATTTGAATATGTGAGAGGACATTATGTGTCTAATGGAATGGATTCGAGATGATATATATATATATATATATATATATATGTATATGTATATATATATATATATATTTATATATATATGTATATATATATATGTATGTATCATGTTTGGAGAGAACACAACTATGTTGCTAACAACCACTACAAAAAAATACTCAAATAGCGACGGGATTAGTGACGGTATTTTTTGTTACGAGCTTATTAACGACGGTTTTTGTGACGGTTTTGTGACAGTTTAGTCAATTTGTGACGGTTTTGTGACGGTTTAGTCAATTTGCGACAGGCTTGTGACAGCTTTTGACTCTCACTAAATCAAATATTATTTTGTAGGCTCATATCGGAATGATCGGATGCAACTAGCACTACAAAATAATGTTTGATTTAGTGAGAGTAAAAAGTTGTCACAAGTCTGTCGCTAATTTAAAAAGCTGTCACAAATCTGTCGCAAATTGACTAAATTGTCACAAAACCGTCACAAAAACCGTCGCTAATAAGCTCGTAACAAAAAATACCGTCACTAATCCCGTCGCTATTTAAGTATTTTTTTGTAGTGTAGGGGCTGTAAATGAAGCGAAACAAGTCAAAAAAAGCTTTGTTCATGTTTATGTTCATGAACCGAAACACTTGTTCATGTTCAGATCATTTTTATTTAAATACGAACGAACGTTTGATGAACATGAACCGAACATTCGACGATTCGAACACGAGTTGTTCGTGAACGTCTCTTTTCATTCAAAACATTTAATAATTTAAAAAATAGATTTTTTTCTTTCTTTTTGAAATATATTATAATTTTATCTTTATTATTAAATTGTTTACCATGATAAAGTTGTATACAAATAAATAAAACGTTTGTTAATTAATCTATTTGACATTATAACATAAAAAAATTCTTAGTTTAAGTGTATATATATATATATATATATTCTATTAATGTATTTTTTTTTTACATATGTATAATTAATTACTTTAACGGGTTGAGTACTTAACAATAAAATCAGTAATTGTATTTATGGTATGATGATATAAATTATCTTAATAAGTTTAAAATAATACAAACATATAATTAATATTATTGTAGTATAAATAAGTTTATTAATTTGTAGTAATACTAGCTAGTTTTTGTTACATCATTAATATTATTAGTTTTTTGATTTTATCAAATTTTATATATAGTTACACGAACACGAGTTTAGACGAAACGAATAAAATAGTGTTCATGTTTAGTTTACTTAATAAACGAACGCCATATTTTTGTTATTTATCATGTTCATTTAGAAATGAACGAACATGAATCCGAAAATTAATCGAGCCAAACACGAACGATTTCACAAACGGCTCATCTCATTTACAACTCTAGATGCAATGAAAACTATTTGAATAATATTGAGACCCCACCAAAATCTTATGGCTTGTACTGTATAAATAAATCGGTGGTATCCACATCACTAACTCATAAATAAGCTTATAAATTCGCTCTTTACAAATAGTACATGTCATGAAATCACTCTCTTTCAAATGTTTCTATCTCGATGAATAATATTACAAATGTGCATATCACAAATATTTGACTGAATAGAGGCGTCATGATAAAAATATACCACATGTAATATTATCAAGTAAACTGCAAGAATACGAGAATGTGATACCATTCATATACATTTAAGTTCGTGCTTTCCCCGTCATATATCTTTTGTCCATTTTCTTACATATAGATTAGATATATATGATAATAAACGTGGACAATTGTTTCGGAACGAAAAGAGTATGTAACTTGCATGAAAAATTTGAGGATGTCACGTATAATGTCCTTTTCGACACTTATGATAGTAGCATAACAAAAAATCAAAGCATTGTGAATATATTTTATCTAGAGTTTAATGTTTTTTTTCCTTTTCTTTCACCAGTTTCTCTCTGGCTAGCAGGCAGCTCTTCATCAGTCACCTCTTCACATATTTTGTAAGTAATTTCAAAGTTTTATAGATTTGAACGGTTTTCATGTTGACCACTAACATATGCTGGCATCAATTCCTATTAGAGGACAATTGGTTTAATATAAGGTAGTATTAAATATGCATATACAAGAATATAAACAAAGACGATTAGTGCTTATAACTTGCATTGGGTTTGTTGGGTAATGAATAAAGGCAAGTTTATTGGTTTTTGGAGAATGGATTTCACTGTTGCGGGATCGGTTTGTTCGACCGGTGTTCTGTGATTTGCTGCAGGTTTTAGAGATTATACTTAGGGCTTGCTTGGTTTCATCTTGAAGCCACTCAGTTCATTTTTTGCTTCTAAGTTGCATTGGGTTTAGTGGGTAAGGTTAAGAGCCGAGTGTTTTGGTTTTCGGAGAATGAATTTCAACTTCTTCATCTTCTCTTGCTAAGCATGAAGAGCTTTTAACATGTAGGTATGTGTAGCTTGTAGTTAAAATTCAACAATTTCCGTAGCTTTTGTAAGCATGAAACACTGTTTCTAGGTCTACAATAGTTGCGACCCTAACGACATATAAAGTCGTATACGTGCCCTTCGGTTTTGTATTCTTTATCATTGTTTCTGGTTCTGGGTAAGAATATATTTAGGATATATGACATTTTTTTTTACTAGAAGGAGTAGGTCTATGCTTACACTGAAATAGAATTGCACACAAATATATTACCCCCGAAAAGGACAGGCTTGTTGTTTAGTTGATAAACACCTTTGAACTATTTATTTAACTTGTCCAGATATAGTAACTAGGTATAATTTGTTTTTACATTACTCCATGTTAGAGAAACCTTTCTGATGTTGAAACAAAAACTAACAAATTCACAAGAACCGTACCAAATTACCAGTTGTCGTCCGTCACACTGAGCATCCCAAGTTACAGTCAAAGGTGCTATTTGCAAGTGAATGTACTTATGTTTAACCAGTGTTTTAAATAACGTTATCGCTATCATAGAGTTTTTTCGAGAGAAACGCTAAAAGCGCTAATAGCGTTGCTATGTAGCGCTTTGCGGTGTATTTTTTTTTGCCTAAATATGCACTAAACTTTAGAATATATAACAAAAAGAAAATCAAAAAAAAAAATTGTTGTTGCTGAGTTTCGAACTCGGGTCTGTTGAAAATTACAGCACTGTCTTAACCATCTGGACTGCAAACACTTTTATGAAAATTATACTATATATTAAATATTTAGATCCGCTGTTTTTTTTTAACTCGCTATTTACGCTTTTGGTCCAGAATTTCGCGCTTTTTGCGCTTTTGGTCCCCTATAGCGCGATTTTAGCGCAATTCCACCCAAAATCGCGATTTTTGGTTGCGTTTTTTTACCAAAAAAGCGCTATTTCGCGCTACGTAGCGCTATGTAGCGCGAATTTTAAAACAGAGTGTTTAACTGATACATTTTTATGAAATTAAAAGTTCGAATGAAATATAGTTAGTATACATGTTATTAATTACCAGTACTTAGACATATGTTTGTCTGCATTACAAACAAAGAAACTACATATGTTTCGGCCACACGATAAAATACTTTCAACTTCGAACAACCTCAGTAATCGATCACCACCCCAAACTGAGAATTCAGCATTTGCGAGTTGTGCTTCGTCTCTTCACATATTCGATTACTAATTATTGTCTCATTGGTAGAGAAAGTGGATTACTCATTGCTTGTCCTCATGACCTGAGAATAGTTGCACGATATTAGGAGAATTAGCTTAATAAGCTAACAGTAGATGTTTTCTCAGTTCAATAAGTCTTAATTTAGATAGATAATGCTTACTTCTCCTTGTATTCATCACTGCTTTAGCCATTATGTAATATTTAATGACTAATTGTTTATGTATTGAACAAATGTTTTCTTAAAGAAACTACATGTTACAATCTATACCTTAACATGAGGATACATATTACTGTCTTAACGGTATTAGTTTCTTCGTGTTATTAAAGTAGCATTTTGTATCTTTATTTCTCTTCTCATATAAGGCATTGCCCGTTTCGATTGGACAACTATCGCTGATAACCACTTACTGCCAGTGACCTAAAGTTTTCTCATAAGTTAACGAGGCTTGTATCTATTCACATTTTATTCAAGAAATAAATAATTATTGCGGTGTTTGCTTTGCTTAAATACACTTGACTTCCTTTTTTTTCAGACTATTGCAGAATGAAATAACAGAAAAAGGTAATGTCACAACCACATTTCATAGCATACTGTAGTTTTAATTTTTCTTCAGACCAACTTATATGGTTGAATATATCCTGGTCTTCATACTTGAGCAGAAGCAGAAGAGAAAATGGTATGCTCAACTACCACAATGGTATTCTCAACCATCAGAAAATGGTATTCTCAACTACACAATGGAGAAAAGAACCGACAATGATAAGTATTATGACTTGTAAATCTGTTGATGATAATGGTCAGACTAAAGAGTTTTTCTTCGTTAAACTTTCTTGTAACGTCTCTACAAGAAACATTACATTTTGAGACAAAATATTTGGAAACGGTTAAAATTTGTCTCAAAATAGTACTTTTTAGGGGCAAAAATATTTTTTTAGAGACGAAAATAATTTCTCCCCAAATTTAATGTTTAGAGACTAAAATTAGAAAAATAATTGTCTCCACAGACAATTTAAACGTGTCTCTAAATGTATTTTGATATAAAATTATTTTTGTCCTTAAAACATACTATTTGGAGATAAATTTTGATTGTCTCCTAATAATTTGTCTCTAAATCAATCCTATTTTTGTTGTAGTGAGTACATGATAGCAATAGACTACAGAAGTTCGAAAACAACAAACGTGACGTAAAAAGCTATGAACTCCAAACTACAATTGAAGAAGACGTGATGACTGATATCGTAACGCAGATTTAGTGGCCCAAAAAGCTATAGGCGACTCTTGATACATAAAAATGATAAAACTCGCCGCTGCTGGAAGTGCAACTAACATATATAAAATAACCCAGCTGTTGATTCAACCTTGTCACAGAAGATTTCTTAGTTTTCCATATATATTGATATACTGTGTTTGCTGTTTATGAACACCACTTTCGTATACTCTATCCTTATATTACCAGATAATTGTTTTCATGTTTATCTACGGTTAAAATCTATGACATTATCTTTTTTTACCGTTCCTAAGCTTTCATGATTTGAGAAACATCTTTAATTACTCCCCACACCTTGCGCGGGGCATCCCTTCTAGCTAGTTGTAGTCAGTGCCAAAACCAGTGGGGTCGAGGGGTACCACCGTCATCCCAATTTTTATTTTTATTTTTATTTATACATAGAAAATTTCGTAAATTTAATGTTTTCTACATTAATACTCCCAATAGTAACTTACTTCAAAAGGTAAATATAACGTTTTTGTGTCACAATGTCACTAATTCGAATCTTTTGGCTATTTTTTAGTATTCATTTAATTAGCATTAACTTACTCATTGACTTATCAATTAATTAATTGCATCTTTAAGGTATTATTATAAGGTTTATAAATAAATGTTTTTGTATAGTTTTATAGTCATATTAAAACAAAATTTAAACTTATAAATTCGTATTTTTAGTTAATTTTTCTGTATCGTTTGAAATTTTTAGATCAATGGACAAACCAGATAAGTTTTAAACTCCAGATTTTTTTTAGTTTTTTATACCGTTTATTTTTATTATACTAAAAAAACATAAAATTAACAGTGTCACCAAGAATTAAATTTTGGTTCCGCCACCGGTTGTATTAAAATACATAGTATATTCAAAGCTCAAACGGTAGTTAAAGTAGTTTAAATTTGGAAGGTAGATATGGAAAAGAAAATTTGGAAGGTAGATATGGAAAAGAATGGACATTCCCTTTAGAGCATAAACATCAATTTTCTTACATTTTTTCTTATATTTAATGTAATTAGCATCACTTTTATATTTTTAGGGTAACATTCTAACTTTATACATTTTTCATCTTTTGTATCTAATTTATTATCATAACTAAATATTATTGTATTTTAATATAATTTTATCAAAAAAATTTAACCAAAATTAATTTAATAGAACAATTTCATTATACACGCATTAAAAGAGTAAATAATTAAGATAAAATTGCTTATTTTTTTTGGAGAGAGGTATAGTATCATTTTAGTTGCATTAATTGTTTGTGTGTGTTTGGGCACTATTGCTTAATTGCTTTAGAACTGTTATGATTAGTACATTACAATAAAAATTAGAGACAATATTTTCAAAAACAATTAAATTTAGTCAATAATCTTTTAGAGACAAAAATTTTTGTCTCCAAATCTAATTTTTAGGCACATAATTCGAATTTTTTTTGACAAATACAAGGAGACAATTAAAATTTGTCTACAAATACTTTTTGACACGAAATTAAATTGTATCTTTATGTCCGTATGAGATTGTATTTGGAGAAAAAAAATATTCAAATTATGTGCATAAATGTTAGATTTGGGGACAAAATTTTTGTGTCTAAAAAATTAATTTTATCCTGAAAAAGTTAGCAGTTGCATACAAATTTTGATTGTCTTTATACAAATTATCCATAATTTTAAAGTTTGTTGTGGCGGTAATATTGCAACTTAGGTGTTTCAATCTAATTACTAGATCTGTATTTCTCACTAAATAGTTTGTCTGACTACATAACAAACCTTCAAAGATCAATTGTATGGCAAAAATGGAGGATCACTAAAAAAAAAAAAAAAAACTCAAATAGCGACGGGATTAATAACGGTATTTTTTGTTATGAGCTTATTAGCGACGGTTTTGTGATAGTTTAGTCAATTTGCGACAGATTTGTGACAACTTTTGACTCTTACTAAATTAAACATTATTACTACAACACTTTTATATTAATGTACATATATACACACCAAGATAGTAGAAATCAGTACATGTCTCACACTTCTTAATATTTTTTTCTAATTCAACATTTTTTTATAAGTTTGTACTCATCTCGTCCCAGATCCTTTGTCTCCTTTATTGAAATAAACTATGGGGTACTTCATATTATAATAAAAATGAACAGTTGTGTTAGGATGGAGAGATTACACAACTTAATTATATGAAATTTTTGATAATGTTACATACAATATCCTTTTCGAAATAATGGTACCATAACAAAAAATTAAGCATTATAGACATATTTTATCTAGAATATAGGGCTTTTTCCCTTTGTTTTCATTAGTTTTGTAGTAAATGATATAATGGTCTTATTTGGTTGCATCTTATAAGTACAAAAATATACTTATTTGATTAGGGTAGAAAAATTTACTTTTTATGTTTATTTTTAAGTATGTAAATGTTGTTTGATGAACTCGGAAAAAGTATATTTTTAAAGAAAAATGTTGTTTGGTAGAAAATTCAGTGTTTTTATTTATATGCAATAATATAAATTTTTTTTCCTTTTATCTTATATTTAAAAGTATACCAATTAAATGAATCGAAAACAAAATAAAAAATTATAACTTGAAACAGTTTTTTCTCAAACACTATAAAAATACACTTTCAAAAGAAAAGTGTTGTTAAACAAGTCTTGTACTATAACATTCTCTCTCCACAATATTTATATAAATGTTATCATTATTTAGTGTTTAAAATCATGATAAATAATAAAGCTAAGAACAAATACTAATAATACTCATTCTTCCGAGAACATCAATGGTAATATTATTAACCCATCACTGATGACTACCAAGTGTGTATGTAATAAATTCACCCTATTTGATTTTTCATAGATACTTTTAATAATATAAAAAAGATTATTCATGGAACTTGACGAGATAGAAATAAAAAAATCAAATTCAATACTTATATATAAGTAAGCTTTTACGCATTTTACTTTTATTTAAGCATACTTTTTATTGACCTCCCAAACAACAATTTTTACTTGTGTACTTTTAAGTATAAAAAAGTAAAAATATATACTAATATATTCAAAGCTCGAACAGTGACTATACTATAAATTTGAATGGTAGATGACCAGAGTGGTGGGGGTTCTGGAGAAAAATGACATACAACACGATCTGTGTCGGGATTTAATAATTGATTTAATAAAACCATAACTTTGGTCGGTGACGTTAGGCTTTTCAACAATAATATATAATGAATTGACAATAAACAATGTACACTTCTTGATCTTTATTATTATTCGGCAATTGCATTTGCTCGGACTACAATTCTATTACTATACTTATGCTCGGATTCGCATTTTTATCTTTGAACTTGGTATTTCTCTTCTATTCGGTACTCGGTTCTTGATCTTGCTCGGTTTGATAATTGATGCGATAGGTTCTGACAGGTTTTTATATTTTCTCTCCTTCTCTCGATATTCTTGGGATATATTTTTTAGGTCCTCTTTTAAGGGGGGATAGTTGGCTATTTATAGACAACTATGTCTCATATGATGTTGACAAATGTCGTTATCTCAAGAACCACCTCATGGGCCTTTCCATTGTGGATCTTTACTACTGCGCCGGACCCTTATAGATAATGGCGTAAATAGATATATTCGGGTTCAATTTTTATTTTCTATCATGATTAATACTATATGCAAATAATAAAATACAAATAATAGTGTACAAAATGACTAATTAGATAGGAAAAAAATCAAAGTGTACCCTACCACTATTTACATATCATCTATTATTGCATTTCACATATTCATTGTATTGTGTGCCTACACGTTCATATATCATTTCTCTTAATAGTTACAGTAAATGTAGGTTTCTAAGGGGGGAAATTTAATGTTACTATGAAGGAATGTTATGCTATTAAATAATCTAGGACTTAATTATCAGAGACCTACATTAGTGTATTCTTTTTAATGAATGATGTACATCAGTACGTATTATCATCATTAAGTGTTAACAATAAACACAAATAGTAAATATATAGTCCGTGTTATGTGACATATTAGCTCGTTATAAATATATATAGAGATATGTATAGATATAGAGAGAGCTATGAGAGACAACAGACGAAGTGTTTATTTATTAATACGAGTGTACTGAGAGATACATCAAGAGACCACTGACCCTCTTTATATAATAGAGGGTAGGTTACCTATGCTAGAAAAGCCCAACATAGGCCCAATAGAGTAAGGTCCAAGATGGCCAATAATATCCTACAACACTCCCCCTTTGGACGTCTTGATTTCTTCGTTTTCATGCTGTCGATGTGAGTCGAGTTCATTCGCAGTACTAAACACATAAAACCTTAGGGACGAAAAACTCAGTGTGGGACAAAACACATACAACAAGATCTGTGTGGGGATTTAATAATTGATTAATACGATACGCAAATAATAAAATATAAATAATAGTGTATAAAATGACCGGTTAAATAAGAAAAAAATCAAAGTGTACCCTATCACTATTTACATATCATCTATTATTACATTTCACATACTCATTATATGCATACGCGGTGAAACTCACTACCTGTATATATCATTTCTCTTAATAGTTACGGGAAAGGTAGGTTTCTACGGAGGAAATTTAATGTTACTAATGAAGGAATGTTATGCTATTAAATAATCTAGGACTTAATTATCAGAGACCTACATTAGTGAATTTTTTTTAATGAATGCTGTACATCAGTACACATTAACATCATCAAGTATCAACAATAAACACAAATAGTAATATATAGTCCGCCTTATTTAACATCCATACATACATAATCTTTAGAAGAGATTTACATGGTTTCACTATCGGAAAAAGTTCATTTAGTATGTTAAATTTTAGTAACAGTTTAGCAACACAATTTCCTGTTAAACTGTTGCTAAATTTTAACCACACCCATTTTAGCAACATAACAAAAAAAGTTTAGAACTTTTATGATGCTAAATGAACTTCTTCTTATAAGTGTTTTCGGTAATTAATTAAGTATCAAACTTGGTATCAAAATGGTTATTTCCCCCCTCTGTAATATGAATGGTTGTTCCAACTTCCAATCAAATCCGAATAATATAGTTATATCGCTGTTCATAGTAAAAAGTTACTTGTATAAGAAAAAAACTAATGAATGAAATGCATATCGCGGAGAATGGGTTGATATTTGGGTCCCTTTGGTGTGACACTATACATGTCAAATACTAAGTCTTGGTCTTTAGTTTGAAAAAATAATTATATGTTAATTAACCAAAAACTAGGACTTCAGGAACCACGTGATTGTTATCCGGGTATATCACGTTCATCGTCAGAGTTCGAACCCTGTCGCCTATGAAATTTCGCAAGTTTTACCTTCAAATGAGGAATAAAAAAAAAAACAAAAAAACATGATGATGTAATTAAGATACGTATGAGCCTCCAAATTAACTAACCATCCAAGATAATGTGTTATCATTTAAGTTTTAACAATTGCACACGTATAACTTGACTACTTGAGACATTTTTGTATTTATAATGATTTAAAATAATGATACAGCACTACAAAAAAATATTCAAATGGCGACGGGATTAATGACGGTATTTTTTGTTACAAACTTATTAGCGACGGTTTTTTTGACGATTTTGTGACAGTTTAGTCAATTTGTGACAGATTTGTGACAGCTTTTTAAATTAACGACAGACTTGCGATAACTTTTGACTCTAATTAAATTAAAAATTATTTTGTAGTGCAGTATTATCATTTTCAAAAAATAATAATAATAATAATACATGAACCCCAATCAATCTGACGGGTTGGTCAGCTAGGTACATGCTTAAACATGAATGGAATACTTTAAGTTCACAAATCTTCAACATTTTTTTAAAATGTATGGGCTTGGTTTCACTTTCACCTATGTAGATCCACACGTTGACCGATTTAGTAAAATTTAATTTGTTTTCCCCACTGAATTATATACTTTGTGTTTTCAAGAAAAAAAGACGTGACTAAATGCACAAAACCTCCTACTTAATGTCTGGGCTTAGTCATGTACCTGCATAGATTCAGACACTATAATTTGTTTTGCCCAATTGTATAGGGTCTTTAAGATCATCCTTTGTTCACTAGCAATGATACATAATAACCAGGCCAGTTGAACCTGGTTAAGTCTTTTGGTGAGGCGGTACATTTTCAATGAAAACGACGCGACTAAATCTGCCATCACCTTGAGCCTGAGCCTGAGCCGAGCCGGGCATGCCTTCTTGTGGTGCTCGTTTCTCCATCTCCATATGATGTAATTGGTTATAAATTATACTTCTTCTCATAGGCACATCATAAAAATATCGATAATACAGCTCGATACTCATGTAGCTCTTAGTCTCTTTGGTGCGAGATAACTTGCCACGAAAATCATTGTATAACATAGTTTTGAAGTCAATATCTTTTTACGACGGTGGTCATCTTTACGTATCCAAGCAACTAGATGCTTTCTGAAGATCGTTTGCGTGAGTTTTAGAACAAGGTTGAATATTTTTTAGCAAACTTGGGTAACATATTGTATAATGGTAAAATCTTAAAACAAGTTAAACGCTTACGAGTAAACTAAAATTTTCCTATATAAGTTTGATAAAAGTTGATCACCTAACCACTTTGAAACTTGACAAACTATGTTTTTCAGCTAATTAAGGATCAAATTAGAATTCTTTTCATTGCATTCTTCCCCTGTTGATATGGAATTTGTTGGGTATGCATTTTTTTATAAGAATATTTTTGTAGAAATGTACATATCACTCCGTATACAGACATGCACTCATTACAAAATAAGATTGTAATTGGAATCACTGTAACCACACCTAAATATTAAAGCAAAAAAAAACACCTTTTTTTGGACAACAAAAGAAAATTATTCAATGAAAAACACACATCTTACAGGCCTTGGCTCTCTTTCTCACGATGGGTTCAAATAGTTTGGGCCAAATACTAGATCAACACTTAACTAAAAGTCAATTTAGTTATTAGTTGCAATTTTCATTTGCGGGCCGAATACTAGATCAACACTTACTAAAAGGCAATTTAGCTATTAATTGCAATTTTCATTTGCCTAGAATATTTTGTTAGCACTTTTCTTTCCCTTTATTATTTCTATGATCAAGAACCAAATTTTTATGGGTGCTAGGTTATCGGACCCTAGCTAGTTGCGAACGGGGTATATTATGAAAAACTCAATGAATTATGTCTATCATTTTCACTAAAAAAACTATACAATAACATCCCATCATTATTTTTCTTTTTTGTATGCACTATTGTCTTCTCTCAAATGTTATATTCTTTATGATTTTGAACCGACTTTTTTATAAATATTCTTGAAAGATTATTATTTATATAAAAAAAATCTTATCTTTATAATGTTTTTCTTCAATCTTTAGAATTGATCTTGTAGTTTTAAACAATAATATTCTTTTCAATCTTCATAATTGATCAAGTAACCCATTTACTCGATTTAAAAGGGATTGGATTGACTCCTAAGTTTATTTCTAGTATAATATCTTTAGTTATCTATTATTTTAAAATTAATTTCCTTTATTTACTTTTTGTTGTGATACATTGTTGTGATTGTCCATACTCATAGGTTACATACATTATGTATAAACTTTAAGTTTGAGACTTATGGCTTTCTAGCTTTCCTCTTGTACATGTAACTTGTTCCACCCCTCCACTATATAAAGGGGTTGGAGTCTTCATAGTTGAACAGCAACAACACACTTGAATACATATGTTTTGGCCCTCATTATCTCTCTCTCTCTTACATATGTTATTGAGCTAATTTAGCGTAAAACACGTTATCGGCACTTTGCTTAACGACGGATCTATTTCTTCCTCGACGTGTTAGGAAGAGGGTTTATTGGGTTGCTAGATCACATATCGATCATCCTTTTTTTTTGCATTTCCGAATTAAGGTACACAATTTCTACTTGTAATACAACGTAGAAATTGCATGATTAATCTATAATAAAACCGGAAATCTCAAGTTTAGGATGTATATCAGATGATAGATGGTTTATTTTGATAAACAATGGCTATTATAACCCATGTATATCACTTATAAAATAAGTTAAAACTTGTATGTGAATCTGTCCGACCAAAACTGTCACTTTTAGAACACTGCAGGACCATTCTGAAATTTTCTGAAACTGTAAGACTTCGCTGCAAACTATAGGACCAGAGCTGTAATTACCCTTAAAATGCAAATAGTTTCCTGTATTTACACTCGTAGTCCCTGTAGATACTCCCTATACACAGAATAGTATATATGTACGAGTTTACCCATTGTTTAGTCCGAAAATACTTATTTACATGCAAATGATGTAAGATTTAATTGCTACAACTTCTAAAATTTATAGAAATCTTGTAGAACATACCTCTTGCATGATAATATTAATTGATTGTGTGACATTAACTAAATTTAGCCTCTTAGCATGCCACAATTTATTGCCTACGAATTGATATAACATATGCGATGTATTAATTACTCATAGAAAATGGCAAAAGTCACACTTTAGTGTTGGATTTAATAATAACTCATGTGTTTTAATATTACTACTCCATATTAGGACTAGTTTACATGAGTATGACATGCTTTTATATTACGATATTGTTGAATGTTATTTTATCTTGTCACATAAAAGCCCGTAAACATTTATATGTTACGTGAGCTTATAAATTGCCTCGAATTTGAACATTTTACTATGTATCTTTTTTAGGTAGAAATTTTCCTCAAGTTTAAACATTTAGATGTAGCTTTTGAGTTGAAAATTTGCGAAATCCGGTATATGTATTCATATTTAAGTTGGAATAATTATGAATCTTCCCCAAATAGGCTCACCTATTTGGATACGATGTCTAGGAAAGATAAAGGCGGAAGTCGCTCTCCTAATGAGGTCGGTTTTTAAGAGGCATTCGTGCCCACCCCCCTCACCGTCTTTCCTGGTCGTGTTCAAGTAGAGCTACCGAAAGGGGTTGAGTAAATAATAAGTTCCCCGAATGTGTCTATATAGGTGTATTTTCGCTGAATTGGTGTCTCAGTATCAGCCCGTTGTTCGATTAGCGAGTACCTATTCAAATTGAAAGCAAAACTAGTATTTTTCGAACCTGTCGATTCGAAACATGTTTGTGCTTATGCAAACCATAAACATATAAACCTGTTGATTTATATGATAACTAATCCAGTATTTTTCTCCCGTTGTAGAAAAATGTCAATCAAACTTGACTTTCCGATCCTCGATGCCGCTGGCAAGAACTATTTGGACTGGACTCAAGATATCCAGAACCATCTAGATGCCCAAGGCTTGTTGGACGTCATCTATGCTGAGGATGAACGTGAAGTGGAAGTGTCGCGTGAAATGAATGCGAGGGCGATGATTCTGTTCCGCCGCCACTTATCAGATGCAATGAAGTCTGAGTTCATAGCGATCACCTCACCGAAGATGCTGTGGGACTCTCTCAGAGAGCGCTTCGACCATTAAAAGACCATATGGCTTCCTGAAGCCCGCCATGATTGGCTGAATCTGCGATTTCAGGACTTCGAGAGCGTTACGAAATATAATGCTGAAGTATGCAGGATTCGTGCTCTTCTCCAGTATTGTGGTGAAACATTAACCAACAATGACTTGCTGGAGAAGACCTACACCACATTTCCTACCTCTGACAACTTGCTCCAAAAGCAATATCGTCAGTCTAAGTATACCAAGTTCCCTGAGCTCATCACCCAGCTGTTATTGGACGAGAAAAATAGCCTCGTTTTAATGAGGAACAACAATTCTCGTCCTGCTGGGACAAAGGCTATTCCAAGGCATGATGCTTATACTGTTCGTGGACCACCTCCACGATATGGGAACCGAGACAAGGGCCAGTCGTCCCGTCAGCCAAGGAATCATGGGGAGCGTAATGCTCGCCCAGCCAAGCGAGGTTTGGATAATCGTCCGAACCGAAGACCTTTGGCTCCTAGGCAGTCTCGTGGTAGGAAAAACAACAACAGGGCCAGTCGTCCCAAAGCAATAGAAAATGCTCAAGCGCAAATTATGTGCTACAAATGTGGTGTTTATGGTCATATGCAAAGGACCTGCAAGGCAACTCCCCAAGAAGTTCAAAACTATCATAGGGGTAGAAATGCCGAAGCAAATATGGTTGAAGCAAGCGGAAAGGAAATTCTTGAGACCCCGGACTTCGTGGCTCAAATGGAAGAATAAAAATAAAAATTCTTCATTTTTCGTTAATAATTGAGCACTTGTTTAGCTCTTGGATTATGTTTTTAATTTCCATTCGGATTATGCGTTTTCCTTGGATTTTGTTTCTTTTGGATTATGTGGTTTTGCATTATGAATAAATTTTTCTCGCAATAATTTAAAGTTATTTCGTTAAGCGATTCCTTTATTAGTGTGACCAACTTTAAATTATTTTTACTTTTAGGCATGAATTGTGGGGCAGTTGATTGTCTGGCTGATAGTGGTACTACACACACTATCTTAAAAGATAAATGTTATTTTATCAACTTTACGCCTAAAGTAACCTCAGTGACAACAATTTCGGGCCCGTCGACCCTTGTTGACGGCTTTGGTAAAGCCCAAGTCTTGTTGTCAAATGGTACTCTTTTGACCATATCTGAGGCCTTATATTCTCCGAGGTCCAGTCGAACCTTGTTGAGTTTTAAGGATATCCGAGAAAACAAGTTTCATATTGAAACTGCTCGTGAAAATGGTATTGAATACCTTTACATCACCTCCACTCAATACGACCAAAAGCGTATTTTGGAGAAGTTGAGATGTCTTTCAAGTGGTTTGTATGTTACCACGATACGAAACATTGAAAGCAATCTAATCATTCGGCGGGCGCCGATTGATGAGAGCATTTATATGTTATGGCATGACCGGCTGGGACACCCGGGTCAAAATACGATGCTTCGAACGATGAACGCATCACATGGGCATCCTCTTGGAGGAAAAAATTTCGTGATCAATCCGAAAAGCCTATGCCAAGCATGCTCTATTGGAAAGACAAATCTCAAACCAATTCACGTGAAACCTACAAAATTGGTTTCCCAATTCCTTGAACGAATTCAAGGAGATATTTGTGGACCAATCCAACCAACATGCGGACCATTTAAATATTTCATGGTTTTGGTTGATGCATCGACAAGATGGTCACACGTAGCTTTGTTGTCCACAAGAAACGCAGCGTTTCCTAAACTCCTTGCCCAGATCATTAAGTTTGAGGGCTCACCATCCGGATTATCCAATAAAGTCTATTAGACTTGATAATGCCGCGGAGTTCACATCGAAAACTTTCGATGATTATTGCATGACGTTGGGAATTGATCTTGAACATCCAGTTGCTTATGTTCACACCCAAAATGGTCTTGCAGAAGCTTTCATTAAGCATTTGCAAATGATTGCGCGAACTTTGGTAATGCGCACCAAACTTCCAATTTCTGCATGGGGCTATGCAATTTTGCATGCTGCTGCGTTGGTCCGTCTGAGGCCCATGGCCACCCAACCACTATCTGCGTACCAGTTGGTAACTGGATATGAGCCCGATGTCTCACATTTACGCGTGTTTGGGTGCTTAGTAAATGTTCCAATTGTGCCGCCAAAGCGTTCAAAATTTGGACCTCAGAAACGACGGGGAATATATGTCGGTTATGAATCCCCGTCCATAATACGCTATTTAGAGCCCTTGACAGGCGATCTCTTTACCGCTAGACATGCGGATTGTGACTTTGATGAGACACTCTTCCCATCGTTAGGGGGAGAAATGCACGTTAACGTTGATAAGGAACGACGTGAATTAACGTGGCATGTACCCACTATGTCTCATCTAGATCCCCCAACTGCACATAGTGATAAGGAAGTGCAGAGAATCCTAGGTCTGCAAAATGTTGCAAATCAAATGCCAGATGCATTTAATGACCTAGCGAATGTCACGAGATCACATATACCTGCTGCAAATGTGCCTGCAAGGATAGACGTTCCTGTGAGACGTCATGTTCATGTTGAACATGTTGCTCCGGTTGTACCCACCGAGTAAAGGACGCTGCCGTCGGCCGTCCAGTCCGCCGCTCTTCCCAAGAAAAGAGGAAGACTGGTTGGTTCCAAGGATGTTCTGCCTCGGAGGAGGAGAAATCCTATTGAATCCGTTTTGCCACATGAGATCATTAAGGATCACGGTGATGTATTAGAGGAGCGTGTTCCTGATGTAACACCAGTTCCTAATCATCCCGATAACCTCGAAATATCCGTCGAGTATACTAGTTTAGACGATATTTTGAAGCGAAACAAAACTGTCATCGATGATGTGTTTATATACGCAGTGACCACTGACATTATGAGCAATGATGACATGGAACCACGTACCGTTGCTGATTGTCAGCGAAGAACGGACTGGCCTCAATGGAAACAAGCAATCCAGGCTGAATTAGATTCCTTCACGAAACGAAGAGTGTTTGGACCTATCGTTCCAACACCACCCAATGTTAAACCAGTTGGTTATAAATGGGTTTTCGTAAGGAAGCGTAATGAGAGTAATGAGATTGTTAGATACAAAGCTCGCCTAGTGGCGCAAGGCTTCTCTCAACGCCCTGGAATTGATTACGAGGAGACGTATTCTCCCGTAATGGACGTTATAACGTTCCGCTACTTAATCAGTTTAGTAGTTTTCGAAAAACTGAATATGCAACTCATGGATGTGGTCACAGCTTATCTCTACGGGGATCTGGACACAGAGATATACATGAAAGTCCCTGAAGGACTTAAGTTGCCTGAATCAAGTAGTTCCCGGCCACAGAACACATTCTCTATTAGGCTGAGACGTTCACTATATGGATTGAAACAATCTGGACGGATGTGGTATAACCGTCTAAGTGAATACTTGATCGGCTTGGGATATGTTAATGATGAATTATGCCCATGCGTGTTCATAAAGAAATCCACTTCAGGATACGCTATTATCGCAGTCTATGTAGATGATATGAATCTCATAGGAACCTCGAAAGAGTTGTTCGAAACTGCCGAACTCCTGAAAAAGGAATTCGAGATGAAAGATCTTGGGAAGACACAGTATTGCCTCGGCCTGCAGATCGAGCACCATAAAGATGGAATTTTAGTCCATCAAGAAAATTACACCCAGAAGGTGTTGAGACGGTTTAGTCATCACGACGCAAAACCGTCATCCACTCCCATGGTCGTCCGCTCTCTAGACATTAATAAGGACCCCTTCCGTCCAAAGGAGGACGATGAAGAGATATTGAGTCATGAGTGCTCATATCTGGGTGCAATAGGCGCACTATTGTACTTGGCTCAATGTACTAGACCGGACATCTCGTTTGCTGTGAATTGTCTAGCTCGACACAGCACCGCGCCAACACGCCGCCACTGGAATGGCATTAAAGACGTCTTCCGTTACCTTAAGGGTACTACGGATATGGGCTTATTCTATCCCTTTGCGCCGAGTGGATCTAGTTCCATTGATCCTCGAAATAACGCAACCCTTGTCGGTTACGCCGATACGGGTTACTTATCAGACCCGCACAAGGGACGTTCCCAATCTGGTTATGTCTTTACCATTGGGAACACGGCGATATCATGGAGGTCTCGTAAACAAACTTTGGTGGCTACTTCGATGAACCACTCTGAGCTACTCGCGCTCTATGAGGCGACTAGAGAGTGTGTATGGCTTCGAGCAGTTATTGGCCATATTCGAAGTACGTGTTGTTGAACGATGTTCTTCAAATCGATTATTTTAATGATAACAAAATGTGTAAAACATGATAAAAGCTCGTTTTGCGTACTAATCATTTATCGAGTGTGTCAAAGGTTCAAAATGATAGTATACGTAATTACGAAGCCAATGGTTCAAGCTGAACCTAAATCGGAGTTGGAACGAATTAGTTACGGGGTTTCAAAGTTTGTCGAGAAAACCGAAACTTTCCCAGAACAACAAAAACGACCGATCGCCAGCATCAACGACCGATCGTTTCAGTGCGAATTTCTTCCAGTGAGCAAAGAACAAAAACGACCGATCGCCAGCATAAAACGACCGATCGTTTTATGTATGAATTCTTCCAGTGAGCACAGATGAGAAACGACCGATCGTTTCTGTAGAATTTCAAAATCCAGCTTTTAAGCTATTCCTGAAAATGGGGCGAACTGCTGCAAAACAGCATTGAATGAACTCAACAACCAGCAACGGTCATGTATTAATTGCTGCACCTTTTTGGCTCTACAAAAACCCCAACAATTACACAACTACAAGCTTCCAAATTCAAAGATCATACAAGTTTATACTACTCAACTTTCTCACTTGTAATCATAAATATTCTCGAGCATATTACTATTGTAATCTTATAAACATCGAGATATTATTTGTTAGTGAGTGATCCATTCAAAATCAATCTTGTAAAAGAGTATTTTATAAACTCATTTGTGAGCGAGTGATTGGGTAGAGGCTTTTAAGCAAGTGTAGCTTAAAAGCTCTAGGTCTTTTATTCGGGATACTCATAAAGTGAGGGGGAGCATAATCGGTTGATTAAGCTCGTTAAGGTGTAACCTTGGAACGAAGATTTTAGTGAAACACTCGGTAGTGAAAATACCGAGGAGAGGACGTAGGCGCGTTTTGCCGAACCTCTATAAATCTTGCTTTATTTCTTTCCCTTAACTTTTACTTTTCGTGTTTATTTATCGCTTATATTTATTGCTTGCTTAGATTAATTTAGCGATAATTCGTTAACGAAAGAGTTTAGGTTATAAAAACCACTAATTAACTTAGTTAATAACCCATAGATTTCATTTCGCGAAAAACGTACGAAAACCTTATTCACCCCCCCTCTAAGGTTTAGACACCTACGGACCAACAATTGGTATCAGAGCCTAGCTCTTATATTTTATAAAATCTAACGATTTGTAGTTTAAAGATCCGACATGTCTTCGTACGCCGACTCTAAATCCATAACTAGGCCCCCATTCTTTGACGGCACTAACTATCCCTATTGGAGAGACCTAATGAAAAATTTTCTATGTGGGTATGAAATAGATCAATGGATAAGTATTAGTAAGGGCTATAGAACGTCTAGGAGAAAGGGTGAAGATAAACTTGTAGAGGAACTAGATTCCGATGAACGCCTTGCGTTCTCCCTAAATTGTAGGGCTATGACTTCCATCACTTGTGCGCTCTCGCCTAGTGAATATGATAAGATTTCCGGTTGTGACACCGCTAAGCAAATGTGGGATAAGCTAGCTATTATGCACGAAGGAACTAGTCAAGTTAAGGACTCTAAAATTAGAATGCTTATTCATGATTATGAATTATTTAAAGTCGATGATGACGAGTCTATTGCTTCCATGTACACTCATTTTACTAAGATTACTAATGATCTTAAAAGACTTGAAAAGGTATATTCTAGCAAGGAGATGGTGACGAAAATCCTACGAAGTCTTCCGAGGAAATGAGAATCGAAAGTGACGGCTATACAAGAAGCCAAGGACATGAACACACTTTCTCTCGACAACCTCATAGGATCCTTGAGCACCCATGAGCTAGACATGACGACTCGAAAACATGAGGATGACTCAAAAAGGAAGAAAGGCATCGCCTTCAAAAGCACAACAAATGACGATAGCGACAATGATTCCTCTAGTGAGGATGATGAAATGGCACTCTTCGCCAAACGCTACAACAAATTCCTAAGTTGGAAAAAGAAGGGTGGACAACGATTTCGGAAAAAGGAGTATAAGGGAGAGCCTTCCGACAAATCGAACAAAAAGGACGAAATCATTTGCTATAAATGTCACAAACCCGGACATATGCAAAACGAATGTCCTTTGAAGAAAAAGGACAAATTCGGAAAGAAAAAGGAATACAAGAAGGCATTCTTGGCCGCATGGGGGAGCGATGATGATAGCTCCGATAGCGACAATGAAGAAGTCGCAAACCTTTGCCTCATGGCTAGAGACGACGATACCGAGGATGTAAGCTTTCACTCCTCTAACTCTTCTATTTCTAGTGATGATGATTTTGATATAAATGATGTGTTAGCATCCTTAGAAAAAGCTAGAGGTAAAAACAAATCCTTTAGAAAATTGTTAATTACTCTACAAGACGAACTCGAGAACTTAGCTATAGCAAATGACTCACTCACGTCTAAAAATGCCGAACTTACCTTAGAAAATGATAGGTTAGTTAAAGACCTTAGTTCTTGTAAAATTAAGGCGGAAAGCGCCGAACTTACTCTCGCTAAATTCACTAAGGGAAGTAAAATGCTAAGTACTATGTTAGCTTCTCAACAAGGCGCATATGATAAAACCGGTGTAGGATACAACCCTCTCTTAGCGGCTAAGCATAAAAATCTATTCACCAAACAAGTGGAGAAAAATGAAAATAGACCCCCAAGTTACTCCCGTAAGAACAACTCGTATAAAAAGAACTTAGTTTATAATCGTTTTGTTAAACCTATCTCGCATGTTAAATGTATTACTTGCAACCGTAGTGATCACTATGAAGATTACATATATTGCCCTTATAGGTATAAGGTTAATAGAAATGATTTGGTTTGGATTCCAAAGGGTCGAGACTCTAACCCTCAAGGACCCAAAAGTGGATTAGGGTACCAATGATCGTTTTGTCTTGTAGGTATGCTTGAGGTCAAAAATCAATGAGGACAAGTGGTTCTTGGATAGTGGATGCTCAAGACATATGACGGGAGACAAAACAAAATTCACTACTCTTGCACCTAAAGACGGAGGCTTTGTGACCTTCGGGGATAATAGCAAGGGTAAAATCATCGGTATTGGTAGCATTTCTAAACCATCTAATGTTATTATTGATAATGTATTACTTGTTGATGGTCTTAAACATAACTTGCTTAGTATAAGTCAACTTTGTGATTTGGGTCACAAAGTCATTTTTGAAAAATCGCATTGCATTATTCATTGTATTTCGGATAATAAAACTATTCTCATGGGTCAAAGACAAAATAATGTCTATATGATTGATTTGAATAGTTCGGTGGATGATGAAGTTAAGTGTCTTGTTATTATCAACGACAATGGTTGGTTGTGGGATAGACGACTTGGTCATGCAAGCCTTGATTTACTTGCTAAGCTTTCTAGTAAAGATTTGGTAATAGGTTTACCAAAAGCTCCTTATATAAAGGACAAACTTTGTCACGCTTGCCAATTAGGCAAACAAACAAAGATTTCTTTTAAGTCTAAAAATATTATTTCTACTACTCGTTGTTTGGAGCTCATTCATATGGACTTAGTTGGCCCCTCCCGGACACTTAGTCTTGGCGGGCGTGCATATGCTTTCGTCATGGTTGACGATTTTAGTCGCTTTACTTGGGTAATGTTTTTAACTCATAAGCATGAAGCATTTAGAGAATTCTCTATTATTTGCAAAAAGCTCCAAACACGAAAGGGTTATATAATCAAAAGTATCCGAACCGATCATGGTAAGGAATTTGAGAATACTCCATTTCAAACTTATTGTGATGAAAATGGTATTGATCATAATTTTTCGGCCCCTCGTACGCCCCAACTAAATGGGGTAGTTGAGAGGAAGAATAGAACCCTAGAGGAAATGGCACGGACCATGCTTTGCGAAAATAATTTGCCAAAGTATTTTTGGGCCGAAGCCGTAAATTCCGCTTGTTATATTTTAAATAGAGCCTTAATTAGGCCCATATTAAAAAAGACACCTTACGAATTATGGAATGAGCGAAAGCCCAATATTTCTCATTTACGTGCATTTGGTTGTAAATGCTATGTTCATAATAATGGTAAGGATAATCTAGGAAAATTCAATGCTAAGTCCGATGAAGGTATTTTCGTCGGATATGCAATATCGAGTAAAGCCTATAGAATTTTTAATAAAAGAACTTTATTGGTGGAAGAGTCGGTACATGTTTCGTTTGATGAGAATTTACCGACGATTGATAAGCCTTTAATTGTTCATAATATTAATGATGATATTTTTCATAAAGCATCTTCTTCAAATCATGGTGCATCTAGCTTAGAGTCTACACCTAGTATAGAGGTTGAACCCGTTGTTGATGAAGTCACTATAGATAGACTTCAAAAGGACTTAGAATCTAGTGTACACATTCATGAGGATTTGCCTCAAGAATGGCGATATGCCAATCACCATCCGCAAGATTTAATTTTGGGTAACCCGAGAGAAAGAGTGCATACACGTTCTTCATTAAAGAATATAGTTAATCATTTTGCATTCTTGTCTCAATTAGAGCCCAAGAACATTCATGAAGCGGAACTCGATGAGAGTTGGGTATTAGCTATGCATGACGAATTAAATCAATTCGAGCGTAGTAACGTATGGACCTTAGTTCCTAGACCGCTTGAGAAAACCATTATAGGTACGAAATGGATATTTCGTAATAAGATGGATGAATCTGGGGTAGTCATTAGAAATAAGGCTAGACTAGTAGCTCAAGGGTATAACCAAGAAGAAGGCATCGATTTCGATGAAACTTACGCACCCGTAGCTAGACTAGAAGCCATTAGAATGTTGCTTGCTTATGCTTCTTTTAAACGCTTTAAATTGTTTCAAATGGATGTTAAAAGTGCATTTTTAAACGGTTTTATAAATGAGAAAGTTTATGTAAAACAACCACCCGGTTTTGAAAATCACGAGTTTCCCGATCATGTTTACAAACTTCGAAAAGCACTTTATGGTTTAAAACAAGCACCCCGGGCTTGGTATGAAAGACTTAGTAAATTTTTAATTAAAAAGGGTTTTTCTCGTGGTACTTTAGACACTACTCTTTTTATTAAAAAGGATGGAAAAGATATGCTTTTAATTCAAATTTATGTTGATGATATTATTTTTGGTGCTACTAATGCTCGCATGTGCGAGGAGTTTTCTAAGTGTATGCAAGGTGAATTCGAGATGAGCATGATGGGTGAACTCACATACTTTCTTGGATTGCAAATCAAACAAACAAAGGACGGAATTTTCGTCAATCAAGCCAAATACACAAGGGACTTGCTCAAACGATTCAACATGAGCGATGCAAAGCCGCTAGGAACTCCGATGAGTCCGGCAACAAAACTAGACAAGGATGAATCGGGTAAAAGCGTGGACCAAAAGCTCTATAGAGGTATGATTGGATCCCTCCTATATTTAACCGCAAGTAGACCCGACATCATGTTTAGTGTTTGCTTGTGTGCTAGGTATCAATCTTGCCCTAAAGAATCGCATGTTATAGCCGTTAAGCGCATATTTAGATATCTTGTAGGTACTTGCAATTTAGGATTGTTTTATCCTCATGATACTTCTTTTGAATTGCTTGGCTATTCCGACGCCGACTTTTCCGGTTGTCGATTAGATAGAAAGAGTACTAGTGGCACTTGCCATTTCTTAGGAAACGCTTTAGTTTCTTGGCATAGCAAGAAACAAAACTCGGTTGCGCTTTCTACGGTGGAGGCAGAATACGTCGCCGTGGGAAGTTGTTGCGCACAAATCCTTTGGATGCGTCAACAACTAAACGACTTTGAATTATCTTTCGATAGTGTGCCTATTTTATGTGATAATACTAGTGCTATAAACCTTTCGAAAAATCCGATCCAACACTCTCGCACTAAACATATTAATTTACGTCATCATTTTTTAAGGGATCATGTTCAAAAAGGGGATATTACACTTGAATATATAAGTACCGATAGGCAATTAGCCGATATTTTTACAAAACCCCTTAATGAGGAACAATTTTGTTTTATTCGACGAGAGTTAGGCATGTTTGATGTGTGAAATATACATATATACATGTATTTGATTAATTTCATATATTTTAGTATTTTTGTATATTTTTTTTCTTGCCAAATCTGTGTCGAAAAGTGCCAAAATTTCTGTTCTGTACCCCATTTACAGTCGATCGATCGTCTGTAAAAACGACCGATCGTTTTTCTACAGACGACCGATCGTTCCTAAAAACGACCGATCGTTTTTTAGGTGTACTCACTGGAACATTTTCGTTCCATTTCGACCGATCGACACACAAAAACGATCGATCGTTTTTGTGTTTTTCAGTGTTTATTCTTGAAACCCTAATCCAATTTTCTTCAAACTCTTCAATTCCCCAACCCTACTCTCTCTCTCTCTCATATCAAAAATTCGCCCAAATCACAGATTTTTTTATCCTTAATCAATCCAACATGGTTCGCACTAAGAGAACCTCTCTTGTTGATGAACATGAGGACGAAGCCTATGTGCCTCCGTCCCCTCAGCCAACGCGTGTTCCTCGTGCTCCGCGCACCGGTTCTTCAACCGCTATCCGCTCGGGCCCCGGTGGCTCGTCCGGCTCTCTTCCGCCTCTCTATCCGGCTACTATAGCCAAAAGAGGTATATTGTCAAATTTTACTCTCGATATGCCTCTATTCATGGAACGCTTTCCAATTGTCATGCAAAGCCTAAGTTTTCAAAATCTTGAAACCATCTTAACCCTCAAAGAGCCATTTTTCACCGAAAACATCTATGAATTCTATCATAACTTCGTTCTCGATAGAGATCATGATGACGCACTCCGTTTGCGTTCATCATTTAATGGTCAACCCTTCGTTTACGGTATAGACCGTCTACGAAATTTGTTACGCCTAGGAAACGACGGCATTCATGAGCCAAATGACGAAATGTGTGAATTTCTCGAGATCGATAACTTTAACGATCTCAAAGAAGAAATTTTTCATCCCCTACATCAAAATCGCTCGGCCAAGGCTCATGGCCTACTTTTCAAATATAAAATGGCCTACCATATCCTATCTCATATCGTCCTACCTCATGCCTCGAATTTCACGGATGTTACAAATGAGTACATCTTTCTCCTAGGTTGCATCCATCGCCAAGTCAAGATTGACTTCGCGACTCTTATATACTTTAAGATGGATTCGCTTAAAACGAAATCCAAGAATGGGCTACCTTACGGGGCCTTGATTTCGGCCATCTTAAAGGACCTAAATCTCGTTCCCGGTGGAACGTTGTTCAAAAATAAGGACAAACATGTTTGGGACACTTCCTATCTTTCCCAAATGTCCATTAAATTCCATAATGCCGACAAGTCCATAACTTGGTCCGGCAAACGGGTGTCCGGCCCCGGCTATACCCCTCTTTCCCCCGAAGAGGAAGAATATGTCGGTCCCAAGGCCACACCGCGTGCTTCTCATGAGGACGTTGCTATCTCCTCGGATTCCCTCCCCCCCACCGATCTACCTACCTCCTCTCGTCCCTCTAGAGTTCGGGGCAAAGGAAAAGCCCAAGTCGGATCCTCCAACCCTCCACCGCGAACCGACGACTTCTACAACGCTCTCTATATAAACCAATATCGTAATGCTCAAATGACCCGTCGGATGTTTCGATTCATGAACCCGGGTCAAGAAGAACTCGAAGAACTTGATCGCATGAGCGCCGAGCAACGGGCCGAGTTCAATGGCTTCTTTCCCAACCTTGCCGGGCCCACCAACAACAACGACGACGACGACGACGAAGATGATACGACTTCCCACCGCGACTAGGCGGATTTATTATTTTTTATGTTTTTGATGATGTCAAAGGGGGAGAAATACCTCTCTCTTTTGTTTTTCCGTTGTATTTCTACTATTTCCATTGTCGTTGAACAAGTTTTTTTTTTTTTTGTAATAAGTAGGAAACGGTTTTACTTTGATATTCTGATGCGTTTCTTCTTAAATTGCTCTTGTTTATATGGCATTGTGTGATTGCAATTTTAAATATGCGTTTGTATCTTATTTGATGTTATTGCATATGGTGCACATAAATTGCTAGTTGATTGGGTTATATATATATTGCTTTTCATTTGTGGCGATTGACCTTTTTTAGGCAAAACTATGGCCAAATTTTCGCTTGCATATAGTTCTTCGTAATCCCTAATCGTTTAGCTTTGTTTTAACGTCGTTTTTTAAAAAATCGGATGTTATGACATTTACTTGCTTTTTCTCTAAAAACTTTTATCCAAGTAAAGCGTCATCTACACATTTCGGTTATACTTGTTTAAACAAAAAGAGCTTATAGTATGTTGAAGTCAATATTTTGTCATCATCAAAAAGGGAGAGATTGTTGAACGATGTTCTTCAAATCGATTATTTTAATGATAACAAAATGTGTAAAACATGATAAAAGCTCGTTTTGCGTACTAATCATTTATCGAGTGTGTCAAAGGTTCAAAATGATAGTATACGTAATTACGAAGCCAATGGTTCAAGCTGAACCTAAATCGGAGTTGGAACGAATTAGTTACGGGGTTTCAAAGTTTGTCGAGAAAACCGAAACTTTCCCAGAACAACAAAAACGACCGATCGCCAGCATCAACGACCGATCGTTTCAGTGCGAATTTCTTCCAGTGAGCAAAGAACAAAAACGACCGATCTCCAGCATAAAACGACCGATCGTTTTATGTATGAATTCTTCCAGTGAGCACAGATGAAAAACGACCGATCGTTTTTCAGAAACGACCGATCGTTTCTGTAGAATTTCAAAATCCAGCTTTTAAGCTATTCCTGAAAATGGGGCGAACTGCTGCAAAACAGCATTGAATGAACTCAACAACCAGCAACGGTCATGTATTAATTGCTGCACCTTTTTGGCTCTACAAAAACCCCAACAATTACACAACTACAAGCTTCCAAATTCAAAGATCATACAAGCTTATACTACTCAACTTTCTCACTTGTAATCATAAATATTCTCGAGCATATTACTATTGTAATCTTATAAACATCGAGATATTATTTGTTAGTGAGTGATCCATTCAAAATCAATCTTGTAAAAGAGTATTTTATAAACTCATTTGTGAGCGAGTGATTGGGTAGAGGCTTTTAAGCAAGTGTAGCTTAAAAGCTCTAGGTCTTTTATTCGGGATACTCATAAAGTGAGGGGGAGCATAATCGGTTGATTAAGCTCGTTAAGGTGTAACCTTGGAACGAAGATTTTAGTGAAACACTCGGTAGTGAAAATACCGAGGAGAGGACGTAGGCGCATTTTGCCGAACCTCTATAATCTTGCGTTATTTCTTTCCCTTAACTTTTACTTTTCGTGTTTATTTATCGCTTATATTTATTGCTTGCTTAGATTAATTTAGCGATAATTCGTTAACGAAAGAGTGTAGGTTATAAAAACCACTAATTAACTTAGTTAATAACCCATAGATTTCATTCCGCGAAAAACGTACGAAAACCTTATTCACCCCCCCTCTAAGGTTTAGACACCTACGGACCAACATGTGTGATCTACCTTATGATCCTGATGAACCAGTTGTTATTTATGAGGACAACACCGCTGTTATTGATCAAGCGAAACATGGTTACATCAAAGGTGATGCCACTAAACATATCTCGCCAAAGTTGTTCTTTACACATGAACAACAAGCGCTTCAAAGGATTGAAGTGAAGCATATTGGATCCGAGAACAATCATGCAGACTTGTTCACCAAGTCACTGCCAAAATATTCGTTCCAAAAACATGTTAGAGCGATCGAACTTAGGAAGCTCTCCGAGCTTTCCTAAACGACATTTTTCCATGCACCCTGTTCTGTGCAAGTGAGGGGGAGCATCCTGATGTATGCTTATCACCCTGTTGTGTGTATCCTCACATATGCTTAGCACCCTGTTGCGTGCAAGTTCTCACTAGTTATTATTTCCGCACCCAGTAGTGTGCATGTGAGGGGGAGCATCTTGATGAATGCTTGTGTACGCTTTTTGTCCTTAGTTCAAGGGTTTGTCCCACTGGATTTACCTTTTGACAAGGTTTTTATCGAGACACATTTCTAATCCCATTCTCATTTATGATTGCCGAAATCAGGGGGAGTATCCAGTTGTATACTTCTAACCATCGTGCACTCTTTTTTCCTTCGATTAGAGTTTTGTCCCACAGGGTTTTCTCTAGCAAGGTTTTAATGAGGCACACCGTGTATGGTTATTTCTCCCGTTTTTACTGACAGTTATGCACTCTTTTGTCCTTCGACCAAGTTTTTTCCCACTGGGTTTTCTTGGCAAGGTTTTGATGAGGCACATATTTTCTAGTCAGTTCATTCACGCACTCAATGGCGTTTCGGCCCACTCCATTCGGCAACACTTTTTTTTTTGTCCTATGATCCGGTTTTTGTCCCACATCGGGTTTTCCGGGCTAGAGGTTTTATGTGTTGACAATTGCGAATGCGACTCAACAAAGTTTATGAAGACGAGGAAGTTTGCAGAATGTTTGGACACCCAAGGGGGAGTGTTGTGATACATTGTTGTGATTGTCCATATTCATAGGTTACATACATTATGTATAAACTTTAAGTTTGAGACTTATGGCTTTCTAGCTTTCCTCTTGTACATGTAACTTGTTCCACCCCTCCACTATATAAAGGGGTTGGAGTCTTCATAGTTGAACACCAACAACACACTTGAATACATATGTTTTGGCCCTCATTATCTCTCTCTCTTACATATGTTATTGAGCTAATTTGGCGTAAAACACTCTTCAATTTTTTGAATCCAAAGTATAGATATCTAATTCTCCTTGATAGACTAAATCTTGTTTTGCTTCACACTTAAACAATCAATTACAAAGAATCCGGTTGCAATTGAACTTGTATTCAAAGTGACCTATAAAATAGAGACTTACAAATAGTTACATAGCAATCACAAAAACTTACATGTAGTTACTTATTTACAATTAGTTACATATATTTATTTACAATTAGTTACATATGCCATAAAAAAAATACAAAAATAAAAAATAAAAAAAAATTTGAATTTTTAAAAAAAATTAAAAAAATTGTACATAGTATTAAACAAGATTATACATTATTAGACATGATTATATATGATTAAACAGGATCATATACGATTGGATAGGATTGAACATGATTAAACATACATGTTTGAACAAGATTAAACAGGATCACACATATTTTTTGTATAAAAAATATATTTTTTAAAAATTTTGTTTTTTTTTAATTTTGGTTTTCAATTTTTTAAATATTTTTTTGGATTTTGTAATGACATATGTATATATTTGTAAATAAGTTCATAAAATATGTAATTTTTTGTAAAAAAGTCGTCAGTTTCAAAACAACCGAGTTTTTTCTAAATATGTACTAAATTGTCATTTTCCCATAAAACAATGAATTGCTCCAACGACTACATGTACTCATTTTTGCTATTACAATGACAACACAGGGAAAGTATTAAATCAAACAACTTAGGAGTTAGGATCAACAATGGAGGCCGACGTCGGGAAAACGTGTTAGGACGAAGTGAGGGAGGACAAAAAACTTTGTTTTGACAATTGGAGAAAAGTTCTGAGTGAGATAGAAGAGTAACCATTATGAGTGTTTAAAGCTAAAACCATTTAGAAGTTTTCTATAGAGGAGTTGTGTTGCTGTAATTTTTAAAATAGTGGGTCTAATAATAATTTTATTCAAAGAAACGAGCCCGTAATCACTACTTGCATATACTGTTTGATGATGTTATTTCTGATTAAGATCTTTAATAATGGTGTTAGTCGTGCATTCGTTCCGTCATAACCAAAAAATATTCTTAAGCATCTGCAGACGCATGTAAGATAGTTAATTATAGAGTAAGATTTAAAATATACTATATAGACACGCAAATCTGTACAATTTTATCATTTTATAGTTAAAGAAAATAGAAATAAATAAAAACATGCATGTACGTACAGTGACGGAGTCAGAAATTCTACTCAGTAGGAGCGGATTAGACATGATATATATATATATATATATATATATATATATATGCAAGTAGGTGAATTTGCAATCCTTTTAGAAACAATAACCCTTGTTTGATTTTATTTATATATAAAAAAAAACCTTGTCAAACTATCAGCTTTATAAATTTCATCATATTCCTATAACTATTTAACTATTCCATTTTATATTCTAGATTAGTAAGGACTAAACGTGTCCAGACGTAAAGCATTGGACTAGATCAATTATTAAATTAAAAAAAAGGTGCAAACACTACCTTATTAATCCACTCTAGTTTATGTTAATAGATTTGATATATCCATTTACAACTTTAACCCTATAAATACATTAAGGGATACAACTAGGAAGTCTAAGCATTACGTATAAGTTATAAAAAGAGTAAAATAGTAGTTGAAAGCAGGGGAAGCTAAGTGGGGACGATCGGCTGCCACGGCACCCCCTATAATTTTAGAAATCCCAAGTGACGCATTTTTTTTTTAGTACAATTTCTTTTTAGGTGTAGATTTGGCACCCCCATAAAAATATGTTACTTGTACATATATTTTGGCACCCCCCATTTACACATCCTGGCTTCGCTACTTGAAAGTAAAAGTTGAAGGGGTCAAGTGATCCCTCTAGACCTATGTTGCCTCTGCCTTTGTGTACGTACGTAGCTGAAAATACCATTGTACAGTGCCATGATCATGGACCGATGGACCAAAGTATAACGTAGCAATAGCACTATATTCAAATTATTTGTAACAGAGATAATGTATAAATAAGCACGAGCATAGGAATGTAGACGCTCAAACGGAACCATACTGGCATCTGCTCTCTCCATAGAACATATAAACTACAATTTTGTTTCCTAACAGTTAGACGATTACCTTATGCACAAGCTGCGCGACCAGTTTATTCGTTCATTTATGAACGGATATTATGAAGTCGCCTATCAATCCACAATCATATGTGGTAAATTATTGCACTGAAAACCTTTTTTTAAATGACAATATAGATTTCAAACGCAAACTAGATTGACACCTTATTATTTCCTCACATAGAACCACACCCAAAAACTATACTAATTAAGTTCACCTTTACAATTATGTTTTACAGTATTCTTATATTAGAAAATTTAATTTAATTATTACAATCAAAACATAAATGCATTATTTATTTTATCATAAGATCCCAAACCCAAACTTTAAACCTTGCTTCCACACATAAAAGTAGAAATTATTTCCCCAATCAATGTAACCACGACCAAAAACCCTACAAGACACCACCACCTTTACAATATACTCCACATTTTTTACGTTATATATTAACAAAATATAACCCAAAATCATCAACAAGCCCCAAAATTTCTCAAATGCAGTTGGCTATTCTCCGTTACATTCGTCCCACCGTGCCTAAGCCCGAGAGTAAGTGACACATCACCACCCGAAGCACCGAGCCTTACAAGTGAAGTTGCCAAATTTGCCCCTCCGCCGATACTTCCAAACTCCATCACCCAATCACGGAAACCACCGTCCTCTCCGTTCAACGAAGGGTCATTTTCGTCATTTCCATTAATTTCAGATCCTGTGATTGGTTGGGGTGCATTTATTTCGGTTGTGATTGTTCGAGTGGAATTAATTTGTCTTGGAGTTTGTGCATTGGAATTTTCTTGTTCATTGTTTGATGACGTATCCTGCTCTTCTATGGCTTCTTTTTGGTACATTTCCTCAACCATAGGCTTCCACAACCGGACCCTTGCATTAATGAACCAATTTGATACCTGGAAAATATAACATAGAAAAATGAGGACTTTAAATTGTTTAAAAAGCCCTAGAAATGAAAGGTATTCTTGCTTTATTAATTACGTATGAATTACTATACGTTTATAGTTGCATTTACTTGGTGCACATTTTTTAAAAAAAATTATTAGTGTGGAAAACCCACTTTTTATTTATTAGTAGTGGTAAGAAGAAATAGCAGCAGAAACGAAATTACAATAACTAAAAAGTCCTAAATCAAAACTTGAACTAATATAAATCAAATAGAGCTGAAAAATATAAAATTGTTGTAAATTTGGTGACCTCCTTGTGATATTAACCTGGGAATTAGTATATTTGGTGCACATTGGCAAATGTAAATGCAAAAAAAAAACGTCAATTATTGTCACAATATGTACGTGTAGGAATGGAGCTAATTATGATTAATTTAGTAGAATCAACCCAAGATAATTAACCTCGAGATTATCAGATTAACAGATTTTTATATGACTTTTAAAAAGTTATAGTAGACATATAAAACTAAGTACGAGCAAACAAAGTCAAGTTTGACAATCACCAATCTTCCTTTAGAAAGAAACCACTCATGAAAGATTTTAATATTACCAAGCTATCGGAGTTTTTTTTTTTTTTTTTTTTAGTAATATATAAAACTCTCATTCCAAGTTCAGAAAAAATCATGAATTTTCTATCCTATATATATATATATACACATATACATATATAGATGCTCAGCCATCTCATGATGCAAACAAGGAGTTACATAGGGAGAAAATGATGAAAATATACATATTTAATTATCAAAACGTACGTATGTCAAAACACTTTTAAAGATTAGTACAGATGCTACACATTTTTACGATTTGTCATCAACTTTAATGTTGTATGATACTGCATTATTATATGTACCAATTAGGATTTGAAAATTCGAGTTTTTAGAAATTAAGTACGTTTTTATGTACTAATCAATGATTCTCCTGTTACATAGGCTCTCTAGTCTCTTTTTGGGATTGGATTCGATCGAAGAACATGGAGGTACCTTTAAAGCCACGTGTGCTGGGCAAAATTTTCTTATCTAAGTGTAACATCGACCTCCGTAAATATAATATAGTAGAGGGAAAGAAAGTAACTTCTGCTACGATATTTCGGTTCTAATAACATCTGCTTGACACTGGAAAAAGAGTCTACGAAGACGTAAAATACCTTAATTTTTAACATCATGAGAAATGAATCTATAGAGCTAGAATTACAAGTGAGTTCCCTAATTCCCTAACAAAATTGATGCTGATATAAAAAAGTTTTGCCGGGTATATACATAACAGTAACACTACGTACGTTGTTTTTTGTATGTGCATTGATTAAGAAAATTCATGTGTATCTTTATATTACCACCCTAAAGAGCATTAACTACTTATATATAAATAGCTTTATTCATTAACCCATAGTTCAAAAAAACAAAAGTAAATCTTATATATAGGGTCCATCATGAACTAAAGACATACTTTAAAATCTACAGCAGACATTTTGTGTCAGCAACATTTTTTGTTAATGAGGTGCATGCAAATGAATAATCGTTTTCAAAAGAGAAAAATATGAATTGTCAATTTTAGGTCACACAAAAAGATGAAAGTAATGAGTATTACCTGGTTTTTTGATAAACCAGTCTGCCGAGACAACAGATGCTTGTCTGCATCACTTGGGTACCTGAGACAAAATTGCTTATATAATGCCTATACATTTAAAAGAAAATCCAACTTCAATCATAGAAATTAATTATCGATATAAAATATTAAATAAACTGATCAAAAGTACAAATGGTTTAAACAAAAGCAAGAGATTTATCAAATTAGTTATTATTATCAATCGATGTTAGTCTATATATCGTCTCTTTGGAATTTGTATTCACTTCTCAGTTCTCACCGGCCGCAATTGTTTTAGGGGCGGAGGCCACCATCAGAATGGGTCTTTTTTCCGTAGTAGAGTATCATAGTAATATTTAGGTGAACTTATTCGATGCCGTAAATTATGCATACATAACCAAAATACAATATAAATTACATATAAACTTCACTATAAAAACCAAAATAAACAATACCAAGAAAAAAAGAGAGTTTTCTTCAACAACAAAAAAAAAAGACCAAATTTTTTTTTGTGTGCTGAAAATCAAATGTATAACCAGAAAAATTTGCCTAAACTATAATTGAGTTTTTCAATTGCTAGGCCTACCTTAGGAGTACTTATATGTGAAACCTGTTTTATGCATGAATCACGATGAGGAAATTGTTAGGCAGTTATTATCACATGTTGATAAGTTTTCAATCTGTGATTATTGAAATATGTTCATCTTTTGTAAGCAGACAATGAGATTTGAACAGACAAATTCATAAAAAATAAGTATTTTAATACAACTTTCAACTATAAAAAGGTCAAACTACAGGTTTAGCTTACGATCGAACACAGGATGATCCTAGCCATACGTATAAATGATTATTATATTGCCATACTTATTTTTCTTCTTCTTTCCTTATAAAGTTCTTTGTTTCTTAAGTTATTGAAAAATAAAGAAGATAAACTTGTGATAACTAAAATACTAGTATATTAATAGAGATGTATCATAGAAATGCACTTTTTTATTTGAAAAATCAATTAAGATTCACAATTTTACGAATTTTCTGAAAATAGGTCCTGTGTATGAAGAACTTTTTCACCTTCAAATGTACTCTAGTTCATTGTCTTATGAGCAAGTACCAAAAATGGTAATCCTATTATTTGAATTTGATATTTCCTCTCATTTAGTTGTTTTATAGATGCAACATGATTTCTATTTGGTGCAATTAACATAAACATACCGTATAACTATTATATTAACAAAAACATAAACTAAAAAGTTAAATTATAAAAAATATAGATTCAATTAATAATTAATAAAAAATAAAAAAACTTCGTTCATCCCTCCATATCTCTTTTCTCTCTCTGCTCCTTACTCTTTCTTTGCGATCTCTCTCTCCTTCTACTTCTCTCTCTCTCCGATCTCTCTCCCCTCCTCCTTGTCACTCTCTTCGATCTCTCCTCCTTACCCTCTCTTCTCCTCACTCTCCCTTTCCGATCTTTCTTTTCTAACCCCTATCTCACTTCGATCTCTCTATTCGATAGAGATTGAGACGGAGACATCCGTCGTAGTGGATGGCGATGGTATATAGCGATATCAAAAACTCAAGGTTGATGCCGACGGAGATGCGGTCGTCGAAAGAGAGGAGGACGACGACGACATAATAGTTCGAGATCGAACAACGGATAAGGGTTGGATTTGTTAACTAATGTATAAGATTGAAAAATAAGTGTATAAACTCCGTGAGTATGAAGTTAAAAATTATAGATACGAATTATGTAAATAAGTTTATGAATTCTGTAAATTGGGGTATAAACTTTACGAATTAGGTTATGAACTTTACGAATTAGGGTATGAACTTTTGAAATAATGGTATGAAAATATACAAATCAGGGTATAAATTTTTAAAATAAGGGTATGAACTTTTGGGTATGTTTTTGTTAATTAAAATTTTTTAGGTACGTTTTTGTTAATTTAGTTTCAAAAGTAGTATGTTTTGTTAATTTATCATTTCTATAATTTGAAAAGGCACCGTTATAAAATTTATGTCTTAATTAAGGCGCATTTTTTCCTCATTGAGCTTCTCGTAACGATCTTGTTTAGAATTAATAAAGTTCATTGGAACGGATTGTTTTCTTTAAAATAGGCAAATCTTGTTGATGATAAATTTTTGTTCCGACTTCACTAAATGGGCATAGGTTCGACTATGACTTTCCCTTTTAACTTTAATATTTCAGTTGTCCGAAACTAAAAATAAAACAAATAATTGTCTTCACATTGTAAAATATATACTAGACTTTTAAAACATCATATATCCCTATCTATGTCCATTTTAGTGGTAAAGAAGTCCTATTATCCATTAAAATCACATTTTAGTCGTAGGGGACGGGTCAAATTAAAAAAGAAAATGAAGTTATATATAGAGAGCTTACGGGTGTAGAAAGTGTTCGAACAGCCATGCACGGAGTATGGTAACCGATCGCTCAGGTAATCCCCTCTGTGGCCTCCAAGCTTCCATATCCGCCATCCCCATGTGGTGAACCGCCTTTTGTTGCCTAAACCTATAAGAATAGAAATAGATCAGTTTTATTGCTTTATTAGATTGGATTCTACAAGATTGAATAATATGATAAATGTAATTATATTCTATTAAACCTTTGCTCGAGCATCTTCAGCCGTGGTGTCTCTCCTTTAGTCAATCCAATGCCTCCACCTGTCCCCGTAATATCCTTCTCCCCAAGAAGATGACAAGTGACCCTCAGTTGAGCGACAATGGCGTTCTTTATGCACTTGAAATGTCGCGACATTGCCTTCTTAGCTAAAGATGTGTATGCTGTGGCAGCTCCATAGCCCACGATGGAGTCGAATAGGTTCGCCATAGTCTGCATTCTCTCGCAATAGCGAGTGTATCGCATGTCTACCTGCAATGAGATAAGGATACATTACAGAGTTCATAAGTATATAATCCTTCTGGCTTTTAATGTTTTTTTTTTCTTTTTTTTTAAATCTTATAAATGTTCTTAACTTTTCTTTTTAAAAAAAGTAACGGATCATCACATTCTGCTACTTCACAACATTTTTGGCTGGGGTGGAACCTCTAGGAAACAAATGCATGCACACGCAACAACACAATTTATGAAAGTGTTATTTTTTCTCTAAGAACATTTTAAAAAAAATTAAAAATAACGAGTTTTGCAATCCGACTAAATACTAACACTTTGCATTTTGCAATCCCAGAATGTTAATCCATCCTGGTCTCACACCTGATTCTTTGTATGTCGTGAGTAAAGGAAACAAGAACCTGATATGGCAAGTAATTATCTCCATGGGAGTGTGTTAACCATGTCACTGGTTTTAGAAATAGATGAATCACAAAAATACCTACATACGACGAAACCATTGTATTTTATTTGGAAAGGATACTATTGAACTTATTTGATCATAAAGGACAAAGAATTTGTTGACATACTATAACCATTATACTTTTATTTCTTAAGAGTAGAGCATTGAACTAGTATGGATGGTGAGGTTTTTTTCCCCCTTCTCCCCTCTTTTTTCCACTCTTCTGTTAAAAAACATTCAATTTTCTATATAGACTCAACCCATCAGACCCCTCTATATTTATGAGCTAGCCTCGTTACTCAAGTAAGTTCTAAACCAAGGCCACACTCAACCGAAATCATGCATTATCTAGTAGGTTTTAAAATATAGCATAGTTGCATTTTCTTAACTTAGGAAAGCAACCTCTTACCAAATTTGCCGGCTTTTGTGCTATTTTATATGGAGGGCAAAAAAACTATTCATTGCTTTTGCTAATCGCATGTCTGATTCATCTAAATGTAGCCAAAACTCCTTTCATATGTCGTATGTGTGTATTGTGTGTATCAAGAAAGATTATAATGGAATTAAAAGAAATCCAGTGTGTAATGGTATATTAGAGGTTTTGTACAATTATACTCAAGACTTCAACCATATAGAGTACTACAATGTCTTATAACCCCATTTCTCCTAACAATTTGTTTTTGCATCACAAATAATTAACAACATATGAGTTTCTAGTGGTACCCATACAATTATTATTTATTTGCATAATCTGTACGCAAACATTCGTTAGCTTATAAGAAAGAAAACCCCGATGAAAAGAGTAAAAATATGGATAATGGTTTTTCAATACTTTTGAGTTATTGTTGGTACATCATTTTCATTATTTACATACAAAATGTTGTATGACCAATAATTCCATAGTATATTAAGGGAAGTAAAGCACACCTCATCCAACATAGATATAAGCTTGACCTTCCTCCTTTGGTGCTGAGTCTTATCAGCAGGTGACAAAGGTGGATGTTCCTTTGAAGACAAATTAGAATCACAAAAATCCTCACCCCTAGTACAATTTGTAACATTTTGTTGCTTATAATTCATTCTCTTTATGATATCCTTATACTGCCCCTTTGAAACACAACAAATCTCTTCCAACAACTCTTGAGCAGGCTTTAAGTACTTTGAATTTCTCAAGAAATTGTTCATTTGAATATAATTATGTTCACCACCACTAGAAAGGGTGAAATTAGCATTTGACCCATAAGGACTGAAGGAAGCTCCACCTACTACCCCTTGATCCACAAATACAATTTCACCATTACCCATCCTTAGATCTTCTAATTTCGCCCCTTCAATCGAAGACGAGAGTGATAAGGCAAGACCTTGGCTGTGAACATTATTGACCAAGTTAAAACCTCTATGATACAAATTTGGGTTCAGAAATAACTTGGGATTTTCCATATTGTTTGTAAAGAAATGTTGATTATAGTCATCTTCGTTGAATTGCTTTTCTTCTCCAAAATGAACTCCTGAGGGTTGTAATTGTACTCTTTGGGGCCATGATCGATGGTAATTCGATGAGCTCTGACCATCCAAGTGCCCAGAGTTAAGTAAGATCTCCGATAGCATATCACTAGTTTCGTACATGGGAGATTCACCGGATAATTCATCAAGGACTTGCCCTCTTACTATGTGCTTTCCAGCCATACTAGATCTATTGTAACCATTCGAGAAAGTAGTACTGAACATGTTTTGATTGAAATTCTGAGTACCCATATGTGGAATACTTGTATAAATGTCCTCTAATGATCTTCAATTTACTTGAAATACGTTTTTGGATCGATCCCTCTTGATCTTCAAAAAATTTGAAGAACTCCTAAAGAAAAACTGAAAAAGATATGGAGGGTAAGTAAAAGAACAGCTACTAAAAAACTTTTTGATAATCTCAAAACGATTCTAACTATACATGCAAGGATTTCTTTTTGGGCAAGCTATCAAAATTTTGTGTTAGTACCTATATAGAGCATAGATATCAATCTCTCTTGATGGTCAAAAAGAGTGTAAATAGAAATTTTTGAGGATATCTTAACATTTTATACTCATAAAATATACATATAGGGATTCACTTTTTAGTTAATTTGGGAATTTTTTTTCCTTTGTAAATACTTATATAACTAGTTAATTATACCTGCTAAAGTTGAGGAACCGAAAAGCATCATTTTCTCTAAGTGGTAGGGGCTTTCTCTCTCTTTTATCTAAGTGAGTGTTGATGGGAGTGTTTTTTTCAATAAGAAAACAAATAAAGAGATGAGATATTGATAGCATAAGAGTAAAGGTCGTCCTCATCCCCTTTCATTCACTCTTGCCCTTCACTTTCACCAAACTTTCTATATGTATTACTACTTCTTTTTACTATATAGTGGCGGTTTAATTTATTTGTCTTCAGAAATGTCATTGTTAACTTGATATGGAATTTGATATTCATGTACATTCAAATGCTATCACGCTTACCCCTTTATAAGATTTTAAACCTTGCTTCCCATAGTTTAGAGAGTCCGGGTTCTGACCCACTAAGAGCTATAGATAGACCTAGTGGGTTAATTATCTATGTGTAATCGTATATGATTTAAGATGTGTAACGAGCATGAGATAATCAAAATAAGAATCCCGATGATTACACATAAGAGTATGTTTTCTTGTATTCGCTCTGTCCCTTATAGTTAGTCCATATTTTTAAAAAGATGGACTAACTATAAGTATATAAGAAAATTGATTGCCATATACTAATTATACGGTTCCGATCAGAAAAGTATGATATAACATGCACACACAATTTTCAAGCATATCTATTTATACTTGTAACGCTATGTTGGTACACTCATGTTGAATTTGTTCATGTGGGTATCTGCATAAATTTAACCCACAATACCCTAGCATGTCGAGATCGCAGAATGATTTTTCTTGTGTTTTTTCTTAACATTTAATCGAGTTTGACAAGTTTCCAACCAGTGTTGGCCCCAAATCAGACCAAGATTTGGATTTTTGGGTTGCCGGAGAGACACCAATTGAAATGTAAAAAAAAGGACTCCGCATATAAGAAGTATTGAAATGCTAATTATGTGACCAATATTGCGATAATGAAAAATAATGTAATTGAATTGTTAGCCACGGCGATATTTTATGTACAATTTCGAAGTTAGAATATATAGTACGTCATATGGGGGGTGGCTCGTACTTTTACTTTTCGAGGGAGTTGCTCAAGACCCTTTGCCTTACCGACCTTTGGCCTTGGTCGGCCCCTAGCTCCGACTTGCTCTCATTCTAAATAAAGTTCCGCATGCAAACTTAGAATATTTCCAACTCTTTTATAACCCTCTTCATCCATTTGGCATGTAATTATCAATTTTTGTTTTACTTTTTTTTTTTTTGATTTAAAAGTATTACTATTAACCACAGAAAAATACTGTTGAAAAGTTGACATTTCCAAATTTAATACTCATGCATGTTGGGGTTACAAAAGGCTAGTTACGTGCAACCAGCTAGCACAATCTAGGCAGAACCTACTATTTTCAAAATAAGCTAACAATAATAAAAATATTGGGTTTTTTATCTGCTCAATGATTAGTAAAAGGAAGGTAAATTTCTGAATAAATTAACGGGGGTTTCCATTTCTGTATAGAAAGTTTTTGGAATTAAATATCTACAAATGTGTTGATAACAATGGATAGTATAAAAAGGGACCACAATACCCTCTTGTTTCTGATGTGTTTCATTGTGAAGCAGAGATCCCATTCCCTCCCCTTTCTTTCTATATATTATGTATGTATACATACATATATACTTTTTTTTCCTGATAAATTATGAGTGTTTTCAAGTGGGGGACTACTTACAAGAAGATGTAGTGAAAATGACATGATTTCTATTATTTGGTGAGGCTAACTAATGTGCTCCAATTAAACAAGAACAGTTTCATTTGGAACATTATGAGATAGAAGATTGGTTTTTATTGTACTTTAGAATATTAAGTAAATAGAGTTGTGGACGCAATGCAAAGAGTATCACGGAGTTGACGAACGGAATTTTTTTGAGACTTAATTTTCTAAAATTCGGGATTTAAATATTCTCTTTTAAGATAATTCGATTAGGTATGAACGCTCAATGATTTCGTTTATTTTCACTCTTTGAGTTTTGATCTCCATATGTAATGATGCTACATTGATATTTACTTATCCTTAAACAAAAGAACACAAATTCAGGTTAATGTTATATGTCCGAAAATATTTACTATCCATAAACTTAACCTAATAATTCTGGATATCTCAAAATGTCCTGAAACTTAATTGGATCTTGTTATTTTGTTGGGGTTACACCTTTATTCTGTCATTTATTTCCCAAGTGCTTTAGGGGTTTTATGTTTCAAATTCCACTGCTACAATACTGAAATTAAAAATAAACCATATTAGCGTTTATACACATATCGCATTGACAGTATTATGAAAATCAGTAAGATAGTTTTCGTACTTCAACTGAATGAACAAAAACGACATGCCGCACAGCGTTTTGTCAAAAAATATTTTTTTATGTATTATGCATATTAAGAATAATTTTGAATAACTAGTTTGCATCTGTTAGACTATCATAAAATGGTTTTCTATAACTATTTGCATATATATGTTAGAAACTTAGAATTATATTTACACAAGATCAATGTCATTGAAAAACCTAAGACATTTCTGGGATGCCGGAATCGAGAAATATATAAGTGATACACTGTTTTCATAACGTGAGAAATTTCTTGTAAGCATTTTGCACAATATAACTAAAGTTTTCCAAGTCAAATTGATTTAAGTTTAAATCAAATTCAGAATTCTGGCCATACAAAATCACATCAGAATTCTTTCTAAGCACTTGTCTGGATTAGAAAGATTTTCTAGATTGTCATATGCATATATCTCACCATCACATTGAAAACTATATAGAGGACTACACAAGACTTATTTCTCTGCCCCAATTTTGAGGGTACGAAAAGAGTTAAAAAAATATATGTACAATGAAACTTTGATTACGAACTTTCAATTATATAATAAAGGCTTGCAGAGATGGAATAATCAGTTTTGACTGAAAGCAACTTTAAAAAGTGTACTTTCCCAACTATGCTCATAGGTCTGTAAAGAAAAGTTTATAAAAGGAAGAAGTTAATAATCCACATAAAAAAAAGGACAAATACTAAATGAACTGAAGAGGGGGAGAATAATGTCACTGTTTTAGCAAATAAATTATTATGGCATATGCTTTAGAAAAAATTAAATTAAGTAGATGAGCATTTGCCTATAAAGTTTGTGCACATCTATCTCATTTATTGAACATGGAAACACATAAAACCAACCATAAATCCGATACTGCATAAAAGTAGAGGGGACCAAGATTTACCCTTGGGAGGCGTGTTGAAGCTAATTAATGTTTAGACGAATAATCATTTACTGACAATATATATATAGTTCATTTTAAAAAATTATAATTATTAACATGTCGGAAATTATTAGTAGTATATTTTGATTAATAAATTGTACATCGAAATGGACTATATTCTTGAGACATAATACATGATATCAACTATATGGGAATAATATTTAATAGCTTAAAGTGCATAACCGCAAGAAAGTTACTATTGAATTATGGAATTTTAAATTAATGTACATGTTTTTCCCAACACATTTTACCCGGAAACATTCATATAACAATAGGATTATTATCCTATACGCAAAGTGAATATGAATCTACCTTTGTAAGTAATTGTAACGAATACATGTCGGATATTTGTATTTAGCTTTTAAGGGGAAAAAATGCCATGTGACTAGTAATTTAGCTTTTAAAGCTAATATTTAAAATGGGGCACAGCTTGATAACGATTTATACTTCTAGTGACCACACCAACTTGTCTTATTGTTATATTTGATGTGCATACTTTGTCATTTTGTTTCCAATTGCGCGGGTTTATATTCAAGTTTTGGTTAGTTATAAATTTATATTTTTTATTTTATTTTTGTAAAGTAAATTAGATGTTCAAGTGATTAAGGTATATATATGTGTATATAGTTCTGAGGGTAATTGAGTATACAAAAAGAAACATATATATACCATAAATAATAAAAAACATCACAACTAAAATCACCAAGTCTATATATGCTAGCTAGTGCTACATTAAATACATTCTCAACAAAATGCTTAAATTTTATTACTCTTCTGATTTTTTTTAATGATAATTCCATGCTTATAATCCCTTTTTTACGAGTTCAAATCTTCTATCTCATTTCTCTATCCTCTTTCGTGCTCCCTTACTTATTTTATTCAAAAACAAATTCTAAAAAACTTGAAAAAAATTATACAATTACTATAATACATGTATCAATACATTCCAATAATTATTTTTAAAAGAAAATCCACACAAAATTTATTTTGGAATAAATGTATAAATTATTATAAATTAAACATTGAATATTAAAAAAAAAATTTAAAACAATATTATGTTCAAATGTTTTAAAATTTGAATACAATATAATATAAAAGTTTATAAACTTGCGGTATAATTTGTGAAAATTTAAAATTTGAGTGAAAATAAGCAAGGGTGGCACGGAATAGATAGAGAATATGGGGTAGAAGATTTAGACTTTTTTTTACACTTTCTTCCACCGGAACTTAACTAGCTGTTTGTAATTGATCTTTAAGAATCTAAAATGACGAGAATGAAAAAACAATAAATAGTTGAAAAGTTAATAATAGGATGCATGGGACACAGTAAGATGCTGTAATAGATATCTGTAGTATGGAAAACCGAGACCACCTTCACTGGTCAAGTTCAAATCAAAGCTTAGATATGTACATTTAATTGTAGAAATAACAAAATGGAAACTTTTTTTATTTAACAAGTCATCTTTATTTAAGATATGCAACCATATAAGTTTGGTCATAAATATTCTTTCAACATGTCTTATGATTATGTAGCTTAGATATGTACATTTAATTGTAGAAATAACCAAATGGAAACTTTTTTTATTTAACAAGTCATCTTTATTTAAGATATGCAACCATATAAGTTTGCTCATAAATATTCTTTCAACATGTCTTATGATTATGTAGCTTAGATATGTACATTTAATTGTAGAAATAACCAAATGGAAACTTTTTTATTTAACAAGTCATCTTTATTTAAGATATGCAACCATATAACTTTGGTCATAAATGTTCTTTCAGCATGTTTTATATGATTATGTACAGTATATATATCATACCATTTTGTAACATGGACCACTCTTGATTGGAGGGGACCATGTTTTGCAATAAATACAATTTTTATGCTGTCTCGTTTATAGTTCTTATCATTTGAAATATGTCCTTTTCGTATTAATGTATCATTTATCCCCAAATATGTATCAAGGACACCAAATGCAATGTTTGTCACTTGTAGGAGACTTGTATTGTTTATTTTGATCCAATTAATTAACGTCGGTTATAATAAAAAAATATATTATGAGAGGATATACAATAAATAATTACATTGTCTCATTTTTTGTAACATGACTTTAAGCTTGTAGTTACAATCACTTGTCATGGAATAATGAAGAAGAAGCTTTGTATCGAGAAGTCAAAAATTGCAAACATATATAGGCATGCAATAAAGAAAATTTTGAGCTCATTTCAATCTAACAAGTTGTTATATTGTATATTTAGTAACAGTTTTTTCTTTTACCTTTTTAGCTTTTTGATTAAAAAATTCATCAGTGTTTGGTATGTCAGTTTTTTTTTAGATTTTATTAGCTTTTAAAAATCTAGTAGTAGGATAAATAAAGCTCAAAAACAGAGGAGATAGGAATTTGCGGATTATTTTAGCTTTCTCACATTACACTTTTCAAAAATAAAAACTTTCTAAAAGAATGTGTATGTACTACAAAAAAAGGTTCCAATCCGAGACGAACAAATCTGTTAGAAATCTGTCGCTAAATGACCATATCTGTCAGTAAAATTGAAATTCGTCGTCATGCCGTCCCCGATTCAGGCGTTGAGAAGTAAAATCTGTCGCTAATTCCGTCTGCGAATTAACATTTTTTTGTAGTTTGTGCAACTCACTTCTAAGTTAAAATAGTTGACCGGTAACTTATCAATAAAAATAATTTATATTCCATCCGTTTCCATTTAATTGTTCAAATATTACGAAACTACGGCAATTTTGACCGGCTTATAACTTGTATCAAAATTGTCGAAATGAATTTTTTTAAAATCTAATCATAAAATTTAACATTTGAACTATATGATCAACTTTTAAAAAATTTCATTCAGAGAATTTTAATACAAGTTCTTGGCCGGTCAAAATTGCACGTATTTTCGTAGTGGACAATTAAATAGGAACCAAGGGAGTAAGTGACTTATAATTTAAAAAAATAAAGAGATGTCAAACAATACAGTTTTTTATTTTATTTTTGGAATTTAAACAGATATTAATAACTTTTAACTTTAATCGTTGGGGTATATAAAATAATTAATAAGATCTTAAACGTTACCTTCTATTAGAAAGAAGGATTTGTATATATAACATATTCATATATGTGCTAAGGCATCTCATATGGTGTGACTATATCTTCATAACACAATGTATCACTTAATATTCATGAATAAATAGTGATTGGTTAATGTTTTTGGCTACTTGCCTGAACTATATATAACCAAAAAAACTTATAAGTTTGGACTTTTAAATATTAATGCCCAATTATAACTCTGAAACATTACTATCTTATACTATTGACATTCCTAATCGTCGAATGTGAACCTTGTTAATGTGTGTATGTGTGTGTACTCCGATAGAGGAGCCCGTTATTATAGTGGGGATGGATTTAGGAAAATGGAGGAGGCGTTTTGGGTGTTGCCGACGATAGAAAGGAGGTGGCAGGGGGAACAATTTGAAGTAAAAGTAAATTAGGGTTTGATATGAATTCAGGGTATAATTCACAGGTTTATTATAATTCAGTCTTGTATATATTAATATGTTTCTTCCACCTCCTTTTGCTATATTATTATGTAGATCTTAATCAAAGAGTTTTTCAAGGAGGAATTTCTTACATGTTTCAATATGTTTTTTTTATTCTTACTTTTATAGAAAAATTATTCTTTTTCAAAAGTTTGTTAGGTTTATTTACTAATTAAGAGTATTAATTGTTTTAGTATATATATGTATTAATTGAATAAATATTGTAAATTCAATAACATTCTATTTTTTTTTCCATTTTATCTATCTTTTATTTTTTACTACTTTATTACACATATTTTATTCAACTTGCTATACGCGGGGGGGGGGGGGGGGGGGGGGGGGCACTGTATTGTTTTCGTTTAGCTTTTTTCCACAATCTCTGCAAGTTCCTAAGTTAAGATGTGTATGCAAAAACAGCCCAGCGAATATGCATTTCGACACTATCTCGTTTAACACAAACGGCCCATTTTAACTTATGGCCACTATTAATAACAATTGTTCTCATTTGGTCGAGAAAATTAGTGATTTTTTGTTTCCTTTGACAAAGATGGGAAACTAGCTAGTGAACAGTAACACTTTTAAAAGCTATAATAATTTATAGGGTTTTGAACATTAAGATTTCTATTTAATTATATTTATATATTAGTAATCGTTGTCCACGTGTTACACGTGTGGGTAGTGGCAATATAATCCCGGACAATCGAAGTTAATATTTTTGGAAAAAAATAAAATATGAACTGAATGAATATAATAAATTAACAATCGTATATGAGCAGTAACATAATGTTGTTTTAAAAGTTGGCAAGTTTGGCGAAGTTATTTTTGGGTTTCTGAAGTCAGTTTATTGTAGCAGCTTGTTTTGGTATTTTGTCTATATATCTCATTTAATATCTAGTTTTTGGTGATGCACGCAATTGTTTGCATGTTTTCTAGCAGTTTTAATCTGGAATTTTGCTAACTGTTAAGTTGGCTAGTTAGGTTCTGTTGGCTCTGTAATTGCTAACTTAAGTTAGCTAGGTAGTTTACTTACTTGCTTTTGATGGTCTCGTATTTTGGTTTTGATGGTTTGTAATCTGGGTTAGGTCCCATGTTTTGTTGATAATGGAATATTTGTGTTTGGTTAAAAAAAAAAACAATAACAGAATGTTTTAATGTTATACAAATATAAATGTAAAACAATTTTGGTTGGGATAGTAATGGAGATGTGTGGGAAATAGTTTTTTTTAGTTATTTAATTTATTTGAATTGAATGAGGTATATGAGTAATTAGGGAAATAGAGTAAAGAGCATTTTTAGCATATGATGATAAATTTAGAAATAATTCTGAGTTTTAGTACTATGGGTCAAAATTTAATTTTACATATTTCTACAACATACTGTCTTTTTAGAGTCACCCCTATTCCAACTCCAACTAGTATCATCAACGGGACGTCACGTATGTGATTCCGGTGCCTTTGTATTATTTGACGAAATACAATGAAACTTTCTTACGTTTGTACCAAGCACCGATAGCTGTGATCAAGCTTTGATAAGACCTAATTACGCTTTGGGAAGCACTGATATAGCCTTAAGGGGAAAAGTAGTGTTTTTTGAGCTCATTTGCTCCTTATAAATGAGGATTAGAAGATTTCTAGTGATTTTCTGTTTTTCCTCTCATTTGCAGTTATTCTTCACGTGTTGAAGCTTGTTTGGTTTTGCTGTATCTCCGGTTTCTTTTATCGGAAGTTTATCAGATATATTATGCTTCCATGGGGGCATGTCCCATGGTGTGAATCTAATTTTCATTTCAACATTAATAAAAACAAAACTATTCCATAACAAACAAAAAACTTAAGAGTTGTCTGAACAATTTAGAACTCTAGCTAGCCGGTGGCAGCTATATATGCATCAGTGACGGGGCGAGAACAAAGGTGAATGGTGGTCAAATGGTAACTCGATGATTAGCGATGACTGATGAGGTAGTCTAAATTCTGCGTGTTGTTATTTAATTCGATTTAAGTTGTTCAATATGATGTCGATTAAGATTGATCGTTTTAATTTTGAGGTAGAGTTCATCATGCTAATAGCTAGTTTGGAACTTATTTCACAAATAACAATGAATATCTCTTCAAAAAAAAAAAAATGAATACAGAACTTGTGCCACAGCGGTAGCAAAAAATGTTTATTAATTTTGGGTTTGATTTACCACCATTCACCAAAGAAAAATATGAACCTAATTTATAAATTTTCTAAAGATACATTCACATTTAAGTCTAATTAAAGTTAATCAAATGAATGATAAAAATGTGCCCTTAAGTCCTGCTATTCCGAACTTGGCAAGCAATGCAAATTAACTCAGATATTTGATCTAGATGTTTATTTAAACTCGTGTATTTTATTTTATTAAATCTACCCAACTCAATTTACAAATCTAGAACCAAACACTCTTTTATTAAACTCTAAGAAAAAGTAATATTGATTGATAGTAATTCAAAATGGTATCAACCTTTTTATCACATGAAAAATCAAATCCATTTTTACAACAAAATAAAAAACTTTTCCCTACACTTTGTTGTTGCGTCATCCACAAAAAAACTATATACTAATATATATATTAATAATTGAAGAAAGACAACACGCAAAGTGAACACAACGGTACAATTCTCACAAGACAAAGATTATAAAGTAAGATTTATATTTTTTTAATTCAACTTTGGGTTATAGAAATAGTCATATTTGATGTCTCTTTTTTAAGCTTTATCTTATTCGAGAAGCTTTTGTAGGCCTTTTGGTGAACGATGAAATTTGACCCCACATGGCCACACAATTTTCCCTATTTGAAAAAAAAATATATGAAAAAATTTACAGTATATTACACTAACATCAACATAGTTGAGACACATAATTGGACCTAGTCCTCATATTTGATCGAGTAAGAAAAAATCAATAAACTAGAAAAAAGTTACAGATTTGGTCCCAGTTTTTAGCAAGTTATTGACGTGTTTTCTTCGTAAATTTTCCTATTTTGATGTCTCCCAACCTGAGAATTCTCATGGTATAATATAGATTTTCCAAAAACCAAAGTCGTGATTGCTTCATATAAACTTTTTGACGGGTGTCGTAATAATAATATAGCATAAACATGTTTAAGTGCTCTTATCGCCCCTAATTAAGGTGACAAAATTATAATTTTATGAACCTTTCAAGGTAAGTATGACTTTATGTCCTTTTAATAAAAATGGAATAATCAACGTTGTAATTGTATTGTTTGCTAAAGTCAAAATATATCTATTGCTGAAAACTTTAAACGAGCCATCCATCACAAAATTAATTCAACACAAACTTGCTTAGACTTTATAACCCTAAAATGGTTGTCTTTTTTTAATGGCTAATAGACACGTGGCGACATTCTAAATTTTCTTAATTTAACAATATCTTTGTATCGAACTAGTATTAATATGGTTTATAAATAAAAGTCATTATTGGAAATATGACAACGTGTTAGTTTAATAAACTCAAACAGATGTTAAATGCAGCGAAATGCCGAATTATATTTACTGAGATCAATCATAATTCATGAGTAAAAAAACAAACAAATAGGAGCATGGGGTAAGCGTTCTAGCGTAAAGAGTTTTCACAAAACTTTACGGTAAATAAATTAACTTTCATAAAAACAAACACAAACGATGACAACATATATCACCACTTTATCTCGTGATTAAATGGTAAATGACGTATTTAGCATCGACTTTTTTAGTCAAAAAATTATTTTTAAAAAACAAAAAAAAAATATTAGTAAAAAGATGCAATGTACTGTTTAACACAACCTTAATTTTTTTTACTTATAACGAAAAAATCCCCATATTTCTATCTTCTTTAGTTTTGAGCTACTTTAGCTTTTTTACCCAAAAAGTATTTTTTGAAATAAAAAAAAAAAACAAAAAAAATGCATAATCCAATCATTCATAATTTTTTTTAATCAAAAATATAAAAAAAAATTGTTGCCAAGCAGACACATGAAATCTCAATATTTTTATTGACTTATATCACGCGAAACAATACGCTTAATGTACTCTACTAACAGTGTTTAACGATTTAGATACCGAACTATCAATTTTAACAATTGAGGTATCAAACTACGAAATTTGTCATAATTGAGGACATAACATTAAACAAAATCATAAAATTGTAGTCACATTCTCTTGCATATCACAAAGTGAGTTTGACTCAACATTTGTTCAAAATAGATCTCTAAATGTGAGATATATTGAGTGCAATTTCATCGATTTATACTGTTAATCTCTTGGACGAAATTTCATAATTTAGTATTTCAATTGTTAAAATTGATAATACAGTATCCGATGCAATTTTTTTCCCATCCCATTGTGTTACTAATACCATATTTTTGAAATTGAATAAACAATTATACATTAACCAAATAGATGTTTGGTGGAAACTATACGTATTATCTAAGAAATAAAACATTAAAAAAACATTCTCCAAACAAAAGATGGAATTTCATAGAAACCCAACAACTAAAATTTCATGATTTTACAAAAAAGATTTGATTTTTATGAGTTTTCCTTGTCACATTTGTCAAACCCTTTGTGGGTTTATTATAAAACCTCAATAACATCAAATACCCACGTCTCCTCTCTCATTGACTTTGAAATTTCTTCACAAAAAAAGTTTGATTTTTTGGATCTTTAAATCTATTTCTTTGAGAAATATATTTTTTGGGTTCAATTGATATATCTTTAGATTGAAAGTGAAAAAGGGTATTGATCACTTTTTCTGATAATCTGCAGATTCTTCATCAAGGTGAGTCATTCATACAGTAAATTTCATTACTTTTTAATTATTTAATATGGAAATCACATGTTTATTGAGCTGGAAGAATATTTATTGCTTTTCATCTTAGATATATATTTATACATACTGTAGCTGATGAGCTAAATAATAGCTTTTTGATGAATTGTCAAAGCAGTTCATTTTGTTTGTTGTTTGGAATTAACACATTTAGGAAAATAGCATTATGGCAGGTGGGCTTATTTATACATTTATTTTATTTTATTTTCTATTTAGTGTGCATTGATTTTTGTCTGAATTGCTGAATGCACAGTTGCGTTTCCATTTTTGTTTATGAATTGTATAGTGGTCTTAGTTTTGATGTCTACTAGTAGATGATAAGAATTTTTAACTACATCTACATTTCAAGGAAACCCCTTTTTGGGGGGTGAGTTGAGGAAACCTCTTTTCAATTTATTGCTTTGTTTTTGGCATGTTTAGTTCTGAAAAAAAATGTTGCAAAGTTCCCGATCAAGAGTACGGTGGAGCTTTGATGATCATGGAGAGTTTTACCTTAATCCGAGCTTCTACATTGTATCTTGCTATTTCGTTTTTAAAACATGGTTCTTTTTTGTGTTTACGGTGTTATAGTTTTCTTTATGATAAGTAGAAGATTGGCTTACATTAGAATTTCTTCAGAAACCATTTTCTTTTGAATAGCTGTTTTGGCATATGGTTATTTATTGTACAGTGGTCTTAGTTTTGATGTTTACTAGTAGATGATTAGAATTTTGACCTACATTTACATTTAAGGAAACACCTTTTTTGGGGGTGAGTTGAGGAAACCTCTTTTCAATTTTAATTGCTTTCTTTCTGGCATGTTTAATTTTAAAAAAGAATTGTTGCAAAAGATCCTAATCAAGAGTACGGTGAAGCTTTGATGATCATTGATACTTTTATATTAATCCGAGCTGCTTTGATGATCATGGAGACTTTTACATTAATCCGAACTTGTACATTGTATCTCGCTATTTCTTTTTAAAAATTGGTTCTTTTTTGTGTACGGCCATAAGTTTTTCTATATGATAGAAGGTTAGAATATTGGTTTACATTAAGATTTCTTCAGAAACCCTTTTCTTTTCCATATCTGTTTTAGCATATGGTTAATCTTGAGTAAAAATTGGCTGCAAAAAGCTTCGTATTTGAGGGTACGTTAAATTTTTGATAATCATGGAGACTTAATGAATTATAACTTATCTCATGCTTCTACATTGTCTCTCGATAGTTCTCCTTTTCTCCAAAATGCTTTCCATTGCGTGTTTGTTGATTGCATATTTGTTACATCTCTTGGTAACATAAATATTATGCAGGTAAAAATGTTCTCAATGTACAGATAACATTAGCAATTATGGGTTGGCTTAAGAAAATTTTCAAAGGTTCGAATCATGGAGTTGCTGAAAGGCGATATCGGTGGAATGAAAGACACGATGAACACGTAAACACAAGTGAAAATGAACTTTCTAGTACAGGGGTATATTATTCTTCTTTGACCATTTCTCGGATAAGTTAGCCTTAAGTTTTTGTTTGGTTAAGTCAACTTAGCATACTTTACCTGGAATTGTAGGAACCATGGTCTGAGGTTGAAGATATAGATCATGCAATTGCGCTATCACTGGCAGAAGAAGAACATAAAAGGAAAGGTTTTGTTGGTGAGTAGTTACATATAGGTTGTTGTGGATTGAACACCCACAAGGTTTTTTCACTATGTGAACATTTACTTATTTCTCTTACGTCTCAGCAGAAAATGAATCCCAACTGAATGAAGATGAACAACTTGCAAAAGCTTTACAAGAAAGCTTGAATATAGATTCTCCTCCAAGCCATGTAAATCGGAATGGGATTACAAATATGAGTGGAAATGGAAATATTTATCACCCTATACCTTTTCCTTATTCTACAGGGTTCAGGTACATTATTTTGACACGCATTTTTTGCATCCTTTGTTAATCAAAGCATGTTAGCTCTGTCATACTTTCACTTGTACACTGAGGTATGCTAAGGGTGAAACTGTGGTGTTCATTTATCATTCATGTCGGAGTAATGTTATGTAGAGCTTGATAAGATTATCCGTGACTGTAAGGCAATAGGATCGCCCTCAAGTAGTGGAAATTTGAACACAATTGTTTGAAAGTCATTTCCACATATATATTTTTTTGCAATAATAGCCACTCAGAATTATGTTTCTGACACTGGGAATTTTGAACTTCATTTACACGTATGGTTTTCATATGAAAATAACTTGTGCATATACTGTCCATGATGGGAAACCAAGCCATAAATGTAATCAAACAGTTGCATTTTGATAATGTTCAAGATTCTGCAGTCAATTTTCCGATTTTAAAAATATGGTTTCTTCATTCTGTTAGGATATGTGCTGGTTGTAACTCTGAGATTGGTCACGGAAGATTTTTGAATTGTATGGGTGCAATTTGGCATCCTGAATGTTTTAGATGCCACGCTTGCCACCAACCTATCTGTGATTACGAGGTAAAACATTTTTCTTAATAAGCTGGTAAAAGTCTTTGATTTTCTCTATGTACTCTTATTGCAGACTGATATGAATTAGATGATGTTTAACATTGAATTTTCTTATATTGTTTGCCATGTAGTTTTCGATGTCAGGAAACTATCCTTATCACAAAACTTGCTACAAAGAGCACTATCATCCCAAATGTGACGTTTGTAAACATTTTGTAAGTATGGAAGAGTAAAATTTTGAAAGCTTTTTTAACCTTTAACTAAAATGGTGTATCATATTTAAGTAATCATATTTAACATTCTTTTGCTATTTTCAGATTCCTACAAACGCTACTGGCCTTATCGAATATAGGGCGCATCCTTTTTGGGTCCAAAAATACTGCCCCATACATGAGCATGATGGGACCCCTCGTTGCTGTAGTTGTGAACGAATGGAGGTGGGTTCAGTATTTTGTGTTTAATTAAAATCTCTTCTGGTTTGAAAAACCCTTTGTAACTCTTGTTTTCAATTATAATCGATAGAATCACCTAATATGCGATATATAAAAGATAATAAAGTTGAAAATGCTATAAGAAATGAAATGTCACAATATTTTTTTTCTACATGTCAAAGTTATGGAATCCTTTTTATTACACTTAATCAGTGTTCAAGTGATTTTAAAAGTATATCTCAATTCAGGACCACCACAAAGTTGAGATTATAAGAAATAATGTATTGATCAAAATTCAATATCGTGTTTATACGTGCAATCTTTTCCTCCCAAACGGTGTTTGGTTGCAGCTTTTAAGCTCTATTAATTTGCTTGTTTTGCTTAAAGCTAGACTATAATTAGTTAAACAGCTAAAAAGCTGGACTTTTCTGGCTTTTATATACCTAAATAGTTCAGCTTATTTGCTTAATAGCTGCAGCATGACTAGCCTTAGGTGTGATAAAAAAGAACTCTATAAAAAAATGACTTGTAACATGCAGCCAAGAGAAACGAAATATGTAGCTCTTGAAGATGGTCGAAAACTCTGCCTCGAGTGCTTAGACTCTGCAATAATGGATACTAATGAGTGTCAACCCCTTTATCGAGAAATACAAGAATTTTACAAAAGCTTAAATATGGAAGTTGAACAACAAGTTCCTTTGCTCTTGGTAGAGAGACAAGCTCTTAATGTTGCAATGGATGGGGAAAAGAGTGTAAGACAATTTTCCCATTTCCTTTCTTTATTGATAATACACACACACACACAAACACTCATTGACGTTTTTATTGTATTCGGCAGGGACATCATCACATGCCCGAGACTAGAGGGTTATGCCTGTCCGAGGGACAAACTGTTAGCACCGTAAGTTTTATTTTATTCTTTTCTGTCATATACTTTTCATGTGGAGATTATTGAATATTGATATATATGTTAACTGGATAATGTTTTATGTTTGGGTAGATTTTGAGGCGACCGAGAATTGGAGCTGGGAACAAAGTGACAAGTATGGTAACGGAGCCTTATACACTGATTCGTCGCTGTGAGGTTACCGCAATTTTGATCTTATATGGCCTTCCCAGGTGCGATTTAGAATATTTATCCAGCATTTAGTCAAGAGAGTATATATTATCTCACTTTAGTCATAGTTAGTACTACTTAGTTGTATACAATGTTTTAAATAGCGTTATCGCTATCGTAGCGTTTTTTCGAGAGAAACGCTAAAAGCGCAAATAGCGTTGCTACATAGCGCTTTGCGGTGTATTTTTTTTTGAGTTGCGAGCTTTTTAAACCATATACAACTGGTCTCAATTGATAGAACATGACTTTCACAGTACTGCTCATTTTCCAGTTTATATGAACTAATAGAAAGAAAGGATAGTTTCTTGAATTGTTCCTGAATCAGCCAAGCAATTTTACCAAACCGTATTCCTCTATTTTGTACACTCTGCTAATGTTTTTTCTCTTCTTCAAAAACAAATTGTGTTTATTCAGGTTGCTGACAGGTTCTATCCTAGCTCATGAAATGATGCACGCGTGGCTTCGCCTTCAAGGTGTGTTTGGATATCAAAATTTTTTATTGCGAATTCTCTGTGAAAAAGATTTGTATCTTATAGGAAATATATCTCGTCTTAAGAAGAATTCTCATAAGATTTATATAATTTTAAAACAAATTAACTGATTAGTTGACCATTAAGGAGGAATGGTTGCATCCATCCTAAGAGTTTTAGCTTTCGTAGACCAGAAAATCTTAAATCGTATTCTCCATGTAAAAACATAGGGACTTTTTAACTGCAGTCTTGGAACAAATAAGCTGAATTTTTTGAGTTTAAGGACAGATGAATGCATCCGGCCTAAAACTTCAACCTTTCTCAGACCAGAAAACCATACAAGATCAATCTTTTAGTCGCATGAAAAAATTGGTTGCAAAGCCTATGCAAAAAATTTAGTTCAAGCTTATAAGCTGGAACCAAGCAAGCCTCTAAATTTTTAAGTTACATTTGTGGAAGCACTAATGCCTTTTCCTCATTAAAGGTTATCGAACCCTAAGCCAAGACGTTGAAGAAGGTATTTGCCAAGTGCTAGCTCATTTATGGTTACAGTCCCAGATTATGCCTGTACATAATTATAATATTGCGTCCACGTCGTCGTCTACTGTTACGAGATCATCCAAACACGGTACTACATCTCCTTTTGAAATGAAACTTGGTGAATTTTTTAAGCATCAAATCGAAGCGGATATATCTCCTGTATATGGAAACGGATTTAGAGCTGGTAACCAAGCTGTATTAAAATACGGTCTTCCAAGGACACTTGAGCATATTAGGATGACTGGAAATTTCCCGTTTTAATTTTCTTTTCTTTTTTTTTTTGGGGGGGGGGAGGGGGGGGGGGGGGGGGGGGGGCTTGATTTATTGGGTTTCGCCGTATTTTTAGAATTTAGGCTGAAACTATAGTAATTCGTTATTGGTGGGGGGTAATTGAGTAGTCTTGGTTTTGTAACCAGTAGAGATGAATATGTACGTTTTGAAGATAGTTAATAGAATTATTGATCATTTCTTGTAATTATGTTTTCCTTTTGATCATTAGGAAAGAGACTTCAAGGTATTTCTATTGATTTCACAAATACAAAATCTGCACTATGTATATATTGATACTTGCATATTTTAATAAAATATCAATACGATATCTAGACATCATTTTTTTTTTCTATTTGTTGTAACGTTACTATTCCAAACTAAATTTTAGTCCGAGTTGTATTTTTTCTAGTTTTATACTTGTCTCGCTGTAAACATCTGCTTTTCTCAATGCTGGCGACTTAAAAGTTGGACGGCATTTTGGTCAGTGTGAAGCTGGAGATTTACTGTTTTTATTTTTTGGACCCAAAGCTAGAAAGGTTTATCAAGAAGAACCTAGCCCTTTATCAACTAAAATTAAATCCAACTTATTTGCATAAAAGCTACAACCAAACAATCACAATGCATCAAATCGATGTCAACAAATTATATAACTTCAATATGAAAGGATATACATCAGTAATGTTGCTTCTGTTTCACAACGAAAACTTTTAGTCTGCATAATCTTCTATAGAAGACATGTTTTCGCTAAAAGAATAATTTTTCAAATACTCAATTTGGATATTGGACAAAGCCGATGCCATCTCACCCATGCTCGGCCTGCTACTTGGGTCATGCCTTAAACACATCAAGCTCAGCTTAACCATACTCAAAATAAATCCGGACTGTCCATTTTGCGACATACATGGATCGATCAAATTCCCAACACCTTCGACACCTTTCTCTGCAGTCGAACTGATTAATTCCGAAAGCATCACCTCACGCCCCTCTTGTTTGTATGCAGCTTGTTTACCAGTAATGAGTTCCAATAATACGACCCCATAAGCATACACATCGATGCTAGTACTTATTTGTCCTTTGATATACTCGGGTGCTATATACCCTCTCGTCCCCGAAACTAGAGTTGTGGAAAATCTAACAGCATTATTTTTACCCTTTTCTGCTGCTCTCGCTAGGCTAAAGTTTGCTATTTTTCCTCTTAAGTTTCTGTCAAGTAGAATATTTTGACTCGTTATATCCTTGTGGACGTAAGCGGGCTTGGCGAAATTGTGGAGATAGTGAAGACCATTAGCGATATCGATCCCGATTTGAATCCTCTTGTTCCATACATCCATATTGGTCGAGATCTTAGTATCAAGCCACTGTCGTAGTGATCCATTTTCCATATACTCGTATATGAGATAGAAATAGTTACCGTGTTGGCAAACCCCTCGAAGCTTTACAATATTAAAATGGTAAATTTTATTCAATATACCCACTTCCTTCGATACGTTGGCACCTAGCTTTTTTACAGCGAGGGTTTCCCCGTCAAAAAAACCCTTATAGACTAAACCACCCTCTATCCTATTTTCGGAGCTGAAATCGTCTGTCGCATTTTTTAAGTCGTCAATTTCGAAAATTCGAATATGATCCATGGTGGCGATTTCTTCACGGAGGTCAATTGATATTGCCTCTTTTCGTTTTCCCTCCTTGATTTGCCACAAAACTCCTCTACTTGGTTTTTTCTTGAAAAAGAAACAAAATGCGAGAAAAACCAAACCGACAATAATCAAAACTAGCAAAATCGAACCTGTGACAATTATCACCAATTTTGTTTTCGATTTTCTCCCCCTAGTCGCCGTAGGAGGTGGATCTATGGTGTGTATGATGTTTGAAATTATGGGTATGTGTGTCAAAGGAATTAGAATTGTCGTAAAGGGGAAAAGCAACGGATTTTCCGTTAATCCATTCGCCTTTTTGATATTCTTTGTATTTGCACCAAGTCTCAACGCTAAATCCGTTATATTGTCTTTCCAAAATAAGGAGTAAGTCATTAAAAATTTAATATTTTTATTTACTTGTTGCTCAGTAGGACAAGCACAACGAAGAGGGACATCTATTCTGAAACCAGGTTTCAAATCAAACTCACCGTATTTGTTAGCCCTTTCAAGAGAATCGCATGTTGAGAGCCCTTGGTACGTATTATTAGCGATAGTGAAATAACTCTCGTGTATGCTAGAGGTGAAATAAGTTGCATTGGCTTGGTAATACTTGCCTGAACACGCGCACTGTATCGGGACTATAACTTCTTGTCCGGTTGGGAAAACCGCAAGAGTCGTGACGTTGTTGTAACGGGCTAAACGTGACGGGTTTGTGGATGTGAGGGCTGAAATTGAAGCGATTGTATTGTAGGGGGGTATAGAGGTGAATATTAGAAATGTTGAGCAAGAGGTATTTTGGCCGTTACAAGTGTAGAGAATTGCTGATGAAGGACCTGTAGTATCATTAGTATTACAATCCAGCACCGAGTTTCCTGAGTAGTTTTGTTGGGCATTAATTGATGAGATGAGAAAGCTCATTACCAAGAATTTCAAGATAATTTGTTCCATAATATTTTGTGTGAAAGAGAGAGAGAAAGAGATGTTAAAATGAGGCAAATATTACTAGTACTAAAGAAATTACTTAAAAGTAGTTATGAATTGTTTAAGTTATCAAAATATTAGAAAAAGTTTATATGGGCTAGAAAACGATGGCTTAGCAACTCCTTAGTAAAGACACCGAAAAATTTAAATGGGAGATGCTAATATTTTATATAAAGTTCTTAATATTGTATATAAGTTTGTTTTAAAGTAAAAGAGAAGTTGTAACACTAATTTTTGAAGAGTTTAATTGAAATATATAGAAAAAAGCTTATTTTTCCGTCAACTTTTATCACAATGGGGATGCCCCCCGGTTGACTCTATCTAGTTCCTTCATGCCTTCGACCTTCTATCATACGTATCAACGAGATGAACTAATAATCAATCATTGTAAATGGCATAAAAGGAGCCTATACTAGCTTCGATTTCACAGAGTAATTGGACATCGGTTACTTATATTTTCTGTTTGTAAAGTATCCTTTGACATTCGTCGCAAAACCATCAATGGTCTTCTGTTTAATTGAATAATGATTAATTGATAAGTAACAGAGAATTAGACAATGGTTGCTAATTGACTCCTCACTAGACGTTAACTAACTAGGACAAGAGAAAATACTTTTAAACTCCACTTGGTGGTATTCTGGTGTATTTTTGTGATGATTCCTTTTAGTTAATTTGATCACCTTTTAACATCACTAATATTCCCTATCAGAGTAAACCAAACTTTATTAATGAGAAATAAACAATAGTAACAACAAAGAAACTATAAAAACATCTCAGTCTACTGCACAAACTACAAGCGATAGAGTGCCAAAAGTGGCTCTGCTCAAAATTGACTCGTTTATCAGATAAGTCCTGAAATTTCTGTTCATATTCAATTTACTAAACAAATTACGCCGAAAACAAGTTTTTTTTTAGGAAATGGCTAGTTTTTTGTTGTTGTCAAAGGCTTATAATTTCAATTTAAACACTATTTCTGAAATTTCAGTGGTGGTTAAGTTTAAAAACTAACTCACAAAACACTTGCACAATCTCAGGAAACATTTTTATTTAAATATCTTTTGTTCAATGTTGATCTGGAAATCTATAAGGACTTGGTAAAAACACGTAACGAACTCATATTATATATTGATGTCAAGTGTGATTGTGTGAGATATTACATATGAGCCGTTAGTAATGGAATTACAAGTTTCATGACAAGGAAAAAGTATTAAAAATTCAAAACCATAAACTAATTAAGAGCAAGTTTACCAAATATTAGTGATTGCATAGTGTTGGATCCCGTGTAATCCAATAATAAGTTAGTAACTACGTACTATCTTAGAATTGAACTGTCATTCTAACGATACAAATTAGGAGCAATTCCCAAAAACAATAATTATAAAGTACGTAATTATAATAAACAATAATTATTATCATGACAATCATCTAAGTTAATTTCCCCATTTCAACTTTCTTTTATCGTGTAAAGTATGTTTTTAGATCCAAATTACGTTAGTCGATGTTAGTTCTAAGAAACAAGATTTACCTTGATCAACTTTATGCTAAATCAATGTAGAAAAAGGTGAAAATTTTCAGCTACGTGATCCATAGAACAAGAACTTTTTTGCTAAGATAGTAAAAAGTAATCGGCATAATAATTAAGACTTTTGCTTGTTTTCTCTTCATAGAACCGTTGACGTTGTAACGAATAAACTAGTCGGAATATACCTTATTACTTATTCCTTAACAAGTACAAGAAGCCTTGAAAAGACACAAAATCACAACAAATTTTAGAAAATAAAATAAAGTCTTAGCTAGGTCATGAAACGCGTAACTTGTTGGCAAATGGATTAATTTGTTGTTTTGTTGAATATTTTTGGATCATATGTACTTGCTCCCATATAATTCAGGAGCTTTATTATAAAATTTCCTAAACGTGATTGGTTAGAAGGGAACAACTATATAAATTATATATCTAACATCAACGGACATGGTTTATTGCACTACAAAAAAATACCCAAATAGCGACGAGATTAGTGACGTTATTTTTTGTTACGGGCTTATTAACGACGGTTTTTGTGACGGCTTTGTGACAGTTTAGTCAATTTGCGACAGATTTATGACAGTTTTTGACTCTCATTTTTCGAGAAAATATTTCAGCTCATTTTTCTCTTCTAACACCATATTATTAGCAAAACAATTATACTTTGCCAAAGATTATACGCTCGAGTATATGCATGTTTTAGCAACCTAGTTATTCATCGTAATATCGGCGTGACGCGATGTTGGTTAAGATTTTGGTATGATTTACTAACACTTACATACCTTGTTCAACAGAATTTTTGTATCACATATGATGTAAGAGATCTGAGAGAGTATTTTTCTTTTATGTTTGGCAAATGTGATTTTTATGTTTAAAAACCGTATATAGTTATAAAGAACGTACGTGGGTTTTAGTCATGGTTTCATAATTTAATAAGGGTGTTAAGGGTGAGTAGCGGTCTCAAATTTTAATTAATTATGAGACCAAACTATGGATTCTATAAGTTCTGGCCAACACTACAAAATAATGTATGATTTAATAAGAGTCAAAAACTGTCATAAATCTGTCGCAAATTGACTAAACTGTCACAAAGCCGTCACAAAAACAGTCGCTAATAAGCTCGTAACAAAAAATACTGTCACTAATCACGTCGCTATTTGAGTATTTTTTTATAGTGATATATTGATGTATAATATTGTTCACACTCCACAATGTGTATTTTGAATTAAAGACTTAACTATCTTTTGAGTTAATTAACCATTGGCTTAATTTGTTGGTGGACTATTCCTCTAAATGTCTAAAATTGTCTACATATGAGGATAGCTTCTTTCAAACCCAAGTAATTAATTTTGTTTTCAAAGTAATTGAGCTCTTCAAATAAAGATTTTATGCCTTTCCCATATCAATTAGTTATCACTTGAACAAGTCTTTACTATATAGATTAAGTGGCGGAGCTAGGATCCCGGAATGAGTTGCTGAAATTCCAACGACATATATGAGACTATTAATCCATTATTTAAAAAGATATATCGAAAATTTATTGGTATCCATTTTTAATAATATGGGGTGACTATAGCCACTGTAATCGCTCACAATGACCAGATTAAACAGTTTTTATTTTTTGGGTGTACATTAAAAATAGAAAATTTATATTTTTGAAAGCTTCTTAGACCCCTCATCTTTAAACCATGCATGATTGCCAATTATGTGTTTTGAACGACCACATGACAAAACATTTAACTTCTTTATGATTCAAATAATATCTGTCGATTTGTATAATGTACCTAGACTTATTGTGCTGTTGTATTCAAACTTTAAATGGGTTCAAAATGTAAAATACATCCAATAAGTGACAACAAAGGTGAAGCAGAAACACATGAAATTGAGTGAAATTCAGAGCTTGTCATTCAAATTTAGAAATCTAGCATTACAACTCATCTTTAGGGAACATTCAAATACAATGAATCTAGTCACATTTACTGTGAAAACGTTTATACCGTGCATCTGTTTATTTTTATTCAAATTTTAAATTTTCATAACTTATTTCGTAAATTTATAAGGTTTTATAGTATATTGTATTCAAAATTTAAAACATTTGGACATAATATTGTTTTAGACAAATTTTCTAATATTTAATGTTTAATTTACATTAATTTATATATTTATTCCAAATTAAATTGCGTGCGGATTTTCTTTTAAAAATAATTATTGGAATGTATTGTTACATGTTTTATAGTAATTGTAAAAAAAATTCAAGTTTTTTAGAACTCTTTTTTGGATAAAATAAGCAAGGTGCATGTAATTTTTTTTAGAATTATTGAGATGTTCATCTTGTAAGACTTGGTACATTCTTCTTTTTCTTTTGTTGCACATAGGAAATAGAAAAAAAGATAGAATTAATAAGTAATACCTTTTCTTAGTTTGACAAAAAAAAAAGAGTATTTTTCTGTGTACTGATAAGCTATTCAATTGTTGAGCTTAGTTTTATATATATGGAAAAACCATCATACTTAAATTTCATTCCCCTTCCGATCCCTAGCTAGTAGCGTAACTACCGAAAATGTATGATTAAGATCGGAACGAGTATATCATGCATGTGTGTTTTATGCGAATGAATTACTAATTTTGTTTGCGTACATTGAACCTAGTCATATGGCGAGCCTAGTCGTGAGCTCCTCTCGTTTAAAGAGGATTTACGACCCCACATCGTATCGAAATTAAATTTATTTATATTACCAAATTGAACTAGGTACTTATAATTTGTTCCTGATTAGCAGTAAGTACAAAAAATAAAATAGTTTCATCCCTCACAGCTCCTTCCGCCCGTACCGGTATCACCCGACTTTGAGTAATTATTAAAATAGTGGATCAATTAAAGAAACTTTTTAGAATTTTAATTTTATTTGATTTTAGGGTAACCTCATAATGGTTTCGATTTGATGAATATGTTTCGATTTCATGAAATAAACTTTTTTTTTTGGATTTTCTTTTCCTTTTTTTTGTTCCGAGTTTTTTACGACGTTTTTTTAATTGTGTATTTACCGTTTTCGTTTCCGTAATTTTTTGCATGATCTTGTGGTTATAGCAAATGCTTTTATTGAAATTTTAAATTGTTATTTTATTTCTTGAATTTATAGCTTATATTACACGTTTTTTACTGTTTTTCGTTTCCGCCTTTTTTGCATGATTTTGTGGCATATAACACACATTTTTATTGATATTTTACATTGTCTTTTTATTTTTTTAATTTATGGCTTATAGTACAGTGATTTTACCATTTTTCGTTTCTACATTTGTTTTTCATGATTTTGTGGCATATAGCACACACATTTATTGATATTTTGAATTGTGATTTTATTTTTTGGATTTATGACATATAGTACACCGTATTTACCGTTTTTTTCCTGTTATTGAGATTTTACAATTTCCTTTTTCTTATATCATTTTTACCATTTTCTTTTCAGCACTTTTTGTATTATTTTGCGGCCATAGAACACGTTTTTTTAAAGATTTTATATTGTTATTTTAATTTTTATATTTATGACTAATAATAAAAAAAATTACCGTTTTTCGTTTTTCTCTTTTTTACATAATTTTGTGGCCTATATGGCACACATCTTTTTATTTATTAGCACACAGGCTTTGTATGCACCATATTAACTAAGTTTAATTTTAACACTTTGCTTTTCCAAAAGCTTATTAATTGGCATCCACAAAAAAGTTTTTACTTCAAAGTAACAAACCTCTAAAAAAAATTATATTTCTAGTAATTAGCCGCCACTTACGAAACAAGCTCAACAAATAATCTTGTAACCTAATTTTTTAATTAAGATATTTTGGTTATATCATACTATATATACAAGGCAACGAAAGAAAAAATAAGCCTATCAAAATTTGCTTATTTTTTTTAAAAATGTCTCCATTCTTTTTTACTAATTAATTGTTTGCATTTATTCAATTCAAAATATAAAAAACACATAAAAATCATGATATTTTCAAAACAATTATAATAATATATCAAACAAAATCGTTTTACGTGTATTTTGTATAAGAAGAACATTATATTACTCATAATTTCTAATTTAATATATTTATTCAATTAATATCCTGTTTTAAGAATTTATTTATTCGAATCATATATGTAACACGCGTCGCATATACATAATGTGTTGATAACGATTACTAGTAATATAATATTATAACGTACAAAACAAAGTAATAATTATAATTTCCATTATTTTGTTTGTTTGTTTACATAAACAAATTCTATGATTTACAAAAAAAAGAGGTCGATACATCATAACTAGGGCTGGGCAAAAAACCGGAAAAACCGAATCGAACCGATAACCGAATCGAAAAAACCCGAAAAGACCGAAACCGAAAAATTTTCGGGTCGGTTTCGGTTTTCAGTAAAACCGAACCGAAAAAGACCGAAAAATAAAAAATAAAACCGAAAAATAACCGAAAAACTGGTCCGGTTCGGTCTAAAAAATAAAAAAACCGAAACCGAAAAAAATCGAACCGAAAAATATGCTCAATTTTGGTTTTGCCAAAAACCGAACCAGACCGAACCGAACCGAACCGAACCAAGCCCTAATCATAACTATATATTCACTAAAAGCCAACACCAAAGGGCCCATGTTTGAAATCTTACGTTAGCAAAATAAATGGTTCATCACAACCGTTCAACCACCGCTATTACGTACATTCATAGTTGTTAAAGATATATATGCTACATTTCGATCCCGTATATTTTGTCTTTTATTTTGATTTAGATGATAAGTGTACACACAATTTCGAGACTCTACAAATGATAAGGTTCTAACGTCATTTACAATGCAATTTTTATTATTGGTTTGAACTGTTTCGGAATGTTTGATTTTGAATTTTTGATGGTATATTTCAATAACGAGTGCTTACAGACATGGTTATATTAGAGATTAAATATTAGACTATTAGTATTATAAATCTAAGTTACTTACAATAATTATTACTTACAACATCACCAAAAGTCTTTTATAATTTGGAAACATTAGGATTCAATGATATAAATCGTCGTTGATTTTTTGAAAATGTGTTCTATTATATATATTACTCAAGCAACATTAGACTAATGTGACATTGTTTAGCATTTCTCATTTTCTACATTTAATCATTAGAAGAAAAAAAAACTAATTGGTTTCGATGTATTTATTTTTTACGAAAAAACGTGGCTGATTTGTAAATTAAAATTGTAAATTAAAAGGCTATAAGTCTATAACCGAATCAACTCATAACTATTGTCGACTGATATGGAACAAGTTAATGAATACGTACATGACTATTTTACATAAACAATAATCCTTATAGACGGCATTTTCGGCTCTTAAGATGTTATTAATATATACAAGGAATGAAGTTGTTAGTTATCTTAGGTTGGTACTTGGTCGGAAAAAATGAAGTTAAAACATTTCACTAACAAAACATATTGCATAATTTTGCTTAGTGTGGCATATATATGCGCTCATCGTACAATATTCAATTTTCTTAATTTGTATTGCGACGTTTGATAACGACTATACACATCACGCATGTCACCATCTTAACTCCACATGTCGACACTTTATTTTACTGTTTGATTCTTTTTTAGGGAAATCTATTATATCATATGGTGTAATTATTTATATATTTCACTCGAGAAAATATTCTTCACTACTGATTACTATATATGTTGCTACGACTATCTAGTCTTGCCATAGGATTGCCATTTATATACTCAATTGTCATTTTATTCAAAATTTTGGATGCAATTCCCGGAAGTTTTATATATTAAGTTAAAAGTTAATAGATTAAATAGGTAGAAACTTATAATATACACTAATGCACGGACTCGATTAATGTTTTTGATCTACCTCGACGTATACCGATCAAGTGACCTTCATCAAGTCTCTACATATATACGTACAAAAAAGTTTGTACATATGATCACCCTATAAGTTAAAGTAACTCTGTAAATAAGCAGACATTATTGTATTGGAAGGGATAATAGAAAAGCATAAAGAATATACTAAATCACTCTTCTGTTTAATTTGAAGGTGAATTTGTGTGCAACGAATATCCCATTGGCACATCTTTAATTTGTAAAAATAGCCAATGCAATTTATACTACAAAATAATATTTGATTTAATGAGAGTCAAAATCTATCACAAGTCTGTCGCTAATTTAAAAAGCTGTCACAAATCTGTCATAAATTGACTAAACTGTCACAAAACCGTCACAAAACCCGTTGTTAATAAGCTCGTAACAAAAAATAACGTCACTAATGCCGTCGATATTTGAGTATTTTTTTGCAGTGTTACTTCGGGCTAATTGCAATATGTAGTGTACAAGAGTGATAATTGAACACTATGTACATGTAAAAATTGATAGTTACCAAAAGGTTCGTTAGAGCTCGTGTGAAGTGCATGTACAATCGTAAAATGTATAAATATTCGTGAAAAGTGCATGATCTTTTTAAATGCATGTCCTTTGTTAAATGCATATCATTTCTCTCCGGAGTTCCGACGAATTCGCTGAAACTCCGACGAAGTGCATACATGATCATGTAAAGTACATAAATAATCGTGAACCGTATACATACTCGGGAAAATTGGCATTTAATTTGCAACAACATGGAGGGGCAGTTACAACTAAGTTTTATTTATTAACATATGTAGTTAGATATATTATCCTAACTACGACAACACACCGTTTTAAATTTATAGTATTAACGTATCTGGATAGTTTTTATCAATATAGAATAATTTTTAAAAGCATTACTAAATTGAAATACACTTAAAGTAACGATATAAGAAGAGACCAAATGACAAACGTTTTGGTAAAGACCAACTAAGCCCTTCCTATAAAAGCAGTGGCGGATACAGAGGAGGTATGTGGGGTTACGTGTCCCCAAATTTCTGGTATAAGAAATTACAATTTTATCTCTGTGGGTTTAAAAATCTACAATAATGTCATATAGTGTCATAGTTAATTTATTCTTTCTTTACTAATTATTATAATACTTGAGATATTTATTTGACTGGGTTGTACTGAAATTTTTTAGTAAACTGAATAAAATGATGAATTTAAAATTGTTATAATACTTATTGTTTGTATATAATTAGAATTGATTGTAACCTTTTCATTTAACTATGTTGAGATTATATGTATTTTTTATCAAGCTATTACCGAAAAAACACTCATATTTTCACACAACCATGTTACATGGTCGCTTTCTTATTTTTTTTAAAAATAAAAATTATGCCTCTAAAATAAAAATTATAGATCCGCCCCAATATAAAAGCACTTCCAATTGCTCTTATTTGGTCTCTAATAAAATGTCTCATTTAATCTCTTACACTATCATCACCCAATTAAAAAATTAAAATTAATTACAGATCTACAGGAAAGCAAAATACTAGCAAAAGTTGGAAATTATGAGAAATGTATTTCTACTATATTCATCTTCATGATGACCACTTCCTCTCTATAAAAGAAACCTTTCTCACTAGATATATCATGTGCCTCTTTCTTCTCTATTATCATCTTAAAACACAGATGTAAATGAAGCCCTTGAGAGTTTCTTACTGTGAAAAAGATAATAAACCTTGTGTTAGATGGGTTGATAAATATTTCAAAGATTGCCTTTGTAACATAAATGATAACGTCTCATTTGTGTTGGGATTGTTAAGCTTGTTGTGTTGGGGGGTTGCTGAGATCCCGCAAATCATTACAAATTATAAAAACAAATCTGGCCATGGAGTTTCTCTTATTTTCCTCTGCACTTGGATAGTTGGGTTTGTTCACATCCTTTGAATTACATGTTCTCTATAACTTTTTCTTTTTTTCTTAAACAAACAATCTTGCTGAGTTGAGACAGACTACAACATGCATATTAGTAATATATAACTAATAAGAGTAACTAATGCATATAATCAAAACCTTCGCCGGGGGAGTACGTAACTAGCTAGGGACAGTCGGGGACTACAACCCCCTCAGGAAAAAATTTGATGAAAAAATAGATTTTCACTATATATTTTGATCAAAATATTTAAATTCTAGTGTTTAAACCCCTTTACTAAAATAACATCTGTAAGTAAATGAGAATACATCAAATCTGGGATTGTGTGGAACTTATGTCTCACTTGCATGCACTTTTAATAGTTAATATTTGGAAATGGCTAAATTTTTAATTTTCAAATATTTCACCAGTTCCTTATACTTGCCATTCTTTTGTTTTTGTTTTCTTTAAAAGTCCCTTTAATCTTTAGATTTTTTTTAATGGCAGGCCTATTATGTTAGTAATAATTTGAAAATTATTTAAACATGCTTTGCTTTACCAGATTTTAAAAAACATCATTTTGTGCTTCGTTTTTTTTGAAAAGATGAAATATACTGATCAATACTCTCTCCGTTCCCAATTAATTGTCATATACGAAATTATGTGCAATTTTGACCGGATTATAACATGTATCAAAATTGTCGAAATGAAAAATTTCAAAATTAAATCATATAATTTAATGTTTGAACTATATGATTAACTTTTGAAAATTTCTATTTCAATAATTTTGATGCAAGTTATTGATCGATCAAAATTGTACGTATTTTCTTAATAAACAATTAATTAGTAACGGACAGGGGTATGAACTAAAAAAAATAATAATGCATGCACTAGAGGTACACAACTTCAGATGCTATTGAATTTAAAAAGATGGTTGCATACTTTCATAATTGAGAAAGAAGCCAAAAATAATCAGGATTTCAAAAAATTCATTAGACGATATTAATTAAGAGTGACACTAATTAAGTTGGAGAAACAGGTGGAGATGAAATAGGGCAGAAACGTGCATTGCTTATATACGTGGCAAAACATGATAAAGTGATGTGTGTGACTATTGTACTTAATTATATTGATATTGCTTCTTATAAAAAGAGCAAAAAAGCATTGCTCTACTAAATAGTTATAAGAAATTTGTTTACCTCATTACCTGAATATATACATGTTTTTAGCTGATAACAATCTACTTGCAAAAGCTATATATATGATCCCCATACACAGTCTGATCATTTAATTTAAAAAACATGGAATTCAAACTCACCTTTTTTTTTCAAAAATACTTCTACACCTTTATATTAATTACAATAATATCATACTCCCATAAAAATATAAAAATTAAAAACTAATAAAACTATTTATCACTCTTTAACAAACAAAAATTCTTTTAAATCTTAAACTATATTTTTTTTATTATCCACATATTTAATTATATCATAACTATACATATTTTTTATATTTTTATTGTGTTACGTGCCGCACACGTAACGCGTAAGGCACGATTACTAGTGTATATATATATATATTTTATCCGCTGACCACTTCGAAAATACTTGATAGTAATAATTATATACAGAGTCCGTTTCAACTTGTAAATATTAAGAGACTTCTTATCCGGCTTTTGATAAAACCTATAATATATCATCTTAAAACTTAAATTTTTAGATCTCAAATCTTTAGTATTGATTTTTCATATTATAAGTGTCCATCCAGTGCCAACATTTCATGGCAATTGAGGAGAGAAAAATGTGTTAAGGAAAAATTATTGTACCACATAAAAACAAAGTTGGATTTACATGTGAAAAAGACTAAATTGTTATCATAACATCCTATAAAACTGTTATAGCTTTTAACACAAATAAATTGTCTTGTTTTTTTGTTTAGTGTGGTTAGAAGTCTTGTTTTATAGTGTGTCTCATTAGGATTATTGAATATTAACCGTTGTTGTAGGAGTATAAATTAGTTAACCAACTATGAGTGACTGTTTTATAACAGCCTTTTTAATGGAACAAAACTGCATTTTTAGATTCATGAAAAGAAATTGGAACGTTTTGAGCGAAAGATGTATCAGAACCAATGTTTTAAAAAAACGCTATACTAGCGATAACGTTATTTAAAACATTAATCAGAACAACTCTTTTCAGTTTAGAAAATTTTACCAAAAGTTTGTTTCTGCAGGGACATATTCAACCTTGCCGGTTGCTTTCTCGAGGCATCCACGGTAAAAAAATTGTTGCATACATATCAATCTACTTTCTTAACCTTTGTTCTCTACACTACCATCTCTCTTTTACCGTTTACAACAATGGTTAAGCTTCCTTTTTCCATCTTTGTAGCATAAAATTGACTTGCATTTTCTAAGCAAAAATAATTAAAGTTTCTTAACTATAGCGGAATATTATCTGATAAATTAGTGTATAGATCAGTTGGAAATCTTGAAAAAACAATAGATAGATCGAATTTCATTATTACCGATAAATTTAATGTTACAGAAATCAACAAATACGTGCTAATATTAATTCTTTCCTTCTTGTTTTATACAATCATTACCCTCCTTAAATATATATACATGCTCAACTAAATCAACAGATTTTGAATTATTTCCAAATTATTTTGTTAATGACGATTAAGTTTAAATCCCCAGTTGTCGAAATCGTAATGTCTAATTATGGCTTCAAAATTCTATGCGGACTTATTAGGCATCCTCATAAATATGGGTTTGCTAAACTTGTCTCTACTATACTAAAATGGTTTGATAGTTAAACACACTATCAATAAGTTGGTTTTTAGTGATTATACTTAAAGGACGACATGTAATATTTTTCGAATTACATGTTCTGATATTTTCTTTTTTGTTTTGCAGCTGCCAACCCAACTTTACACTGCATTGGTATCAACTTTTCCCTCTTGATCATGTTAATAATTAGCGAGAAAACTATGTTAATTATACTTGTATGTACATGTTGATATTTACCTAAAAAGGGTATTGCCTAACATTGGACGACTTAAAAGTGCAGCTATACACTATTATTACAATAGTGTTGGTATTGCAATGCATATACTATGACCACTTTCTAAGATGGTGGAGGAGTCGGAACATTGAGGTCATATTTTCTAGCCCTCTTTGTAGAGTTCTTATGGCGATTTTTTTTAGAATATATCACATGGCCGATATTAAGATGGTTTTATTCTTAAAAAAAATGTTGCAGGTTAAAGAGGAGAGAAAACCATTAAAAACCAATTATGTCGACCCGGGAAGAAGTCTTTCAAATGTCCCAGTTGAAGTACCTCGTCGGACCGAATTTTATTATACGTGAGTAAAATGGTTATTTAATAAATGGTCAGAATGTAAACAATATTTTTGTCTAGTCCATATAAATACTTTCCATGGTAATGAATCTATGATTAGTATGTGAACAAATTACAAACATGGATTTTACTATGCAAAGAAACTCATCCTAAATGATACTACACTGTCATTTATACTCATATCAATTGACGTGTGTGTGATTTTCCCAGCACAATTTTTTGTTTTCTCTTAAATCATCTCATCTACAAAACAGACATGAAAATACTAGATGCTGAAACAAAAACAAAAAAAGCATTTCTTCGAAATTCTGGATATATATAGTAATCGATCCTTTGAAGATTAAATATAATTTGTGAAGTAATAAGATTTGAATTCAGTTTGGTTCACTTAAAATAATTAGACTTCAAATTAAAGAGAAAAATATGTCCTCAAATGATCATATTTCCATTTTGTTGAGACCAGGTCAGCAAGATCTATGGCAGGAAGCGCTACACCTCCAAGTCATACGTACATAAAGGCGGAAAGTGGGCCTCCAGTATTGACGATAAACAGTGACTCATCCTCAGAAGAAGATGATACAAAAAAATCTAATAGTCCTAAAAGGTCTCGTCCGTGGAGAATTCCTCGTTCGGTATGCTAATTAATTGCCACAATATAACTAATTTCATATTTAAAACTGTCACATGAATGAGGTCTAAGGTTATTGATGGCCGAGCTAAGATTCGAAAGAAGGAGAAGAGTGATATATACATTGTTTATGTATGAGGAAAGAAATTAAGCAGTTATCTAGAGAAGTTTTTCTGATATTATGTGTTATTCGCTGCCATATCTTTTCATGTAAACAATCTTTATCTTATGTATCATTTCCTTTGCCATATGTACACAAATATTCCATACATATGGAAAATTGACAGAGAAATACGTACATTGTAACTGCAAAAAAAAAAAATTAGAAGAAGAGCGTAGTAAATATCTCTTATGAGAAGTGTGTTCGCTAGCTATGGTGTTCGTGTCTCTGGTAGAACTATAAACCTTCAACTGTCTTTTTACAACTTAGTCATTTATCTCAAGTTTTCAATTAGACGACTGAGGGCAGGAAAACCATATACGACTTGAACTTTTCAATTGAGCGTAGGAATAACATAGGCTTCAAACTGAACGTAGCTTAGTGCAACATTAACTTTATTGTATATCTACTAATCTGATAAGTATTGTTATTTATCAATGCGATTTATAGGTGGGATATGGCGCGACCTTTCTTGCTGCTTCAGCAAACTTTCCTTACCAAACTAGGGGTCTTACAAATACTTACGTCAAGCTCTCGGGTAGGAAATTATTACAGGTATAAGATTCTCTGCTCTCACCGCTCCACCTAAAATTCTAAAACTAAAGTTATTTATGTAGCATTATTATGAACTCATAACTTTAGCATTCTTGGTTAATGGGAAGATTACCTCTTAACTCACAAAAAAAATTCTTGCGTTGATATAAAATCAAATTCCAATTATGCATATTGAATCTTGATAGAATTATAGTATACACATATAACTTTTACATTAATCAAAATTTCAATTCACTTCAGTTTTCTAGGATCGATCAGCAAACTTGGTAAGTTATTGCGTGTCGAATATCTGTGAAAATAAAAAGGAGCTATAGGTCAGAAATGTGAATGGAGTTACCGAAATCAAGTCAAAAATGAATATTGGGTGTCAAATCACTATTTTAAACAAACTATATCAAAAGTATACAGTATACTAGTAGAAAAAATGGATTTTAAATATTTATGGCATGACACTATATGTCACTATTTAGCTCCATCTTTGCTAAAAAATCGTAATATGTGGAATAACTAAAATGACATCGGGTATATATGTTTCTGTATGCAGGGAAATGGTTTGGAGAACAATGCACTGGGACAGTGGCTAGGCTGGTTTATGGCAGCGATTTACATGGGCGGCCGAGTTCCACAAATTTGGTTAAATGTGAGCTCATAATATATACTTGAATTCTGTAATTTCCACATATATTTTGGTTACTTGACAAGATTAATTTGTGTGTGTTAAACATTCTAATGACTTAATTGCAATTTGACTATGTCAATTAATTGTTTAACAGATGAAAAGAGGAAGTGTGGAGGTACTGTAATTCATCCTTTCTACTTGTAATGTATAATTGTATATAATGTTGTAAACCCAATTGTTTGTTTTTATTCTTCCATTTAAATGATATATAATTTTACATTATATTTTAATTTCCAGGGTTTGAACCCACTCATGTTCATCCTTGCCCTCTTCGCCAATGTTACCTACACCGGAAGGTCAATTTTCTGAACTCCTTTTTCTAGCCACAACTATTTAAGATGAACTAATACAAATACACTGTAACTAAAGCAAGAAAACAAATTCAAGAGCTTAACCTGAATGAATGAAACCTGCATGAATGATAAATAGTCGAGAACTTATATCAAATGTATAGATGTAAATTAATTAGTCCATCTTACACACTGATAAACTACATTATTTAGTTAAGAATTTTAACTACACTAACTTAATTCCTAAGAGAGATCGTTCATTTCATGCAAGTCTCATGATCAATAAAGCCAAGGGGTCTTAATAATAAAAGTGTTATGGATTTTTAACCGGGCACGTAATGGCACAACAAATGTCGATTATAACCAGAACTACTAAGTAAAATGAACTCTTCCTTCTATGTTCAATTTGTTTAACTTTCTATGATATTAAAAGTTGAATATTTATTTGCAGCATTCTTGTGAGAACCACAGAATGGGAAAAGATAAAAGCAAACTTGCCTTGGTTGTTAGATGCAATAGCTTGTGTGGCACTTGATCTTTTTGTATCCTTTTTGCTTGAGATTGTTATTTTAAGTTATTATATATGCCAAATTAAATTCCTTTTAACATTTCCATTTGTCCAGCTATATATTGTTCCAAATAGTTGCTTTCTTAACATGAGATCAATAGATTATTCTTCAGTACGTGTACTACAGGTTCATCAACGGCAACAAAGCACGATCGGTTGAAGAGTATTACGAAGAATGTGCAGTCAAATAGTTTGGCAACATCATTTGATTCCATTGTCCGATTAGTGATATTATTATGTATGTATATGATGAGTATTTTGATAATTTATCGTGTTGTTGTATTCTTTTTCTCTTTGTTTTTCCATTTGGAAATGATGTTTTATTGATGAATGATAAGTGTTAACAGGGTGTTAAATAATGTAAATTTTCTGGTATAATGTGGATAAGGCCCATATTTACTAATGGGCTTCTCTTTAGAACCAAAAAGGGACAAGGCCCATCTAATATTAAGGGTTTTTTGGAGACCAATATATTTCCTCCTTAAGTGTTACAATTAAGAGCAATCGTAACAGTTTTTTTACATTTTTTCTCTCATATTTAAGTTAATTATCATCACTTTTATATTTTTAAGGTAACAGTTTAACTTTATACATTTTTCAGCTTTTCTATCAAATTTGTTATCATAACTAAATATTACTATATTTTAATATACTTATATCAATTTTTTTCAACCCAAATTAATTTAATAGAGCAAGCACATTAAATTATAACTTACAAGATTTCTCGTATTTAAAGTAAAAAGTACACTTTTATAATTTATAAGTAAACGTTTTGGTTTATACAAATTATCAGTTTTTTTATCAATTTTTCTATCAAAACTACACAACTCATATTTTTGTTATTTTATTAATTTATATGTGAAAAGTACAAATAAATGAAAGAGAATAAGAGAAAAATAAGAGAGAGAAAATATTATTTTAATTATAAGGAAACATATTGATTCCTTATATTTGGGGTTTGAATTCATGTAAATTTAAGTTAATGGATAAGAAAACTGATGCGTGTAAAATTTTAAAACAATCTCCTCATATTTAAGGTAAATGAGTCATATAAAAGAACTGATGCGGTTGCTCTAAGAAGTTAATTAGTATTACCCTTTCAATTCTATTAAAAAATAATCAAGAGGGCGATTAAAAAAACCGAGACTTGAGCTTGGTTTTACCGGTGAAAGCAAACATCCTTTTACGGGTGAGAGCCGAACATCTAACAAGTGACACTTCAACCCAATAAACTCCCCAAAATAATACTACTACAGTTGAGTTTATACATTCTTGTGAGTTTGTGAGTTTACACATAATGAAAACACAGATAATTAGTTAGTGTTTGGATAAATATTGATATCCAACTTTTGATATCCACCATTGTGCATTTTTCCACTCCAAATATCTCAGCACACTAAACATGGTTACATTAATAAACTACTCCCTCCGTCCCTAAATAAGTGTCCATCATTTCATATTTGGCTGTCCCAAAATAAGTGTCCGCTTTTCTAATTTATCGATAAAAAAATGATAAAAATACTATAATATTCTCAAATATTACAATGAATACATTTCAAAAATTGGCAATAATAATTATTTAATTTAAATTAGGACTATATTTGTAACTTCCTAATGTAATTAATAATATCTATTAATATTTACCAAAATATAAGAAGGACACTTAAAAAGGAACGGAGAGAATATTTTTTTAGTGTCCTGCTTACTTACAATCAGAGCATTCCTATTGTCATGTGAAATGCTCTTTAGAAAGTTTATTATTCTTAATAAATTGATATTTATGTTTTGGAACTTGGATGACAGAACTAATTAATTAATAGCTACATCTCTTGTCATGTTTTCTACAGTTACTTTACCTCCAAATCATATCGATATACACAACAAGAGAAAATAATCTTACCAACTCTATTTGGAAAGTTGTTTTTTTTACGAAAAAAAAAAAAAACCTAACCATCAACTTTGCCAAGAATAGTGACTGTTAATATATTATACTATCGGACGTGTTTACGCGATGTGGTGGTGTAACGCGTAAAATAAATTGAACGATAATAAAATTGAAATCTCTACAACCGAAACCAACATTGAAAATATCGTATAGATTAGCATAAAGTAAGTTGTCCATACTTCTCTGTTTCTTAATAAATAAATCGGTATACACTACTTTGTTTTATTGTATATTACCTGCTTTTTGAGGATTTTGGATTCTAGTAAAAAAAATTAGAAACAAGTATTGAAAAGAGAGAGAGAATTAAGGGGAAGAAGACAGTTATAGTAAGAAACGGTTAATACATATGAGAAGTTACTTTTCAAATCTTTCCGTGTTTAATTAAGAGTTGTGCATATTTTGTAATTTGTAAAATTAGAGCGGTTTTAGTTAATTATTTGTTTCAAAAGCTCATAAGAAGCCTACATATAAACTAATAGTATAGATACTACAAATGAAATAAGACAAGTTTTTAGAACCCTCGTCTAATGCTGTTTTTCATAAAAACAAAATTATCGTTTATATTCTCAGTGAAGGACATATTAGGAAAAAAAATTACCATTGCATTCATGATTTTAGGGATGGGGAAAGAAGTTAGTTGTTTAACCTGCAGTATTAATTAGACACTACAAAATAATTTTTGATTTACTGAGAGTTAAAACCTGTCACAAGCATGTCACTAATTTAAAAGGCTGTCACAAATTATTTATCGTAAATTATTTATCGCAAATTAGCTAAACTGTCACAAAGTCGTCATAAAAACCGTCGCTAATAAGCTCGAAACAAAAAATAACGTTACTAATCCCGTCGCTATTTTAATATATTTTTTTTTAGTGAGATTTAAACATGCACATGGAAAAAAAAAATAACATTTGAAACCTTGGATTAGGAATCTATCAAGCATTTGCGAATATAAATAGTTGGCAGAGTCTTCTAGGTGGTGTAATTTATATTGAAAATAAAAGGTCATGGTATTTTTTTATTTTGACTGGTTAAATATTGTTAGAATGGAAACAAATAAAACTAAATTTTTGGTAATGGTAGAATTATCTGGTCGAGTGATCTTACCAACACCTGAAAGTTTCATATCATCTTCTCATTATATTTACGTAACTTTAAATTTTACCTACCTTTTCTTGATTATTTGTTGATCAGAATATTAACTTATTGTTCAATTATGTTCGTGTGACCATATGTAGCCTAAATCAATAGAAAAATGCTAAATCTAAAGGGAAATTATAATAGACATGGGCATTCGATACGTGACAATATAAAATCATACATATGATAAAAGAAAAAGACTTGTAATATTATTTTTTATCCAAAATCAATAGACAAAAGAGATCATAGAAGCCAATGAGAAACGGTAAGCAGAGGTAATTAATTTATAATTAGAGTTAACAAAATGGCGATTCGGCAAAGACGGTTCTCGTTCAAGCTTGGGGTCATTGCCATATATGGTTGGTTTATACGTACATACATCGGACTTGGTAAAATTTGATAGTATTGGTTAACAATACTATTGAAATGAGCCAGGTAAAGAAAGATATGATTAACAAGCGTAATAAGTATATATCTTTAATATGTTTAATGCATATCTATGCAATTTTTTTTTTTTTAAATAATCTAGTTTATAAAAAAAAACTTGCAAGGGGTGGCATCTGCAAGGGAATATGTGATAATGAAAGGCCGATGCATTAATTCTCTGTCTTTAAATTTATGGATGAAAACAAATATGCATTATTTATAGATAAAAGATTCCCTTATGCTGGGAAAATAGAATACCGAATAATTAATTAAGTACATTTTTGACGCAAAAATACATGAATAGACTTCCAATAATAACAATTCAAAATAAGGCATCTTGATTGGTGAACAATTAATTGAAATTTGTGGGTTGATGGACAATTCCAAACAATTATTACATTTTTTTTTATCAATTTTGTTCTTACGTTTTTTTTCTTTTGTAATTAATTACTTCTTCTTTTTTTTTTTTGCCAAGAGGAAAGCATATTTCAAGTCATTACATACATAAACATTAATTTTGTTCTTACGTTAAAGAGAGTCAATAATTTCGTATTTTTGCCTTCTTTATTTGTTACTTCAGCAAAATATCTTCAATTCTGTAACGCCTCTAAACCTTAACTTTGGTGATACAATAATTGTAAATCCCATTATCGTCATTGAAAAATTGGGTGTCATAAAAAGGCACCAATTAAGAGAAAGATACTAAGAGAGGGAGGCTAATTATACTTTTTTGTATAGTTTTTCTAAATATACATTTTTTCACTAATAAATGTTATTAAATTTATAAAAAAAAATTGTAAAGTCAATGATTTTATCATTTTGTTAATAGTTACTTTAAAAAAAAATTGGTTTTCATGTTTATATAATGTTTTGGCAATTTAATTGTTTATTTGACTTTTTTTTAGCATTTTAAAGAGATATAATTCAAAAAAATATAAATGCTTACTTTTTTTCAATTTCTTTTTGGTTTCAAGTTATAAATAAATATAACTAGAGATTATTAAAAAAAAATACAATCATTTATTAGTAAAACAAGATATTGTTAGCCTAACTATAAAAAAATATAGTTTGACATTTTTTGTCCGAAAGATACTCCGTATACATGTACCCCTTTCCATTTGAAACTTAATGTCCAATTTTGGCACTAGTTAGCAATTTTGGAGAATCATTGATCAGTACATAAAAACATACTTTGTTTTCAAAAATTCAGTAGCATCACTCTCATGTATGGTTCGGGAGCCGAACCCCAACACAGTTGTTGTTTGCTAGACGTACTATAGGACATTAAAAATCATTAGTAAAAATAAATATCATCATGTATCATATGCAGTAGCTACTAATCTTAAAAACTGATTTAGAGCGTGAGTTTTATTTAATTATGTACTAAAATATATCAAGGAAGCACTTGGTACACTTTTGTAACTAGAAGGTATATAATGGTGGTACATTTTTAGCTAGTATACAAGAGTTTCTTCTTATTCTTTTCTAGTAGTACATTTTTACAATTATTTAAGGTGAAACATCAACTCGAGTCTTTCCAAAACATTGAAAGAGTCATTTGGAGATGATTATATAATGTTGGTCGTCAAGTTACAATCTGGTATTTGTTGCTTTTGGTAAGACAAAGCTATCTAAGCTGGCAAACTAGTGACTATTTAGCTGTTTCTCTTTTCTTCTTTTATGCTTCTCTTGAGACCAAATTCTTCAGGTGCAAGTTTACATTGGAGGATCGTAAAGTACAATTAATAAATAGAGACCGATCATTCGTTTATTGCTCGATAAGTCTCTATATGATATCTTAAATCAATATCCATCTAATTTTATGCATTTTTTTCCGACTCCATATAATGTGTACCTGTCTTCAATTAGTCATTCGCAATCACTCTCAATCATCCATTGAATTCGCAAGTTTCTTTTTCTTTTCATCTTTTGGTTGTGCGTTATCTCTGGAACGTACGTAAGACGTGAATACTCAATAACTTGGAAAAAGATATAGAAAACATTATATAGACATATATATATATATATAGAAGGGGGATAGGCACATAAGCAAAATGTTAACGAAGTTATACGACGATACAAGTGAGAATAACGAGACGTACTCAATTTGTTGATTATCCAATCGCTGTTATGAACGTGACTAAATTAGCGACCACATATAAACAATTTAAATTAGTATTATTATGTGGTTGATTTAGCCATGCATGCACAATACTATCGGGGTCTATCTACGTATCAAAATGTCCCTAACAAATAGGAATACAGTATCAAACTATCAATATTGATAGAATGAGAAAATATCTTCCGAACCCATGTTATTTAAGAAAACATACAAATTGTAATGTAGTTAATTCTCATGAAAGCACAATATTCTTGTGGAATAAATACCAAAGCCACAAATTTGAATCATCAGTCCTAAAATAACTGTCAATGATAAGATGGTCTCCATTCAAATTTCTGGACAATAAATTTTGAACAGCATATTATATAAATAATAAAATCATATATCGATCTTAGTTAATTTATACCATAAAATTCTACAAGAAAAATTTTATTTAATATCATAAAACATTTTGAGTTATGTTGCTAAAATGATTGTGGCTAAATTTGAGCAAAGTTGTTGCTAAAATTTAACCACAACTACTTTAGCAAAATAACCGAATTCTTTTTTATGATGCTAAAATAACTTTTCCTTCAAACATAAAGAAACGGATTTTTTTTATTTTTTTTCAAAGTATCGTGCTTAATGGTATATAGATATATAGCTAGAGCCTTAGAGGACAACATAAACTAAATGAGTAAAAAAGACAACTTTTGGATAATATGTTTATTATAATTATACAACAACAAGGTTTTATTGCTTAAAACTCGGAAAGAAATAACATATTTTTGTGTTCTAGCGTACTCCTATATATGAGAAGAAAATTTTCCAACAATGACAAGTTTATTGTTTTCTCTTTATAATTTACAGATTGCAAAAAGGATGAATAGAAAATATCAGATTCATCTCCCTATATAATATGATCTATACACACTTTTCCTCAATTCTTTTCCTTTTCCCACCTCTCTTAATTTCCCCATTCAACTATCGAAAGAATATGGAGTTTTTAACAGGTCATAAGGGGCCCACAATGCGTCGAGTGGGCATGGTCGGCCAGCATCAAGTCGGGCCCACGGTTTCCCTTTCCCACTCCAATGTAGCAAACTAACCGGACCAGGGTGCAAATCCCGACAAAGGCCTCGATAGTTATCCCCTCCTAAACCGTGTTGGTTCCATCTATGATCCACTGGTGCGATCTTACCAGCAAAAACCAATAGAAACGGTGGTAAAGACCCTAACTCGTATATCCTCATTCGTTTTTGCAACTCCATCCACTCCTCGATTTTTTTTGTGTAGTCTCCCGACCGCCATCTAATTAATACCATGTTGAAAACGAAATAAATTAATTGTTCGTGAATTTTCACTACAAAAGATTTGGAAAATGCATTTTTTTTTCCCTGACAGAATAGCAACAGACAGCGGGAAGGAAATTTTTTATTAAAAATTGAAATTTTCTTATGTATTTTTAATCAAAATTTTCAAAAACTAGTATTCGGACCCTCATATTACAAAAAAAAAAAAATACTTATGTAAGGTTCGAAAAAATTTATATAGAAATCTGTGGACTTTCTGGTTCGGTCAGTTGGCATAGGAGGGCTAAAATGTGAATTTTAAGTTGCATAATGTTGTCACGCACTTGAAATATGAAAAGTCAAAATAAAAAAAAAAGTAAAAACATTAATAAATGCATTTTGCATCCAGTACAAATCCAGTTGAGAACTAAAGTCTACTTTTCAAACTAGTCAATCATTGATAATGAAATTTGAAAGTCCAAATACACAAGAAATGATAAGAAAGTGCATTTTACACTATGAATCTAACATAAAGGCACTAGAACATGCATTGGTGCAGGTTTTAGTCTTTTCGTTATTATGACTTGAAACAATAATAATAGAAGAAACCTGATTATAAAGGCTCTACCTAACACAAAAATCAGTCATAATAATATTAGAACTAACGCTAATCTTTATTTAAAAAAAATTATAACAATACCTTTCGAGATGGATCACCATCACACCGGTGTTAAAATAACAAGCGTGCCTATCCGCAAACGTCAAGGACAGCGACGGGTTCGACCAAAAGGTGGGTGTGAAATAAGCAGTGAAGTTGGCGTTACAATACTCCGGGGCGGCGAGAACCTGCTCGCCGTCCAGGGGTATATGCGCTAACTTCGCTATATCATCAACCAAGACAAGGTCCGAGTCGAGATACACAACCTTAGATACACAAGAAGGTAGAAGGTCAGCTAGATACGACCTAGCATAGTTCAAGGGACAATCAAGGGCAGACCGGATGGAAGTAGATATCAAACCCGTGACCGCCACGTCGTCGAAGGGGTATATCCGGAATTTTAGGTAAGGAAAAGTGGATTTCAAGATGGATTCGCCGTCCTGAGAATGGACGGCGACGAAGTGGAAGAATATGTTTTGTGGGCATGAAGAATGTTGTAGGACCGAGAGGATCGCGGCGGTTGATCCTCTTATATAGGCTGAATCTAGTGTCATCGCTATGTGTACGGTGTGAGGGGAGCAAAGGTTGTCGTATTCGTTGAGGGAGGGGCAATCTGCCGAATTATAGAATTCAGGGGCTTCTCTGAAACTTTGGGAAAGATTTGGGGCGACATTGGCAGAGATTATGAGAAGAAAAATGAGAGAGAGAGGATTGAGCATTTTGTAGCAAAAGTGAGATTTTTGGAATATGGTAGTATTTGTGTATTGGGTCTTATATATATATAGGTATCATTTCTTTAATGGGGTTTTGATTGAGTTTTAAGTAATATTTTAAATGACCATTTATTGTTTTCCTGTTTTGAGGACATTTGGAACTTTTGAGTCAATCGTGTTGGAACTTTTGATTTAGCTTTTATTTTATTTTTCAATGTTTCCAACACTAGTTTATTGGTTGAGTACATCTTAATCTTATTCTTCTCTGCTAAATCAAGTGTCTTAATATTTTAAGCAATTATTATCGAAGGGTTGAGGTAAATATTAAATTTTAAGTATCATTTATCTTGTTATTTATATTTTTCTTTATTTCAGGACATTTGGAAGTGTCGGGGCTTTTCAATTTTTTTTTGAGATTTAGTAATATACGATATGTTTTTTATATAGATCAACTATATAGGATGGCTGGGTTTCATACCTTCTTAAGTACGGTTTTACTATTAATTTTTTTTTCCTTTTTTTGTACACAAAACATTTTATTCAGATAAGCTTTATTTATTTATTATTGTATGCAAATGCCTAAGTAATAAGGGGGGAGAACCGTGTACAATGTACATGCATGTACATGGTAATACGATATGGGGGCATGGAAGACAATAAATGATACCCAAAAAGATTTATAAAATTTCTGAATTATAATAAAAATTATAGCTATTATTTTTAAAGTCCAATTTAAATTCTGGATTATATATATATATATATATAGAAGTATCTATACACACATAAAAAAACACAGTTTACACATTTATTATATATATATATATATATATATATGCCCCCCATGAAAGATACGATTTTAATATTTTTGAGCTACAGCTAATTTTAAGAATTTGGGAATCCTACCGTGTGAAACACGAAGTTACTATCTTGCGGCTATTTTCATCAACAATACATGTAATTAATGTCTTTATTTCATTTCATTTCATTCATTTGATTAGGAAAGAAACAATAAAAACCGTACTCGAGTTTTACACTTTTAGTGTTTTACACTAGGTTACATGTATATGATTACAGGGATATAAATCGATAGGAAAGTCCGTAATAGGTTACATGTATATATATATACACAAACTAATATTCTTGAATTTTTTTAAAAAAAGAAACCTAGGAGTTACCCACCATTCATGTATGTGAAAAATTTCTAAAATGAAAACATGAAATTTATTGCAAGTTTTCTCTTCCTTTTATTCTCGAAATCATAATATATTTTAGTGTAAAACTTATTACTAATGCGGTTTTTTCTATCTATTAGAAAATTGGATATGAGTCAAATGACTCAAATGACGCAAGGCAAATAAAGCCACGCATATTTAATGAATCAGCAAAAGAGCGTTTAAGTTTCATGTATTTTTTTAGACATATCAAAATAAGTGTACGTTTTTATTTTTTAGTAAATTTTCTCTTTTTTATTTTTTAAAAAATAACTTTTTGTTAGTTTAAACATAACAAAATTATACTCAAAACCTCACATTTTAATTAAAAAGTAGTTTTTGTTTGAAAATTTTGATTTTTTAATGTTTTTTTTTTAGTTTTTACCGAAATTGTTTCAAATCCTTAATAGTTTTTAAAGCAAAACACTTATTTTGAAACGGATGAAGTAAAGTAACAGTACCTAAAATAGGAATAATATTATGAAAAAGCCTAGATAGTGACAAATGACAACCATTGATCCATCTTTTTCTATATATTTTGATTAAATCTTCAAAAATTCAGAACTCATGAACTCATATTAGCACAAGATTAATTAATAGACTACTATCAGAAAAACATTTAGAATATCCGGTCATCCCATTTAAACTTTTTGGTTCCCCCTAAAAAAATATAAGTATGAAGTAGGGGTGGGCACGGGACGGATTGGTCGCAATCCTAACCCGCCCCGTAAAATAAATAGCGGGACGGATTGAGGCGGATTAGTGAAATTCAAATCCCAACCCAACCCAACCCAACCCATTATAATTAAAACCCCAACCCAACCCAACCCAACCCATTATCAAGCGGGGCGGATTGGGTGCGGTTTGTTTCTTGAATTTTCATTCTAGTCATTAATTTTTCATTATTTCGCATAATTTACCTAAATATTTTTAAAAAAAAATCTTTCAAATAGAAATATAAACTAAAAGCCAACCAAAATACATTTAGAATGTTCGTAACAAGTAACAAAGCTAAAACAAAACAAAACAAAACAAAACAAATTATTCTTCATCAACATAATCAAAATAAAGTTCAATAGCTAATTGAATCCACAAGTTCAATAGCTACAGATTTCGTAATAACTTTATATAACTTCGTATTTGGCTATACTTCAATTACAAATAAAGTTTTTAAAAATAAATTAACCACCCATACTACCCAGACCCAGATTAAAAATTCCTTATTTTTGTAAGTACGAGATAATACATTGAATTTATAAGACAATATATCAATCGAATCATTAACCTTGAGTTTGGACAATCCAAAGATTTTTTGTCTATATATATAATTTTTCTTAAATCAATACTATTATAATATAGAAGCTCTTATTAAAAAAGATCTTGAGAAAATTTATATTTATATATATATATATATGCGGATTGAAACGGGTTGGGGTGGATTAACCCGCGGTTTGGAAACCCCAACCCTAACCCAACCCACGAATTTTTTTACGGATTGGGACGGGGCGGATTTAACTTTTTTTGACACCCAACCCGCCCCAATCCGCCCCAATCCGTACGGATTGGGTTACGAGGCAGGTTTGCGGATTTTTTGCCCACCCCTAGTATGAAGTATCAAAAATTGGTGGCGATCTTAGCTGGATTGTGGGGTATAACCGTATAATTAAAGTACAAAGTATATGTCATAGAAATTTCAAATCCAGTTGGTTGGTTTCATACTTAGGTTTTCTTACTTTTTTTATGGGTGAACTTCTTCTTTTTCTTTTGTTTTTTTTTGTTTTTTTGATTTTGTAAGTTGTACTACATTTCCTTGATCAGTTTATAAAAAAGTGAGTTTCCTCCGTTTTTTTAATATGAAGAAGGTGCAAAAAGTAATCGAAATAAATTTCAAATAAATTATTTATGACAGACTTAATAAATGCATATAAATCACTCGGATTTTGTTTTATATAAGGATCAAGGGATTCAGGATTCATGCATGATGCATCATAATGAATACGAACCAAACCTATTCGTAACTAATGTGATTTGATGAGAATATACATATATATTTTGTCCAAATTATTTACATTAAAAAGCTGCATATTCTTTTTCAGGAAATTCATATATATACATATATAGATGCTATTTTTAAAAACAAGAGGAATCCCATCCTCCATAATTTATAAAGACGACACACATTAAAAGATAGGTTTAGCTTTTTAAGTAAAAAAGATTAGTGGGGACCAATTAGCTTTTGACGTTATTTGTCACGATTAAACGCTAAAAGGAAATTTTCTTAATGATGGAAATGAGTTTTCTAAATTTGTCACATATATTTTACCTTTTGTCCGTTAAGACAGAGTCCAAATTTTCTACCCTTATTCTCTATCACTTTACGTGTCCTCTTGGTTATTTTTACTTAAATTTTAAATTTTTACAACTTATACCGTGATTTTATAAACTTTTATATTATATTGTATTCAAATTTTAAAACATTTGAACATAATATTGTTTTAGACAATTTTTTTAATATTTAATGTTTAATTTACACTAATTTATACATTTATTCCAAAATAAATTTTGTGTGAATTTTTTTTTAAAAAATAATTATTGGAATGTATTGATACATGTATTATAGTATTTGTACAATTTTTTTCAAGTTTTTTAGAATTTCTTTTTTGACACAGTTACCTGATTATAAAATTTTGAGTCGCTACTTAAAATTTCCAATGTTTTATACTAACATCGATCGAAATTTGAAAATAAGATGCCTAACGCTTTGAAAGCTATATTTATTTGTAATAATTGGTTCAAATAAAAGAAAGTTATCCAAATTTTCTTTTTCCACCCTGAAGTGATGTCTACTTACTGTTATAATTTTCTTAGTAGGTCATGTATTTATTTTAAAATTCAAATTTGTATATTTTATATTAGCCATTTTACCCAATGGTGACTTTTTTTTCTTATCAGTAGACCCCATAAATAACATGTTCTTTTAAAGGCACATAAAAGAGCAGGTCCCATATGTGTTATCATTGGAAGAATTATCAATTAATGTAAACGCGTGTTTGGTAAAATTTCACTTTTCAAGTGGAAACTTTTCTTTACTATGTTGACATATCAAACTCTTAAAATACATATATATATAGTAGTATTATTGATCAGCTACGTACCAAACTATTCTAAACTGAAAAAAATATGGACAAGTTATATGTTTACTTAAACTTAAAGTAGTATTCATGTTGAACACTATTTTGAACACTACTTTGCTTAGAATCTGAAGGGTACTTTATAAGTCTATTTTAAGTTGAGGCTTGTGAAAAATATTGATTAAAAAGAATCTAACAAATACACGTGTTGATAGTAAGAGCTTTACTGTTGAAAAACATGTTTCCAAGGACGATTGATTTTTTTTTTACTTTCCAAAAAAAGAATGACAGCTTGTTCTTACATTTTTTCTAACATCATGTGGAGTCTTAAAGTATTAGGGAAACTAAAAATACACCTCAAGTATTTAGTATTTTCTTCCATTTAATGCTTAATTAAGGACATTAGTGATCCAAGTTAGCAAAAGTTTAATTTTCGTGTTTGGTCAAAACATTAAAGAACTGAGAGATCCACTTCAAACATGATGACGAGATACTCCCTCCGTTCTCATTTAATTATTCATTACGAAACTACGTGCAATTTTGATCGGTAAAAAACTTGTATCAAAAATGTTGATCATATAGTTCAAATGTTGATCATATAGTTCAAATGAAAAATTTTATGATTAGATTTAACAAAAAATCATTTTGACAATTTTGATACAAGTTATAAGACGATCAAAATTGCACATAGTTTCGTAATATTGGACAATTAAATGTGAAAGAAGAATTAGAAATGAGTGAATTTCTGAGGGGAAAATGATGAAAAGAAAAAGGAAAACATATTTTTGGAAGGGGTTTTAACTGAGGATAAGATTGATCAAAGAAAAGATTCAAATTATGTGGAAGATGTCTATTCAAACATGTAAGATGATGGCCAATCGAATCCTGGACTATATGCAATTTGAAGTAAAATGATCAATTATTATTCACAAATCATGATAAATTGGTCATTGATTTGAACTTATCTCCAAGAAGAATTTTGGGGTTAGAGTTCAAAATTAATATCTACGGGAGAATTACAATCATGTAATAGGAATTATAATTACTAATTAGCTAGGTGGCTAGTCCTTCACATTTTCAGCTCTAATCACTATGTGAAAATGTCGGGATACTAACAAACATTTTAAAAAAAAAATTATTGGTAAAATGAGTATAGTTAAATTTTAGCAACACGGTTAGTTGTTAAAATTTAATAATACTCGTTAACAACTGTTTTAAAAATGATGCGTTCTGCAATCTCGATATTTTCTTGTATTGAACAAGGTAATAGGTATGAGACCATTATGGTCCCCTAGTCCAACATCGAAAAATTCTAGGGAGAACAAAAGGCTGAGTAGAAGAAACCAAAACCATTATAATGCCAAAATCATTCGACCATTCCTATTTGCTCAGATCAATTTATATGCAACTTGGCTAAAAAAATGACAAATAACTTCGTTTTTATATTGTTGTTTAAAAGCAAAGGCTGTCAACGAATAAATCATTACTATTGTATGGTCTATAAGTATGGGCAAGAAATTTACAATGGTATAGTAAGATAAGTGACAATAAGAGGAATGGTCAACGATCGATTTGTCTATTTTGGATTCTCATTTTGAGAATTGGGTGCAAAGAATTCATATTAGTCAATAGTTTCATAAAAACGAGGTGTTTTTCCCATACATAGAGCTATATCTCTCTTTTTCCTAGAATTTCCGATTTGAGAGAGAACATTATATTAGTGAATCTCATTATATTAGGGAAAAATGATAATAAAACTATAACATTAACAAATACTCAAGAGCATAATATTTTCTTTGAGTAGTAATTATGTGTATTGGAAATTAATATAATATAAAATATAAATTAATTTAAAAATCGGGTCGGGTTGGGTCGGTATAGCCGACGAAATCAAAATTTCCACCCGATCCCCAAGTTTGTCGGCTGGGGAAAAAACCTGATATTTTCGGGTCAGGACTCTTCTCGGGTTGGATGCGGGTCGAAACACGAGTTAGGTCGGGATTTCGAGATTTTTTCCCAACCCTAAATCTAGCTACAGAAGAATATTTAATTGTCAACCTAAAACATTTGTTGTATTTGAAGCTTTTTTTCGTATCGTTTTTTCACTTTTAATCGTTTTATTTATCTTGTCACTGTGGAGGCATGTTCCACATTGACCACATATTTTTTATTCACGATTAAATTAATGTGTATTGAAAAAATGATATACGAGCATAATATTTTATCTGAGTAGTAATTATGTGTATTGGAAAAATGATATACACTGATCGATGGCGTGGCGGCTGTTCACAACACGATCGGCGATCGATGGCGGCTCTTTCTCTCTCTCGTATTGTAGAATATCAATTACACCGTACGTGCAATGTCAATACATATACTACTGACCGAAACCAAGATATTATAACATTGATCTTGATTAATTGCTATGTAATTTCTCTTTTCCTTGTTTCTTCGTGACCTGTTGCACTAATTTAAATTTAAATGATTTCACGTAATGTACTATCATTTTTTTTTAGGAAAGATAATTAAGTGACAGACATTTTTAGTGCCTTTTACATGGTGATTTAATTTGTTGGAAACACACTTCAATTAACTAGTTTTTTTGAATAAATTGATTTCATCTTTCTATGGACATAATAAACCCTTTTTTGGGATATAAAATGCTGGTTAGTGTGTAATATATATAGCACCATCAAATGAGACTAAAAAGGTCCTACTGATACAAAAACGTCACTAAGTATTGCTCTTTTATCTTAGAATAAGATAAATTCAATGGTTTAATTTTGTTTTTTAATCATCATCGCCATACTCGTTATTATTAAAAAAAATAATATACTCTATATCATTAGAGTAATTGTCATCGGAGCATGCCTCAAATGCTAAAAAAACATTAACCGAAATACTTGTTAATTAAAACCAACATATATATGATTTAAATTTATTATAGTACTGTAGTAAGATTGAAATGCAATCTTGAAAATTGAAAAATACGACCCCTGCTGAGATATGATCGTAATTTAATTCCTTCATCTTTTATACAAGTAAACACTTCGTTTTTTTCCATTATTTTATACAAGTAAATGATAATTAAAATATAAAATCACCGACACCACACATGGGCAAGTCCATGCAACCCAAAACTATCGTGACCCACAATGTGAGTCGTATTAATTCCCTTGCTATTCGCACATGCTTTAAAAATATTTGTCACCATGCTTTAATTTAATTTAATTTAATTTCAGGAGACTCTTCTTCTATTATTTATTCTCAATGCCATATAGTAATCACATTTCCGTACGTAGGTCCCATAATTGGAAGAGTTTGTAAGGTCAAAGTATGAAAATTCTGAATATAAATGTGTATGGATTAGATCACAGTGAAGACTTTGAATAAACGATGCATTTAATTCGTTAGTCCTTATAAGCGTTGATATATATGCGTAATGCCTAATAAAACCAAATAAAGTTAGGTCATTTAAGTTGAATTTTGATAATATCGGATGCTTTTCGTAACAGATGCCATAGAAAATTATATTCTTTTTTAGCTAATGGAAGGTCCATGAGCATTTATAACTGATGTAGAATGTGGATGTTTATTGATAACATATGTCGGTTTATCATTAAACGCTTTGTTGCTAAGCTGATTGTAAATTGAGTGTCGCTAAATTTAATACAATTTATTAACATAACGACACTCAATTTACCATCAGTTTAGTAACAATGCGTGTGATGGTATACTGAGATTGTTTCAACCGCCTTACTAGTACATATAAGGAACAGATTAGAATGTTAGCATCTTTTTACTCATTCAAAGCCTATACTCTTATAATTAATAGTTAATCATCCAAAAGTGACCCGATTTTTTCTAGCAGTGAAATAAAAAGATAACCTAGCTTAATAACATAAAAATAAGGACATGATTCCATATATATGATACATAGTGTACGTGAACCAAACGAGATGTATAATGGCTTCGACTGTAAGTAAAATCCGTAAACGCATTCTGAGCTAGTAAGTTGCAAGGTTAGGTTTTGTTTAGATTTTTACTTTAAATGATTTGTTCCAAATTCAAGAAAAATTTCAAATCCATTTTTTTATAGCTTGGTTTAGAGTTCATTTATATATGTTAATCCGAAAATCAGACTGAATTAATATAATCCACTTTAATTACTCATTAAAAACCTTTTTTGAAATCTAATCCACGAATGAGCAACGTCAACTAATAGCAGTGCCCGGTCATTTTGCAAAACTTCATTATATTATTTAATATTTGTATGCATCAATTAATGTTTTTTTGCTAGGGCCTATCATTTAATAGGTCTTAAAAATATATTCACTAGACTTAATAAGTTGTTACCAAATCATAATTATTTGAGAATTCGGGTTTCTGGAAATTAAGTACGTTTTATGTACTAATCAACGATTCTTCTATATATTATTGATTATGTTTGTCACCCAACTATGTTGAAAAGTAGATTAAAGAACGAGTGAGAAAAATTACCATAACCAAATTTAATCTGAATCCGCTCCAAACCGTTCAATCCACAAACTCCAACAACCCAATTCGATCAGTACGTTTTTATTTGGTTTGTGGTTTGGATTGAAAATAATTATATAAATGGTTTGGTTTGAATCAAAAACCTCCAAGCCTTTCTATAATGATTGTGTCTATGATTCAAGTTTATCGGTTTTAATCCAAACCATTTACGCTCCTAATAATGGCCATGTTTGTTTTGTTTGTTCATGTATAGCTAGCTAGATAGTTCCATCCTGTTAAACTCTTCATCGTGTTTCTTTTTCCTTTATAAATGTTGTCACTGAATATGGGTAAAAACACAAGACAATTAGGTACACAGTACACTCTCATTTTTTGCTGCTTACCCTCTCAGATCAACTAAATGACCTTTTTTATCATCAAATGATCATGAGAGCACTTCATGAGCCGGGCATATGGTTGTGGTAAAAACTCAAGATCGGGTTGTTTACTATTCTCTTTATTCATTTTCGATATATTGATTGGTGATTTCTAACAAGTGAAATAAATTAAACCAGTAATGAGGCAGTTGTTTATCGCGATATTTGCAGCCCTTGATTTATGAAAATTTCATACTTGAAAAGTTGAAAAGATGTGTCCCGGAAGGCTATACATAATGTTTAACCCGATGCTTTGATCGGCATTAGTTTGTATAATTCCGAGATGGTTGCACAATGATGACAGTTTTTGTAAGTGAGCACATGCCTATGATTTATTTCCTAAAATTAGAACCTTCCCTAGTTTACAACTTACACATAGCTAAATACAAAAGAAACTGCTGCAACAAATGCAAATTCAAAATAAGCACAATGAGAACATGGGCATGGTAAAGGTCCTCATACCAAATGATACTGAAATTCCTATCCGCTGTTTTAGTTGCAGTTTTGCAGTTAGGTTCCAAGTGAGGTTGCAACCACCAGTTGGAACCAAGTGTATTAAATGGACAGAACTGTAAAATGTTAAATGTACTCAAATTGAACACAAGCACATTTAACAACGGAGTTCACCTAACTAGGCTACGTCTCCGGGGCACTTACCCAGATTATGATATTATAAAAAGCTTACAATATAGGACTCAAGTCTTAACGAAAAACACTTAGACTCCCTCTAGGTTTTTCTGCCTATCTCTATATTGCTCCTACTCTATAACTATCACTTATAAATCAATGGCATCCCACCATTGTTTTCTTTTAAAAGCTCACGTGTATTCTCTCAAGAATGGGTTCTTTATAAGTTAGAACACACACCTTTTTACAAGCTAAGTTATTAACTATTTATTAGTAAAAACAATCTTCTTGCTTCAAGATCTTTTATGATTGCTTTTGACTTCTTTTGATTGGCTTCAATCTCTCCATATTGCACGTCTGCCTTTTGTAGGATTGACATCAATCTTCATAAGTTAATACCTGTTTAATAACAAGCTTGAAAGTAGGAGTTAGTCTTTTCCTATAACTAGTAAACATATAAAGATAATATCTTTTAGAGATAATATCTTTCCATATATATATCAAGTGCCTAACTCCATATTACATTCAATCTTTAAACGAATTATACTGAATATGGATAAGGAACAAAAGATTGAAACATGTGATAAGGACAAGCATAAGAATAGAGATCATATTTAAAAAGAAACATAACCTTATAAACTTATCTCTTTATAACTTTTAGAAAACATCTTTCCTTAACACTTTGATATTCTCAATTTACGCATATTAAACCTTTAAGTTCATATGAGAATATAACCTGCATAACTTTAATCACATAATAATCATTAAAGAATAGGTACGCAGATTTACAGAACTAGACAGTGTTCTGCTGAACAGAAGGTTGCAACTGAGGTTGTAACTGGTACTTGAAACCTGTTACTACTGACTTACTAGGTTGCAACTGAGGTTGTAACTGGTACTTGAAACCTGTTACTACTGACTTACTAGGTTGCAACTGAGGTTGCAACTGGTACTTGAAACCTGTTACTACTGACTTACTAGGTTGCAACTGAGGTTGCAACTGGTACTTGAAACCAGTCAATACTGTCTTAGTTCTTTACAACAGTTAGGATTTATTAAGTAAAAACCAATAGACAATAAACAATATTTAGACCAGAAATCTGGTCCTAACAATCTCCCCCTTTGTCATTGGTTTTGACAAATCAATTAAGTTTATAAATCATCCCAACCACCTGCAAATTCAATATCAACATAGTCTTTAAATAGTATATTAACAATACTAAAGAGTCATCTGTTTAAGCTCCCCCTGTATGTTAGAATTGCAGGCACTTAATAAGCACATAATGCATCCATTCATAAATTTAATTTTAAAGACATCAAAATGGAAATTGCAGAATTTTAAAGGCCAAAAACATGGCACAACAATGTCTTAGTACAGCAATTAAAAAAGTAATTAAAAAACAGCAGCATTGAGTCTTGAAATTGAAATACTAAACATAAAACTGAAAACACATAATAAACTTTCTGTTACTCCCCCTATTTGTCACAAGCCTGACAAACTAGTCACGAGGTATGTTTGACTGGGGTGGTTTTTCTCTTAGAGGTCTGTCCCTTACAACCTCTTCATGCTCATCTTCACTGCTTATAGAGAAACAGTCATCACTAGAACTATCATCCTCATCCTCAATGATATTCACCAGTAGTTTATTGATTTGATAATCATCAGCATCCAATTCAGCTCTCTTTTCTTGATTATAAGCCAGCTTCTGGAGTAAGTACCACTTTACTCCTTTCTTCTTGTCTGAGGGAGCCTTAGAGGTCTCTTCTTCCTTTTCTTTGCCTTTCTCACCAGAAATGTCATTAACATGCCCTTCTTTTAACAACTTGGAAGAAATGTACAGGGCAGGTGGACAATCAGAGAAGGGTTCAACCAAGATATTAATAGGAGAATCTCTGTTTAAAGAATTGGTTTGGCCTAGAATTATATTAGATATTAGGCAGGGGAAAGGAAGCAGAATAGAAGTAGACTCTGTGTCACTGAATTCTTTTATGAGATTGAAGATATGCTGACCAAAGTTGATAGGCCTGGAAGACATGATTTTATAGAGAAAAATGGCCATATCTTTGCTTACTTTGGAAGGCTGTTTGGTTGGAGTCCAGTTAAACCTGGATATTTTATGCAAAACAGCTGCACAAAGAGTGAGAGAGGAAGTTTTGATGGAATTTCCATCAAATCTATTGTTCTTTCCAGTTAGAACCAAAGCAATAACCTCCATGTCATAAGAAATATCTTCAACAGAAGAATTAGGAGTATCTAGGAAGTCATTGATAAGTTTAGGAGTAAAATCAAAGGTATGACCTCTCAGAAACACTCTTCCATAAGCAGGATTTTCCTCTTCAAACACAATGCTACTTAGATTAGCATAAAATTCTTTAACAACAGCAAGAAGAAAGGAATCAGCATAAGTAATTGTTTTCCCTAGACCAACAGCATGCAACAGCTTTTCAACATACACTTGAATGTGTGGGTAACTTACCAAATTAAGCTTTCTTTCACAGTGTATTTCTTTACTAGAAAAAGCTCTAAATCTCCTATAGGTTCTTCTACTCCAGAACTTAGGATCAACTTCATTGAATCTTTGAACATACTCAAACTTAGCAATCATAGGGTTATTAACAAAATCTCTCCTAGCACGCTTTTTAGTCCTATGTGTCTTAGGAGATGAAGATTCACTTACCTTAGCCTTAGAGCTATGACTGGTGGGGGATTTGGACAAGAAATCCCTAAGAGTACAATCATCATCAGAACTTGGGTTAGTAGACATGGTTGCAACTGGGGTTGTAACCGTACTTAGAACCTAGCACTGGGTTTTTACAGAGAGCCTAGGGTTTTACAGTGAAGAGAGATAGAGTAATTCTGGAGAATGTAATTGATTTGGGATAGAGAAAAGAAGTTTGTATAAATAGCAATAAAGACCATATCTTTTTGAAATAGGAAATAGATACATGCAAATCAATTAATAAACAGATTTTGGCTTAAAAATAGGAAGTATTTTATCAACAGAAATTTTGAAAAATAAATCAGACTTAGATCACGTAAGAAACAGTTGGCATTAAGATTAATTCAGTCAATTAAACAGATAAACATTCCTTTTAGCAAAACAGATTTATCCAAAATTTGAAAAATTCAAACGTTGAAGCTTATTAAGGAAATTTGACTTGGTTCAAGATAAAGAACAATTAAACAGATATCTAACTTTTTAGGAAAAAAAATCTAGCAATTTACTCAAGTAAATATGTTTATCAAAGAATAACTCTAATAAAGATTAAATTTTATGAGCTTAAATTGAGCAACTCCGTTTTTATCTCTACACAAAAACTAATATGATGACCTCAGCAAGGAAAGAGTATAAGTGATGTCAAAAATAACAAGACTATGTCTTGGTAGTTGTAGAATAGACTGAGGTTTCAACTGGAGTTGTAACTGAACTTCTAACCAGTTATAGAGATTATGAGGTTTCAACTAAGGTTGCAACTGAACTTGCAACCAACTTATAAAAATGCACTTTGTGCTTGCAACTCTATTACCAGAGAGGTTTTCAAGGACAAGTTACCTCACATCTGTTTTTGAGACACCAAAAATCGGCTTTTTCAAAACAAAAACATCATAGCTCAATTAAGACTTAACCTTAGAAATAAAAATTATTGAAAGTACTCAATACAGACATATTTAGCAAGAATATTCAATTAGATTGATAATGACATACCCCTATGTCACTTCTTAATGATTCAAACTTGTTTGTATCAAGGGGCTTTGTGAAAATATCTGCTAATTGTCTTTCAGTTGAAACATGTTCTAAAATTAAGCTCTTTTCTTCAACTAGTTCTCTAATAAAATGATGTCTTAGATCAATATGTTTGGTTCTGGAATGTTGAACTGGATTTTTAGCTAAATCTATAGCACTTTTGTTATCACAAAACAAAGTTAATATTTCTTGTTTAACATTATAATCAGTTAACATCTGTTTCATCCAAATAAGTTGAGTGCATCCACTTCCAGCTGCAACATATTCTGCCTCAGCAGTAGATAAAGATATGCAATTTTGCTTTTTACTGAACCAAGAAACAAGGTTGTTTCCAAAATAAAAACATCTACCAGAAGTACTCTTTCTATCATCTATGTTTCCTGCCCAATCAGCATCACAATAGCCACTTAGAAAATGGTTTGTATCTTTAGAATACCATAGGCCTAGGTGAAGTGTTCCTTTTACATACCTTAGAATTCTTTTGACAGCTAGAAGATGAGGTTCTAAAGGATTTGCCTGATATCTGGCACAAACTCCTACACTTAAGCAAAGGTCTGGTCTACTAGCAGTTAAATACAGCAAACTTCCAATCATGGATCTATAAAGACTTGGACAAACACTTTTTCCCTTATCATTTTTTGATAGTTTAAGAGTGGTACTCATAGGGGTTCTCTTCTCTTTACTCTCATTCAGACCAAACTTCTTAACAAGATTGTCTGCATACTTACTTTGGCATAAGAAAATGCCTTTCTCATTTTGTTTAACTTGCAATCCTAGAAAGTAAGTTAATTCACCTCCACCACTCATTTCAAATTCATTCTTCATATCTGAAATGAATTCTTCTATTCTCTTATTAGAAGTAGAGCCAAAAACAATGTCATCAACATAGATTTGAGCAATGATAATATCCTTTGTAGTTTTCTTGGTAAACAGAGTTTTATCAACTCCCCCTCTGTTAAAACCTTTTTCAAGCAAAAACTTGGTTAATCTATCATACCAAGCTCTAGGAGCTTGCTTAAGACCATACAGGGCCTTTTTCAGCAAATAAACATGTTCAGGAAAGATAGGATCTTCAAATCCCTTAGGTTGACAGACATAAACCTCTTCATTTATCACACCATTCAGAAAAGCACTCTTTATGTCAAGTTGAAATAGTTTAAAATCATACAGACATGCAAGAGATAATAGCATTCTAATGGATTCAATTCTAGCTACATGAGCAAATGTTTCATCAAAGTCAATTCCCTCAATTTGTGTATAACCCTGAGCTACCAACCTAGCTTTATTTCTGATAATCACTCCATCCTCATCACTCTTATTTCTAAAAATCCATTTAGTCCCTATAACATTTTTATTAGAAGGTCTGGGTACTAAAGTCCATACATCATTTCTCTCAAATTGATGCAACTCATCTTGCATAGCTATAATCCATTCACTATCTTCTAAAGCTTCTTTTATATTCTTAGGTTCTAACTGAGAAATATAATAAGCAAAGTGAACAACATTATTTCTTTTACCTCTGGTTTTCATACCTGAAGCAACTTCTCCTATGACATTGTCAAGAGAGTGATTTTTCTGAGTCCTTACATAGCGTGGCTTGCTTGTTGTTGGCATAGCAGATCCATCTTCTTCTGATTCTGTTGAATTCTGAGTTTCAACTTCAGTTCCAACCTCAGTTCCAACCTCAGTTGTAACTTCAGTTGCAACTGGACTTCCAACCACTATGGGACTCCTAGTTTGTTGAGTTTCTTCTTTGTCTTTTTCTGCAATCTCAGGCTGTTCATTATCACCTGTAATCTCATCAACAGTTTTTAGGTCATCAAATAACACATTATAAGATTCCATAACACAGTTGGTTCTTTGATTGAAGACTCTGAATGCTCTACTATTTTGAGCATAACCAAGAAAGATTCCTTTATCACTTTTAGAGTCAAATTTACCAAGATGCTATCTATCTCTGAGAATGTAACAGACACACCCAAATACTTGAAAATACTTAACATTGGGTTTTCTACCTTTCCATATTTCATAAGCTGTCATAGAAGTGCCTTTAGTAATATAAACTCTATTAACTATATGACAGGCAGTATTAACAGCTTCAGCCCAAAATTTGTTGGCAAGTTTCTTAGAGTTAAACATGACTCTAGCCATTTCCTGAATGGTTCTATTTTTCCTTTCAACTATGCCATTTTGCTGTGGAGTCTTAGGAGCAGAGAACTCATGACTAATACCTAAGGAGTTGCAGAATTCTCTAAACTTACTGTTCTCAAATTCTGTTCCATGATCACTTCTAACCCTAGCAATATTACCACTGGTTGAACCTTTTTCAAGTTGAAGTTTTAAGCACAAAGTTTTGAACAGTTCAAAAGTTTCAGTCTTATCTTTTAAGAACACTACCCAAGAGTATCTAGAGAAGTCATCAACAACTACCAGAATGTACTTCTTACCACCTATACTAGCAGTTTGCATAGGCCCCATCAAGTCAATATGAAGAACTTCTAGGACTCTCTTAGTGTAGATTTGACTTATACTTTTGGTTTGTTTACCTATATCACAGTCACCACAGACACTTTGAGTTTTAGCACTTAGTTTAGGAATTACTCTTATCAATTCATTTTTAACAAGCTTATCAAGAGTTTTGTAATTCACATGCCCAAGCCTTTTATGCCAAATATCCACATTATTAGTAATGGCTTGATTACACTTACTTTGAGGCAATTCTTTTTCAGCTTTTTCAAACACATAACAGCTGTTGGTTGATCTAACTCCAGTCATGATTAAATCATTGTTAAGATTAGTAATTAGACACCTTTCTTTGTCAAATTTAACAATCATTTTGTTATCACAGAGTTGACTGATACTTATAAGATTAGCTTTTAGACCATCTACAAGAAAAACATCCTCAATAACAGGCATTCCAGGTTTGTTTAAGGTACCTTTACCAACAATTTTACCTGTATCTCCACCCCCAAACACAACAGTGTTTCCAGTAAGAATGGTGACATTTTTTAAGAGACTTGCAGTACCTGTCATGTGCTTAGAGCAACCACTATCAAAGTACCAATCATTAGAGGTAACAGCATTCAAGGAGTTAATGACAGCTTTGTTGTTAGCAATTAAGGTAGCTTTTTCTTTAACTTTCCAGACCCAGTTCAGATTTTTATTAACAGAAGCCAACCAAGTTTTCTGAGAAATATACTTTATGTTTCTTTTTAAATAACACTGGATTTCAGAATGACCAGGTTTCTTGCAGAAATTACACAGCTTCAACCTAAAGTTATTTTTATACCTAAAGCTATTCAGTTTATTCATGGTTGCAACTTTGGTTATAACTGAGCTTTTAACCTTCTCTACAAAAACCTGAGTTTTGTTCCTGGTTGCAAATCTGGTTGCAACTGAGCTTCTAACCTTATTGTCAAAATTATGAGTTTTAGCTCTAGCAACAGCTTCAATAAAGGTAGTTTTTCCTGTACTTTTACCACCATAGTAACCTAGACCACTGATATCTTTAGAACCTCTAGAATATGACAGCATGTCATCCAATTTTTCTGAAGCAGAAACATTCATCAGTTTTATTTTCTTTTTAGTTTCAGTAAGTTCAGCCAGTTGTAAGTTCATCTTCTCAGTAAGACTTTTAACCTCATCCTTTAGATTAACATTAAGTTTGCTTATGATCAAGGTTTGTTTACTCAGACATTTATACTTTTCATAAAGAACAAGATATTGCTGGGAAATGTCTTCATCAGAAGGTTCTTCCTCATCACTGCTGTAGGTTTTAAGAGTGGTTGAAACTATGGTTGAAACATGTTCACAGTCACTTTCATAAGTAGGTTCTTTTTCAGTGATTATTCCCATAAAGTTAACAAAATTAGACTCATCCTCTTCATCACTGTTGCTATCAGAATCACTATCACTATGAGTGGATATATAGGCATTTTTGTTCCTTTTTAAAGTATTAGCACACTCAGCCTGAATATGACCAAAGCCTCTACATTCTCTACACTAAATCTCTTTAGGCTTATAATCTTTGTTATCCTTCTCTTTAGAGTTCCACTTACCAGTAGAGTTATTATTGAACCTGGATTCTGTCTTAAATTGGTTATCCCTTTTCTGAAAGTTTTTAGAAGAGCCAGTATCATCCTCTTTTCTCTTGTAAAACTTTTTGAAAACCTTTTTAGCAAAGAAAGCTAGCTGTTCTTCATCACTTATTTTATCACAGACATTAGGTTCAGATTTCTTAGCCTGAAATGCTATTCCCTTTTCTGGTCTTTTTGGTTTAAAGAATTTCAGCTCATGAGTGCTTAGATTTCCTATAAGTTCTTCAAGTTTAAGATTATCTAAGTCTGTAGATTCTTCAATAGCAGTAACTTTTATTTCAAACCTTTCTGGAAGTGATCTAAGAGTCTTCTTAACAAGTTTAGCATCACTGTATTTTTCACCTAAGGTTCCAGCTTGATGAGCAATGTGGCAGATTCTACCATTAAATTGTTCAATGTTTTCATCTTCCTCCATTCTTAGGTTTTCAAATTGAGTAGTTAACTGCTGAAGTTTGAAAGCTTTTACTTTGGTAGTTCCTTCAAAAGTAACTTGCAAAATATCCCATGCCTCTTTGGCAGTTTCACAGTGAGAGATATACCTGAATACACTGAGAGTTACACCAGCAAAAATCAAGTTTATGGCTGTTGAGTTGGCACTTGATTTTCTGTCTTCATCAGCAGACCATCTGTCTTCAGGTATAAAAACCAGTTCTCCTTCACTATCAATGCTAGTTGGAGCCTCCCATCCATACATCACAGTTTTCCATGCATGTTCATTCTGCTGTTTGATGAAAGACCTCATTCTGATCTTCCATACTCCATAGTTTACTCCTCCTTCAAGCAATGGAGGTTTGTTGAAAGCGTTTCCTTCCCTCATTAAGTCCATTTTTACTAGAACACAGGATCCACACTAAGTAAGGTCTAGTGTAAAGCTCTGATACCAATTGAAATTCCTATCCGCTGTTCTAGTTGCAGTTTTGCAGTTAGGTTCCAAGTGAGGTTGCAACCACCAGTTGGAACCAAGTGTATTAAATGGACAGAACTGTAAAATGTTAAATGTACTCAAATTGAACACAAGCACATTTAACAACGGAGTTCACCTAACTAGGCTACGTCTCCGGGGCACTTACCCAGATTATGATATTATAAAAAGCTTACAATATAGGACTCAAGTCTTAACGAAAAACACTTAGACTCCCTCTAGGTTTTTCTGCCTATCTCTATATTGCTCCTACTCTATAACTATCACTTATAAATCAATGGCATCCCACCATTGTTTTCTTTTAAAAGCTCACGTGTATTCTCTCAAGAATGGGTTCTTTATAAGTTAGAACACACACCTTTTTACAAGCTAAGTTATTAACTATTTATTAGTAAAAACAATCTTCTTGCTTCAAGATCTTTTATGATTGCTTTTGACTTCTTTTGATTGGCTTCAATCTCTCCATATTGCACGTCTGCCTTTTGTAGGATTGACATCAATCTTCATAAGTTAATACCTGTTTAATAACAAGCTTGAAAGTAGGAGTTAGTCTTTTCCTATAACTAGTAAACATATAAAGATAATATCTTTTAGAGATAATATCTTTCCATATATATATCAAGTGCCTAACTCCATATTACATTCAATCTTTAAACGAATTATACTGAATATGGATAAGGAACAAAAGATTGAAACATGTGATAAGGACAAGCATAAGAATAGAGATCATATTTAAAAAGAAACATAACCTTATAAACTTATCTCTTTATAACTTTTAGAAAACATCTTTCCTTAACACTTTGATATTCTCAATTTACGCATATTAAACCTTTAAGTTCATATGAGAATATAACCTGCATAACTTTAATCACATAATAATCATTAAAGAATAGGTACGCAGATTTACAGAACTAGACAGTGTTCTGCTGAACAGAAGGTTGCAACTGAGGTTGTAACTGGTACTTGAAACCTGTTACTACTGACTTACTAGGTTGCAACTGAGGTTGTAACTGGTACTTGAAACCTGTTACTACTGACTTACTAGGTTGCAACTGAGGTTGCAACTGGTACTTGAAACCTGTTACTACTGACTTACTAGGTTGCAACTGAGGTTGCAACTGGTACTTGAAACCAGTCAATACTGTCTTAGTTCTTTACAACAGTTAGGATTTATTAAGTAAAAACCAATAGACAATAAACAATATTTAGACCAGAAATCTGGTCCTAACAGATACCAACTCAGGTATAGAATTAATTCTTCATATTTTTTCTACAAGTAACGATTTGGGACCAATCGGGTATCACCTCGGGTGTAGAAATTCATTTTTCAATACCAGCTTGTAGAAAAATAGGATATTCGCGAATTTATATATAGTACAAATCAACAATGACACGTGCCAATATATGTTCTAAAAGGCGAGTTTAGGTGAAGACTAAGTGCTAGACGGACGCCTAGTAGATTAGGCTGACTTAAGCGATTATGCGGCAATTAAGCGGAATTAGGATAAATTAGGTTCTAAACGACCTATTTCATCGTAGAAACGACATTGCGCCTAGGACATTTTAATAACTACTACAATATGAGATCGTTCTGCTGATAAGAAATGAATCTTTCTCGCAGTCGCTGTGTAATGTGAACACAAATCATTATAGATGGTCATCAGATTAGTTCATGAAAAATCTTCTACCTCTTTGCAGAATGTGGGGGATTTTTTTAAAAAACTTTCAAAAGTTGGATTGGGCAACTTACTCTTTGAGTTTGCTCTTAATTTGGGTCTGAGTTGGTATAAGCCTCAATTAATTTTAGATCACTTTAATTAGGATAGGCCTATATATGGATTTATTACTGCAAAAAGGAGGGTTGGGAAATAGTAATTAAGGTCGAGTAGCCTGATGAATTAAGAGCATTCACCATTATCTTTCTTTCAACATTCCGTTAGTTTTAGCAAATCTAGTTTAGTGAAAAATAATTTTTTCGAAAGTAAACTAAAATAGTCTAGAATTAGGGACAAGCCTCATACTTGCAATATAGACCATTAGATGCATGGCTAGAGGCTATATTCTTATATATAACAAATAAAATAATAACTGTATCTGTACAACATTGGACGTGCCCAACAAAAGGAACTCAAATCGGTCTTGTTGAAAACAAGCTCATCTCGAAAAACTAATATAAAATAACGAGTTGTCGTAATCTGAATCAATCGAATATTCAAATTATGGGAACCAAATCGACGATAGATGTATGATATGCTCTATTGAGACGATATAAGACATAGCCACACAACGTGCACGCGGGACTACGTACATCCATGTCTAAAATCCCAGCTCAACAATCCTCACAAGCTACCCAAACGTCATCGTCTCTCATGCTCAGGTTATGCAAAAAATTTGGGCCTCTTAGACTGTAAATTAAAGTATGTACTGTACTAAATACTAAGTCCGAAAGCATGGAGTATTAAACATTTAGTTCCCCAGATTCTATTTCGAATATCAAATGAGACTAAAAAGTTTCCCAGCAAAATTTTTATACTCGTGTACGTAAATGACATTTTGAAATTTTATCATGTTATTAGTAAAATAGGTTCATTAGCACTAGATATCTTTTGAATATAGGTCGTAATGTCATCACTTCCCGTTAATGTTTTTTTGATCGGAAAAGCTATCATGGGGCTTGGCTCATGAAAGAATATTTTTGCTATTTTATCAATAAAATGGACTGGATATTGATTAAACAGAATGACATTTTGAACACATGCATGCTTCCTCAACTACAATATTGATGTACTTATTTCTAATATGGGTGTTGATATTTCTGTGAAATCCTTGATTGATCCTCACTAATATCTTAGGGTTGAACTTCATCGTAGCGGCACTAGTTTATGTCTCTTGCAACATCGATATCTTATTGATCGTCTCCATCGAATTGGATTGACAACGACCAAGCCCATTTCATTACCAACACAACTGGAGCGTTAAAGAATAAAGATAGCCCAGAATTACAATCCGTTAGAGGATGAGATATTATATCGGAGCATTGTTGGTTCAATAAACTATTTATCTTTCACAAAGCCAAACATTACTTTCACCTTAAACAGACGTCGCCAGTTTATGCATAGGCCTTTTCTAGCTCATTAATGGAGTGCGACCGAACGTGTATTTCGATACTTATTACTTAAAAGACACTGCCAAACAATCTCTCTCTTTTTTCTGCGGTACGGAAAGTTGATCTTCAGGCTTACCACGGCGCCGATTTGACAGGAGATAGCGAAATGTCATTCAATCGCAATATGGTCTGACACTCGTAGGCAAACATGGTACCGCATTAGTTGTATTTGCATCCTTTGCAAATATGATTTTTTCTTTCTTTCTACAAAATGTTATATATATATATATATATATATTTATTTATTTATTTTTTAGTAGTTTATTATATTACACAAGTATATTTTTTTTGTTGCCCAAATCATATGAATTCGGCCTTTTGTATTCATTAATTAGTGTGTTTACCCAATTTTTCACGCAAAGGACACTAACTTTTTTAAAGCCAAGGAATTGTTAACATCATAAACCATTACATGGATAAAATTAACATTTAAGCTTGGTGCACATGGAGGATGTGCCAAATAATTTTAACTACCTGTCTATAATAAACTGCCATCCCTTGTCATTTTATACTCTCTTTCCATCTACTCAAAATTTTGAATGAGTTTAATTTTCTAAATTTTCAAAAAAAGGAGCAAGCATTTTTAAGCATTTCATACATAATGATAAAAGTGCATAGATGTTTTATAAATTATAATCAATTATTTATTGATAGAAAAACTATTAGCAGTGGATCATATATATACTTGGTCTATAATAATAAGTGGATCTTTATTAGTTAAAAGTAGGCTCCGCAATGTATTTTAGGGTAGTAATGTTTGTCTCTTTACTCCTTACATTAAAAATCGACTTTGTATTTAGCGTTTTTGGAATGCTCTTTTTATCGGAATTATTTGATTTACTGGTGTTACACCGAAATAACTGCTGTGGAGGCTTGTTAACGTTTTGTTTGTGTTTAATAAAGGGTTACGGAGTATTTGCTATAAAAAAAAAAGTCTTTGGACTAAGAGACTTAAGTCTAAGTCTATAATCAATTCTATATTGATAAAAAAACTGTTAGTCATAACTGTCTGTGTATACAATTTACATAGAATAATGTTATCGTATAAGAAATTTATTTTGCCTGTCACCATCAATATTACCTCGTCTTCTAATTCATTCTTATTGTCATTTCTCTTAGTTTACTTATTCTATGACAGACAATTTACTTCAAACACAATGTACACTCCATAATTACATGATTAGCTGTCATTAAGAATGGTTTTTGATTACGGAAAATGAATCAAAATTGGATACTTAAACATATAAACAACTATTGTTCAACAAATTCATTAAAAAAAAAACCTGTTTATTTCACTTCCGTTTTAGTTTCCTGACTTCAAATAACCATGCATATAATACAACTTTCAATGCGAAAAGAGAACACAACGTCGAAGTGTACATGCATATATATATGCTTGATTTGGATAAACCACCATTTCATTATAATTTGTCTTCATTTATTGAAAGTTAATGTATAATTCGTCGCAACAAATTAAGAGAAGTGGTTATCGTTCATGGAGGTTGCCTTAAACAGGAAGTAGTTAGTAAATTTAGTGATTACAAAAAAAATAGTCAATTTAGTGAGAAAAAAATCAATAATTTGAAACATTTTAATGGAACCATGTGAACTTTAATTTTCCAATCATCTACATGCATGTGTAGTAGCTAGGTTTGTTGTCTTGAATGTGGATTTGTTTAGTTTTGTATTTTTGTTTTTTATCTTTACCGATTTGGTAAAAGCTATGATATCATAGCATGGCAGCTTTATTTTTTCAACTAGACCAATATTACATTTATAACCAAAAATTTGTACTTTCTAGCAATATTTATTATTTATAGTGAAAAGTAATGGTTAGAAATGTAATATTGCTTAAAATTACAATATTTTGGAAGAAGTATGGAAGTTTTCACTTAAAAAAATTAGGTAGAAAACATGAACAATATTATTTTGGTATCCACCAAACAAACATTTATTACAAGTAAAAAGTAAGATAATTGGTAATTTGTGTACCAATTAAAAAACATTTATTGCAAACAATCCCATTTAAACATAATATCTATAGAATAAAATTTTCAAATTGAAACGTAAAATCTATGGGATGTAATGTATAAGCTAAAAGAACTTCTTCAATTAGTGGGTATAACCTAACTTTTTTTTATCTATTCAAAATACATTAGAATTCAAAATCAGAGAATATACCTGATCATTGTCTTTCATCCCTAATTCCAATTTATGTATCCAGTAATCTATATTTATAAACCTTAACTATTTCTGGCTTCCAAATAAATAAAAGAAAACCCCCTATCAGAAACTAATTAAGTTGCTGATAACGAAGTACAATATTTGTCATCACATAAAAAAAGAAAATTCAAAAAAATTGAACAAGTTGTGTTAGTTAATTTGTTTGCTAATTTTAAGGACAATAATGGGAGTTTGTGCTTCACATGCATGGAGACATATGCACGTTGACGATACCAATTTTACTGCCTTTTTCTGTTGAGAAAAAAGAAGAAGACATTACTGAAATTATAATATATATTATTCATTATACTTTTTAGGGTTTATCCACTTATATACCTTGTGTTGTTGTGTGTTTCTCGTTTAATTTTTTCAATTACTAATCCAATTTTGGTATGAATACGCTTGACTAGCTATAACGAAAACAAAACACATTTCCATCCATAATTGGATGGAAAATTCAAAAAAACACGACGAATATAGGGTACTAATTAAAATAATTAACAATGTAGGGTAATAAAAAAGAAAAAACGCAACACTACACGCTACAAAATTGCTACAAACCCTATTTTTTTTACAATATGTAGTTGTTTTTGAGACAAATTGGCATCAACCAGCTGCTATAAATGTGGATCTGTCACTACAAATAAGTAATGAACCAAGCTGCTCGAATTAACTAGCTAGGTTGTTACAAATATTTGTTGCTAAGAAGTTTTTATTCTATTTCTATTTTCCAAGTATAGTTTGAACTTTGAATTTTTTTGGGAAATTATTGACCAAAAGTGTTTTCTGTTTTAGCACTCGTTATGGTGTGTATTTGTAAGCAAGCCATGAATTTGTTGGCGGGTTTATTTATATGAAACTGTCGTTGACAGATATTTTGTATTTTGTTAGTTTAATGGAGTCCAAATCTTCTACCTCATTTATCTATCCCCTTCTGTGCCCTCTTGTTTATTTTATCCAAAAAAAAATTCTAAAAAACTTGAAAAAAATTATACAATTACTATAATACATGTATCAATACATTCCAATAATTATTTTTAAAAGAAAATCTACACAAAATTTGTTTTGGAATAAATGTATAAATTAGTTTAAATTAAACATTGAATATTAAAAAAATTGTCTAAAACAATATTATGTTCAAATGTTTTAAAATTTGAATACAATATAATATAAAAGTTTATAAATTTACGGTATAAGTTGTGAAAATTTAAAATTTGAGTAAAAATAAGTAAGGGGGCACGAAAGGAAATAGAGAATAGGAGGTAGAAGATTTGGACTCACTTTAATGTAACATTACGCTTTCTCTGTTATAATAAAAATTAATGAAATAAGAATGACATCATGAAAACTATAAAAAGTCTAATTATGCGTAATAATAACTGTATGAATATTTGACTCAGTAAAGAAGCAGTTATAATGTGATCTTTGAGGATTATCATTTATCATCTACTGTGGTAATGTGACTCATTAATGACTCAATTTTGCAAAAATGCCATATTTATCAAAAACACAAAAAGATTTATTGCACTATTCATGACTAATATTCATGATATGAGAATAGTAAAAAAAAAATGTAAATCTTATTAAAGGGGATTAAGGGATTTCACACCTAATTAACTAATTGTACAATTCCTTATCTCTTACGAAGACGTGATATTTTTTTGATTTTATTTTTACCAATGCATGTTTGTATGTGCTGGATTTTAGTTTTACTGATAACTTTCGTCATTAGCGATGTATTTAGCTGTCCGTAATCTGAATTTTTTGTAATTCAATAATAAAGTTATACAACCAAAAACCCACCATGAGGCTAAGAAATACTAATCTTTTACTTAAGTTTTTACGTGCTTCGGTCATGAATTTTTAGCTATGAGCATTATCATTTGTTTCATCCAATGTTAAAAGAGTGTATTAAATAAATGAAACGGTTTTCATAATTCGGACTAAAATTATTTCTGGTTACATATATAGCTAGTTTCAGCTAAAACATTAATCCAATGCTTAAAAAGTGACAAAATTGGTTGTCAGAAGTACAATGAAATATTTGATAGATTTTTTTAAATTTTATAGCCTAATGCATAGTAAGAGATTGCAACGGGTGATACCAATTTAATCTAAAAAATAGCTCACTTATGAATTGATGAAAAATTTACAACCATGATAATAACCAAATATCTAAAGTTAAATTTCACAAAAGCTAGGAACAAAGTAAGAACTTTACGCAAACAACTCCGTCAAAAAAATGCTCTCATTGTTTCCTTAAAATAACAAAATATGTTACGTACCCAACACTTTGGAATATTAGTTATATTCCTAGGAAAGAAAGAGCAATAGTTAAGAAACAAAAAGAAAATCTTCCACCTAATGTGCTTTTTTCCTCTTATTATTTCCAAACTAAACATGGTGAAAAATAAAGAAAGTGCGGGTATTGGTGAGCCCACGTATAGATTTTTTTTGTGCTATTTATACTCACTTATCCTATATTGTAACTTCCCACTTCTCCAACCATAACAAATATTCAGAAAATATCAAAATATGGCAGCAGCAAGCACCATAATATATATGCTCTTGACTATCTTCTTGCTAGGTAAAATCCCATCTCTATTACTTTCATATATGTTGAATTTATAGTTGAATGCACGTATGCACATATGTACAAGGTTATATATTAGGGAAGAATTATTTTATTTTTGTATAGCCTCTTGAAACTTGTTCCGGAGGCACTAGAGCTTGTATTAAGTTATTAACGCTCGTTATTATTTACAATTATGAGCATGTTCGAGGGGGGGAAGTATATTAGGGAAGAATCTTGTGAAAAAAAGGCTACAACATCCTGAATATCGAGAAGAAAATTACGGTTTTCACAATAGTTTTACGAAATATTGCGAACTTTAGACTTTTGGGCACCCGCCCTAGTAACATAGAGTTATCATATGAAATCCAGCCCCTAGCTAGGATTGGTTCAACAATTGAGTACATTTTATTTCATAAATATGTAGGATTGTTGATGCATTGTGTGGTGTTTTCTTAGGGAAAAGACAATTATTTAAGTTTTTTGTTAGTACCTTTATGAAAATAGTAAAAACCAAATTTAATTTATGTGTTTCTCTCCATATAAGTATTGAATATTTAAGGTGAGCTGATAGTTGGTAAGTCCAGTAGTCAGAGGTAGATTTCTTGTTTCTGAAAATTCATTGACGTATTTTTGTTAATTTTGTCATACAGAAGTGAAATCTACAAGTAATTAGCTAGCTGTTCTTAATTAAGTACACAGTCTTTTAGTTTGTCAACAAACATATATGTAGGTAGTATGGTGTAAATTGTTTGATTAGCTGATCTATGACATATCCCGATGAATTAGTTTTGTATACAAGATAATTGTTGAAAAACAAATCTTCTTTATGAGTTTCTAACAGTTTAAAAAAAACGATCGAAATCTAATTAGTTAAAGCGGTTTTCACAAGAGCTAGCGAAAAGCGTAAAAAAAACATAAGCTTTTAGCTGCCTAAAAAGCAAAAGGCGAGCTTTTTTAAAACAATGGTTTCTAATGATCGATAAATGTTGTCCAAATTTCTGAAAAAATAATTGTTGCAAGGGTTGAAGCCGAATGTTTGATTAAAAAAAGCTTATAAAATCTACCAAAATTTAACGACTTATAAGTATTAGATATTGTTTCCTTACTAAACAATATATATACGTCCAGAAGCCAGAACAGGTATACCAAAGATACTATTTTAAATAAAGAATCAAATTTTTTCGAAATAGAGTCGATTAGTTCGACAAGTATAGATCTAAATCTCTAGAATTTGATAGATATTTGTAGCTATAGATCCTTGTTCAAAGGTAGATATCTGAAAACAATAGACCACTTAACTTCAATTAACTCAGCAACTTTTTTTCGTTAAATTCTAGCCAACAAATTAATTAAGCAGCATGCTATTGTATTTTGCTTGCTATAAATAGCATCACACCTAACAGTTAACTAAGTTGTTATATACTAACAAGTACTTATCCAATTAATTCAGCTTTTTACGGAAAAAACATCGAATTAACAGAAATAATTGCCTACTAGTTTACGCCTTAGTTTGATTCTTGCAAAAACACGTTAGACTACGCTTTCGCATTATTAAACATTAATGTAAATAACATCTATCATTTAGACCAACTATCGATACTTAGCTCATTTGTTTTACCTTTTTTTTTCTTGCCAACACAGAACAGTTTCTAATTAAAAAAATTACGCGACAATTATAAATTTACTAGTCTACTTTTCCCATTATTTCTTGGACACAAACACCTCCTGGTAGTATTTTTTTGCCCATATATAATACTACATTCTGTTATTATGCATATGTATGTGTGGCAATATTATTGATCAAAAATAATGTCCTTTTTCGCAGGACCAAAAGTCGAATCAACAGTTTTCAACCTCGAGAATCGTTGTGCTTACACAGTCTGGCCTGGCACACTCTCAGGCGACGGTGCCCCAGCCCTTGCTGGCGGAGGTTTTGAGCTAACCCCTGGTGCCTCGGTCCAAATCCCAGGCCCACCAGGCTGGTCAGGTCGCTTCTGGGGCCGCACTGGTTGCACCTTTGAGGCATCTGGCATTGGTAGCTGCACCACTGGCGACTGTGGGAACGTCATTGGGTGCACGGGTGGTGGTGTTCCGCCTGTGACCTTGGTTGAGTTCACCTTGAACGGTGCCTCTGGCATGGATTTCTACGATGTTAGCCTCGTCGATGGGTACTGTTTAGTTGCTGATATAAGTATATAACTAAATTGCAACTTCCTTATATAACTTTTTTAAAATTGTGTCAATATTATAGTTGTCGAGAAACTCGTTTTAGAACGTGTTTCTTGTATCCCGTTTTTTTTGTTATTCGTATACGCAAGTCTTTCATATCTTCATTTTTTTATATCCGCCTCCATCGATGTTTTCCATATTGGCAACTCAGGGTAAAAGTACGGGTCCCCATTTTATGCCGTCATTTTGTTGGACGGTACAATATACCGTTAATTCATATACACCGTTGGATTAGAAAACAAACGGTTAGATGGTATATTTTCAAAAACTAATTATTATTTTTGTTTTAATTATATATTGGACAGATTAATTTTTAATAAATTAAAAATAAATATTACAACATAATAAAAAACCAAATAAAAATATAAAACTCTAATATAAACTATCCTAAATATAAATTTTAATCAAAATTTAAAAAAAAATAAAAAATAATTTTTTGATCAACGGTACATTGTACCGTCCAAGTCATGGACGGCACAAAAGAAATACTCGTAAAAGGACCGCATTATATATTTATATTCATCTAAAACATAATCCTTCGTATCAACTTTTGTAATTTTGTTTTATAGTTTCCTTTCCCCAAGTTATTTAATCATCAATTTAGCTTTTTGCATATAACTTTGGTTGTTCCCTTGCGAAAGTATTATTGCATAATTACCAATAACCATTATATGGTTCCTTAAAAACAAAAAGTCACTTTCAAAACATGCAAATCATTGGAACTTATAGGAAGCTAAAGAATAGTGTTTTTTTTGCCCTTCTTTTAAACTCCCTAAAGTTGCAACAAATATATCACAGGGACTATATTACAAAGTGTCAAAAAATATTGATTTTTTTTATATTTATACTCTACAGGTACAACGTCGGTATGGGGGTACGCCCAACAGGAGGCTCATCCATGGGTGACTGCCAATATGCAGGGTGTGTAACGGACCTGAATGGAAGCTGCCCACCCGAGCTTCGAATCGCAGGCCCAAACGGTCAAGTAGCAGCCTGCCGAAGTGCATGTGCAGCGTTTGGTGCACCAGAGTTTTGTTGCACCGGTGAGCACGCGACGCCAGACACTTGCTCACCAACGGAGTATTCGACTATGTTCAAGAGCGCATGCCCAACTGCCTATAGTTACGCGTACGATGATAAGTCTAGCACATGTACGTGTACCGGGGCGGACTACTTGATCACTTTTTGCCCGACTGCGTCATAAATAGATGTCTTTTTATTTTACCCGACTGCATCATAAGTAGATGTTTTTTATTTTATCAAATTATTATTATTGATTAGTAAGGAAATTTTGGGTTTTTTGGCATAAAGAAACCATTGTTTCATAGGGTTTTGATGATTGATGGTTAAGTATTTTTTTTCTAGAACGTATACTTGCTTCTTGGTAAGCTATATAGACTGATTTTTATGGTGAGATATGATTTATTTGGTTTTATCATAGATTAGTAATTAACTTTGTCACCTCAACTCCCCTAATGTGTGCACTAATATGTTGCATAATGTGATGAGATGATTTGTTAGATTGTTTTGCTGTGTACATTTAGGATTGTTCTTCATAAAGTTTGCCGAACGGCAAACTTTACTACATGTCGCGTATGATTTAAAGGAAGTAGCGAAATCGCTAATCACATTCAATTGCCAAGTTCCAGTTACTTTTGTTTGCTTTAAATTATTTTATTAACAATCGGTTCTTTTGAAAGTGTTTCTACTTTGGAGAAATTGTTTTTAAACCGATATTGGCAAGTTACTGTTATAAATACATGGCTTGATTCTTTAGTGCCGATAGAACTTTAATCTAGAACCCTAAACTTCATTTCACAGCCAAAAGATACATGACAAAAATGGTTTCATCCGATTAAATTACCATTCACCGAATCAAAATAGATTGTACGGTGATTGTCGTCAACAAACCAAGGGTACATGTTTGTTCACCAATATACATTCTGAAAGATCTAAGATGCAAATATACTCTTACAAACTTTAATGAATCGAAATGAGTTTTGAACATGTAAACAGTTGCTTCTGTACAAGCTGGCACACTTATGATTTGTCCTCCTTAAGATTATGTTACAAACAAGCACATTGTATGCAGTAAAATACTAACTTTTCTTTACTTCAATAGCCTTAGGCTATCATACACTACTGTTATTTATCTATTCTTTCGCATTTGTTTTCCTTACACTTGCAATTTCTCTCTCTGACTGCACTTTCAATTGCGAAAGCCAATCTCATAAAACGAAAACCCTACCTCTAATGCACGTCGATGCACCATACCTCAACTAAAAAGCCTATTAATATTATTAATATTATTAACATACAAACCCCAAAACAACCGGTATTAGGAAAGCTTATACCCTATGACAATTTACATTATTTCCTCTTCGAGGAAACATTACCTAAAAAACCTACTTTGCAAACCACTATACCATGGGGGAAGAATCTCGGCCGAGCCCGTGCATTGACCTTCATCTTCATCTTTGTTGCTAAATAGTGTTTGGTCTGAGCAATCAAGTGATGCTTTACACGCTAAATTATATGATTGGCATGCTGAATGGCACACACGGAGTCTATTGTCACCATCCTTGTCGCATTTCTGGATAGAAATCTGTTGCCAAGTGAACGAACGTTAAAAAACTTGCTTTAAATTGGGAATCTTGCAATATTAAACTAAGATTTTTTACAATTTGATACACTAATCTATCAAGTTTTTTCGATTTTGTACCTTCACCTAACAAAATCTAGAAAGCTATAATCCAGATGAACTTAGTTTCTTTTAATATAAATTATAAAAAGGAATGCAAACAAGACCCAAATAGAATCAAACTAGTCTTTGGGGAATAAAATAGACAAAAAAATGACGCAGTTGTCTGCACAGTACAACTTTACTTTCTCTATCAGTACACCAATCTTACCAATTTTATCTTTCCTTTTCGATTTGGTTAACCAACTTAACTAAATTCTGACCAAATAATGTAACCTTGGAGTACCAATCAGAAGGTATGTGTTAATTGTTTCAAAAAAGAAAAAAAGGTGTGTGTTAATCAGCATATGAGAAAAGATATACGTACCCAACAAGCCAAACGCTTTGCAGCCGCATCACATGTATCACCACCGTTCAAAATAGAAATAACCTTTTGAGTCAACCCAACAGGAAATAATCGCTTATAATTTGGCTTAACAACGACTTCTTCAAGTTGTTGCAATATACTCGTATCGCTAGGTGCACAATGCTGACCTGGACCGTCCCTACTCAACACATCTTTACACATCGAGAGATTAGATACGAGCGAAGAGCTGTTTTGGCATGTGTATCCAGCATAGTCTGAGCAACGAAATTCGCAAAGTCCATTGTCACATACACCTCCGTGGAGGCTACATTGTTCATCACACACAACTGTACCGTCATACCAATAAGCATAAAAATATCATTAGAAAACATAACAGGACAGTTAGTTACAACGGAGATGAATTTTATAACTCTAGGATTATACAAGATACAGGTATGTCATTGGTTGATTTTTCACATTTCTCGTCATGGTTTACATTTTCTTTTCCGTAGTTTTGCAAAGAAAATTCATAAAGTTAATAGTTACGGTTTTGTATACCACCCTATCACGCCTTTTTAAACTAACTTATTTCTGGCTTTTGTACAATATATAAGTAAAACCCATACTGGTGAAAATGGAAAATCTTTAATAGAATAGTGTACAAAAGCATAAACATAATGTAAAAGTCATGTTCATAACTAATCAGTAACCTAACATGGTCATATTTCTTTTTACTTGGTAAAATTGATGTAGTGAATTGCGGAGAAGATATGTAACGTTAGTGAACGGAAACAAACAAAGTGTAATCAATCCGAGAATTAAAGCTTCACCTGTAGAGCAGTCGACACCAGTGTATCCATTTTGACATTCGCAGAGACCATTCTTAAGGCACTTGCCATTTCCATTACAATTACTTGGACAAAAACCTACACACAAATGTCCATACTCAATCACACAACCAGTATAGACACGATAACGAAACAACAAAAAACACGATTTCTTAACTATATATTAGATAAAAAATGAGAGAAGAGGTATAAAATGCTTACGGTTACTACAATCATGGCCATGAAATCCGAGAAAACACTGACACTTTCCGCTAACACAATTTCCATTAAAGCTACACAAATTGGGGCATTGGGTAGATACGAGGGCCGAGTTTGTGCTACATAACTCGTGATAAGACGGGCAAATCAGCTCACCTATAAAAAAAGAGAGACTTTAAATTGGGAAATACACAAATAACAAATAGAGAAAAGCAACTGGTGGGGTTTTTCAGGTTTTTGAAGAAGATAATAGTTACCGTTAAATCCAGGAAACTGAATTGGTCCACCAGCTTCAGGACAAACTTTCCAACTGCCATCCACAGCAACCTGAAATAAACAATGTTGTGCATCATGAACCAAATGAATGGTTATAGCTACAATGTAAAGTTTAACTCGAGTGATTTTAATCTTAAATTCACCATAATATCGCTTTTAGGCCTTCCTAAATTAGTTGTGCCTTTAAGTGCAGCTTTTTTTTCTTTTCACTGCATTTGGTTGGTTAAATTAAAAGCTGAGCTTTTCTAGGTTTCTAGAAAAGCAACAAGCTTTAAGCTGGATGAACCCAGTCTTTTCTCAACCTAACAAACCACCTTTTTTGCTTAAAGTTGCACCCAGGAAATCCCTTAAGATGTAACTTTACTAAATGGTGAAGTCAAGCACTTTCGCTCCCCCAAAGAGGCTTTACATACACAGTCAAGTGGGGTATATATTTCACAATGAAACACCGGTTAAATAACAACGGACTTCTTAAAGTACGAAATTAAGAATAATAATTTTACCTCAAGTGTGTCATATACACATCTGTGCTGATAACAACCATTTCCTTGTGTCGTAGTACCCCTAACGAACCCACTTCGTACTAATGAAGAAGACATACACCTATAGAGATAAATAATTAGGCGGTTGAGTTGATTTTCAAAAATTTAGAAATTGAATAAATCATGAAATCCAACCTTGACCTGGTTCCTCTCACTTCACCCAACATTCTATCAGGTGACCTGGCACTGTTTGTGTCTGTGCACGATCCATCGGAATATGCTACATAATAAGTGCAATAATCGGCTAAAGGTGACTGTCCACCTGCAACATAACAAAATCTTAACAAGTTTATAGCTAAGAAATTTACACCCTTTTTTTGCAAAAGATGTAGGCATAATTTTTGTTTCTATGCCATGATAAACCATTGAACATAAACAAAACAAAATGAAGTGACACGAAGAAAGAGCTATAGCCTCAATTCACAACAGCTTTTGAGAGGACTGTGAATGCAGAGGGATCCACAAAAAATGTGTTAGGCTGGGATAAATTGCACTAGACCGATAATGAAGTGTGGACGATAAAAAATGTTAATCGTTAAAACTGAAATTTCGGCAGCTACTAACCATTTCAGCTTAAAATTGGCAGATTTGTTAAAAATTGAAATTTACAGGCTGGTGAGTGGTAACATTTTTTGTTGCATCTCTTGGAGAGCAGGTTTCAATTTGTCTAGACCAGACTAGATGTTAAATCGTCGAACACTTTTTTGCTATCTACAGGGAGGTTGGACACTTTTTTGCTACTCTATTCAAAACCTCAAACATAAAATGAAGTGAAATAAGAGCTAAAGGCTGAAGAGAGCACCTTTTATTAGCCATTGAATAACTTTATGGCTAAAGAGTTCTAACTCGTTAGTGCTACTTTATACATCACCAAAAGCATGAAATGAAGTGGCATATAGCTGAGGCTAAAAAAAACACCTTTATTAGCTTGTGGAAAATAGCGGGCCCACTGAGGAAGATCACTACTGTAACTCACAATTGGGCAATAACCCTCGGCCTCTCTATTATATGTGCAACCGGATAATTGCGTTGTGTTACAATGATAAGCTCCCTTCCAAAGATTACAGGGGGACGTTACAAATTCCGTTCCTTGGTTCTTTCCCCACTCTAAAGTGTCAGCCATACTATAGTTAGCTTTGTACCACCCGCTATCTTCTAATAAAGCGAGTGTCATTTTCGAAACTACTGATTTTGTATCCACTGACCCCGTCATTATCTCATTCATTAGCAGCCTTTTCTCCCAATGCGAACCTAAGGAAATTTTATAAGCACAGATAACTAACTTAAATGTTCACTGCGTTAGTTAAAGTTATTTACATTAACGTATCATCAGTTTTTTGTACATCAACCTATTATAATTAGCTGTTAGTACTCTGAAATAATTTATTTATTTCCCGATCTTTTATAATAATAGAATTAACACTTCAATGAGACTCAGATAGAAATTCGTGATAGAATAGATTACAAAACAGAAGAAGAAGAAGAAAACATGATAGCATCATAAAAAAAAGAATTGTTTCGTACTTAGAGCCTAAACTATAATTGGTTTTCTATTTAGTACACTAGGTAGTAGGTACTAAATTACAGAAAAATGTAGTGCTGTCGTTATATCAGTAACTGCCGTAGGTTGGTGTACAAAAGCAAAATTTTACGATGTGTTGCTGACATGCTGTACAAAAAGCAATATTTTACAATGAGTTGGTGTACAAATCTGTAGTAAACGCTAAGTTCATTCGGCATATTTACAAAAAGAAAAAAAAAATTAACACTTGTGAAAAATCAAATTGTTAAATGATAGACAACCTGATGTACCTCGACCTCCCCCGTCTTCGAGCTCTAAACCGGTGAAGTTCTCGGAAAAGGACTGGTATTTAGTTGAAAAATAAAACTATGGTTAACAAGCCTTTTTGCCTGGTGAACACTTAAGGTGATTAATGTTCACAAATGATGCGGTTGATAACAAACATGTTTGTTCATGGATTAAGGAAATTACCCCATAATGTTGACGTGAATGCATCATAACACGAGGAAGCACAATACGTGTGACTGTTCGTCTAAGTTTCTCGTCCATAGTTTGCTCAGTTACCTAAGGAGAAAATGGTACCCATCTGAGAGATTGATTTATACAAGAATAAAAATATAAAAAAGGGTTATCTCGCACACGGGCAAAAGTGTAAGAGACCGCTAAAAATACAATATTAATGTTTGAACTATAATTACCTGCGTACGTCTTCTTTTCCTCTCATCTCGAAAATGTGCGAAAGCATGAGGATCAAATCCCAGCACATGCATAACCTAGACAAAAAAAAACTCATCATTTATCAAAAATGACAAAAAGTTATCAACTACAAGAGCTAAGATTTAAAAGAATCCACCCAAATCCCAGCACATGCATAACCTAGTAACCTAGACAAACAAAACCTCATCATTTATCAAAAATGACAAAAACTTATCAACTACTAGAGCTAAGATTAAAAATCCACCCAACTACGCAGCGCTGCAGGGAAATAAAGTACTAGTAATAATGGATTTATCCTATATATTAAAAAAGAAGCAAACTAGCCTTCGGCTCACCTCGTGTATGAGCGTGGCCGAAAGTAGGGTTTCTGCTTCAGCAGTCAAGTGACGGGGAGCGACATTCACATGCCCTGCACATGGAACGGCAATATAATTTGTTTAATAAATTTCTTAAAGAAAGTCTACACTTCAATCTCAAAAAACATGAAAGTTACCAGCAATTGCACGGCCCCACTGGTCACGCTCACACGCCACGGCCCACGCCAATGTGTTGCCCGTGGTAGGCCTTGTAGTTACCAAAAGAACTAAATCTGAATTAGCAACACCATCTGCAAAACAAATATATGAACTAAAAGCTAGGTATGACAAACAATTTCTAGTCAAACTATTACTTGAGATCAATCAAGTTTTGTATATACACTTGACTATTCCTAATTAAAATTTTCTACACTAGACTAAAGAAATCTCGATTTTGTGAACTGACCGACGTTTCTATCAATTTAGTATCATGCGGTTATTCTACTCCTATTTTTTAAACAAAATCACATAATTACCCCTAGGAATTGAATTTCGTGTAAGTTGGGGATACAAATTGATGTTGATACAAAATTCAACCAAATTTAGTAATCAAAAGTTGAGGATCCTAATAGAAATTGGCTCATAAATTATTGTAAAAAAGGTTGATTATCCTGATACTTACCTGAATTCAGGTAAAAGAAACAAAAGCCATCAACTACTGAAAATAGCAAATATTAGGGTGAACTGGCATTGTTCTTTATTTATAAAATGATAAAAATAAGATCACCTTCTACATACTCCCGTGGGAGCTGGACACCCCCATCTTGGCCACATGCAGAATAGCCACTTAACCTCAAGTTTCCCTTTACTGGCTCGACAGATAAAGCACTTCTAAACCACTCTGTCGTTTTCTCTAGAGCCTGTATTTTACGACTGTTAATTAACATATTTCGAAAGATAGTGAAAACAAAAACTAATGTGAAAGCTTAACTTTGAAGTTTGGTGCAAGAATGGTTTAAGAAGAAACAAAAAGAAAAGGACATCAGTACAGTACCTTTCGAAGTCTGTGTCTTTTGTCATCCCCAGATATATCAGCAAAAGTACAGTTATACCAACAGTCGCCAAAAACTGGGGGATCGCTATGAGAACTACAAGAAGGTACCCCACGCTCAGAGTTTAAAGGCGGCTCCCCAAGCTAAAAAATGGGCAAAAGAAAAGTTATGCAAAATTAACCAAGTTATCTAGTGCATGCAAACACTAGTTTTTAACTACAGTTTCGTTCAGTAAAGTGGTATCACATTTTTGTTTTGCACAACCTCCTGCAAACTTAGCAATTAGTACCCCAACCCAAGATTTGCATATGCTTATTTACACCGCATAAGGGGGGTAAATAGGTTGGAAAATAAATAAAAATTAGCGGATAATACTTAAAAACATGATAAACTGGTGTATAACATATCTGGTTTTCTATAGTACTCCAAACCTAAGATCTTTTTCCTGATGGATACACTATGTGTACTAGATCACCTCATAATCTAGCGTTAGTGTCCTATGATAAATTTTATAGGTTGGTGTACAGTAGAAATACGACTATCCTACAAAACTATAATCCACATACAAAGCCCAAAAATGTCTACAGGAACAATGCCCTGTAACTGAGAAGTTTTATAGGTTTGTGTACAGTAAAAATATGATCATCTGTAATCTACAAAACTGTAATTAACATACAAAGTTAAAAAATGTTTCCAGGAACACTGAGAAAAGGACAATCATGGAACTAAGATTTGATTACTTGCCTTTACTATTTCACCGACGTTTCGACAATCTCTATCATGTGAATGCCCCACGGCGTCATAATTTAAATAAATTCTAATAGGTTGCTTAATATAATTCTGATTTTCCGAAAATCCAGAAATCCCTAGCAACGACCTGCCAAGTCGACGATGAGGATTTGAGATATCAGAGACTTTGTAAACTTGTGGAGTTACAGAATAGATCTTTCTTCCTGGTCGTTTTCTTTGCTCGAGTATCTCATCATGTATACACGAATGTGAATGAATGCTTTGACTTATTTTTTCTTCTAGTTGGTGCCCTTGGGTAAATGAAACAGCAGCATTTAGCCAAACCAAAATCAATAAGATCTGCAAAACGAAAAATAAATTAAAAAGGAGAGAGTTAAAAATAAGGGTTAAAGCTCAAACTTACCTTAAAAGTGTAAAGTCCTAGATGTTACGGTATACTGGAGTACAATTTAGGTGAAATACTTAAGCTGCTAAAATTAGGTCTAGTGACTTAATTATCAAAAACCCATGGTTAAAATCTCTTCTAAAATTAGGTCCAGATGCTCAATGATGCTACTTCTTTTAATTCTTTGTTTTTAACTTTGAGCAATACTTTGTTTTGATCTTTGATACTACAATGATATGTACCAAATCTTAAACAAAAACCACAAATTGGGGTTTTGTAGTAATTAAGTCTGAAAATATGTATTAAACATTTATTTTCCCAATTCTATAATAACTTAGTTAGCAACAGTTGATGAATAAGAACCCCAAATCAGTGAAAACACCAGAACTGTAAAATTCAGCAAATAAATCTGCTAATTGTGGAAACATAAATGCCAATGACAATTACTGGTTGCTAAAAATAGTGTCTGATAAAAAAACAAAACAAATTAGCTATATATAGTAAAATTGACCCCAGTATAAAGCAGTGAAAATATACAATTATGGAACATGAAAAGCAACTAAAAAAAATAGTAAAAATGATTGTTTAGTAAAATTATCAAAAACTCATGGTTAAAATCTCTTTTAAAATGAGCTAGAAATGCTTAGTGATGATACGTTAATATGTACCAAATATTAAACGAAACCACAAATTCAAAGTTTTGATAATTAAGTCAAAAGTATAGTAGTATTAAACAATAACTTTCCCAATAAAATACTGAAATTGGAAAAGGAACTAGCAGAAAGATGGCACACTAGATTATAATTCTATAAAGAGCTTATCTTTATGTCTTCTAGACTGTTAAATATATCTCACTCTATATAGTGCATATAAAGACATTTATATGATGAGATACGAAAAATAGCAATCTCTCAGAAACCAAATACCCAAAGTAGCTCATTTCACAGCTTATTCAATAAGCATTAAATAAATAAAATCCAAACACCAAAGAAACTTAAACAAAATTAATAAGTACACTAAACATAATTTAGAAGGGGGGAAATTACCTCAAAAACAATAATATTCATATAGAGTGAGATACCAAAAACAGCAATTTCTCAGCAACCAAATACCCAAAATAGCCCATTTCACAGCTTATTCAATCGGCATTAAATATTCAAAAAAACAAAAACAAAGAAACTTGAACTCAATTTCTACACTAAACAGAAATAAGAAGGGGAAAAAATTACCTCAAACAATAAAATAGTGATTTCTCAGTAACCAAATACCCAAACTAGCTCATTTCACAACTTAGGTTTCGTTTGGTAGCATATTTTTTGGTCAAAATCAGATTTTAAAAATCCCTTTTAAAAATCTGCTGAAAAGCTAGATTTTAAAATTGTGGATTTTTTAGCTTTTTCAGCATAAAAATCAGATTTTCAGAAGCTAAATAATCTGACTGTCCAAACGCCCATAGATTTTTAAAATCTAAAATCCACTAAAAAAATATATTGCCAAACGGACCCTTAATCAATCAGCATTAAATAAATAAATAAATAATCCAAACACCAAAGAAACTTAAACAAAATTGCTACACTAAACAAAAATTAGAAGGGGAACAAATTACCTCAAAAACAACAAAATTTATATAAAGTGAGATACCAAAATAGCAATTTCAATCAGCATTAAATATTCAAAAAAAAAAACTTAAAACACAATTGCTATACTAAACAGAAACTAGAAGAGAAAAAAAATTACCTCAAAAACAATGAAATTTATTCTGAATAAACTCGACCTCAACTCCATCAAACACCGATTTACGTCCCATTAACTCGTCAAAGAAGCTCCGATCACACTCACAACCGATAACCACCGCATTTTACTAAATTTATCAAAATTAATGAAATTTTTATATTTTAGCCTTCAACAAATGAGAATAAAAAATTGAGGCTCAAACCAAATAATGGTACAAAAATGGCTACTGGGTTTATCAAATAGTGAGGTGAATTTAAGTGGGTAGTGATTTATTTTGGATTTTAGAGTGATAAAAATCAAATCTTTTATTTTTTTTTTATTTTTGGGTTTGAGAATTGAGAGATATAAATTAGCTTCAATTTGAGTGATCAAATTCAACAATGGTACAAAAAAGATTAGTTGGTGTATCTAATAGTGAGATGGGTTAAAGTGGGTAAAGATTTATTTTGGATTTAGAGTGATAAAAATCTAATCTTTTTTTAGTTTTTATGTGAGGGTTTGTTTTGAGAATTGTGAAAGAGCATGTGAAGGTTGGTAGAGCATTGGTTTTTTATTTAATTAAAAAAAATTATTGATATAAACTTTTCCGCTCACGTGACGGATTAGGTCTAAAAATTATAAATTAAATAAAAATGTGATTTCAATATCGAAATAAAAATTATTGATACATTTGACACGCCACATCAACGGGTAAGATTTTTGTGTAAAGAGTATATTTATGTTAAAAGAGTATATTTGTAAAGTGATTAGAGATTTTTTTATTTTATTTTTAAGTTTGATCGAGGATATAAAGGGATGACATGGGATGGTTATTTGAAAGGGACAACAGGGTCCCCATGCTTTATTTATAAAAAATATATATAGTTTTGAATTACTATGAATTGATGTAATTTTTATTTTGTTTTAAAACAAATGAAGTTATAGTGGGTGACTTTGATTGGGATTTGCTTAGGGTCATGATTGTATTCTAGCTATTCATATGGACAATATCTGTATTTGAGAATTTTAGGTTCTTTTAATCTTAACAGAAAATGATGTGTCATAACTCATACATCCTAGGAAACATGCACAATAAGAGGAAATCAAATAAAATTGCATTTTAATTATTTGGGCTTTTCAGTGTTTTATATATTCAAATAAGTTTAAAATAAATGAAGTTACATTATAAATTTTGTCATTTGTAAAATGTTGTGATCCAGGGACTCCCACACATAGTCAGAATGAAACTCCTTTTCGTTTTTAAAATTAACGTTTTCTATTTTCTGGCTCCTGTTTCTCATTATTTTATATGTAGATTTTAGAAGAAAAAAATTATTTTCTTCTCGAACTTCATGTTTCCAATTATCTGTTCTGTTTTGTGTTCTCGTTTCCCTTACCGGCAGCCATGCTCTGAACTCTACCACTGCTGTAGTCTCTTTCTTGCCGATTACGTATAAGATAAAGCAGGCCCATATATCATGTTTATTAAAGTATGGGGGACTCCATCTGCCATTTATTGAACTTTGGGGATTTTTTTGCTTATATTAAACCTATGACACTAAATAGAATATTTAATGAAACTATGACAATGAATTGTAAATATTACTAAGCACAAGAATAATATTTACAATTCATTGTGGTAGTATCTGTTAAGGTTACTCAGCACAAGAATTATATTTACAATTCATTGCCATTTATTGGTAAGGTTATCCAATTTTTCATATGTATTTATAATTATTTTTTGATTTTTTAAAATCAACGTTCTATTTTATTTTCAAGTGTTTGTTTAAAAAAATCTGTAAATTTTGATATTTTATATATTTTTTTATTTTTAATTGTTTCTGATAATTTTTAAGGTAATAATATTAATAAATATTAAAAGAACATCACTTGTGAGTTCTGTTTTAAAAGAAAAAACTAGTGGTTATAATTGTATAATGAAAGTGTTGCATAAAATGGTTATATATTTTTTCTATGACTGATGGGGAAACCCACATTATTATTTATAATTGATGGGAAAAACAATAAAATGGGGGTAAAAAACCCACAAAAAAACAAAAAGAGTAAATCCATCCAAAAGGATCAAGTCTGTAAACCAAAACAATTAAAACTGAGACTTATATAATTAAATCGAACGTGACAGAAACTTTAAGGACCAATCTTGCAAATAACTCTATACGTGTATCGAAATAATTAAGAGTACAATCATTAATGTGCCCACCAACACATTTCATTTACGAGGATTTAAATTTCATTGCAATTAATACTACTTCTTCTAAACCACCACACTTAATAAAAATACATTTCATACCTAAACCTGTGTTTACTGCCATATCTAAGGAAAAGAAGTAATAACTCGAGTTTTTCTTTTGTTCCGTCAATCAATTAAACGGCACAAAGTCCTGTTTTCAAAATTAAATATTCAATTGTTATATTTTTTCAAATTTTGATTAATAATTAAATTTAGGATAGTATTCATTAGGGTTCTATATTTTTATTTGGATTTTTATTGTGTCGTAAAATTTATTTTTAATTTATTAAATCCTAATTTGTCTAATATATAATAAAAATTAAAAAATTAAATTAGTTATTAAAAATGTATCATATAACCCTTTATTTTATAATCTAATGATTGTAAAAGTGACTAGACATTATACAATATAACTCAAAATTAATGGGACCCAATAACTTGCATATGTTGTATTTAACTGGAGAAAAATTAGCCATAGAGAAACGCGGTATATTTATCAATATATATTTTTAGACTAGTTAATACTTTTATATACTCTCTCCGTTCCTAATTAAGTGTCAACTATTTCATATTGGTTTGTCCCAAAATAAGTGTCCGTATTTTCAATATGTTAATTCTAATGCAACAAATTTATTCTCTTACCCTTTATATACTTACCATTTATAACTACAACAACAACAATTTTTAGTAAAAAAGTTACCCGCATTAACTTTAATTATGATATTTAAAATAAAAATATTGATAATTTATGTATCAAAATTTAATATTTTTAAAAAGTACCGATTTATAAGGGCACATTTACAAACGGAAGGAGAGAGTATAAAAGTACAGGAGTAAGTAGTAACTGATCAAATTAGGTTCCATGCAGAAAGAAAAATACTATACATGTACGTATATAGTCTAAACGATCATGGTCTAAACTATTCTATTTATTTTGATTTTTAATTGTAAAAATTAATTTTTCAGAGACAATACAAACTAAAGTGATAACTATAATTTAGTCGAAGATTATGGGTACGGTTGGCAACATATTTTTTTTATTGATTTTTATATTTTAAATTTTAAAAATGTGTGTGTTTGCCAAGTCAGATTATTCAGATTCTGAAAATCTTATTTTTAGGTTGAAAAATCTAAAAAATCCATATTTTTAAAATCTAGTTTTTCAATAAATCTCACATGTTTAAAATTTTATTTTGTACACCAACAAATCTGTTACCAAACATAGCTCACGTATTTACTAATATTTAGACATGCTGTCAATTAATTTATCCCCACCCTTCTTAATGAATTGGTACTAAAAAAAAATACCAAAATCGCGACGGGATTAGTGACGGTATTTTTTGTTACAAGCTTATTAGCGACGGTTTTTGTGACAGTTTAGTCAATTTGCGACAGATTTGTGACAGGTTTTTAAATTAGTGATAGACTTGTGACATCTTTTGACTCTTACTAAATCAAACATTATTTCGTAGCGGGGGAGTCATGAGAGGATAGTATACTTGTATACATATGACAACCATTCTGATTTTTAATGTTTGGTTACTATCAAGAAGAAGAAAATTTGTTTAGGAGCCAGACTTGCAGATATTCCTGACATGTTTCATATTGAGTATTTAATTGAGACGAGTTTTGATAAAATAATAGAGAGGGGGAGACAGACTATACCTTTGGTATAGTCTGTAAAACTCTTCCCTGTGGAGCCATTGGATCAACAGTGGGGTCCACACACTGTAAGATCCAATGGTGTCACAGGGAGTGTTTTCAAGACTATACTTATCCTAAAATAATACAGTATTAATTTCTAATTAAAAGTAAGAAGCAATTTTGTGCATTTGTTTATAGTTTTTTTGCTATTCACTTGGTGGGTTACACAGCATTATATTATGAAGCAGGTAAAGACATAATGAAATTTCCCCTTTACGTTATAACTCATTGACCCACCAATTTTTTTTCAAAAGGTATATTTTTGTTCACTCTTGACTCTTGCATATATTTTTGTTCTTATTTCTTCTTATCGATAGTAACTCATCATAAATTTAATTGAGTCTATCATAAATTTAATTAATATTAATTAATTTTTTTTTTAGTAGATTGAGTTTTTATTACGTGGTGTGACTTATCTCCACCCCACTAATACAGCCGCCATCTGCATCAAGCAAACATCGTCTGTATTTAGCAGATGATCATGTCTAAATATTAGTAAATATATGTGCTATGTTTGATAACATATTTTTTTGGTACAAAATCAGATTTTAAAAATTTAAGAATCCACTGAAAATCTAAATTTTAAAAATCTGTATTTTTTAGATTTTTCAATTTAAAAATGATATTTTCAGAATATGAATAATATGACTTGTCAAACACACTTTTTTTATTGCCAAATGGACCCATTATATTAGACTATTATCATTCAATCATTTATGTCTCACTTTCATTGTTCTCGTTTTAAATTGAAGAAACTTGTTATATTCCAATAATAACCCACAATTACGTAATAACTCATGACCCACCAATTTTTTTTCAAAGGAACTTTTTTGTTTACTCTTGACTATTGCATATATTTTTGTTCTTATATATATGTTCTTTTTTCAAACTGTCCTGTTTTTCTTAATCAAACATAAGTTGTTTTGAAATTTTATGATTTTATATATAGAGTTGAGAGTGACGAGTGAACATGTTAGAAAGTGCATGAATACATTCGGGGAATCATGACAGGATAGTTTTATGATATTGTTAAAGAGTTTGATTTAGTGAGAGTCAAAAAATATCATAAGTCTGTCGTTAATTTAAAAAGCTGTCACAAATCTGTCGCAAATTGACTAAACTGTCACAAAGCCGTCATAAAAACCGTCGCTAATAAGCTCGTAACAAAAAATACTGTCACTAATCCCGTCGTTATTTAAGTATTTTTTTTAGTGCATGTTAATAAATCGGTACTCTAGCTATAATTTGTACTCTAGGTTCGGTCCGCTTTATATTGATAAAAGTTTGTTTTGTAAAAAAATAAAATGCTGAGGCTGATCTGCTATAATTTCAAATTCATACTAATTAAGATTACATAATTTTATATATTAATATATTTATAGCTTTATGTGAAAAGGGCTTATTTATGAAGCCTTGAAATAACTAATTACAAAAAAATATTGATAGTTTAAAAAATTACACATAATGTTAGAAATTCAAAAACTAAAAAAAAAATATAACTGCTAAAATAACTGCTTACGTTCAATTCAAAATAGATACTAATTACTATTTGAATAAACCCCAAAAAATAACTCCTCTATCCTCCCTGCAGTCTCTCTCCTCCCCCTCTCCTCTATCCCTATTCTTTGCACTCTCTCTCCTTCCCCTCTCAGGTATTACTCTTCCTGTTATATTTATTTATGATTATAAGTGTTTTTTTTTGTTGTAAAATTGAGTTTGTGTTGCTAAATACTTTTGTTTAATATTTCACAACAATTTACACATCTACGCGTTACACCACCCATCGGGTGGGCAAGTCCGCTAGTATATATATATGTGAGGATTAATTTCTTGTGTCGCCATCACCGAGAGTCCAAATTTAATGTCGGGTACGTATCGAATATGACTCATGAATACGTGTCCTTGCAAAAAAAGGAGTTTAAATTGCGACATGTACATAATAATCTCTAGCACATGTGATATATATAAAGGAACTTTCATCTCCATACGTCTCCGCTTCAATATTATTGTTCCATTTATTATTATTTTTGCTAAAGAGTAAATATTATTAGAAATTTCTAGTAAAATTTATAAAAAAAAAAAAAATATTCATTAGAAAAAGTAGTATAAGTATATTATAACAACGTTAATAATTAAATGTATATAAGTGTTTTATTTTATTTGTCTATACAGTATATTTTAATATTTCGGTTTGAATCGGTAACATACCGAACTTACCAAACAAATACCGAAACCGAACCGACTTTCAAAGATCGGTTCGGTTGTACCGTACCGTAATGTCGGTATACCAAACTTTTGGTACTGACTTGATTGGTTCGGCTCGAAAAGCAGTCGGTTGATACATGTCGGTAAAAAATGGCATCCCTGATTATTACTTAATTTGGAGTTTAGGTGGAGACAAATGGTTGGTTTGGCATGGATAAATTTCAATGATTAAGTAACAAACACAAACACAAGAACCATAGTTAATATATTTATGTGGACTGTCTATTCCAAAAATCAATGTTTTAGATGTACAAGACAAACAATTTTGGAGGATATGTTGTAAAACTTGATCAGCAAATTAACTCTAACATTTAATCAATTATATTGAGAGTACTTCTAATCATGTTTTCTCCATGTTGTATATATTTGAATCCACACTAAGAAAATAAACCCTAAAATATTTTTTTAAAAGATTAAACGGACCAATATCATATCATACTATTAATATAAGGAAACTCAAGAAATATTGAGGCTGCCTAATTTTACCAATTTTTTTTCTAAAAATGCCCTTATTCCACTTTACTAATTACTAAAATAACTTAATGTAATTCAAATAAATAAATATTCTTTTTTTTTTCACATATCAAATCATCTCTCAAACAAATCATCATACATGTATTTTTATATTACTATAACAATAAAATATTATATTTTTAGGATATTCAACCAATTATTTTTGTAAACTTTTTAAAAATGTTAAATTTATTTGTGCCGGATCATATTTATGCAATTACGTGTCACACACGTAACGCGTGGGCTAAGATTACTAATATTAATAAGAGGCGAAGTCTCTTCCCAAACACGAAATAAATTTACAAATTATAACAATGTACGAAATTATAGCGACTATTCACCCACAAATATAAGGATTAACAGGCAAATGCTAACAATGAACCTATCTTTCCGGTAATTAGAAATTTTTTCAAATTTGTTCATACAATTGACAACATAAAATTCGATTAATTTAAAAACATTTCCGGGATTCGAGGACGTCCCCTCATATACCCTTAGATTTCTCTCCATCCAAATCCAATATACCGTTAAAACGAATAGCGTTCTTCCTAGACATGCGTTGGCCAACTTTCCATTACTTACAGATATCCGATGGCCAACTTTCCATTACTTACAGATATCCGATGCTCCCTTCACTCGCTACTTATGTTGCTAAAATGTTGCTAATTGTTAAATGCAGCAGATCTTAATAACTAGTGCTTATACTATCAATATGACAATATGTAAAGTATCCTAAAATGCTTATACGTTTAGTGATCATTGATTAATTATTAAACGAAAACCATTTCTAGTTGTCACATCATTCTCTACAACTACTTGTTGAGTTATATTTGGACATATAGGTGTAATAATTTTTTTTTTATTCGTTGTTTAAAAAATAGTACTCAGTGGCTAAATTTAATAAGGCTTGACAAAAATTTATGATATTTTCCAAACAAAAAAAGTTGGGTATTTCTAATTAAGTTGATAGTAAATTATATAGAGTACAATATTTCTTATAACGTGGTTAAGTAGTAAGTCTGTAAAATATACAAAAAAAATACCCAAATAACGACGGGATTAGTGACGGTATTTTTTGTTACGAGCTTATTAGCGATGGTTTTTGTGACGGCTTTGTGACAGTTTAGTCAATTTGCGACAGATTTGTGACGGTTTTTTAAATTATCAACAGCCTTGTGTCAGCTTTTAACTCTCACAAAATCAAACATTATTTTCTAGTGATAGCATACTGGCAAGTGATAAATTATGCGGCAAACATATTTGCTTGTGACTCTAATTGACCATGTATATATTGTATTCCTCTTTTTGTGCAATTACGTAAATTATGGTACTTTTTTTTATAATAAAAAATTCAAAATTGTCCATCGATGTCCAAACGGGATTGTTTGCAACTTTACATAGCATTACAGCTGATCACTCCTCTTAATAAATTAATTAACTGGTACTTAAATTATAGTAGTATTTATTTACTCCATATATCTAATTAATGTAAGTTAGTTGACTATGCATGCCAGGCAATTTTTGTCTGCACTTAAGAATAATTGTGATAATTGGAGAAATCATCCCTTAAACTACATTTTGTATTTTACTAGTTTGTCTTGTTATTTTGTATTTTGTGTGCAAGTCAACTTAGGCAATTTTAAAATAGTAATACATAATAATCACACAATAAAACAAAAGTGAAATATCGAAATATCAAATAGTCCATTTCTTTTAAGCTGTGATTAGGTCATTGCTCAGTAAAAAAAATACAGCGACGGAATTAGTGACGGTATTTTTTGTTACGAACTTATTAGCGACGGTTTTTGTGACAGTTTTGTGACAGTTTAGTCAATTTGCGACAGATTTGTGACAGTTTTTTAAATTAGCGACAGGTTTGTAACAACTTTTAACTATCACTAAATCAAACATTATTTTGTAACGTTTGTCATCGAATTAGTATCATCAAAATTCAGAAGCTAAAAAGTGACTGTAGGAGAAAAAATAGAAGCTAATTAAAAGATGACCTGCTGGAATTGGGATTTGGGAAGTCTCCCTAACACGAAGATAAATGTATAAACTTTTTGACACACACTTGTACAACTCGATGAGGACCGTTTAATTATCATCATCCAATTAAGGATTCCTAAAAGATTGAGCATAATATACGAAAAAGTGCACATAAACAATTAAAAACAACAGAGATCCTTTTATTTATACTCATGTTCATACTTCATACGATCATATAAGGGGCATATAAGTATCGGTATTCATGAAAAAAGCTCACCATTAAAAAGATGATAGGGCTAGACCATTAGGATCGAAGAGATTTCCCAATGTCATTGTGAAGAGAGAATATGAAAGAGATCTATGCTTTGCAAGCTCGATGGAAACTTGTTTCATGGTCGGGCGTTTACGAGGAACAACATGCAAACAAGCGAATGCTAATTTTATGGAACTAACAATATCTTCAAACTCGTGAATCGACGTCCTTGCAATTCGAAGCCGAGGGTCCAACACATCTTTCAAAAGTGTATATTTAAACTCATCAGGTACTTGAGTCGACGATGAAAATTGAGAAACTAGATCACCTGGATGCCTCCCCGTTAATACTTCTAGAGTAAGTACACCGAAACTATATACATCTTGCATCTCATTCACTTCTATTGTGTGAGCAAGTTCTGGAGCTGCATAACCACATGTTCCTGCAAAAGAGGTGCAATTGGCCGAGTTGGTTTTTAAAATTCTAGCGGTACCAAAGTCTGCTATGTGAGCCACGTCTTCTTTATCTAGCAAAATGTTTTTGCTCGATATGTCGCGATGGACTATCGGAGGTGAACAATCATGGTGCATATATGACAAAGCATTTGCAATACTTTTAATGATTTCGATCCTCTTTAGCCACTCAAAACCAGCTGCTTTATTCTCATCAATGAGAATTTTATGCAGATCTCCACCTTCCAAAAACTCGTAAACTAAAAATGAGTGTTGCGGATGTGAGCAAAAACCGTACAACTTCACAATATTACGGTGACGAATCTCAGCCAGCGCACGTATCTCACTCGTAAAAGCTTTTTGGTTACTCAACTCCCCGATTTCCACTGAGTGTATCTTTTTTACAGCAAAGACTTCATTTGGTTGTTCAACTCTATACACTGCTCCTGATCCACCCACTCCAATACAATACTTTTCATCAAAGTTTTCTGTCTCCGCAATGATATGATCATAAACCAACTTTCCATCATAACTCCATATCGAAAAAGTATTTCCAATAATTTCCCCTGGTCTATCACTTATTTTTTTTAGTTTGTTCCTTCTACAGATGAAAAATCCTAAAACTACCAATATCAAAGATGAAACGGCAATAGTAGAGAAAATGATCAGAATTGAATTTTTCCCATTCTTTTTTTCGTTTTCACCAACTTTTATCTTCAAAGGACATTCCTTTAAACCAGTAATATTACCACACAAGTTCTTGTTTTCTCTAAATGCATCAAACGAAGCTTGTCGAAAAGCTCCACTGTTGGGAATAGGACCTTCTAGTCGATCGTAAGACAAGTTAACAGATATTAAGCTTATCAATTTATTGAACGTATTAGGAATTGAACCGGAAAGATGATTGTGCGATAGATTCAGAGTCTCTAAGTTAACCAATTGACCAATTTCTTGTGGTATCTCACCTGCAAGTAGGTTGTGAGCAAGGTCAAGTATCTCAAGGACATGAAACTTTTCTACTTCGAAGGGAATATCTCCAGCAAGTCGATTTTCGCTCAAGTTCAAGAGCCGTAACCTCAAGCAATGTGACAATTGTTTAGGAACCCGGCCTATAAGGTTATTCACAGCCAAGTTCAGAGTCTCTAAGTTAGGTAAGTCTCCAACTTCAACCGAAATGCTCCCCGATAACTCATTATTACTTAAGTTGATGTCTAACAATGATTTCCCCATAATTCTCGGAAGTTGCCCACTAAGATGGTTGAAAGAAAGGTCGATTCTTTGTAGCTTTCTTGCGAATCTTATCTCTGTCGGTATCCTCCCAGAGATGTTATTGTTAGAAATCTTAAGTGTAGTAAGATTGCGAAATGATCCCCAGTTTAAAGATAGCTCTCCGAAAAAGTTATTATAGCTCAAATCTAGGTAATACAAATGAGGATGTACGCCAAAGTCTTGGGATATATTACTCGTTATATGGTTCATCGCAAGTGTAACTCTTTGCAAGCTGGAGCACGTTTTAAGTGTTTTTGGAACGTTACCTCTGATATTGTTATATGTTACTGCTAAACGAGTCAGGGACCCAGTTGCGCAAATATTATGTGGCAATTCACCACTGATATTGTTATGGCTAATATCAAACACTTCTAATTTTGTTAAATTATTAAGTGAGACGGGTAATTCTCCTTCAAGTTGGTTTCCCCACAAGCGGAACCGTGTCAAGTTGGCTAGGTTTCCTATGAAACTTGGAATTGAACCTGATAAGTTGTTGTCGGCAAATTCTAACCAGGAAAGACTGGTTAACTGACCAAATTCTTGCGGAATTGTTCCATTAAGTTTATTTCCAAAAAGGTATAAGACTGTCAAAGTGGACAAGTTCCCTATAGAATTCGGAGTCGAGCCTGACAATTTGTTTGTTGAAAAGTCCAACTCAGTAAGACTCCTTAACTGACCAATTTCTTTTGGAATTGTACCATCAAGTTTATTGTTATAAAGGTACAAGGCCGTCAAAGCGGAAAAGTTGCCTATAGAACTCGGAATCAAACCTGTCAAGTTGTTTTTCGAAAAGTCCATCTTGACAAGATTTGTTAACTGACCAATTTCTCTCGGAATTGTGCCTACAAGTTTATTGTCAAAAAGGTGCAATACCGTCAAGCTGGACAAGTTCACTATAGAACTCGGAGTTGAACCTGACAAGATGTTATTAGATAAGCCTAACAAAGTGAGTGACTTTAACGAGCCAATTTCTTGTGGAATTGTGCCACTAAGTTTATTGCCCCATAAGTTTAAAATTGTCAAGCTGGACAAGTTCCCTACCGAACTCGGAATCGAACCTGACAAGATGTTTTCTGAAAAGTCCAACTCTGTAAGACTCGCTAACCGCCCAATTTCTTGCGGAATTCTACCAACAATTTTGTTGCCCCACATGTGTAAAACTGTCAAGCTGCACAAGTTCCCTATAGAACTCGGTATTAAACCTGACAAGGTGTTATTTGATAAGCTCAACTCTATGAGTGACCTTAACAAGCCAATTTCTTGCGGAATTGTGCCAACAAGTTTATTTCGCGCAAGGTATAAAACCTTGAGATTATCCATTTGGCATAATTCAGATGGAATTTTACCGAATAGAGAGTTAGAAGATAAAATAAGAGATGTGAGTCTCCCGAGGCTGCCAATTTCTGATGGGATGGTCCCATAAAGGGAGTTGTTATAAAGATTGATTGTGGTCAAATGGTGTAAGGATGAGAAGTTAAGGCCGGAAAGCAAACCTTTCAAACCACTATTCTCAATAGTGATGTTGTCGACTCTACCGGCCATGTTGCAACTAATTCCAAACCAAGTATTGCAGTGGTTACTTGGGTTTGGGTGTATAATCTCCCAAGATGATAAAAGTGATTGGCTTTGTTCATTGAGGCTAGATTTTCACTTCAAAAGAGCCGATGCCTCTTCGTCATTAGCTCTTAATTGTCTGCTAGTTGCTAATGCAGAAGATGAAGTTGTAGAGTTAAATGGAAAGATGAAAGCATGAAGGAAGATAATGAGAAATACAACCGATGCATGCTTTATAATTCTCATTTGTACTGTTTTCATTCACAAAATATCAGTGTTTACTATGAATGCTTATAATAAGATGAACTTCATTGCATCTCTTCCTAGCAAATATTATCCAACGCCCCTTTTGTTTACTTTGGGATGTAATGACTAACGACTTTAAAAAGTCTGTGAAGAGCTAGTGGTTGGAGGAATTTTTCACAAAATAAGACTTTCCACTATTTTTGTTATCACCAAAAAAATTTCCTTTTGGATGCAAGATCACCGCGTGGACAAGTTTTTTTTTTCCACCCAAAACTTTTGGACCAGACAGACTCATACCTGTATATAAGCATATAATATCAATACGTACATAAGAGACAGACATAAACAAAGCCTCCCAAGAAAATAACTGAATACATGATATCTAGAGAAACAAAATGAAATCTAAGCAACTGTTACAAATAATAAGTGGAAAAAAACACATGGAAATAAAAAATCAATGTCATCGTCTGATCTGAGGCATCTGTCTCGAATCCAGTGCAAGTATTCCCTTGATCCTCTGCGGAAGAATATCAATATCATGAAAGCCCTGATCAGCCTCATGCGAACACGGAGTGAAGAAGTTGAGAAATAATAAACACCGAATTTACTGCTTTAGCTTCCCTTCACATGGCCAATAAACATTTGAAAATACCATCTCAAGTTGCCTTTTGTGTGCTTATCAAAAGCACCACGTTCAGTAAATTTTCAAATTACAAAATATAAAAATTGATGAGAGCTTTTTTTTCATGTTAAATGAGAAGACTGAGTGTTTATAACTTTTGGCATGGTAAGAATATTTGTCTATTAAAAATATCCTACCAAGTAACAAGACACAAAGCTTTGTATATTCAGTAACACTACGTTATTTTAAGTTATAGGCCCTATGAGAATTGAATATCTCACATCACCTTACAGCTGATGAATAATTCATGGCATTAAAATCAACCAACTTTCCTTAGAACACAGATCGTTTAGTATACTGGGGTAAAATATTTGACTAATTGTGAGGCGTACTTATTTCCCCAGATCAAATTAATGAATCACCAAGACACAAACTTTTTAGTTTTTTTTTTTAAAATATTTTTCAAACCCGATAACGATGTATAACGAGATAGAAAAAGCATTCAACATAAAGACTTAGTATTACTTACCGTTGAGCAGTGCAAATTAGGAGAATATTGAAAACCAATGGCCCCTCGGAACATGCATTTATCCAGGGTTCAATTGTAGTTGAGAGTTTTGAATTATTTATGTTGTCTCATCGATTTTGTGTATTAATGACCACCATGGGATCTTGTCTCGTTGATGAATCATTTATTTTGTTAATAAATTAGACCCGTTACTTAAAAAAAAAAACAGGAACAGATAACCTAAAGGAAACCGTGAATTTCTAGATGTGAAAAAACCGTAAGGTCTGTGAATAAGATAGGAGTTTTTCAGCTTCCTGGATGACTTTATTTTTAGGGAATTTTAAACTCCAGTTCACAAATTTGATTTCCACCCTCTTTAGTACCACTGTACATAAACACACAATTGCCAAAATGCCAATGGCAAAAGATTATCGAGAACTTGTTGACAAGACTTGATGCTTTATTAGATGTAATTATTCATAAATTTAGTAAACACCGGCTTCTCTTTTACATTTTCGCATTAATATATCTAAGAAGCTAAAATTATGTACGAACCTACGGACTGCAAAAAATTTGCTTAAACACAATTACGAGCAATTGAAACATGATCAGGATGCCTAAAGATACAGAACTGGAATTTTTGAATGGAAATCGAACTAATAAAAATTAACTCTAGGACGCAAGATATTCCAGTATTCCACAAAGCGAAATCTGAAGTGTGCAACAACAGTTACTCTTCTTCTTTTTTATCCGAAACAAAACAATTACATAATATAAATAACAAAAGAGAAAATGGCGCAATTAAACAATCCGGAGTGCCGAATAATCAATTTAAGAAAAATTGGTTATTTCCCTTTTTATCCTTCCCACCATTTTTTATATGCTACGTTCTTATTTGCCCAAAAGAATTTTGATATACTATCTTCTTTAGTTAGACATTTTGACAAAATAGGATGTTGAAACTATAAAAGCTAAAAGAAGAAAACCTGTCATAAACTTCAAACATTCTAGAAAATAACAATGTCGCCTTCATAGTAAGGAGACTATGTTTAAGGATCAAACAAAATTATATTTCACTCATTATAATGCCTTTGGTTGTTCCTATTTCACTCATGTTTTTAGGGAACAAAATCAAGTTTCAGATGGATGGGTGTAAAAGGCATGGATTCCACATTATTCAAAGTTTAACAACTCCCTAAAGTACTCCAAGCTGTCTATTGTTTAATTAAAAATGAAACCCCTTGTTTCAAGAACTTCCAGAATTGGCTCTTTGAGTAGTCTGAGAATTTGTATACTGTCCTGATAAGTATTTTGAGCTAATTATGATTAAGTTCTGAACAATAAGAGCAATGCATGATATAATGACTAATGAGCATGGTCTTAGCTCCTTAAATGATTTTGCTCAAGCTGCTTTGCTAACTAGAAGTTCAGTAAGTCCAAAACATCAAGTAGTTAGATTAATGATGATTTATCTGAAGCCACCCACAAGCCAAACATAAAAAAAAGTGCTCGTGTCGGAGAAATGTGAAGATGGATTGCGTAAAGTTAATATTGTGATGAGGAACATGGAGCTGCTCAGCACACTTCCTTCTTTTCGCCTTTTCTTTTTCAACTTGGCACAAAGTGCAGTTGACAGAGTGCATATTTATGCACTTTCTAAATATGCAAATCACAAAAAAAAGTTTTTCATTGTCAAGGTTCCTCTATTCTAAATCCCATTTAAATGAATTTTTAACGTTTTTTTTTTATTTTTACTCAAGGTCACAATGACCATGGAGTGATAAGGAGATGCGAGAAGGTTGGTGGAGAAATAAGGTTGTTTGAGTTTTCTCCTTAACTTCAATTTTTTTAAGCTAAATGTGGTTTTTGTAGTTGTAATCTGGCAATTCCTTGCCCTTTGTTTGTGATATTGAGGCTCCTATATTGTAATTCAGAAAGTTCGTGTTTTCAAGCCGCTGTATTTCTAACTTGGTTTATCGGAATTTGATCGTATTCGGTTATCATGAAGGCATGTTTCATGGGGAAAAATTATTTTCTTTCTGTTCTTGAGTAAAAATTGAGCTGCTAACCATTAAAAAAACTCCTCTCAATAATAAGTTTTCTACATATCGGTAAAAGATGGAGTAAACGATGGAACTCAGATCTTCTACCTTCTTTACATATCAATTTTTCATCATCATATCTCAGGTCCAAACTTAATGCATTACTCTACCAAATTCCAACCCCGAAAAATTCGCATTTCTTTTGAATCCTATAATTAGGATAAAAAGCTTTGCAAAGCCTATCGTATTTTTCCAAATCAAAGCTATAAATCTCCATCAGCTTCTTTTGTTTGGTCTTTAACCGTCTCTTAAAAAATCCCTCAAAAGTGGGCTCTTTCGAGGTCCTTAAAAAGAATCCATATGCGATGGCAAAATGAAACGAGGTAACGAAAAAGCAAATGGGCTCCATTACATCCCAACTTAGTTCCCAAAAAGTAAGCCTCATAAATCCCAAAGTTTGAAGGGCTAAAAAGCCCAGCCCACAATAAAGCTCAGCTTGGACTTGCTTCTGGGCCTTTCGGTCGATATACGCCTTCTGGTTTTCCAATTGTTCTAACTCTCTTCTCCTCGGATCGTTTGGAATCGCTATTGAGTCGGAAATGAGCTTTTCCATTGATTTTGCCACCTATAATCATTCAGAGAAAATTATTTAAAATGATATCTTCATAATTAGACTATCATTCTCAGTATATTCAGGTTATAATGAGCGATAACAGACTTATTTTCCACAAACGCGGAACTGTCCTTGAAAAGTGTATCAATCGAACAGCAAATAATTTGTTGAGTCGAAATTGATAATGAAGTGTTATAACTAGGGCTGAGTCCGGTTCGGTTCCGTTTTTGGCAAAACCGAAACCGAGCAGATTTTTCGGTTCGGTTTTTTTCGGTTACGGTCTTTTTATTTTTTGGCCCAGACCGAGTTTTTTCAAGTTTTTCGGTTTTTATCGGTTCGGTTTTATTATAAATCGAAACCGATCCGAAAAAGTTTCAGTTTTTCGGTTTCCGTCTTTTTCGGTTCGGTTCGGTTTTTTCGGGTATTCAGCCAACCTAGTTATAACAACTGAAGTACAAATTCATAGGAAATGGAGTATGTGTTCAGCAAACACACAACAAAGCTTCATTTACTTTTTCAAACTACATATTACAGTTTCTAAAGTATCATCATATTTACAGAACTCGTTACTTTTAAAATGAAAAGACTAAAGTAAAATATTCCAATTTTTGTAACTGACGTAATTCATTATCCGAAGGTCAACCAGTTATGCCTTCTGAATAAAGAAGGAATAAAATAAAAGTTAAACAAGTAACTAAAGTCATCATAATAAAGAGAAATGACTAATTATTTGTAAACCAATCATCGAAAACATCTATCGTGTACTCACCGGACACCAAGTTCACATCAACAACTGCGGATGTATATATAGTGCGTGTTCGGCGCGTAATGCAATAAAAATATAAAAAATATGTATAGTTATGATATAAATATGTGAATAGTACAAAAAAAAACATAATTTAAGATTTAAAAGAATGTTTGGTTTTTAAAAAGTGATAAATAATTTTATTAGTTTTTACTTTTTATATTTTTTATATTTTTATGTGAGTATGGTATTATTGTAATTAATATAAAAGTGTAAAAGTATTTTTGAAAAAAATTAGCTATATTGGACAGAATCATTTGACTTGGCTTGACTTATTATAATAGAATGATATATATTTATTTATTTTCCGATAAGTAATTGCGGGTAAAAATTGTATGTTAGAATTTAGATCAAATTCCACAGTCGAGTCGCAGACTTGCAAACATGCTAAACTGCAACTGCAACTACAGATGCTAAATCTTCAACATCAAAAACTCGATTTTCATATAAACAATACCGGAATGATTGATAAAAATACTGGGAAACACTAGTATTTCAGCTACACATCATTTATATCTTCTTTTTAACTATGACCAATTATATGGCTAAAACTTTAACACCATCATACACATGTACAACATAAAAAAAAACAAAAATAAAAAATAATATCCACTTTGCTTTTAAGAAATGGATTTAAGCTAGACATCATTTAATTATATTCTTTTTTATAACTATGACAAATCACATAGCTAAAAGTTTAACACCATAATACACAACATACAAAAAAAAAACCATTTTCCTTCCTTTTAAGAAGCTTTCTTTTTAACTATGACAAATTAAATAACTAAAAGTTTAACACCATCATACACATTACAACATAAAAAAAAAAAAAAACTATCCTCTTTGCTTTTAAGAAATGGATTTAAGCTAGACATCATTTAATTATATTATTTTTTATAACTATGACAAATCACATAGCTAAAAGTTTAACACCATCATACACAACATACAAAAAAAAACCATTTTCCTTCCTTTTAAGAAGCTTTCTTTTTAACTAAGACAAATTAAATAACTAAAAGTTTAACACCATCATACACATTACACAACATAAAAAAAAAACTATATATCCACTTTGCTTTTAAGAAATGGATTTCAGCCAATCATCATTTACCTTATTTTAATTAAGAACAATATTTATCATCCTAAAAATGACTAAAATGATCAACAAGGTAATAAAAAAAATTAGCATACCTGATCAGGCCTAAGAAACACAACATTCCCCAAGACAATAACATTTCCACTCTCATCAAGCCTCTTAGCAAACTCCTCCCCAAGCTCGGTACTCGAACACGCCTCGATACATATACTTACATACTCGCTATATGTAACACTGTTCGCGTGAATCCCTCTCAAAACACTCCTCACCCTCTCTAACTGCGCCGACTTAAGCACCTTCTTCGCCTCATCCACCGTAAATTCACCAAAGCCACCACCAACCCTCGCTGGAAAACTCACCGGAGAGTTCACTGTAGGGTTTACCGGAGGTGAAAGTCCGTCAAGCCTGAGCCTGTCTCCGGAAAAACTCAGCTTCTCGCGAAGCTTTTCACCTAGAGGGAGGAAGATTTGCGAGTGGAAAAAACGTCGTAAAATGCCAAAGTCACCGGAGTTTTGGGGCTCCGGCGAGGTGAGGAGTTTTCGGTGGAAGAGAGAGTTTGCGGGGTTCGGTAGGATTTTGGACTTTAGTGTCGGCGGAGGTTCGATAGGGGGCTTGAATAAACGGTTCGATAGGGTTCGTCGAAGCGCCATTTTTAGAGAGAGAGGATTATATGAGGAATGAGTTAGAAGAATAGAAGTATATTAAGAGTGTATATATAGGAAATTATGGGAATGGAATATTTTAGAATCTATGGAAATGGAATCTTTAGTTATTCTAATTTTATTTTTTAATATTTTGATGTTACATATGTTTAGTGTTTCTGTCTTAACTATTAACTGTGATGAAAAATAATACTACCACTTTAAATTTTATATATGAATTTGGGAGTGTATAAAAATTTTCATTTCGTCATAAGAAAAAGATTCGTTACTTTATATTTTTCTTTAGAAGAATAATATATAGGATCCGATGCTAAATGCAAGGAAGAAAGAAATCAATATATAAAACACTAGTAATGGTAGCTCGTATTAAGGAGATCTTCTTGATTGGAGTAATACTGTACTTTATATCACTACAAAATAATTTTTTATTTAGTGATACTCAAAATCTGTCACAAACATGTCGCTAATTTAAAAAACTGTCACAAATCTGTTGCAAATTTACTAAACTGTCACAAAACCGTCACAAAAACCGTCGCTAGTAAGCTCGTAACAAAAAAAAACGTCACTAATCCTGTCGGTATTTTGGTATTTTTTTTAGCGTATGTTTATAGTATAATTTACCTTTTTGCTAAAATAAGGAATATGTGTTTGCCGTTTGGTTAAAAAATCTTATGTTGCTTGGTGCAAAATATGTTTTTTAGGACATTTTGCAAATTATGGTTTTCTCAGTGAACAATATTGACAAATTAGCATTTAAATAAATAGGAAAAGTGAATAATGACATCGTCCCTAATTAAGATACAAAATAAAGGTACATTAATAATTCAAATGAAGAAACCATTATATCCAACCCAAGTACAAGGTTGTGGTTTTTTTTAATAAAAAAAATGTCATCATTCCTAATTAATTAAGATAACAAATTTAGGTACATTCATAATTCTAATGAAGAAACCATTAGATCTAGCCCAAGTACAAGGTTGTGATTTTTTTAATAAAAATAAATAAAAAATAACTACTCTTCGATTTTATAAATTATCATCAAGATATCCTGGTGTAATTAATATTCCGAATAGTAAATGCTTTATATCACATTATCCTTGTTTTTTTTCTGTCCAAAAGATAAGTAACGGTTGTCAGCTTATTTTGCATGGTTATTAGTAACCGCTTTACACTTACTTTGCATGATTATTTTGGCATTTTATGTAACAAAATTCGTAAGAAATTAAATAATATCCTCCATACATACAGTGCTACCACAAAATTCTCCCTATGTTTCGACGTTTCGTTTTATTTTATGTAACAAATTACTAAATAATTATTCTCCATTTATATACATACGGTGCTACCAGAAAATGCTCATTCTAATTTTTATATCATATTTTTTACTAGAATGTGAATGTCCCTCTAAACTGGTGTGAGAGTGTCTTATATCTATACTATTATAATAAGCCAACCCAAGATTTTTTGAGCCTGTCAAATTTTATCATTTTTTTTTAAAAATACCCTTACACTTTTTTATTAATTACCACAATACCATATTCTCATAAAAAATAGATAAAAAGTAATAACTAATAACACTTTTTATCCCTATTTAACCTCTCAAAATTCTTTTGAGTCTTCTCATCTTATACTTTATCTTTTTTTTATTATTCAAATATTTGTATCATAACTACACTTATTTTTTAAATTTTATCGCATTACGCGCACTATAAAAAAATACCCAAATCGTGACGGGATTAGTGACGGTATTTTTTGTTACGAGCTTATTAGCGACGGTTTTTGTGACGGATTTGTGACAGTTTAGTCAATTTGCGACAGATTTGTGACAAATTTTTAAATTAGTGACAGGTTTGTGACAACTTTTGATTCTCACTAAATCAAATATTATTTTATAGTGGCGTCTCACACGCAAAGCGTGAGACACGATTACTACTGGTATATATATATATATATATATATATAGCAATGTGTGTGAGTTCATCCATATATAAAGACCAAAGTTCTTTTAAGAGTTCCTCGAAATTTATAAAATCATAGACACATACTTCTACTATTCATATAATCACATACTCACATTGTGAATATATACAAAATTTGGAAAATTATGGTAATTAGTGGTCTTTACTGAACACTAATCAACAGTGATCCTAGTTATTTAATTATGACAGAAATCTATGTAGTTCTCTAAGAAGACATCATTAGCTACCACACAATCTTCGGGACTCGTCTGTTAAAGATACAATAAATTTGGTGTGTGAAAATTATTGATAAGAACCACGGTAGCTGTTCCGCTCGGATAAGTTAATTTGTAGGCTATTATCATGATATTTCTGAGAGGAATTAAAGCAAACATTCCAACAAAAGCTAATAAAAAATAAGAAACCGGTCATCCAACCAATACTAATTGGCTCTTTATAGCTCCCCGGTACATTGCCTTCTGTATCCACCCCGCCTTCTCATACGTCTTTTTATTCAATCCCGGTAGAAAAGACCATGCTATATGTATGCGTACTTGATCGGGACAATGTGGCTCTTAAGGGTCTCGTAAAGTTCTTCGAGGACTCTAGTGTATAGAAGAGAGGGAACATGCCGACAAGTTGATGGAATATCAGAACAAAAGAGGTGGCAAAGTGAAACTGCAATCAATAGTCACACCGGTGTTTGGATTTGACCATGCTGAGAAAGGAGATGCTTTGTATGCAATGGAGCTTGCTTTATCTCTGGAGAAGTTGGTCAATGAGAAGCTTCTGAACTTACACGCTGTTGAGAGTAGTTGCAACGATGTACAATTACCGAGCATCTCTGATCAAAATGCCAAACCCCCATGTCCTTCGCCAACTCTTCTCAACTGAGAAACATACTCAGAAATCTTCTTAATAGCTTCCACCTGTTCATTTAAGAATTCACGCTCAATCGAAGTCTGTCAATTGTACATCGTTGCTCCTACTCCCAACATCGTGTAAGTTCAGAAGCTTCTCATTGACCACTTCTCCAGAGATAAAGCAAGCTCCATTGCATACAAAGCATCTCCTTTCTCAGCATGGTTAAATTCAAACACCGGTGTGACTATTGATTGCAGCATCACTTTGCCACCTCTTTTGTTTTGATATTCCATCAACTTCTCGACATGTTCCCTCTCTTCTACCCTAGAGTCCTTGAAGAACTTTACGAGACCCTTAAGAGCCACATTGTCCCGATCAAAGTGCACATACATAGCATGGTAGACAATTACAGTTAGAGCGGGCTTTGGATCTTTTCTACTGGGATTGAATAAAAAGACGTATGAGCAGGCGGTGGATACATAAGGCAATGTACCGGGGAGCTAAAAGATATAAGTATTTGTTGGATGACTGGTTTCGTATTTTTTATTAGCTTTTGTTGGACTGTTTGCTTTAATTCCTCTCAGAAAGGAAGTTTGGTTTCCTTCTACTTTAGAAGAATCGAGTATGAAGAGCCTTATGGGTTACAAGGTTTTTATTGCTATTGCACTCATATTAGGAGACGGGCTCTATCATTTTCTCAAGATACTATTCTTCACTGGTTCAACCATGCATAGCAGAATGAAGAACCGAATCCCCAGAACCAAAGAAATGAAGTCTTCTTGAGAGAGTGTATTCCCACATGGATAGCTTGCGTTGGGTATTCGTTCTTCTCTCTCATCTCCATCATCCTAATCCCTCTGATGTTCAAGTGGAACTATGTGGTAGTCGCTTACATACTAGCACCTTGCCTTAGCTTTGCAAACGCTTATGGGGCAGGTCTAACGGACATGATCGAACATGGCCTATAATTATGGAAAAGTAGCCCTTTTTGTGCTCACGTCTTTCTCTGGGAAAAACTTTGGTGTGGTTGAAGGGCTTATAGGCTGCGGTTTGATCAAATCGATTGTCATGATTATATTATGAGAAAAATTAGTTATATTATGTAGTTTTGGGACATAAGAAAAGCATACTTCAAAAGTATTATTGTTGTATTACCCATTGTAGTTTTGGTACATAAGAAAAGTATACCAATAGCTAATTAACGTTATCAACTATGATATACAAAAGCAAAATGCTGAGATGAGGAAATGGTAGTTTTTGTTTTATATATAAAAAATAAAAAATGGTTTGATCATTCTCTTTTCCTTTGAACTTTGTTTATGGTTTGATCATTCTCTTTTCCTTTGAACTTTGTTTATGGTTTTTGATCATTCCTTTGAACTTTGTTTATGGTTTAATCATTCTCTTTTCCTTTTTGATTATTTGCTCTTGATTGCTAGTCTTAAAGATCACACTGATCTAAGAGTAAGCAAATTAGTTTTGAGATAGAGAATGCTAATAGATTTTTGTGTGTTAGTAGCTTTTTTGCCTTTATTTGTTGCTATAATTAAGCTCCTAGAATAATGCAATCAGTGTAAAATTCCGATTTCCTTTTCCAGTTTTATATTCATGGCAAGTCACCATAAAGATTGTTGTTCCATGGAACAATACCTTTTTCTTTATTTTGATAAAATATTAGGAACCGTTGCTAAGAAAATGTAAGTTTTTCACGATAGAGTACAAATATTTTACCTTCTATTATCTATCTTTTTCGTGTCCGATTACTTATTTTCATTTAAATTTTAAATTTTCACAACTTGTTTCGCAACTTTATAAGGTTTTATATTATATTGTATTCAAAATTTAAAACATTTGAACATAATATTATTTTAGACAATTTTTTTAACATTTAATATTTAATTTACATTAATTTATAAATTTATTCCAAAATAAATTGAGTGTGAATTTTTTTTAAAAAATAATATATTGATACATGACTTATAGTAATTGTACAATTTTTTTCAAGTTTTTTAAAACAAATTTTTAGATAAAATAAGCAAGTAAGTACGAAAGATGATAGAGAATATGGGGTAAAAGATTTGTACTCGCTAATTATAATTAGCGGATTTTATCTTGAGTTTGGGTAAATAGATGGAATAAATTATCTTATTTGGAGGTGTGTGTGTTAGGAAAATTAGCATAAGTTCTAATTAAAGCAAGTTAGATTTTTCTTTATTGTGTATTTGAATGATCCTTGGCATGTAGCCCATAAAATAGTTACGTCACGATTCACCGATTCAACAACTGCTTATTAGTAAATAATTGGTCTCATATGATCAATGTTGCAAAAATGTGGAAAAAATTAAATGAACTTTTTTTTGGCAAGCAAGTGAAGCAAATATTCATGGACATTTTACAAATCTTGAGACTCTTGAAAATAGATGGTTGCACATGCACCTTTACGTTGCGTGTGTGACGCGTAATGCAATAAAAATATAGAAAATATGTATAATTATGATATAAATATATGAATAATAAAAAAAAAACATAATTTAAGATTTAAAAGAATGTTTGGTTGTTAAAGAGTGATAAATAGTTTTATTAGTTTTTGTTTTTTATATTTTTATGTGAGTATGGTATTATTGTAATTAATATAAAGGTGTATGTATAATTATGATATAAATACGTGAATAATACAAAAAAACATAATTTAAGATTTAAAAGAATGTTTAGTCGTGTAGTGGTATTTTTGAAAAAAAATGATTAAATTGGGCAGACTTATTTAACTTATTATAATATAATGATTATTGAATGAATTTAATCTATAGGTAATTAGGCCAGAATTAATGAAGCAAAACAAGCTGAAAAATGCTCTAATAATGTTCATGCATGTTCTTTAATGAAAACTTGTTCATCTTTGTTTACTAATAGACGATCATGAACGGAATGCTTCACGAAAGGAACACGAATATTTTTACAAACCATTCATTTAACTTAAATCCTTAAACAAATATAAGTGAAGATAATATTTGCGCATTTTCATTTACATAAAGATAGACTTATAAGAATATTAGTGATCACGTATCAATATTATACCAATTTATTACATACTAATTACTGTAACCAACTTTATTATTTTGTTACTGCATTTCAAAAACAATCTCAATTTAAACTTTAAATATACTTACAATAAAAAAATGTTTTTTGTTATTTATTACTATATAATATAGTATACAAATCTATCTTTAAATGTAAATCATCAATTAAAACAAATTTATTGCTTGTTTAGTACTAACAATCTTTACATATATATCTTTGTCCATGTTCGTTTCATTTAGAAACGGAACGAACATAAACCAAGCCCTTTAATTATAAGCCGAACATGAGATTTTCACGACCGGTTCATTTCATTATCCTTTAAGTTGCCAATTGCTTCTAACAAAAATCACTTCCTACTTCGAACAACATTTACCAAGTGTTTATACAAGAAAAAAAGGGAAAAAAAACGCTTAATCGGTCATCCTCACACCGTTATATATCCACTTCATGCTGATGGGCAAAGACAACAATATTGGTACATACCAAACAAGCAATAAATATTGGTTGTTTGATTTATAACTTAATATTTGAAAGTCGAAATCATATTAAAGCTAGTAGAAATATTGACTATGATTTCAACATGCGTCCAATAATTTTTTTAAAAATGGCAAAACAAAACATTCACGTCTTTCCTAGCTATTTTACACGTTTATAAATATGGGAAATATGAGAATTACGTACAAATTACATATACGTTTATAAGTAATGTATCCACTAATTTTATGAATTTCCCAAAGGTAAGGGATCACACGCACCCTCAGTGGAAATCCATAAATATTTTCCTGATTTTGTATATCAATCATTGATTCTTAATTATTATACTTTTATTCCATTCATAATTAATATCTACTTGCTAATTATGGGTGGTTAAGTAGAATGTTTTTACAAATGAAAGAAAAAATGGGAACGGGTATTGTGGTTTATTATTATAGCTAGCGCTGAGTTCGGACCGGTCCAGTTCGGTTTTTGGCAAAACCGAAATCGAGCATATTTTTCGGTTCGGTTTTTTTCGGTTTCGGTCTTCTTATTTTTTGGACCGAACCGGAGCGGTTTTTTCGGTCCAGTTTCGATTTTTTTCGGTTATTTTTTTTTGATTTTTCGGTCTTTTTCGGTTCGGTTTTACTGAAAACCGAAACCGACCCGAAATTTTTTCGGTTTTTCAGTTTCGGTCTTTTTCGGGGTTTTTCGGTTCGGTTATCGGTTCGGTTCGGTTTTCCCGGTTTTTCGCCCGACCCTAATTATAGCGCTCAGGATCTCAGGCTTGGCACTAAAAATAAAATAAAATTGTTAAATCGCAGACGGAATTAATGACATGTTTTACTTTTCAACGCCCTAATCATGGACGACACGACGACGGATTTCAATTTTACTGACAGAAATTATCATTTATTGACAGATTTGGTCGTTCCGGGTTGAAAACTTTTTTGTAGTGTGGTGTTCATTTTAAAATATGACCAATTGTCTAAAATTAATCAAAGTAATCATTTTGTATCTTTTATAATATATAGTTTCTATAGATGGTGTGAATGTAGAGTACTTGGCTGGAGCTTCATGCATGTTTCTATCAGATTATCGGATTTTTTAATTGTATTCATAATTAATTTTCATTATATTTTTTAAATCAACGTTCTATATTATTTATAAAATATTTGTTCAATGTAAAATTTGACATTTTATATATTTGTTATGTTTAATTGTTAACTTGTTTGAAAATTTATAAGCTAATAATATTAATAAATAGCAAAAAATTATCAAAAAAGTCAGATTTTACATATTTTTTTGAACAAACACTTTAAAAATAATATAAAACGTTTATTTAAAAAACATAATTACGAATACACTTGAAAAATCAGATAACCTGGTACGATGAATATAACTTGATAAAATTTGCACGCTAAATGGTTATACCTTGCGTGCTCAAAAAAAGTACACACCCATGATCACTTAATGTTGAAAATTTGACTTGGTAAAATGGCCAATTTGTGACCACGCAAATACTCTAATTAGTATAGAAATCTTGCAATGTATTGGCTAATAATATTAACAGTTTTACACGAGTTTGGTTTCTGTGCCAGCAACCACTAAATAATTTCTTGAAAGTGATAGAACTTTGGTTTAATTGTGATTAATATGGCACTCAATGAAATAAACAAAGAATTTATTCCCATGCGTATACTTGTCCCTTTCACAATAATTTCAAAATAAAAATAAAAATATGACAATCGACATAAGCTAGATCAATATTAGGATGTATAGCTAGCTAACATCATCAAAGAAATGGGTGGTTGTATGGATATCCACTTCTTCATTGGACATTAATATAAAATGATGATGTTTATTTATTATCTTTTAAACCTAGCTTAAAGCGTATTATATTATATCATGATAAAGAGATACATTAGACTCTATTAGTATAATCAGCTATTTAGAAACAAAGCAAAACAAATAAAACTAAACTAATTCCTCTCCAGTTTGCTAAAAACTACAAAGCATAGTTAATACGTTTACACTAGTAATGAGCTATTCCAATTAAAATAATAATACAACTGGTTACAAACAAAATTTGGACAGATTTTACTATTTTATTTTGCAAGAAATTTATCTTCATTAACGACCACCATCAATACAAGTACCAAGAGAGATTAATTTGAATCAAAACTATTGAAAACAACTACTCACTTGGACAAAATATAAAGACAATTATACTCATAATTCAAATTATCATGATTGAATCTAATCAGTTCTTAAACCCAATCGTTTACTAAACCCAACGATCAATGCATTTCGGAAACAACACTCTATTAGACAAAGTCGAAGTCCGTCATAATTAAAATTTTGTTTATCACGTTGAGACCTTAGTATACTATATTTCAATACCCAATATATATCAAACTAACACCGTTACCGCTGCCAAGTAAGCCAGGTTAAACTCGCTTAATATCATATTCAAGTACTCACTTTTATTTGTCTAGCGGTAAACTATCAATCTTATCTAGCTAGAACGTGTTTCAAAAAATCGAAATCTATCAAAAGAACAAGTAGAAAATAATAGAGTTCTCATAAATTAAATGCTTATATTAGTAATGTCGATTGCATATACACAAGCAGATGTTCAATTAGTCTTAAAAGTTTATAGCACTAAAAGTGAATAGATGTACCACAGGATGGCAAAACCATCTTGACAAAGACCGATCCTCGATGTCAATATTCCATCACCCAAGAGCAAACTGAGCGCCAAGAAAGAAATGATCTCAGATTCCATTTATTTATTGATCGCGATAACAACATTTCAAGGACTTGATGTTTTATTTTTTTTCGCAACCCAACTTTTTCATTGAACAAAGTGGGACCAGACCCAGTTACATTTACAAAAGCAGCTTTTAAGCTGTTCCAAAAAACAATCTACAGACAGGTAGAAGGACTTGATGTTTTCATTAGCTTTCCGTATCACTATTCATAACAAATTTGCATCCATAAACACTTACGTTTTCCTTTAAATACAAATCTATTTTGTTTTGTATTAGTTGTTCAGAAATATATATTGATCCTATCGTTGTAGAGCATAACGTTCATGCACTTATTTATGTGTGCCAAAGATCGATTAATGTGTAACAAACAGGGGGGTAGAGGGGATTGTAACTCGCAGTGGTGGAATTAGAATTTATATATGGGTGGAGCTGAATTATATGAATATATTATTTTGTAGTTATATGGGATGCTAAAAAAGTAGAATCGTCGATTTTTAAGTAAAATATATGAAAATATTTCGTGTTTTTGGAAGTATGAGGGGGTGTTTTACCACTCTTAGCCCATACTTATTTCCTCTCATCCCCATATAACTTGGGAAGCAGTGTGCCTGACTCTGAGTCGGGTGATTCACAGTCCAAAATTGCTAATAAAACACTCAATTTTATTTTAATTGTATTTAATTTTTAAAGTCAAAATTATGTAAAACTTACAAATGTAAAAATAAACAACAAGCAACATTTTGTATCTATATATTATTATATTTACATATACATATTTATAATATGTATGTATACTACATATATAATATTCAAAATTTTAAATAATAGTTATAACTTGATTTCATTGAATTATGTAAGTTTTAGATAATTTTGATTTTAAAAATCATAGACAATTAAAATAAAATTGAGCGTTTTATTATTAATTTTGGACTCAGAGTGAGACACACTGTTTCCTATAACTTGTTCCATAGTTTTTCTAATAAGTGACGTACCAAAGCACATGTCATATCATATGCGTGTGTATTTTGTGCATTTTAAGTAGACAAATTTCCACTACAAGAATTGTATGGCCACATGATATGCTAGCATCATAAAGAGCTAAATTCCTTACAAAGAGGAAAAAGAATAAGAATTCAAGTGGGATCCTAATAATACCCATGACCTCAATTAAAGAATGACTTTGCAACGACAATGCAATCCTAGTGGTATATATTATTTGATTTGTACTCTTTAAATAGATGACCTTTGTTTAAATATGATTTGTTTTTAGGTCAGCCTAGCTTATAAGCTTATTGCTCAGAAAATAACAAAATTTAACCATGTCAAAATAACCAGATAAGTCATGATATTGAAGGCACTTCACACAAAAAGCTAGTGATCTTTTAAAGGGTAAATTATGGTTTAGTGATCTGCGTTTTGTCCAATTTTAGGATAAGTGGTCTGAGTTTTTGCAATTTCGATTTTGTGACATAAGTTTAACTTTTGTATTGTTTTAGTGACCTTGCGTCAATTCAGTTGACGGAATACGTTACACGTGCTATCACGTGCCCTCACGTCTGTTAACTACAAGGGTAAAATCTGAGGGTATTTTAGTCATTTTAGCAAGAAATATGTTTTTTTTTTCGAAAAATAGGATGGCAAGTCACTAAATTGCTAACAAAGTTAAACTTATGTCACAAAACCGAAATTACAAAAACTTAGGTCACTTATCCTAAAATTGGCCAAAACTCAGGTCACTAAAGCATAATTTACCCTCTTTTAAATGATAAAAGAAGCCTGCTTATCTTTTAAATGATAAAAGAAGCCTGCAGAAAATTAAACCAACCCCGCATTGAGTTTTCAAGCAAATAACGCTGAATAAAACTATGGGGAAAAAATTATCAACCTGCACTTAGGCTAGCAACTAAGTCTAGAAAAATATTGAAATTTCAATTTGTGGTAACTTTAATACGAGGGGACAAATTGAAATTTTATAGAAAATATTGGACCGAATAGAATTTTTCTTCAGGCTATATGAACCTTTTGCTGCTATAATACCTTAAATGCCACAATGATATTTGATAGGAAATTAGGAATCTTGATTACAAAAAAAAAAAAAAAGGGAAATAGGAATCATATCATCCTATATTCATATATACAGATATAGAGACAACTTCTTATTGATTAGAGGGGTGAAAGAAAATTAGAATCAGCTTCTTATTCACTAGCAACATTACTTACCTTTGTTAAATCAAACTTTTTATTTTTTAAGATGCAATACTTTTTTAAAAAAAATTATAAGATATGTGCAATACTTTAATTTGGATTAGGTATTATTCTTTTAGAAAATGCATAATATTAATGCTTGTAAATTCGTTTACCAATTGGATAAAAGTGCGTAGCATCAGCGACCGACATATCCTAACATGAAAGATATGACATAAAATTCTCGAATTTATTCCATTAATTTACATACGGTGGCATTTTGGAAAGATTTTCTACTGAACTTAAGAATCTCAAGGTAGCGTATGAGAGCCTGCAAGATTATGCTACATTGGCGTATGGTTGGAAGGCTACATAGAGTGATGAGAAAGTATGTTTGAGGGAGGAAGTTCGGGCCCTAAAAGAAGAAAATGAGAAAATCGAGCGTAAAAGAGACCTCTGCAAATTTGTATGTGTAGTAGTTAGGTAATGATGTATATTTTCTGTTTTTGGAATGCGGCAACGGTTATATGAATTGCTGCTTTGCTTGTAATCTGGGTCGGGTCCCTTTTTTGTAATGAAAAATGGGTATTGTCCCCTAATAAAAAAAAAAAAAAATTAAAAAAATTACACACAGTGGCATAATCAGGGTACGTACTAACCAAAAGGGTTTAAAATTATTTGATATGAGTAATGAGTTACTATACTAGTTTTCTTCATATTGGAATAACTGAGAATGAACAGTATAAATACGACAAAGCGAGAATTAATCAGCCGTATATTTTAGGGGAAATTAGCTCTGGTAAATTTTGCCAACATGTACTAAAAACGCATGTCCTTGATAAATTTACTCCTTAATAATTTAACCTTAATGAATCACATTTTAGTGATTCGAAATGATATTTGTGCTTTAAAATAATTTCATAACAAATTTAATCATTTTCAAAAACTAGAGACAGTTAGGTTTTGATAACAAATTAATTCAATCATTTGTTCAAAAACTAGGGACTGCTATGTTTTGATAATATATAGTATTAATACTACTCCCTCCATTCCCATTTAATTCCACTATGAAACTAGATACAATTTTGACCGGTTTATAATTTGTATCAAAATTGTCGAAATGAATTTTTTTTAAATCTAATTATAAAATTTAACATTTGAACTGTATGGTCAACTTTTAAAAAAATTTATTCCGATAATTTTGATGCAATTTCTTGGCCGGTCAAAATTGCACGTAATTTCGTAATAGACAATTAAATATGACATATTTCTCATCAAAATGACGAAGAGAATAACAAATTCCTAGGATTTAATCATTTTTTAAAACATGGGGTTTGAGGAATTCCTTGCGTTTATTATTCTTTTCATGTTTGCTTTTTTTTATCTATGTACATGGATATCAGGATATGGATTCTTTGGATGATTATTTCATCCAAAAGGAATTAATCGAATGTTAGTGTTAGGATTAGATACTGGGGTTCGCTTTGCAAGGCGGCCATTAAATCTTATTATTAAGTGTTCGATATTATTACATCAAGGTTCAAGTGTACATATATAACACACGTCGTAACGAGAGATACTCCGAGTTTTATTTAAAGATTCCCCGGTCCCGACCACACTTTTGCTAGCCCTGATATATATTATGATGGAAATATGTGAAGTATAGTAATTAATAGTTAGGAAGCAATTAGCATTTGTGTTTCCATTTCTTGGTTGGTTTGTTATTTTGTTAAATATATGTCAAGGTTTAGGTTAAATCAGACTCTAAACAGAGTAGAAAAAAGTTTATAGATAAAAGATGTGAATTACGATCTAACATGTTTCTCTCTGTGTTCACTATAAAATAATGTTTGATTTAATGAGAGTCAAAAGCTGTCACAAGCATGTCGCAAATTGACTAAACTGTCACAAAGCCGTCACAAATTGACTAAACTGTCACAAAACCGTCACAAAAACCGTCGCTAATAAGCTCGTAACAAAAAATAGAATCACTAATTCCGTCGCTATTTAAGTATTTTTTATAGTGGTTGTTGGAAAAAATATCTGAATGCCCAAATTTAAGATTGCTTACATATTCATCCATGATTCTAACAAAGAAAATACCACTAAGTTATAAGCCTAAGAAAACCAATATAATGATATATTATATCGATAAGCCTTTAATAATTGTAAACTGGTTACAATTTTTTAAGTGCTAAGTATAATGAGATGATGATGCTTTAGTCTTCTGATGATGCTTTAATTAATAGAAATTTGTTGTTTTAATTATGTGTAGTTTATAGATTGTCCTACGACCAAATGCGAGTCCGGATCCTTTTAATCCTCTTATATACTCCCTTTTCGTGCCCCCTTGTTTCTTAACCAAAAATAGTACGTTGCTCAAAAAAATTGAAAAAATACTACGATTACGAGTAGATAATGTATTACAGTCTGTTTTTCTTACGTGAAAGTCGTGTATTTTTTGATTTGGGATAAAAATAAGAGCTGTTGTAAAATAAAATAAAATAAAATCCGAAAAAAACCATTTGAATTAATACTATTTACAAATGTTATGAAATTTATCTACTGTTTCCCTATTAGATTTTCTTTCCTTATTTATTTATTTTTTGAAAATAGATTTTGTTTCTTTATTAAACAAGTACACTATATATACGTCCAGAAGGGCCTCCCACGGTCATTGGATCTGCTACAGTTTAAATTTAATAACAGATCCAATGGCTGTGGAAAGCAGAGTAACTCTGACTCAGAGTCAGGTACTCTGCTTCCGTCCAGAAGCCAGTCCAGAAGCCATAAAGGGTATACCAAAGATACTATTTTCGAAAAATAAAATATGATAACCAAAAGAAGAATCTTGGACTTAATTACAAAGGAAGTGAAACTTTGATATTTTATTGTCTCTAAACGATATCATCATCACTAACTCCATAACGGAGTCTTTGGAAAGATTGACCTAATTAGGGGTGAAATTTTGTATCAAAACATATCAATCAATCGTAATTATCATTGATATATACCGTATTATTTATACCGTATTTACGGTACTACCAGCCTACTATACATATGATATGGTATTATTGTACCACTCAATTTAGTGGTACGGTAATAATAATCGATTTTCAATATCATGTTATTATAACATTTGTACCATATATATTACCATTTATATATAAAATACTCATATTCAAATAAAATTATTAATATTCTTTAACATTTAAGATACAAAATAAGTTGTACAAACTAGGATCATGTTTATAATATTTTTCAACTATTTATAAATGAACTGTTATATTTAAAAAAAAAATCTAATGAGATATTTTTCACAACATTGTGTTGTTTTTCGAAGTTGATAATGTACATTACCATAACATTACCATACCACACACTTGCGGTATATCGAAAGTGCGGTATACGAAAGTGTGGTACGATAATGGTATCACGAAAATTCACACGATATTCCATTTTCACCCTTAAACATAATGGACTAATGGTATAAGTTATTTCAAACAAAATAAAAATGGTATAAGACCTTACAAAATCTATCGTAGCCATCTTATTACGGTCTTGAGATCTGAATCCATTCGAAAATTGTGAGTCATGCTTACATTTCGTCACTCCTCGCAATTTTATTTTATTTTCGGTCAAAATCGTAACTCTTTGTTCCGACTTGAACCTTTTTTAAGGTTTGGTTGTCTTTCTTGTTGTTTTCTTTAAGAAAATCAAAATAAATAAATTACAAACATAACTCTTTAAATTGTAATTAAAACCCAATTTTGTAAATTGTAAAACTCAGTTTTTTAATTTATAATTATTTATGTAATAAATTTCTAGTTTAAAAAAAATTGGAAAAAAAAAACTTAGATAAGCTTAAAATAAGACCAAAAGAATCTAAAAAAATTAACTGACTTTGAATTGGTTTTGTAATATTCGAAATTTAGTTTCAAAATCTATAACTTTTTCTTACGGATCGATTGTTTTAAGTTTTCATGAAAACAATTCTAAAAGGGATAAAGAAATGCCAAAAAATTAATTTTTAAATTTTCTAAGTTATCTTTATCTCTCAATTCCTAATGTATATTTATAAAAAGTTAACCTAAAAGAGTCAAGGAAGTCGCAAGTTGATTACATTTTTTAACTGAATTGAGACTTGAAATTTCTATCCGCTGTTCTAGTTGCAGTTTTGCAGTTAGGTTTCAAGTGATGTTGCAACCACAGTTGAAACATAAGTAAATTAATGGACAGAACTGTGTAAAGTTAAATGTACTTGAAATAAATCAAACGCACATTTAACAACGGAGTTCACCTAACTAGGCTACGTCTCCGAGGCACTTACCTAGATTATGATATTATAAAAGCTTACAATATATGATTCAAGTCTTAATGAAAAACTCTCAGACTCCCTCTAGGTTTTTCTGTCTATCTCTATATTGCTCATACTTTATAACTATCACTTAAAAATCAATGGCATCCCACCATTGTTTTTCTTTTAAAGCTCACTGTGTATTCTCTCAAGAATGAGTTCTTTATAATTTAGAACACACACATTTTACAAGCTAAGTTATTAACTATTTATGTAAGTAAAAACAATTTTCTTGCTTCAAGATCTTTTATGATTATTTTGACTCTTTTGATTGGCTTCAATCTTTTCATGTATCACAAGACTCTTCAACATAGAATTGACACGACCCGGCCCCACGGACCGAACCGCCACGTCCGTATCAACAATATTGTCCGTTTTGGCACAACTTTCCAGGGGGGTCGCCCATACTGGTACTACTCCAAGCTAAGCACGCTTAACTGTGGAGTTCCGTCCTCGCTATTGTGCCGCACGACTTTAAAAGGCTTTGTTTATAGGAAATGGATCTTTAAGCTCATATACTACACGAGTACTCTCGTATCTGGGCGATGTGGGACTGACGCACAACACCGCACCACAGAATTTCCTTCCTGAAAATCTGGGTCGTCACAATCACCCTCCCTTTAGGCACGACGTCCTCGTCGGGCACGTCGTCCTTCAGGAGTCCACACACACGTGCTAGTCTCCACATTTTCGGCCAGATAGAGGCTCTGATACCACCTGTAACGACCCGGCCCCACAGACCGAACCGCCATGCCCGTATCAACAATATTGTCCGCTTTGACACAACTTCCTAGAGGGGTCACCCATCCTGGTACTACTCCAAGCTAAGCACGCTTAACTGTGGAGTTCCATCCTCGCTATTGTGCCGCACGGCTTTAAAAGGCCTTGTTTATAGGAAATGGATCTTTAAGCTCATATACCGCACGAGTACTCTCGTATCTGGGCGATGTGGGACTGACGCACAACACCGCACCACAGAATTTCCTTCCTGGAAATCTGGGTCGTCACAATATTTCATTCAATCTTAAACGTATCATACTGAATTTGATAAGGAACAAAGATTGAAACAAGTGATAAAGATTTGCATGAGAATAGAGATTGAGATTTACTTGTTGGTTTCCGTGTACGAAATAACAATTAACAATAAATAAAGGACTAAACAAGAATTAAACAAAACCAGTGTAATCTTTATTAATTTCCAATTGGAATAGAATAAACTGATTACAACATGTAGGTACTGAAAAGTAATTAACGCAAACGTTATCAGATTATTATTAATTAATAATCTGATGTACTAATTTGCAATTAATAGAAACTGCCGGACTGGAAAGTATAAACTTAACAGCCGGACTGTTCTGATATGAATTGAAATAACAGGACTGAATTGAAACTATTCTAATTACTGAATTAAATTACAGAATTGAAATTACAGCAAAAAACAGAACTTTAAAGAAATTACAGAAAGGTACAAACAGAATTAAAAGCTACAGCTAAGGACAGTAAATTAAAATACTGAAATAAAAAATACAGAAATGTAAATTACATAATTTTAAATAACAGAATTGAAATGGACAGAATTAAAAGAAATTAAAATGGACATAATTAAAAGACGAGGCTACTGTTTAACAGTATGCCCTTAACCGATATTCGCCCAACCACCTTGATGTTTCTGGTTGTGTTGGCGCTTCGATCCCAAGGTACAACGTCTCGGATGACTCGTCGGAAACTGGCGACGAGTCAAGGTCGAGCTGTTGGTGGGTGGTTCTCTCTGGTTCTAAAATGTAATGCTGTTTTTTGAGAGATGATATATGTTGCTGTGTTTTATTTTTCAATGTTGTTTTTGACATGTGGGGGGTCTGCCTATTTATAGGCTTGCTGAGTATCTCAGCCATTAAAGTCACTTTACTACTGTAAGTTTTCGAAATTCGAAACTGCAGTATTAACTTTGCAATGAATTCATATTTATTGCAACAGTTACAGCTTTGCTGGAAGCTTTTCCCGAACAGGCGCACTTTTCCCGAACAGGAACACTTTTTCCGAACAGGAACAGGCGCACTTTTTTTTTCCCGTCGAGCTGAAAACCCGAAGAGCAAGCCCGCCCGACGAGCAAGCGCATGTGTGGTACACAATACACACGTGTATGTGGACACACTACTTAATATCCACATGGGATACCTTAGTATATATATTGTAAAAATCACTCATGATTTTCCAATGTGGGATAACCCTCATGGGTTAAATCCCATTTCTTTTCTCATTTTCCAGCATTGGCTTTATTGCCTCTTTCGAGTACCAACCTTCGAGTCCAATTATCATTCACACTCTTCCTCCGAATAGGTCATGCGATATACCGTTGTGAAGCTTGTCGTACGAGCTACTCAAACGCTTTGAGTATGGCCTCAGAAAAACTGAGTAGTCGCATCGAAAATTGACTCAAAGATGGTCTCTGACCACTTGGAACAACCATGTTTAAAAACATGTTTTCCTACAATTTTTCAACATTACCTATCTAAGGAAACATATCTTTATAAACTAATCTCCTCATATCTTTTAGGAAACATCTTTTCTTACCACTTTAATATTCTCAATATAGACGAACTAATCATTTAGGAGCATATGAGAATATATCCTGCATAATTTAAAACAAATAATTAACATTAAAGAATAGTAATGCAGAATTACAGAACTTGACAGAATCCTGCATAACAGCAGGTTGGAACTGTGATTGCAACATTACTTGAAACCAGCAACACTGTCTTAGTTGGTTGCAACTGAGGTTGCAACATTACTTGAAACCACCAACGCTGTCTTACAAACCAATAGACAACAAATAGTATTTAGACCAGAAATCTGGTCCTAACAAGACTCGTAGTGCCTCGAAAAAGAATTTGCTCTTATAACTTTATGCACTAATATTGTATACCTCACTAAATTTTAGGTTGGATTTTCTATTGGCTTATGCTTTATCCAGATCATGAAGGATTCATACAGACGTTAATGGTACAAATCACGCCACGTACTAAAAACTAAACGTACTAAAAACCCAAATAAATATATTGAAACCCTAGTTAAGACTACCCTAAATTTAAATATTAATTAAAAATAAAAATAAATATTTTTTTTTGTATTCTTAATAGATTGAGTTTTTATTACGTGGCGTGATTTATAACTCATTCCATTAATACAGCCGCCGTGTGCATTCTGTATTTAGCAGATGGCTTTTCTATAAACATGTTGTAACAAAAGGGGGTCCAAATTCCAATAAATGTGGAGAATATTAGTTATATGTTTCAAAAAGAGACAAACCGTGAAATGCTACGCAAGCTAAGCACCACCGATATGATGTGTGACATTAATTATTTGTCCTCGTCACTCCATTATAATGTGTCATTGTGAACCCCAAAATATATTGTTAATTGCTATATTTAGGACAAGTTTGGTGTAAATATACTAAATAAAGTTCATAGTTCATGCTTCTTGTAAGCCAAATTAGGTCAACATATATAGAGAAATATAAACATGTATATCTACCTTTGGTATATATATGGAATATGTCAAAAAATGACTCACGAAACTTCTTTATAAACTAGAAAAAATGAGAGTTATAACATCTACATTATAATAATAATACGTAACGGTTGTAACTGGTATACAATAATAATGGACATACACATTAGAACAATGCTGAAGTTTTCATTATATCTGCCGAACGGAAATTTAACAGATAACAAGGTGATTGAGAAATGTATATACTTTTATGTTGCTAAGTTTTTTTTTTTTTTTGCTAAGGTACTAATATAGCTATTATTTTTATCCAGCAATCAAGGTACAATTAAAATTTATAATTTTCTTAAGAAGAGGAGCTTATTAAGATCATCTATGAAATGGTTTTTTATATAGTCAGTCTAGCTATACGCAGACGCTGATAAATAATCGCGTTAACAGGTATAATATTCAATTTTCGACACTTACCAATAATCACCCGATCAAATGTGCTACGATGAATTCATTCATCGTTAATACTTCCTGTTGTGACAATATATACTTGAGCTTTGCTAAGTTGGATATCGTGACTTCATAACCAACCCGAATATGTAATACTTCTAGGCTACGTACTGGTACTAGTGGGACTTGAATCGATGGATCTGTTTTTTGTTCTCTACCATGAGTGAGCTTCGACCTTCATAAAATTAGAAGTTTTTTTTTTTTTACCGTGATTAAGAGAACACATTCGTAGTTATTTATATTATAAAAAAACCTAAACAAAATACGACCAGTGGATGATCAATTCACGACTACCATCGATCCGGGTTAATTAGAACTTTAAGAAGTTCCGTATTACTCTAGGAGGATCGTCTATTTTCTTTTTTTTCTTTAAATATACAGCTCCAACCTTTATTGAAAATAAATGGACGGATCCATGGTACACAGCTTCAATGGAAGCTTTACAAAATAAACTCCCCATCAAGTGTCCGTAAACGAGCCGGAACACAAGGGAAATGGAGCTAAGAAACTGCAAAACCCAAGAGCAAAAAGACCCGAATCTTAGCAAAAAAATCGCCATCTTGAGCTTAAAAAACGTTTGCTACGTAAAATGACACAAGCCATATACTCTTATCACTCCAAATCTTATATCATACCATCGTAACCATATGTTTAATACGGAGTAGTTTTTATCGTTTGACATTGCAGAAAAACAAATAAAGGAGCTATGTGAACAATATCATCCTCATGAGTTTGTAAAAGTTTACACCATAAATACCTCTATCATTTGGATGCTCTTACATAGAAAATTAATCCTAGCAATTTCAAACTTAATCTCTTGTTTTTTTCTCAAAAAACAGTAATCTTCAACTTGGTGAAAATAATTTATTAAATTGCAAATGCATCAAGGATATTCAGAATATCAATTCTGAGACCTGGTTTGTTCAAATTGTTAGGCGTTGGGTGTTGGGTATACACCGCTCAGCCAGGTCCGATCTGTCTGTCGCGTCCGAAGTGAACTAAAATTATACTCAAATTAACACAAGATTATTTGGGTCATCGTTTTCACTAACAAGCCCACGAATTAAATTATAAACAATGCTTCAACTTCCTAGAACCATTTCAATACTTACAATGATTAAAATCAAGAGCCCAATAGTTTTACTTTATCAGGCCCAAACCTTTGAGAAGACGGTCGCTGGCATTGCCTGTCGCATTGTTCACAATTTGGTATCTTACTATCTTAACATTCGCCAATTTAGGGTCGAAACGGCCTTTTTTACATGTGTGTTTGTACAACTAGACTTGATGTGCGGAGGTTTTACGTCGTTAATCATCACCGAAAGGTAATCTTTTGGGCGGCAATCCGATTACTAAGAGCACGATGAATTAAAATCTTAACATAAATGAAAATATGTAATATTCTTGTAAAGTTTATCGCTTTATGAACATGATTAAATAAGTACTTTTAATCTGGTGAGAGTTAATTTGTTTATTGGCAAATGCATCAAAGAAATCCAATTATTCCAGATAACCAATTCCATTTCTAATTAGACACTTGAGTATTCTACTTCTACTTTGTGGTAACTGACATTGTTGCAGATCACAAATTCCAAACGTTACTGCAATACAAACACTTGTTTACGATTTTTTTCTCGTTCAAAGTGACTTTTCAACTTAAAAGGGCGAAAACAGAAGAATAAATACGACTATGCGAGAGCCAGGCTATGTCTTCTACTGTTCTAACAGAATGTCACACACCCAAACTTTCATATAAATTATCAAAAAGAATATATAGCTAAACTATGGTATATCTGATGTCTATAGTAAAGCCAAATGATAAATATCACAAAATGTGTATATTTAAGATCATGTAGGTATTTCCCTAGTGGAGTAAGATCTATTTATGTTTAAAATGGTAGGTGGCGAGCCTGATTTTCTTTCCAAGCTCGACTTATGTATTTATTCGCGTCGGCTCCGATCTTTCAAGGTAGTTGACGTAGGTGGTATCTGCTTCGTCGTCGGGGTGCTCTCTAAGCCTGCACAAGAAACGAACAGGGGCCCGGGGTTGGTACCAGGTTTTCCCTCTCCGACGATCAAGTCAGTATCGGTATCGACTGAAGGTAGGAATATAGTAAAGGATGAGGGATTGATCCAGTTACAAGTCGTGGCGTCAGGTGTCACGATTGATATTATGGTGGTCCGGGTTGTTTCAGCTTTATCTCTCCTCTCTGTCTTTTTGTCCCCTTCTTCTAATTGGTATTAGTGGGGGTATTTATAGTCTGATCAGAGGCGTATTAGCCATTGGATCACTGCACTGTCTAATAAAGATCCAACGGCTCCAGGTCATTTATGACTCTGACAATGGCACTGTTCATCATCCGGGGCCCACAGGGCTGGCCTGTGATTGGGCCACGCCGATGAAACACATAAAGGGTCCCCCAAGGGAGCAGCAGCATTAATTGGGGAAGTGTGCTCAACAAGCTTCTTCCGGCCCCTCAAGATCCGGTGTGACGCGTCACCCATGGTTGACAGGCCCGGATCGCCTGCTGTGGGGTTGATATCGGTCCGGACGAGGGGGTGCCGACATCCCCTCGCCAGTAGGCATGCAAAAAATCCATTTGAAATTTCTGAATTTCGGACTACGAATTGACACTACTCCATTTTAGTATACATAACGCGATATATTGTTAATTTCCTAAACGATTGTCGATCGGTTAGTAAGAGAGTTCATTCTTATCCTATTATGTTCGCAAACTGTGAATGTCAAGCATACTAATAATAATTACAAAATGGTAAAATCACGTCGTCCACTGAAATTACGTTAAAGAGTGCGTCTTTTTCCAGTACCAAAAATCTGAATCCAGTACAAAGTCGGATCTTTTGATCTTTTATTTTACCTTTTCAAAAAAATCCAACTCTTTTAACAAGTTAACCTTGCCAGTAACTTATAAGTTGGTGCAACTCTTTTTTATGTACAAGTCAAAACCAAGTTATTATAGGTGAAAAGAAAACAAGTAAAAGCTAACTTGTCATGAGTTAAATTTCAGCTAATAAGTAATTTTTTAACTCATAACATATGAAATTGTTTGACTTTAGAATAAACAATTCTGATTACGTATACATCTTATCTTAAGAAAAATTTCCGTTTTTTTTATGTGACTACCAAACAGTCAAAAAATATGAGAAAATGAAATCTTTTCCACTGTTATGTTTTCTGTAGAAATAATTATCAATAATGCTAATGAGCCAGATACATTCAACCAGACTCTCAACACATCAGTGCTTAATGTAAATTTAAAATTTTATTTTCACCCCGAAATTTAAGAATATGCTATTCGGCCATATATTTAATATTTTTAATTAATATTTAAGTTTAGGGTAGTCTCAAATATGGTTCTATAATATTATATTTGAGGTTTTTTTTTGTTGAATCGTCAAATAAAATATATTAAAATCATTAAAATTTTAAATATTTTTAATTAATATTTAAGTTTATGGTAGTCTCAACTAGGGTTCCATAAATATTATATTTGAGGTTTTATTTTGTTGAATAGTTAAATAAAATATACTAAAATCATTAAAATTTAAATTTAGTGTAATCTCAACTAGAGTTTCATAAATATTATATTTGAGATTTTATTTTTGTTTTAGTTGGGTGTCAAAAGAATTCTAAAAATTACATAAATGAATTCAGTCTGATTGAGTCAGTCTGGCTCTATAGCGTTACTGAATAATTATGTACAAAAAATGTTTTATTGTGAACTAAAGTAGTAAAGTACTATTGATGATGTAAAATCATGTGATCCAACACATTTACGTTACTCTTTGACTATTAATTAGTCCTACTTGCTTTCTGTTAATCTAACAAATGTTGTAATCAATATACATTATAAATATTCTCTTTGACCACAATTAATGTAATAATAACTCGGTAACAATCATAATCAAGCAGTAACAAAATCATACATTGAAAACCAACGTAGAAATAGTCTCCGGTATAAATTTTCTATCTCATTTCTCTACTCTTTCTGTGCCCCCTTGCTTATTTTATCCAAAAAAATTCTAAAAAATTTGAAAAAAATTATACAATTACTATAATACATGTATCAATACATTCCAATAATTATTTTTAAAATAAAATCCACATAAAATTTATTTTGAAATAAATGTATAAATTAGTGTAAATTAAACATTGAATATTAAAAAAATTGTCTAAAACAATATTATGTTCAAATGTTTTAAAATTTGAATACAATATAATATAAAAGTTTATAAATTTGCGGTATAAGTTGTGAAAATTTAAAATTTGAATGAAAATAAGCAAAGTGACACGAAAGGGGTAGCGAACAGGAGGTATAATATTTGTACTCAATTGTCTCGTATTTTATTACACTATTGATGAAACTTACAAAATGATTTCTTTCATATAAAATTAAATATTTTACAAATTCCAAAACAGACATGCTTTATACACGTCACGTTTGTAAGCATCAAATATATGCTTTTTCAACAGTACTATCTTACACGTGGCATAATCTCTATCGTACAAATACTTTTAAACTTTTGTTAAAAATATGTTAACCGTTGGATTAAACACCGTTACTCTAGTTCACATAAATATAAAAACCTGCAAGAGAGTGTGTGCTTTTTATCTGCCCCAGAATAAAATCATTATTGACAACATCACAGAAACTTGATTACATAAATATACAGCTTTAAATGTAAAAAGAAATAAAGTACTGTGAGTTTTTTTTTTTTACAAAATAATCCAAATTCTTACATGAATTTCGTTTGACCTTATGTATCATGTGAACTTTGCAAATATCTCCATTTGTAACTTTAAAGCAAGTATAGTTTCCAAGATATGGTCAAATTTGGATAGTCCTTTTTCAATCTTTAAAGGTTTTCTTTAGATTTCTTGTTGGGAAAAAGAAAAGTATAATTTGATTTTTGATATCACGTTTGGTATCAGATTTTTCAATCAAAAACCTGTTTTCAGAAAATAGTAGAAAAAAAACTTGTTTTCCAAATTTACATAAGTGTTTGGCAAAAACTTAAAAAAGGTAACTTTCAACGTATTGATTTTTGGCATTAGTTAATAATATTTTGCTTTTTCAATCAAAATAACTTTATAAGATATTTTTCTGATAAATTTTCATAATATCATATTTAAACGAGCAAGTAACACGTCAAGTATACGAATAAAATTTTAGTTGAAATAAGATCAATATTCATTTAAATTCTTAAAATGACGGCGAGAAAGCTACCAAAATTTTCAAAATGTATGACTTTTTTATTTTAGATTTTCTAGTTATATTATTTCAAAATCTAGATTTTTAAAAATTAAAAAAAACAGTAATACCAAACATATGTGATTTTTTAAAATCAAAAATGTAAAAAGGTAAAAATAAATAAAAATGATGCACACATCATGAAAACACAATTCCTTAACTTTAGCATAATTGTCCACACCTTTTTTTTAAATAACTTTGTAAACCAAATTTTATGCACATATGTATTTACCACTATATCTATTAAAAGAAATGTTATCAAACGGTACTAATGAATAACAATGACAGGTATTACCGTATTACTAATTTGACAACTTATTCAGCCAACATGCCTTCAATTTTTTCTTCAAATATATTAGTGTATATTGAGGCTAACATAATTTTACATTATTTACTTAATTGATATCAGTAACCGTGCTCACACGTTACATATGCAACGCAGTACGAATAATATAAGTTTGGTGATGATACAAATATGTGATAAAAAAAATATAATATAAGATGAGAATAGTTTAAAAAAAATTAGTTGTTAAAGAGAGAGTAAGAGTGATATTTGTTTTTATTTTTTTAGTAGTTAATATTGTAATTAATAAATTTGTGCATGGACATTTTTGCTCTGTAATTAATAAAAACACAGTTTCAAAAGACTTGAAATTGCATATAATAATAACTAGTAATCGTGCCCCACGCGTTGCGTGTGTAACGCGCAATGCAATTAAAATATAAAAAATAAGTGTAGTTATGATATAAATACGTGGATAATACAAAAAAATAATAATATAAGACTTAAAAGAATGTTTGGTTGTTAAAGAGGGACACGTAGTGTGATTAGTTGTTATTTTATTTTTATTTTTATTTATTTTTTTATGTGAGGATGACATTATTGTAATTAATAAAAAAATATAGGGGTATTTTTGAAAAAAAATGGCTAAATTTGGCAGCCTCATTTGACTTGGGTTGACTTATTATAATAGAATGATATGATAAACATACTGACATACCTTTGATATACGTTTTTACTTGATAGGTTCTCACCTTATAACTAACGGGATTTTCCCCTTTATAATTGGACTCATATGTCCTATTGCAAATGTTTAGACATGAGAAATGATATTGTCACAAAAAAAAATTATCCAAAAACCTTATATGCTGATGTAATGAATTACGTTACTAATTATTTCCGTATTGATATTGAAAATTTATTTTCATTTAATACATAATTGGTCCATATAATCAACATTTCAACGAGCAAGGTTGTCCGGTGACTATTGCAATACTATATATATATACATTAATACTCCATCCATCCCAAATTGTTAAGCATGTACGAAACTGCGTGAAACTTTGACCGACAAATAACTCACACCTAAGTTGTCGAAATCGAATTTTTCAAAATTTAATCACACAGTTCAAATGTTAAAACTATATGAACAATTTAAACACGAGATATTTTTAAGTCAAAATTACGCGTAGATACACAGAGCTCCAACATTTTGGGACGAATTACTATAGAATAGTAGTGTAAATTGGAAGGAAGCAGAATACCTGACTCTGAGTCAGGGTTACTCAGAGTCAGATACTCTGTTACCAAATTGGAAGCTATATTTAGATACATGAGTCTATTCCCAATACCAATCATAATACAAGGATCTTCTCCATAATTCCATTTCACATAATTAAATACATATACATATACATATACATATACATATACATATACATATACATATACATATATATAGAGAGAGAGAGAGGGAGAGAGAGAGAAATAGATTCTTCTACATTTCCAACGCAGGTGAAGCAAATTCCTCGTGACTCTCTCTCTCTCTCTCTCTCTTTATATATATATATATACACACACACAAAACACACAAATACAAAAAAAAAAACAGAAAAAAAAAACAAAAAAAAACAGAGCAAAAACAGAGCAAAAAAACCCAAGAGAGAGAGATGATGGGAGAGAGTGGGGGAGATTGTGCAGGAGGGAGGAGGAAGCCGTCATGGAGAGAGAGAGAAAACAACAGGAGGAGAGAGAGAAGAAGGAGAGCGATAGCGGCTAAGATATACAGCGGTTTACGAGCTCAGGGGAACTACGATCTGCCTAAGCATTGCGATAATAACGAGGTTCTTAAAGCCCTTTGTGTCGAAGCGGGGTGGGTTGTCGAAACAGATGGTACCACTTACCGAAAGGTCTACTTATTTTCTCTCTATATATATGTATATGTTTGTGTGTTTGTGTTTTTTAGCAATTGGGTAGTGTTTTAATTTCATTTTTAGCAATTGGGTAGTGTTTTGATTGCATTTTTAGCAATTGGGTAGTGTTTTAATTGTGTTTTTTAGCTATTGGGTAGTGCTTTAATTGCATTTTTAAAAATTGGGTTATTATATTGTGTGTTTGTGTGTTTTTTTTAGCAATTGGGTAGTGTTTTAATTGCATTTTTAGCAATTGGGTTATTTTATTGTGTGTTTGTGTGTTTTTTTAGCAATTGGGTTATTTGTGTGTGTTTTTAGCAACTGGGTAGTGTTTTAATTGTGTTTTTGTGTTTTTTAGCTATTGGGTAGTGTTTTAATTGTATTTTTTAGCTATTGGGTAGTGCTTTAATTGCATTTTTAAAAATTGGGTTATTATATTGTGTGTTTGTGTGTGTTTTTTAGCAATTGGGTAGTGTTTTAATTGCATTTTTAGCAATTGGGTTATTTTATTGTGTGTTTGTGTGTTTTTTTAGTAATTGGGTTATTTGTGTGTGTTTTTAGCAACTGGGTAGTGTTTTAATTGTGTTTTTGTGTTTTTTAGCTATTGGGTAGTGTTTTAATTGTATTTTTAGCAATTGGGTAATTTTATTTTGTGTTTGTGTGTGTTTTTTAGCAATTGGGTAGTGATTTAATTCCATTTTTAGCAATTGGGTAGTGTTTTAATTGTGTTTTTTAGCTATTGGGTAGTGTTTTAATTGCATTTTCAACGATTGGGTTATTATATTGTGTGTTTGTGTTTTTTTAGCAATTGGGTTGTGTTTTAATTGCATTTTAAAAAATGCCTTCTTAAGTGGTGAATAGTACTATAAGCTGGGATTTGAGTAAAGTAGTGATTTGTAATGACTGAATAGTATATTTCTAGATCTGGACTTAGATTAAGATATTAGCTATAGCCTATAGGTAAACTTGGATTGGGATTTTAATTGATACTGCTGTTTATAGGAGAATATGTTCATTTCCTAAATTTTAGGAATCATTTTAAATTTTATTGGTTTCGGAGTGTGATTTTTGCTAGATTCTAGCTTATTAGCTTATTAGTTGTGCCCCAAATAAGCCAGCTTAAAAAGCGGCGGTGATACAAGCTTAGGCTGACCTTTAAATGACACTTCTTCAACTCTAGCCAATAGCTAGGCGCTTGAGTTTTTTCACATTTGTTTCAGTTTTGCTTGCTATTAGGATGCGTTTGCAATTTCATGAAATGAGCTCATCTGATGATAAAAAAAGGTCATGGATACATGTTGAATTTTAGCTTTTTGTATACTAGAATTGTGACTTTCTGTTATTGTCGCACACTAGTATATGCCCTTGTGATTTGGAATTTACTGGTATTAGCTTAGTGTGTGTTTCAATCTAGTCGATACCTTCTTATTTATTCCTATCAACCCTTAGGATTTGTGAGTTATTTTTCATTGTTGTACATCTTGTATACTCTTGCAGCCTTGCTTGCTATCTGCTCAGTTGTTAAATACTATTTAATATCATCATTTTACGTTCATTGAATCTTTAACTATCATGGCCCTTGATCATTTTCACATTGTGAGTCATATCCTAATTATTTTTCATGTCCATATCTTTATGTAGCTTCACAAATTAAAGAAACATAATTTCTAATGATAAATTTATCAAAAAACGAGCCTCGAAACCTTATATTCAGTTACTACCATCACTAGAACATATATTCTGGTCAAAGATACCCAAGCTTTAGATCGATTGCTTCTAGATTCTTAAAACATATATTTTGATCAATCTGTGAAATGTGAATAAGCTTCAAATCAATTTCTTATGCAACTACAATTTCGTTTTTTTCTATTACAGGGAACCCGACCACCTCCACCTGAGATGGGTGGCACATCAACGAACATAACCCCAAGCTCCTCCCAGAGGCCCAGCCCACAATCCTCATCATTCCCAAGCCCAATACCGTCTTACCAGCCCAGCCCATCCTCCTCCTCCTACCCAAGCCCATCTCGCCTTGACCCGAACAACGCCTCTCACATGTTCGCCTACCTTCGAAACTCCATCCCTCTCTCTCTACCCCCTCTCCGCATCTCCAACAGCGCCCCCGTAACTCCCCCTCTATCCTCCCCCACCTCCCGCCCTCCATTTCAAACCCCTTTTTGGGAACAAACGCTCGCGAACCATCAATCCATGGCCTCAATGAACCGCGAAAGAACCAGGTAAATGACATAAAGTCTTTTATCGTTATATCTTTTGAGTTGAATTATAAGTGTGAGTTACGGCTCTATTCACTAGCATTTCATCAGATTTAGATGTTGAACACATGCTACAAGTTTGCAATTAGTACACTAGCTTGCATTTCTTGACAATACACTTGAATTACAAAAAGAGTCATAGGTTGGGATACTAAATAGTTACAAGTACTAAATTAACTAAGCAGAATCTTATCATGTTATTTCAATTTTATATACTGCTGTCATGTAATTTTAAAAATTTTGTTCCCAACCTGTGTTCTTTTCCCTTTGTTGTATACAAAGCGAAAGAAAGCATTGAGTTTGTGTACTAAATATATTACTATTTGTTAGGTCAGATCATAGAGTCGGAAAAAATTGGTAAGTTGGTCTGCAAAACTGTAATTACTAATTAGTGATTTCACACCTCCATATCGGCATTATTTTTATATGTTTTTTTTGCACCCCCGTTAACAACTTCTTATTATTGTCGAAAAACAGCTATCCAATCTTTGCCGCATCGGCGCCAACAAGCCCAACCAGGGGTCGTCGAATTGGCCCAGCTACTATCCCAGAGTGTGACGAGTCAGACTCTTCAACTATAGATTCGGGTCAATGGATGAGTTTCAACAAGGCATTTGCGCCTGGTATTGTTGGGCCGAATAAGTTGCCAACGTCCCCGACTTTCAATCTGGTGTGGCCTGGCCCAACACGCCAGGTGGTGGGCCCGTATGATGCTATGAAAGATAAGGGGAAAGCGCCGGAGTTTCAGTTTGGGAGTCTATCTGTTAAGGCGTGGGAAGGGGAGAAAATTCATGAGGTGGGTATCGATGATTTGGACCTCACTCTCGGAATTGGAAAAACTCGAAATTAAGGCCGTTTGTTCAAATATATTCGCGTGTCCTAAAGTTGCTTGCAAAAAAAAAAAAAAAAAAACAGGTTTTGAATTGAACTTTTTACTTAAGTTTACCATTTCAATTCCTTAGTTGGTAATGTTAGAGGGGACCCTCTTTTATTTATATGGGTTGTTTCTTTAGTTGGTGAGTTACATGTAGATATGAACTCCTCTTCATGTGGATCAAAAGGAATTTTTTCCTCCTATAGCGACCGAAATGTAGGGGAAAATTCCCCATCGAAATGAAATATTTGGAGACAGTTAGTTGCGGTGATATCTATTGTTATATTGTTGATTGTTGTAATCCGACCGAGTCTTTAGATTCGATTTATCTTAAGGCCTCGTCTTTAGTTGTTTTCACTCTTGTCTATTACTTTGATCAGTTCCAACAGGCTGAAATTTCTTAGAGGTTTTGCATTTAAGCATGTGAATGACAAATCTATGATCGTCATTTTATCGCATATGATTGTATTGTCAGTGCATGTTCGGAGATCGTGTCGACTGTCAGTGATTGAATGTTTTTGGTTATTACTTATAAATGTGAATGTTCTAAGATTTTTTTTTCTCGGGTTAGGCCATTATTTTTTGCTTAGTTTGAGGGCCGTAGTTTTATCTCTAAAGTATCTAAACTACGAGTGAGTCGCAATCGTGTTGTCACTAAGGCACATGTGAGTTGTAACTTGTAACTAACATGCCATGAGTGATGTTGTAACTTATAAATGTGTATAGTTATAACTTATAAATGTGAATGTTGTATAAGATATTTTATCCACTTATGCCATTATATTATTTTGCATAGTTTTGGGGCCCTGGTTTTATCTAAAGTAGCTAAACTGATGAGTGAGGTCACAATCGTGTTGTTCATATGGCATGTGAGTTGGTTTAAACTTATAACTAACATGCCATGACTGATGTTGTAAGCTTTTAAATGCATCAATTTTTTTAGCTACATTCTAAATTTAAATTCTTCCTACTTTTTGACTAAGGTTCATCAGTACAGCCCATGTTACGAATGAAAAATGAGACAAGTAACATAAACCCCCACGTGACTGGAAATAGTCATAATTTATCATTTATGTACCAACATTTTTCTTACGGAATAAGTAGTATTTTTTTTTCTATCCTTTCAATAAAGATGGATTTCAAAGTGTCTATTTGAAGACCTTTGGGTGTCCAGCCTGTTCTTCTAACAACTTAGTCCTATTATTACTCCTTTCGTTCCTATTTAATTATCCATTACAAAACTATGTATAATTTTGAACGAATTATAACTTGTATTCAAAATTGTCGAAATGAATTTTTTTAAAATCTAATCATAAAATTTAATATTTGAACTATATGATCAACTTTTAAAAAAATTCATTCCGACAATTTTGATATAAGTTTTTTACCGATCAAAATTATACGTATTTTCGTAATGTATAATTAAATAAGAAGGGAGATAGAGTATGTTTTTATGAAAATGGAATGAACAGCGTTATTTGTACAATTCGGTGGAGTATAATTACGCACTCATTTGGCTTCATCTTTGAGAAATACGCCAATAATATTAAATACTAACTAAAATATGCTCGTGTGACACGTTATAAATTGTGACTATGATACCAATATTTAGATAAGGGAAATATAAGATATAAGAAAAAAAATATGATATAAATTGTAATGATAATACAAATATTTAGAGTAAAAAAATATATATGATATAAGAAATTTTGTATGGTTAAAGAGAGATAAATAGTGTAATTAGTTTTTTATTTTTTATGAAATTAGATAATATGGTAATTAAGAAAAAAAATATAGGGATATTTTTGAAAAAAAATATCTAAATTTGACAGGTTCGACTTTTATTGAGTTATATTATATTAATAGTATGATATGATATGATAAGACGAAACGACGGTCTATCGATATCGAGATTTACTTGAGCGCTCATATAACTTAATTTTGTTCTGCCAGAATACCCAAAAGAACTCGGGATTTAGAGTTGTTTAACCAAATATCGTACAATAACTTGTAAACGGAAAATTGTGAGTTGAAATGTTGTACACTTATACTCCGGTCTCCAAGCATACTCATGACTTCATTTGATGTTTGAACCGGACATGTAGTTTAGAGTTCAATTGTATTATCAAGCACAATATTTGTTGGGTTACCGGACTCAATAGTCTTACTCGAGTTGCAAATAATACAAACAAACAAGGCCTAGTAACATTGATATTAATCATGGTCATTGCTCATCCGGTCAATGATTAAGTGTCAAGGTTGAGTATCTTAGCAAGTACGGTACGGATAGAGTAATGTATATATACACTGTGTGTGAGTTTCGAACTACAAGTTACGGAATTTTTTCGTACATATTTACAGATTTGGGGGTTTACTGTAAATTTTAAAAGAAAATTGGAGCAATTGTAATAGACACTGAAAGTTTACTATACCTTTATTCAGTTTTGGGTTCCAATTTTAAAAACCAAAAGGGGAATTATTTAAAACACCCAAAGTTAAATATATCTTTGTAACTTAAGGATCTCTTCCAAAGAGGTACATATGCATCATATTTATTACTATAGAAAAATCGTACTTTGTGCACTTGTTTCAAAATCTGCATGTATGTATTAAGAAATAAAAAACATAGGCAAATAAGAAAAAATCCAATAAAAAAAACACAAAAAAAAAAGATCAAATAAAAGAATCATAAAAAATCCCAAAAAATCATAAAGTATTAAAAAAAATAATTAAAATTCAAAAAAAGTCAAATAATCAAACAAGTAAGCATAAATATATGTCATACGGACAACATATTACATATGATGAGACAAGATTATGGGACACAATATTATACATGATCACATACAATCAAAGCACACGATATTATTATTGTACCTATCATTTAATTTTTCATAATTTAGATGATCGTCAAACATATTTCCATCCAATTAGGACACTAATGTGCAACAAAATGAGAAATTACAGTCACGTTATCTCATATCAAATAGCGAGTGTAGTTGCGTCAACATCCGTCAAAAACAAATGTTCAAATATGAGATATAGTGTCGGATTATAAATATTCAAATTCATCGATTTATGTTGTTCGATATTTAATTGGCCGAAAATTGATAGGTAGTAGGTTGTGACCAAATCGATAAAACTTAGATATTGTGTAGTAAAGTTAAAAGAAAACAGTACACTTGCTAAATAGTTTTTTCTTCCCATTTTAATTTTATAGCATAAAGAACCATTAGGTTTTGCTATTTCAATTTAAAAGCCGCCACTTAAGAGAATCATAAGGTTTCTATCAAATTAAAAAACTAATCTTCAACAACAAAATAAGAAATTACAACCACGTTTTCTCATATCACACAGCGAGTTAAATTGCAACAACTTCCGTCAAAAACACAGATGTATAAATATGAGATATAGAGTCGAAATATAAATATTCAATGTCGACGATTCATGGTGACGTCCCCTTAACTGTACTAAAATTTATGAGTGACCTTTTTGTACCGACTTGTACAAACCAATCACTTTTCGAGCCGAACCAATAAGTCGGTACCAAAAGTTTGGTATACCGACATTACGGTACGATACAACCGAACCAATCTCTGAAGATCGGTTCGGTTTCGGTATTCATTTGGTGAGTTTGGTACAATACCGATTCAAACCGAAATATTAAAATATAATATATAGACAAATAAAGTAGAAGACTTATATACACTTATTAACATAATTATATTTACTTTTTCTAGTGAATACTTATAACATTTTTATTTATTTATAAAATTTACTATAAAAGTTTAATAGTGTTTACTATTTTATGTAAAGAAACAAGAAATATAGCAATGATATAAACAAATACAATATGCATTTTTAATCTACTACTTTTAAAACTTTATACTATGTTTTTTTCCCGATACACACCATTTTTCTATCGTTGTTTATAAACTCTAAAGTTTGGTATAAAAACCAAAACCGAACAGAACCGAACCAACCGAATAGTTTGGTATACCGAAATTTTTGGTTCGGTAATATATAAAAATTCTCAAACCAAACTAATTTGGTATAGTATCGATATATAGTCAAAAAGTACCGAACCGATATCATGCTGCTAAAATTAGTAAATTGTAAAAAAAATGATAAAACTAACATATTGTGTAGTAAGAGTGTTAAAAGAAAACAGTAGAAGCTTACAAAGAGTAGTTTATTTATTTCCCAAATTTATTTAAATTTATAGCAGAAAGAACCATTATTAGGTTTTGGTATTTAAATATAAAAGCCGCCACCATAGTTTTATTTAATTTTATAGAGAGAAGTTCGATTAATAACAATATAGCGATCAGTGGTGTTCCTTTACATGGAGGCCATATTTGGTAATCACTCTATATATATATATTTATTTATTTATTTATTTATTTATATTGGAATATAGTGTAGTTTTTCAAAAAAAAATTCATTATAGTTTGGATTCATTTCATAGGTTTAGTTAATACTTAATACTAGTGGTTAAATATTAAGGTTTATGGATTAAATACATTAGGGTTTTTCTCTATTTACATAGCTTTAATCAATTAGTCAAGTGTTCAAGTGTTTTTTTGATTTTCTTTTTGGTAAATGTTTTTATGTTTTACCCTTTTGTAGGTTAAAAATTTTAAGCCAACTTTTTTTGTAAGGGATTGTTTGGTTGCAACTTTTAACCCCTTTTTTTTGCAGTACCAGTGGTAAAAAATCAAGGTTTATGGATTAAATACATTAGGTTTTTTCTCTATTTACATAGCTTTAATCAATTAGTCAAGTGTTCAAGTGTTTTTTCAATTTTTTTGGTAAATGTTTTTATGTTTTACCCTTTTGAAAATGAAAAATATAAAGTCAGCTTTTTTGTAAGGGATTGTTTGGTTGCAACTTTTAACCCTTTCTTTTTTGCATTTCTAGCTCAACAGTACCAGTGGTAAAAAATCAAGGTTTATGGATAAATACATTAGGGTTTTTCTATATTTACATAGCTTTAACCAACTACTTAAGTTTTTTTTTGGTAAATAGTTTTCTGCCTTACCCTTTTGGATGTTAAGAATCAATACTTAGCTTTTTTGTAAGTGATTGTTTGGCTGCAGCTTTTAAGACTGTTTTTGTTCATATTTATGTTTGGTTTGCTTAAAAGATTGAATCTTTTGCGTCTATGGCCCTAATAGGTTGTTGTTCATATTTATGTTTGGTTTGCTTAAAAGATTGAATCTTTTGCGTCTATGGCCCTAATAGGTTGTTTCTAGCTCAATGATCCTTTTTTTTTAATAAGAGAGAGCTTGGTTTATTTTTAAAAGAAGCAGTTGGAGAAAGGTCATTAAAATGAGCTTTAGTCTTGATTATCAATTTGGTACAGGATTAATTACTTTGAGAATTATAAACTAGAAAGATTTAATTTTTTTGGCTTAACATTCACAGGCTTGATTATCTATAGTGCAGTTACTTGTACAAAATTTTCAGTATTGTTTGAATTCATATAATTGGTTTAGTTAATAAAAGTGGTTTAAATTTAAGTTTTATGGATAAATAGGTTTTTAGCCCGTTTTCTTCATATTTCTGTGGTTTGCTTCAAATATGGAATTTTTGCATTTGTAGCTCAATTATTCCAGTGGTTTGCTTGTTATGTTCTAAAAGAAAGGTGATTAAAATGAGCTTTGGTCATGATTCTTTTAATCGTTTTTTTGAAGATTTATGAACTAGAAAGATTTCATTTTTGTCTTAACATTTGCAGGCATCTGAGCAAAAAGCACCGCTTTCACCACAACAACTATGTCCTTATCGCTAATCCTCCTCCGATCCCTCCGTCGCACCACCCAACTATCGTTCCCTCTCCTCCACCAAGCCCGTACCTTCTCCTTCTCCTCCGCAGAAGAGGCTGCAGCCGAACGCCGTCGTCGTAAACGCCGCCTCCGCATAGAGCCTCCCTTAAACGTCCTCCGCCGTGACCCAAACCAGCCACGACCCCCTCCTGACCCCCGCCAGCCCGACTCCACCTCCGCCCTCGTTGGCCCCCGCCTCAACCTCCACAACCGCGTCCAGTCCCTCATCCGTGCCTCCGACCTCAACTCCGCCTCGGCTGTCGCCCGCCAGGCCGTCTTCTCCAACACCCGTCCCACTGTCTTCACCTGTAACGCCCTCGTCGCCGCCTTCTACCGCCAAGGCCTGTACTCCGACTCCATTGCTCTTTTCCACTACTTTTTCAAGCAGTCTAATATCGTGCCTAACGTTGTTTCCTACAATTTCCTTATACTGTCCCATTGCGACTCTGGGAATGTCGACAAAGCTATCGAGGTGTACAACGAGATTATCAGCTCCGCCCCTTTTAGCCCCTCTTATGTCAGTTACCGTAACCTAACAAAAGGCCTTGTTGACGCGGGTCGTTTAGACGAGGCTGTGGACTACCTCCGTGAGATGCTCAATAAGGGGAACGGTGCAGATTCCCTCGTTTTTAACAACCTTATAAAGGGGTTTCTTGAGGTGGGGAGGTTGGAAAAAGCGGTGGAGTTGTTTGATGAGCTGAAAGAGAGGTGCTCCGTTTACGACGGGGTGGTGACTGCCACGTTTATGGATTGGTTTTTCAAGAACGGGAGGGATAAAGAGGCGATGGAATATTATCGAGATTTGTTGGGGAAAGAGTTTAGGATGGTACCCGCGACTTGTAACGTTCTCCTCGAGACGTTGGTTAGGCATGGGAGGACGGTTGAGGCATGGGCTCTCTTTGACCATATGCTTGACACGCATACGCCCCCGACATTCCAAGGAGTTAATTCGGAAACCTTTAACATTATGGTAAATGAGCATTGTAGGATAGGGAAGGTCTCCGAGGCCATTGATGTGTTCAAGAGGGTCGGTAAGAAGGTGGGCTCGAAGCCATTTTCGATGGACGTTGCTGGGTTTAATAATATCATCATTAGGTATTGCGAGTACGAGATGATGGAGGATGCTGAGAAAATATACGGAGAGCTTTGTTCCAAGTCGTTGAACCCTGATGTTACGACATATAAGACTTTGATAGATTCGTACTTTAAAGTGGGTAGGATTGAAGATGCTTTGCAGAAGTATACCAAGATGGTTGAAGCTGGTTTAAGGGTGATTCCCGAATATGCCAATAGATGGTTTGGTCTTCTGATAGAGAACGGGAAGGTTGCGGAGTGTGCTCCTATTCTTACAAAAATGGGCGAAAAAGATCCTAAACCAGATTTTACCACCTATGATTTAGTTATAAGGGGACTCTGCAATGATGGTCATTTCGACATAAGCGCTGGTTTAGTTGGCGAGATGCAGAGGTATGGCGTTGGTGTTACGGATTCTATGAAGGAGTTTCTTAATGAGGCGTTTGGAAAGGTGGGGAGAGATCAGGATATTGAGAAACTTCTAGCATTGAGAGGGCATGGGTTTGATGGGTATTCCCGCCGAACAACATCACCTCCGGTATTTCGAAATTCTGGACCCGAGCAAGGGAATATGAACACACCACCGCCAGGGCAGTTCACAGGGGGTTGGAGACCTGAGCAAGGGAATAGGAACACACCACCGCCAGGGCAGTTCACTGGGGGTTGGAGACCGGAGCAAGGGAATGGGAACACACCATCGTCAGGGCAGTTCAGAGGGGGTTGGAGACCCGAGCAAGACAATAGGAACACACCACCTCCAGGGCAGTTCACAGGGGGTTGGAGACCCGAGCAAGACAATAGGAACACACCACCGCCAGGGAAGTTCACAGGGGGTTGGAGACCTGAGCAAGACAATAGAAACACACCACCGCCAGGGCAGTTCACAGGGGGTTGGAGACCTGAGCAAGACAATAGGAACACACCACCGCCAGGCCAGTTCACAGGGGGTTGGAGACCCGAGCAAGGTAATATGAACACGCCACCGTCAGGGCAGTTCACAGGGGGTTTGAGACCCGAGCAAGGTAATCTGAACACACCACTGCCAGGGCAGGTCACAGGGAGTTGGAGGCCTATTTAGTTTGTTATTCATTTTGAACTTTGTTTATTTGACATGTTTATTTTCATATTCTGTTACATTAGGTGTTGTTTTCAATCCTTGTTTGATTGTGGTTGAAAAACGAAAACATTATAGACTTTACACATTTACTTTGAACATGGCATCATATTTATGTCTTTATTATGTCAGAATTTATTAAGTTATTAACTATGAAAGAAGAGTGGATATATCGTATCACCTCCCTGTCCTTGGGTAGTCCTCACACTCCCACCGTACTCAGCCTAACGAAACATTATTTTATTATGCCTGAATAGTAGGAAGCCTAGAAATTTTGTTATTAGGTAGTTGCACTGGGAATCATATTTAAATATGTAATGGAAAACTGATATGGTTAAGGATTTTGCTTGACTTACGTGGTTATGGACTAATTCTGAAAGGTTATTTTGCCTTCACTAAAAGGCTCTCACCAAAGGGATTAAATCACAGTTAACTTTAGTTCTTTGCTTACTGACCTTGTGCATTCTTAATTATTTGTCGTGCCAAGAGTAAGTATTTCTCAAACTTTGAAAATGTTTCTGTTAGTGTATTTGATTGGCAACCATACTATCTGTTTTCTGTCATAAATCATTATGATAATAGTCAACACTAAGATACACACGTTGAACAGAAATGCATTCTGCTGTTTATGAGGAAAAAAATTTGTCGCATTTACGACTGATGATATTTGCACTTCTTGCACTTAGACTTGCACTTAGAAGTGTAAGAGGGATTTCAAAAATTACGTTGTTAGTCCTTTGAGGACTGACATTGTAATTTGAAATCCCATATAACTGTAATGAACCTAGTCCCGGGTCAAAAACAGAAGAAAGGAGAGGGATGAAAGAAAATAGGAAGATTGTGAACACATGGGTGTTTTCTGCAATTACTTGGAAGTTTTGGATTACACACAGAAGTCAGCTTTAGTATAAACAGTGTCTTTATCTGATAGGTTTTAGAAAGAGAAGGTGAATCTTATTTCTAGCTATCTTTAATTTATATTTCGTTTTCAAGTATTGTTCTTTTAATTCTTGTTTATTCTGCACTTTTGTTTACTCAAAATATCAGAAAATTTACCCTAAAAAATAGTCGTGAGTTGCTGTTCGTTTCGGTTGCCTCGTATTTGTGTTTGTTTGAGTCTAAGCTCTTTTAGATTCATTACAATAACCTTCTAAGTGCAAGTTTAAGTGCAACTTGTAAGTACAACAATCATTTTCCTACATTTATGATGAATAAGCTGACATATTGTAATTTCCTTATGCAAAATTATGTGGACTCAAATACATTTACCATCTTTTACATATATACAGTAATGAACAGACATATTGTAATTTCCCTATGCGAAATTATGTAGACTCAAATACATTAACGATATGATGTATTCAATAACGGCCTCCCGTTACTCCCTTAGTCCCTTGTAGATGGGATTGTCTCAATCGTGAAAAGAAAGAATGTACTTACCCCTGTCACATTTCCTTGGTTGCTAGTCACTTCACTTTTCATACAATGAGGGACAAACTATAGCTTAGTCTACTCTCAGTTGAAGTTGTATTAAAAAAATTGTATGTACTTGTATTTATATGTGCGTGTGTGACTGTGTATTAGTGTTTTTTCTCGATTGACCAATTGGGTCATTCTCATTTTGGCATTTTGAGAAAAGTAGCGATTATATATATATATATATATATATATATATATATTTATATGTATATGTATGACTGTGTGTTTGCGAGTAATTGGGTTTTTTGATTGGGCCAATTGGTAATTTTTTTCAGCTGCATTGAGGAAAGTGGTAATTCCATATATGCGTTGTATGAGTATATGTTTGTTACTACTTGTGAGCAATTGGGTTTTTGATTGGTGCTAAACTGCTAATTCGGGGAATTTTTGTTCCCAGCTGCATTTTGAGGAAAGTGGTGATTCTACATAGTTTATGTATATCTATGTTTGTATATGCATGTGTGTATCAGTGTATGACTGTATGTTTGTGCGCCACCGGGTTCCTGCTTTAATGGCTGGTGCTAATTTGAAGATTTTGTTAGCTGCATTTTGAGGAAATTGGTGAATGGTATTGTCAGATCTCTAGATCAGGACTTTGATTTAGATATTAGCATAGATAAAATCGGTTCATTGATACTGCGGTTTAGAGAAGGATTTGTTCGTTTCCTAAACTTCATGAATAATTTTGGATCTTATTGGTCTTGGAGTGTGATTTTTGCCAGATTCTAGCTTATTAGTATCTAAGGGTTGTTTGGTTTCAGCTTTTTTGGTCAGTTTATTTATTTTTTCTTTTGGCTTAATATACAGCGATGCAGTTCATTTTTTTGAGTTTGACTGGCTTACAAGATTAGTTTCTTTACTTTCATGGCATGAAAATTTAGAAATTTTAAGCACAGCCAGAATTTTCTCAGCCCCAAATAAGACAGCTTAAAAAGCGGTGGTGATACAAGCTTAGATCAACCTTTAAATGACGCTTAATCTCAACAATAGCTAGGTGCGTGATTTTTTCACATTTATACCAGATTTGCTAGCTATTGTAAGATGCTTTTGCAATAGATTAAAAAAGTTCACGGATGCATGTTGAAATCCAGCTTCTTGAATAATAGAACTGTGACTTTCTGTTATTGTCGCATACTAGGCCCTATGGTATGTCCTTACGGATCCGTTTCAAGCTCTTTGAACCTCATGTCACCATTTCACCAATTGCAAATCTTTGAAAATCACAGAAATACTGAAATACATATCAACATTAGTTATCCTGGTCATTGCTCATACAGTCGATGAATTAAGTTCTTCTTACTCACGTTTACAGCATATGGTTAGATAAAAAATTATACACAAACACAAGGCTATTATGTCTTCTACAATAGGATCAACAATTAGATACAGAAATAAAAGATGTATATGTATAAGCAGTTCTAAGTCCCCTCCATTCCCACTGCATTAATTGGTACATCCCATGTCGTCCTTCTTTGGTTTCAAATCATCGATGATGTTATCACTGCACTCGTGGTATCTAAAACAGGATACGAGGTGGTCATTAACTAAGCCTGATACTTGCATAAATGAATAAACAACGGATGGGCCCACGCAACGGAAGCCTCTCTTCATCAAATCTTTGCTTATAAGCTTGGCTTTTGGTGTCTTTACTGGTATTTGGCGCCCATATTGGAAACCATTTCTTATAGGCTTGTTGGTCACAAATCTCCATAAGTAGTTACCAAAGGAGCCGAATTCTTGCTGAATCTGAAAAGTAAGAGTTAGGTTTAAGATGGCATATATAATTGGACCTGTTAGGTTACACCTTGAAGCAAATAAGCTGGATTTTTTGAGATTTGAGAAGAAACGAAAACTAGTAGTTTTTACAAATTTGGTCCAGTTTAAATAAAAAAAAAAGTAAAATCTTATAGCTGCAAATAAACAAGTCTGTTGGCATCAAATTAGATCTTCTATCTTTTTTCATGTCAATAATCCAGAAAACTCAACTCCTAAGTTGATTAACCAAACGCAGTACTGCTTAAAACCATAAAATAAAGAAACCGGACTTAATAGCTGCAATCAAACAAGCATATAATTATGAGCCGATGATAAATACTGCACACATGATTACATCTTCATTCCGTACCTTGAGCACTTGCTTAGCGTTCTCGACTACTGCTCGAAGTTTTGGTTCAGAAAGCAAAGTGCGTCCACTCGATACGGCTCCATACATATCCTTCTCTCTAAGCATTGCAATACGTGATGGGTCGAAATTGTCAAATACTTTCCTGCAAGGAAAATATCATGAAACAAAAAAATTCCAACTGAACTATAGTTTGCAAACATGTGTAGAACCACAATGATGATATATGTATACCTAAATTCATGTCGCATATTCAAAATTGTTGGCCAGGTGAACTCGGCTAGTGCAATGGATAATGTAAGAAGCTCGAATAGCTTTTTATCGTCGAAAACCGGAACCCCCCATTCTTCATCATGGAAAGAAGTGTAAACCTGGTCTGAAAAGAGACAAACCACCAATTAGGGGTCAACATGAGAGAATTGCATGGAAGTAAATTGTTTGAGAATATATAAATTCGAAGGAACCTAAGATTGGCAATCTTGAATAAAGAAAAAAAATCATTACATCGTTTTTTTATATTCATGCTCTACGTAACATTTGCATTCACCAAGCTCCTATAATTTCGGATATTCTGCGCAAATCTAACTTGGTAAACTCTTTAGCCTTTGCTATATGTTTTTACAACAATATCAAATAAATGATACTGTCAAGGACAATAGACGCATCTCTGTTTGATTCTTAAAGTTTATTTTTTGGGGGAAAGTTTCGTATATCTTCAATTGTAACATTGCTATTCTCAGTCTTCACTTTTACAACTTTAGGCCTCACATAATCTACTACTTTTCTAGGAAATAATTCACTACTATCGTTTTATTCTGCTCATAACGTGATAATCGGGAGCTTGCACAACCTGCACTTTCGAATTTCTAGCCCCTTGGAGCTTGTTACAAGAGCAAACTGAACTCCGTACTAGCACGCGTTATCTTAAGTACTATTGAACATGTTCCTTAGCTACACATTCATCTAACGACGTTCAGATATTGTATGAGGTATAATAAAAACTTAGTAAACTAATTACCCGAGTTTGTAGTAATCCAATCGCAACGCTTAACAGGACCCGGAAGAGCAACACTCTCAGCCTTACCAGAAGCCTTCAACCTGCGTTTTGGTGTCACCGACACTTTCACTACTCCACCATCGCCAGAGCAACACTCTGATGAGCAAGTGCTGTCCGAAGAAGAGTTGTCACGAGCCGACATTTCAGTAATTATCTTTTTCTTTTTGGCCAATATTTCCTTCTTTTTATCATTGCTTTCTAAAACTTTAACTCCATTAGACGCTGGTTTCAGTACGTTTAACGTTTTTTGTCCAAGCTCGGATGCTACAGGCATAGCTTAATTTTGTAGAAAGTAAAGTTGGGAGTGTGTGTATTACAAAAATTAGAGTTGTTTGTAAAAAGAAAATAAGAGAAACAAAGTGTGTGTGGAAATTGAAATGAATAGTTTTTTTGGTGAATTAACGGACAAAATTGTCAGGTTGTTTAAAATAAGAGGGGTGGTTATGGTGACTGGTTCTACCGGTAATATTATGAAATATGCTTTTACATAACTACCCCTCTATAATTGTTGTTTGTCTTGAAGTATTTCTAGTTACTAGTTTTTTTTTGTTTAAGTTTTTATATAAGTCACCAGTTTCCTTACACTTTTCTTCATATTTAAGATAATTAACATCACTTTTATATTTTTAAAATAACAGTTTAACTTTATACATTTTTCAGTTTTCCTATCAAATTTATTATCATAACTAAATATTACTATATTTTAATATACTTATATCAATTTTTTTCCAAATTAATTTACTAGAACAATCACATTAAATAACTTACAAGTTTTCTCGTATTTAAAGTAAAAAGTACATTTTTACAACTTATAAGAAAACGTTTTGATTTATACAAATTATCAGCGTTTTTATAAATTTCTCTATCACAGATTCACAACTATACAACTCATTTTTTTGTTATTTTATTAATTTATATATGAAAAGTATAAATAAAGGAGAGAGAATAAGAGAAAAATAAGAGAGAAAAATTATTATTTTAATTATAAAGAAAGATCTTGATCCCTTATATTCGAAGAATATTTGAATTCATGTATATTTAAGGTAATTGATAAAGGAAACTAATGCGTATACAATTTTAGAACGATCTTCTCATATTTAAGGTAAATTAGTGATATAAGGGAATTGATGTGAGTGATCTGACTAGTTACTATCGTTTTTTAAGGTTTAATTATGTACTTTTGTATATCTTAGTTGGAATATGGAGTCGAATAAGACCACGACCACAGGGAGCTAGAACCGGCCTAAAATAAATATTTTTGGTGGGTTGTATAAAGAAAATTAACTTTTCTTTTGTCCATTCAGATAATAACTAGAAAAAACAGAGTTTTTTTTTTCGAAAAACATTTATCCCTTAAAGTGAGATGCTCCACTTAGATTATTAGCAGGCTAGTAGCCCTTTAAACCGGCCATGTAAGGAGCACGTCAATAAGTAATTTAATTGAGTTTAGAATTATTTTGACGACGTATTGAGTTATAAAGGAATGCAATCTTAGCTATCGATTATTGTATAATCATGGTCTTTTCCATAGGTCAAAAGAAAATAAAACGAAAAATGAATAAATAGTACAAGTATGAAACAACAGGTGATCAATCTTGTTTGATGGTTCCTGCTTTAGAAAGCTTGAGCAGATTTATCTTGTTTGATGGTTCCGGTTAGACATGATACATATTAGGTCGCTTATTTTGTTTACTTGACTATGATGCGAGTGTACTATGATTAGTGAGTTTGTTGTATCTAACTTTGAGCTTATAGAATGAGATTAGTAGTTTGTTGGATGCCTAGCTATTGCTACGATTTAGTTTATCAAGATTTGATGCCTTGGTTCGTTTAAAAAAAAGAAAAAACAGGTGATCAATCTAATTAAAATTTGTGACCTGTCTGTTTTTTAACTATAATTTAACATGACACATGGTTCATAAGCCACAATAAAAAAAAATGCAACTTCTTTGTGCCCAATATAAGAGAATTCAAGGGCAAATTTGGTATTTACTTTGCTTGTTGGACTAGAACCTTATCTAGCAGCCGGTTAAAAATAAAATTGGGAGGAGGAAAAGCATCTTATTAGGCTAAGGGTCAATATCAGTTCAGTTGGTTACTTAATTTGCTATGGTTTTTATGTTAAAAGTGCATAAAAGAGGGAGCATTTGGTGCATAACTTAAGGGATAAGTTCCTTTACCGTTGAGATAAAGAATGCACCGAAAATTGAAAAAGACTACAAACAAACAACCCCCTTTTTGTAGTGGACAACTAACGGCTATTTAGTAATATGACCAAGTTCACTCTATTATTTACAAAGTGGATCATGGGTTTGCTAATTTAAGTTGAGCATTACTAAGCAGCCCATATGAAAGATATGGAATGTTGCGGAATTCTTGTTTCGTGACCTAAAAACGAGCTATGCCCATCCACGCCTGATTCGATTTAGTATGAGAAAGCGAGAGAAACTAGGTTATGACACAAAAGGTTATAGTTTCGCACATAATGACAACCCATACAGTCACGACCAGTATTAATACGGATATAGGAGTTTTTTTAACATTTGTTTCGTAAGGAAATTGCGGTTAAGTGTATGAGTTATGTTGATTAGTTCATAGTATCACCCGTATTTAACAAATAAAAAATGGGTGATTTAGGTACTTTTCTATGACCCGATACTCTTGACGGACAATATGTAGTTAGACCTTGTATTTGTTACTCATTAAAGTAATTAGTATATAAATGACGGATCCGTGCATGTACTGAAAAAGTCTAAAATACATTTTGGTTAAAGTTAATGGGTAGCTACAGCCTACATGATTGATCTCATAGTGTGATATCTCATTTGGTTTTATATAGCTAACTACACCAAGTAGGATTAAAGTTATGCTGTTTAAATGAGTAAGCTGTTTAAATGAGTAAGTGTAGGCGGAGCGGTCCATACAATATGAACAAAAGAGATGAAAGATTTTATAAGCAGACGATATCGTCACAAGAAACACGCTTTAATACAAATTTAATAGAAGTGTATCATCATCCCATAACTAATAGAAACATTGAAGTTTAAAAGGTTGTACAAGAAGATGGTATTGTACACATACACAATTCTCAATGCAGCTTTGGTTAATGAATGACACAAACGAGTTAATCACACACGAAAGAATTGTGAAACCTATCAAATAATCCTCATTCAAAAGGTTTCGGAAATGAAAACTATTTTCAGTTTGTTATCCTACCTCTGCTTTAGTGAGCCGTTCGCCTTTTTCATATCCCAAGGTGGTAAACACCCCTTTAAGGGTGATTGTAGAAACATTGAAGACGTTGACAATTGCCTTTGCCTTGTTGAAATTGAAGAAAGGGAACAAAATGCGCTAGTTAACTTTATTTTCTCTTCATCGAACTCTTCGTACGTGGGATTGTGCCTAACAGCAGAAACTTTTAGTGCTCCTGGCAATACACAGTTGAAGACTGACCCTACAAGGGAAATAAAGAGAAAATTCGAGATAAATATTATTATTCATTATCTATTTTTCTTTGGAAATTAATCCATTATCTATTAGAAACAAAGTTAGACCATAAACACCCCATTTTTCAGATTTGTTGAAATTTATCTACAATGTATAATTTTTTGACATTGATAATTCCTTCAAAGTTCAAGTGATGGAATCTGATATCACAAGAAGAGCGTGTGTTAGTTCATCCAATTAATGTACGGATATCAGTTTTCTCCTTGGTGAACTAGTAAACAACCTTAATTGCTTGCGTAATCTAGTTATAAATAATCAAGTCACCAACTTTTCAAGTTGGCGAGTGATGAGCTCCTATAGTGTTTTGCATCGTTTAACTGTGCAATACTATTTTATAATCAATAACTCTCATTTTAGAGGTAACCCACTTTTGTGGGCACCAGGATTCGTGTTATATTAGAGTCTCAGCACTCAACCACTTGGATCCATGCTTCAATTCTCACTTCCTACCTTTGTTTTGAATTTCAGGAAGACAAGAAAAGAACTCGGCAAAACAAGGATCATGCTACAACAACTTGAAAAGGACAAGGATTATTTGATGTTATGGCTTGTTTGGTTGCAGCCTTCAAGCGATAAGCTAGACTTTTTGAGATTGAGATAAAACCTGGGTTCATCTAGCATTCCAGCTTTTATAAAACTTGTAGCTTTATAAAACAAAACAAAACAGGAAACCTCTGTTTTAAATTGACCAGCCAAATGTAGCCCATACTTTTGGAAAAAAGCAAAAAAAGAAAGAATAGAGAGTTGGAAAGCAACTACCGACAAGGCTAAAGTAGGAGCTCAAGTCAAATCAGGTGTAAAAAACGAAGGCAGAAATGTGGATTTCCCTATAATAGAACTAACTTGTTTCATGACCAAGCATTTCACAGAGGGTCCCAAGTCGAACATTCTCTGAGTGACATAGTTTTGAACTAAAGACTGAGATTTCCGGCAGTTACGGATTAAACCATTTTATACGGCTAAAAATTCACACAAACAAAAATTCAATGGAAAAAAGTGTACCTAATTTAGCAAGACGATTCACCCAATGCGGAATTTTCTTCCCCGTCAATTGATAACAAATGTCCTTGCAGAAATGGTTGCAATTTTTGGCGATTAAGTGATACGTATCACCGTTGTATTTAACAGAATGCATTTCCATAAATTCCCTGACTTTGGCCGCATCTAAGCTCGTAGTTCCAATCAATATCGACCTTCTAAATTGGAAACCAGGGCATTGCCGAGGTTCTACCTCAAATACACCACTTGAAGGGTAGTCATGAGCTCCAAAAGCGTATTCCACTCCATGAACTGAAAATAAATAGAATAAAACAATAAATAATCCTTCCATCTTAAAGAAGTAAGAATAATGCAGCTGATTGATCAGTAACTTTGAATGATCTAAAAGCTAATAAATGGAAAACGGTTAATGTATGGCTTGTCTGATTGCACCTTTTTAAGTAAAGAAGCTGGATTCTTTGTAGGGTGGGAATAAGCCAGGTCTATCCAACTTAATACTTCAACTTTTTCAGGCTAAACCCAGAGTATCTCAAGCTTTTGAGGTGGTCAACTAAATAGACTATAGCTTCAAAGGAAAATTTTAAAAATATGATGACAAAAACTGAGCATAAAAGCTAAACTAAACGCCTGAACTCATTCAACTGAATATAGCAAACTTGAATTCATTGATAATACCAAAATGTATGAAAAGTAAATAAAAGAAAACGAAGAAAGGGAAGGCTATTTAGATGTATTGATTACCTTCTACACCAGAGTGGAATATGCCAAAACCAGCCCAATACACATAACCATTCATAGGTGTCAAGTCATATACATTGAGATAAACCGGTGCATTGCCCGGACCACGACTAGCTGGTTTGACTTTCGGAAAAAGTGAAAAACGAGTACACGATCTAGCTCTTAAACGTATCGGGACTTTTGGTTTCCATCCTTTTTTTGGTACGAATTTCATGTTGGTTTGTACTGGTGAGATATAGGAGTTACTCAATGACACCTCGGACCTATAAATGAAAAACATTTAGAAGTGTAAGCATATAACAAGGGAAAGAGAGTAAACTTGATTCTATTTGTAAAAGACAATAAAGAGAGGGTACATATAGTACGGACCTTATGAGAAAAATAGTTTAAAAGAACTCAAAAAAATAGAAAAAAATTATTCAGTGATTGAAGCTTCGTGCAGATCTTAAGCATATAAGCTGGATTTGTAAGATTACGAAAAAGCTGGATTCATCCAGATTAAAACCTTTTTTTCCCATGCAAAAAACCCAGAAAAGCTCAGATATTAAGCTAATCAACCAGATGATTCTCAGCTTTTAAGCAAAGAGCAAAACTTGATCTCAAAAGCTGCTACCAAGCAAAGCCTTAACATGTTGATATGTTTATCTTAACACCCTCAATATATACACTACCTTCAAGACTACTTGGAACACGAGCAATTTCCTTCATCAGGAAAAAAATATAGAACCTTAATAAACGGGGAAAGAGAAGATAACATAGAATGTAATCATGACATAGTGTTCAATGTGAAGCAGAGGAAATAGACATTACAGGTAATTCAATCCAGTCTATCAATGTAACTAACTAAAAATTGTAAGCTGTATCTAAAGTTATTGATTCCCATGATTGACAGCTAAAGTAGAAAAGACGAAAGAGAGGACGACGAGAATGAAAAGGAAATGTAAAATATATGTCCTTTACCTTACATACCTTACTTTCTTATATAGATTGACCTCTAATAACTTTACTGAACTAACAATTTCAAAAACGAAATATTCTTCTTACCTAAACATTAGTTAGTGGCATTCAATCACCAAAGACTATAACAAGACACTGACTAATTAATTAGATTGAGTTGACTTTTAACTTCTTTAAGCATACCAAACCTTTCCTTGAAAAAGTGTTAATATACAATACTAAAATACAGAAAGCTGATGATGCCAACTCTAAGAACAATGTTAATGAGAGGTGGACATGTCCTTAGAAAAGTGTCAATAAAGAATATTACGATACAGAAAATTAATCACAACAACTCTAAGACAAACCTAATCATGTGAGGGAGGCCACTAATAGTCTAATACACAAAAGCACATGTATCAGCAAGAAATGGTTAAAAGCCGGCAGACTAATTAATTATCTTGAATAAAAACCAAGTTATCTGTTGGAGTAGTGCAGGATAAACAAATGGCATTTTCCGTCTTAGATATGTGTATATAAATATATGCATATAAATGACTGAAATGGGGGAGCATTATGTCTAAAACAGTGACCGTTATATAAGCAAGATGTACAAAAACACATGAATGAAGCAGGCACAAAGTAATTATGTGATTTTAGAATCAAACCGCAAACAAAAGCTTCCTAATCCCACAAAGAGTAAGCAGACAAGTACAATTTAAATTTAAGTAACCTAATCATGGAATAACCGATTACAGGGTAGAAGTGAACCTAGAACACTAAAGTCTTAAAGAGTAAATTCCACAACCCTTCACTCCTATTTTTTTTTTTTAAGACCAGTTAAAAATTGGTTCAAGTAGTTGCAAATTGGCCGAGAAAAAGACTTTAAGCTGACAAGCCAAACGTACTGCAACTTATAAGAAAATAAGCAAAAGGCAGAAAAATCAAGCTTAAAAGACGCAATCATTAGGCTACAATTACAACCACCAAAAACTTAAAAGCAAATTATCCTCAAATAACCAGCATTGTTGAAGACTAACAAACTCCAACAAGTTCAAAATTCAACTTATTACAGCTAAAAGCCTAACATACTAAGTCCTAATTTAAACAAATAAGTCCTACTAATAAGTTATAAACTACAATGTGCACAAATAAAAATCAAATCTTGAATTAGCCCAATAGTTAAATAAGTCCTAATTTATAAATAATTTAGTCACATAATTGAAAGTATATCAATTCAATGCAAGCATGCAAATCCTAAAAAAGAGAACTTAAGTTAGATCTACTGAAATTTATTACACCACAATTTTACTCCATTTAAAACTTAAACAAGAATATTAAGCAAAATTCCACTTTTACATTGAAAAAAAAGAAAATGCCAACAAAATTATACAATATCTAGAAAAAAAGAAAAGAAAAAGAGAGTTCTTTACAGATGCTAAGACCATTGAGTAAAAACCCTTTTACCAAAATCACCTAAATCTCTCTCTTTAGGTATATATTCATATATATATATAATATTTTTTTTCAGGGTTCAGAAAATATTTTGAAAAGAAAATATATTTTGAGTAGAAGAAAAAGAGTAGAGAGAGAAGAATGAGAATTTTTATTTAAACGATTATCAATCTCTCTCTCTCTTTCTCTAAATATATAATATATAAATAAATATGTATATGTATATGTATATGTTTTGTCGTTATTTGAGAATTTATAAAGAGTTTTATAGTAAACTGTTAAACTAAACACATGAACTGAACTTAACTGAACTGAATAAATGACAAACTATACAAAAGGACAAAAATACTAATTGGGGTAATTGTAATTACAAAATTTTTGAATCTTGTTGTAGTATATTATTGGACTATTGGACTTGTATTTTATGGGCTCAAGTGAGCTTATAACCCTACCCCTCTATCTATATAAAGAGGGTTAGGGGTCTTGTATTTTACATTCATTCATACCTTCTGATTAATAAAGACCCTGGTGTTGTCTCTCTATATTCTATCTCTATATCTATATACATATATATGTGAGCTAATATGTCACACAACACGTTATCGGCACTTTGCTCGCGGAGAATAGGATATACGCTTGTGGATATTGGAGATTTTTGGTAAACGCACGGATATTGGGTATTTATAAACCTTGTGGTTTATCCGGGTTTTTTAGGGTTTTGCTATATCGACCTTCACCAACATACCGTACGTAAGATACCGAATTCAAAACTTAATTTATTCCATATATGTGATCGTACGTATTATTTTATAGATAAATAAAGCATGATAAATATACCGTAATATATAATTCATGTATAAAAGCTAAACTGCATGTTAGGAATAAAATCTCACTACATGATGAATTATTCCTTATTGTCTAACATGATCTATCTTGCATGAATTAATCCATGTTAATACACATATGGACCGTGTGGATAGAAACAGTCTAGTAAAATTGTTTGTATGTAAAACGAAATACACCAACATATGATTATGACTTGCCAGATTATTTTTTTTCTGAAAAGATGATGTTTAATAATGTTACCATCTCTGAAATATTCTATTACAGAAAATCATGTGAATTTTTTTATTGATTATGAAACTTGCATGTTAAAACTACCATGTATAGAATTATTAATATGGCGATAAACATAGATAATTGATTGATATCTTGTTAGCATAATCATATCTTTTTGATATTATCATATATATAAAATATATATAAATATCACATATGCCAGTAAATTATTGGATTAGATCTGATTGATAATCTTAAATTGATTTGATTTGATATGTTAGAATCTTTATGAATTGATTGATAATCTTAAATTGATTTGATTTGATATGTTAGAATCTTTATGAATTGATTGATAATCTTAAATTGATTTGTTTATAACACCAAATCTACTGCATGATTAGATAGATCCTAAAATATATTTACTGCCTGTTTATATATGTATGGTTAATCTATATAGATATTCTCTATGCTGTTAATATTATTGCCATATATAAAATGCGAAAATCGTATATATTCACATTTAAGTTGGAAAAATTATGAATCTTTCCCAAATAGGCTCACCTATTTGGATACGATGTCTAGGAAAGATAAAGGCGGAAGTCGTTCTCCTAATGAGGTCGGTTTTTAAGAGGCATTCGTGCCCACCCCCCTCACCGTCTTTCCTGGTCGTGTTCAAATAGAGCTACCGAAAGGGTTTGAGTAAATAATAATTTCCCCAGATGTGTCTATATAGATATGTATTCGCCGAATTGGTGTCTCAGTATCGACCCGTCGTTCGATCAAAGAGAACCACTTCACTTAAAAGCAAAACTTGTTTTTCGAACCTGTCGTTTCGAAATAAAGTTTATGCTTGTGCAAACCATAAACATATAAACCAGTCGTTTTATATGAAAAATAATCTAGAACTCCCAACACATGTTGGATGCCATCTATGATGAGAAAAATCGCAAAACATACTTGCGAAATGACTGTTTAGACGTTGATGTTATTCTGTCACCACATGTTAGTCACCCTGATGTGTGAAAATATGATGCCCAATTTTTTTTGAATGCCATCTTTGATGAGTAAAACACGAGTTTGTTGTTACCATCAGGATGAATGCTAAGGCGTTGATTTTATTCCGCTGCCACATTTGAGACGTGATGACGTATATGGTGAACTAATGTTTGAAATTGACATATTGGAGCAATCCTTCACCAAAATACTAGCTTGGAAATTGTATTCCATAAGCAGTATCGTGAATTTATATTCACCATGTTCCTTTATCGCCCATCTGTTATTGGATAAGAAAATTGCCCCGTTGAGTAATTTTAATCCTATTGGGTTAATGGCGAATTGTTTGCCTGATATTAATGCTCTTCGTGTATATTTTTTTTCCACGAATCGAGAACTGAGACAAGTGTTATTTGTCTCGAACTGTCGTGATCCCGATGAATCGCTTAGTCAAGAGAGATTTTAGACAATCGTCAAAATCGAAAACATGTGGCTCCAAGACAGTAATTGAAAGGAACAATATGGTCCGTTGTCACAAAACAAGAGATAATTCTCAAGGAGGCAACTCTATGCTATAAAGACAAAGGTCATGCACGGTTACTCCTTAAATAGTTCAAAACTATTATAAAGGTGAAAAAACCGATGCTAATGTGGTTAAAGATAACTGAAAGGAAACTCTTGAGACCACCGGTTTTGTGGCTCAAATAAGTTTGGTACCTTTTTTTTTTTTATTGATTTTGATAAATCATTAAGCCATTTTTTCGCTCATCTGGATTATGTTTTTCCATTTGTATTATGATTTTTCCATTTGGACATACTTTTGGATTATGGTTTGCCTGTTTACAAAATTTCTCGAAATAATTTAAAATGTTTTGAGCAAATTCCTTTGACAAATGTGACCAAACTTTAAATTATGAAATTTTAGGCAATACTTGTGGGTAGTTGATTTTTTTGAAAATAGTGGGTAACAGTGTACCACATAATTTCACCAACTATTTGCCTAAAAGAGTACTCAGTGACAACGATTCTGGACCTGTCGTTCCAAAAATCAAAATCTTTGGTAAAACCAAATTGATTTGTCAAATATGAGGTCTTATACTCATGTAGGTCCTGCCGTACCTTGTTGAGTTATAAAATATTCGAGAAAACCAGTGTTATCTGGTAATAGCTCATGAAAGAATTAAAATTTCTTTACATAGCCTCCATTCAATACGACCAAAAGCGTATTTTAGAGGAGTTGAAATGTCTTTCAATTGGTTGCTACCACATTCTTTAAAACATTTAAAGTTACCTTATCCTTTCGCCTGTCATCGAAATGATAAATGATTTAGATGCTAAGACATGATTGTCTATACTATCATTCGCCTGTCGTCGATTGATCAAAGCATTTTGATATTGTGGCATTGACAGGATGAGATATTCCTGGGTCAAAAGACGATGCTTGATTTATAATCGCATCGCATTTGGATTCTCTCTGAGAATATATTTCGTGATTAATCCGAAATTCATGCCACTAATGCTCACTTTGAAAGACTAGTATGTGTAAAGATCACGAAATGAACTCGTAGAATTCTTGTAAAGAATTGAAGGAGTTATTGTGGACTTATCCAACCATAAGACGGACCATAAATATAAATGGTTATGGTTGATGCATCGACAATAAGGTCACATGATTATTGTTGTCCACAGAAATGCAACATTTCCCAAACTTTAGCCCTATCATTAAGTTGATGGCTCATGATCCGGATTATCCTAAAATGTCTAGTCGACTTGATAATTCCGAAGAGTAAAAATAGAAATTTCGATTTGAATTACTTGAGTTTGGAAATTGAAATTGAACATCATGTCAATTATGTTCAGACCCAAATGGACTCACGGAAAGTTTGATGATGCGACTGCAAATGATTGCACGCATTTCTTGGTCTTGCGCACCAAGATTTATATTTCCGTGTGGGGTTATGCTATTTTGCTGCATTGGTCCATTATGAGGCCCATAGACACTCAAACACCATGTGCGTACGAGCTGGTTACTGGTTATGAGCCAGAAGTCTCATATTAACGCGTGTTTAGAGTGATTAATTAATATTTTGATTGAGCCGCTCTAGCGTTCAAAATATGGACCTCTGAAGGGGACATAAGTCGATTATGAATCTCCTGCCTATCATTTGATAGAGTAACATTGGCAAGCGATCTCTTTACCGCATGATATGCGAAAGTGACATCGCTAAGACTGTTCTCCCCGTCGTTAGGGGGAGATTTGCACGTTACCGTTGATAAGGAACGACGTGAAATAACGTGGCATAACCCACTCAGTCTTAGCTTGATCCCCAAAAACTGCACTTAGTGATAAGTAAGTGCATAGACTCCCTCAAGTCTAACTAAATTCCAGATGCATTTAATGACTTTATGATATGTCACGAGATCATTTATACCTGCTGCAAAATGCTTGCAAGGATAGACGTTCCTGTCGGACGCCGTGTTCCAGTCGTAACACGTTGCTTTGGCCGAACCCGCCAAGCAAAGGACGCTACCGTCGGCCGTCAGTCTTTCGTCCTTCCCAAGATACGAGGAAGTTGACCGGTTCCAAATTCGTTCAGCCCCAGAGGTGGTGAACTGAAACTCGTTTGTCGCACGAGATTATAAAGGATCTAGGAGATGTGTGATTCTTCCTCATCCTGAGAATCTCGAAATATCTGTCGATCATGATATCTTAGACGATATTGAAGCGAAACGAGACTGTCATTGATTAATTGTGCATATATTCGGTGATGACTGATAATATGAATAAATTATGACAGGGAACCATGTACCGTTGCCTGAAGTCAACGTAGAATAGACTGGCCTAATGGAAACTTGAAATCCAAGTAGACTCCTTAGCGAAAGTGTGTTCGGACCTGTAGCTCCAACACCACCAATGTTAAACGAGTTCATTTATTTGGTTATTCGTAAGGAAGAGTGATGAGAATAATGAGATTGTAGAATGCTCTCCTAGTAGCGCAAGGCTTCTCTCACACCTTGGAATTGATTACGAGATGGTTGATTTCTTCGTAATGGACATTATAACAGTCCCCTACTTTACCAGTTTAGTAGTTTCCGAAAAACTGAGTATGCAGCCATGAATGTGGTCACGGTTTTTATCTCTATGGGGATTTAGACAAAAAAGAGATATAGATGAAGGTCCCTGTGTGACTTCATGTGCTTAAATCAAGTAGTTCCTGACCACGGAACATGATCTCAATTGACTGAGACGTTCACTATATGGATTAATATAATCCGAGCGGATGTGGTATACCTCCTAAGTGAGTACTTGATCATCTTGGGATACTTGAACAAGTATTATGCCCTTGCGTGTTTTATTATGAGATCCTCTTTTCGATTTGCCTTCGAGATGAAGGATCTTGGGAAGAAACGCTAGTGACTCGGCCTGATGATCGAGTCCCGTAAAGATTGAATCTAAGTCCATGATTCAGACTACACCCAGAAGGTGTTATGACGTTGTAGTCATCATGACGCTAAGTCGTCAGATTCTCCCATGATCGTTCGATCACTAGACATTGATATAGACCCAGTCCGTCCCTGATGAGACGATGAAGAGATATTGAACCATGATGTTCATATCTAAGTACAATAAGCGCATTATTGTACTTGGTCTAATGTGCTAGGACGAACATCTCGTCTGCTGTGAATGGTATAGCTCGACACAACATCGCGCTAACACGCTGCCATCGAAATGGCATAAAAGACATTTTCCCATTACCTTAAGGTAACTGTGGATGAGGGCTTGTCTTATCCCATTTGCGTCATCGAGTGTACCTACCCCCTTCGGTACTCGAATTAACGCAACCCTTTTTCGGTTATACCGATGCTGGTTACTTATCAGACCCGCATAAGGGATATTCTTAACATGGCATGTCTTTACCATTAGGAATAAGGCGATATCTTGGAGGTCTTGGAATGACTCTAAACGAATCACTATGATCTACTCGTGCTCTATGAGACGACTAGAGAGTGTATATGGCTTCGAGCTAGTATTAGCCATATTTGAATTACATATGCTCTGTCTCACGATCCAGATAAAACACTTGTCATAGAAGACAACTTGTGGTTATCGATCAAGAGAGACATGACTACATTATGCTATTTAACGTTTATCGTCGAAATAAATCTTCACATATGAAGTTTAAGGGCATCCTGTCGAATGCTCGTTTTATTCCACGTTATATTTTCTTGCATACAGTCGTGTGCAAGTAAATGAGGCATCCATTCGAATGATCGTTCTCTTTCTTGTAATATGAAATCTTTGCACCCATTCGTGTGCAAGTGAGGGGGAGCATCCATGTGAATGCTTATTGCACTAATTACTACTTAGTCGAAATCCTCGCACCCTGTCGTGTGCAAGTGAGGGGGAGCATCCAGTCGCATGCTCGTATACTCTTTTTGTCCTTAGACCAATGTTTTTCCCACTGGGTTTTCCTTGGCAAGGTTTTTAGCGAGACACGTTCCCATCATAACTCACTTAAGATTGCCGAAATTAGGGGGAGTATCCTGTTGTATACTTCTTACCACTGTGTACTCTTTTGTCCTTCGACTAGAGGTTTTTCCCACTGGGTTTACTCTAGCAAGGTTTTGATGAGGCACCTGTTTTGTGGTTGATCCCCTTCTACTACCATTGTTGCACTCTTTTTCCTTCGATCAGAGATTTTCCCATTGGGTTTGCTCTGGTAAGGTTTTGATGAGGCACACTGTTTTGTGGTTAGTTATTTACATGATATTTCAGCATATATCATTCGGCTACACGGTTTCTTCTAGGTACCGATTTTGTCCCACACTGGGTTTTCCGTCCCTAAGGTTTTTATGTGTTTAGCATTGCGAATGAACTCGACTCAGATCGACTGCATGAAGACGGAGAATTCAAGACATCCAAAGGGGGAGTGTTGTAGGATATTATTGGACTATTGGGCTTGTACTTTATGGGCCCAAGTGGGCTTATAACCCTACCCCTCTATCTATATAAAGAGGATTAGGGGTCTTGTATTTTACATTCATTCATACATTCTGATTAATAAAAACACTGTTGTTGTCTCTCTCTATATTCTATCTCTATATCTATATACATATATATGTGAGCTAATATGTCACACAACAAATTTATTATTTTTGCAGTATCAACTTAAAATTTAGTGAACATTAAAGTTAAAAGTAAAAAAGAAGTAGGATGATTTAACATCTGTAAATTTTAATAGATTTTGACCTTGGGTTTTTGATAGTTAAGTTTCAAAAACATGTACTAAATGATCAATTTTCCATTTATTTTATTTATTCATGTTTTTTTCTTTGGTGTTGTTGTTGTGTAAACTATTGTAGGTGGATTTAATTTGGGGAACAAAGTTGATACGTTAAAATAATGATTAATATTTATATAGTGGTAAAATAAAAAAGATATACTACGTATCAGCTGAAACGTAAAAAAATGATTAATGTAAAATGAAAATTCTGGATCGATTAATCTAATAAGTTAATGAGTTGAAATAGAGTTGTTCGGTTTACGACAGGATAGTGAGTGACATAGAGGGTTATTACTTGTCTTAGAGGGTTTAGCTATTGATTCATTGGAGATGGTGAAAATTAACTTTGTTTAGTCAAACGATCAAAGGTACAAAGCGGCCGGTCAACTTTTCACATAACAAAAAGTATAAAAATATATCACATGAAGTGCACGAGTTGTGCACATGAATATAATAACTCTTTGATTAAAATGATAAAACTTGAGGAATGTTTGGCTAAACCTATTCGAGACTAAAAAAACTCGACTCGCCTGGTTTACAAGTTCTATTTTAGCTCAGAAAGCCGCAACTTTTACCCTGAATTACATGTTAGACTGAAAAAGGGCAAATGCAATTGATTTCATACAAAAATAAAAAACATATAAATGAGCTTTAAAACTGTAAGCAATCGATTGAGCAATTTTAAAGTCCATGAACTTAAAATGAAAAAAGAAGAAGGTAATGATATTATTTAAGAAAAAAGAAGACCAGTCTCTACATACTGTATTTTAGTACTTGAGGTTTTAAGGATACATGTCAATTATATTATCTAAGAAAACTCATGTTTTCATGAAAGGTTCATGCAAATATATATTGTGATAGTTTTTGTAGTAACAAAACAAACGGGAAATGAAATTGCAAGAATGTCTTTCCCTTTTTATATTGTAACATTTCGTTTATCATTTACAATGGAATATCAAAGTTTAAGAACCATGACGGAACCAATTAAAATTTCACAAGTTATCTGATATACAATTTACTCTAGAAAGATGCTTTAACTTTCATTTTTTTTCCGTAGAGATTTGCTTGATTACCGCATTTAAGCTCAGCTTATTTGCTTTTTTTTGGCAGCGAAGTTGCGACGATAGAGAAGCAAACAAACAATGAATGGAGTGGTCCACTTGTGCAATTGCAGTTGATATATATAAATAAATGGTTGAAGATTGCACTTTTAAGCATCCATTTGCTTTAATAAATAATTTAGATTAGTGGTCCACTTGTGCTATGCTATAACATTTGTGGTCAACCAAATAATGTGTATAATAAATCACAAAATTGGACAGCTATGTCATAACTCATAACTATACAGTTGTGAGTTATGAGTTGTGTCTGCAATTTAAAAATTATCCCATGAACATCATATGTTAGGCTTCTTTATCAGCTTACATACAAAGATATAGCTGGTTTACGGTTACTTTCTTACTTTTTGCTTATGAGTTGTTACTGTATTTGGTTGGTTATCTTAGTCACCGAGTTTGTTCGTTATTTGATCTGAAGAATGTGGAAGAATCTTTGGTTGGTCATCTTAAAAACCGACTTTTTTCGTTCTGGCCTGAAAGTGTTGAGTTGGATGAGTTTAACCCAACTTCTTTCGTGCCTTCAACTGGCCAACTATATTTCTTAAAAAATTTAATTAAACAAGTCTAAGAGATTGAGTGTTTTCCAAAAGAAATAAGTCTAAGAGGTCAAGTGTTTGCTAAGCAATAAGATAACTATATTTATGAACAACTGTACTCCTGTAAGTAATATCCAGTGTTGGGTAACTTCCACATAATGAGCAATTTTTTGAGGGAACTTTCAACATTGAGTATCTGGAGAAAAAACTTTTATCAAGAAACTGAGTTTTTATACACCAAAAGAGAAACAAAACTAGATTACTAAAGATGTGCACTATAAATTCTATATGGCATTGTCTTTGTGAAAAAACCATGTGTGTGTGTGTATGCAAGCCTCAAAATGATGCTATATACATTTATAAATGCTTGGAAAGTGCAGCAACCATGAACCCGTCATTCGTAGAATGCAATCTTCTATGACAGCACCTAATGATTCATATTAAACCAAGTGTATTAAATTGATCCCACGCCTCCTACATAAAACATATTAATACATAAGAACATTTTTCTCATATCTATTTCCTGCCAAGTAGAAATAATCTTGTAAACAATTGAATACACTTTCAAGTTTTACTTATTCATGGTAGGCACTTCTGTTCTGCCTAAAACTTGAAAGTCGATAGGTTGATTAAACTTGGCCGTGAAGCTCATTTATGTCTTGCTTTTCAATTCTGTTCAATTGGTTGTCCAACTTTAAACCCGAGCTTTCAAAAAAGTTTATTAGTTTTTATCTGGATGACCCAGTTTTGTCTCAATATAAATTAACTAGTTTCTTTGCTTGAAAAGTTCAGCCAAACGAGCAAAGTCTAGTGAGATATTTAGACTTTATGAACGATCATTGAAAGAAAACACAGAAAACAGGTATTAGAAAACATAAATATGGAATTTAGGAAGTAAAATGCATGATGGAAATGGGTATATGTACCTGCAAAATATCAAAAACTTTTTCTGCAATATATTTTTGATAATCAGCAGCTCCCTTCTGCTGCAACTTATCTGGATGTAGACAGAGCATAGCTCTTTGATAGGATTTCTTCACTGCATTTCCATCGATTATATCAACGAGTGGCACTGGTTTCCAACCACTTCCTGGCCAAAGAACCTGTATATACATAAATAAAATTATAAATCAATAATCTCAGTTCAAATTCAATGGATGTTAAATCAAGGATCATCCCAGATATAAAGTAGGAATAGAACTTTCATTACTAATTTACTATTCATATAATATCCCCCCTGCCCCTTGTGTAACTATCTAGTTTTCCCTGCGTGAAACTCTTGTAATAGTGATTCAGTGGTAACATATTCGGATATGCAGTAAGCAAATAAGCGTGTTTTTCCACTTCACTGGTCCAAACAAGCTGACCTCGGCTTTTTAATTTGCAAGATATATAAACTTAATTTTTTTGTTTTTGTTTATTTTTGTCTTAAAAGTTGTTCATTTGGTTGTCCAGCTTTTGTTATGGGCTTTGTATGTTTACGCCTTTAACTAGCTAGTACTAGTAAGGTGAACCTCCTCAATTTTTTGTCAGTCTCGTGTAACAAAACTGCTGCTTTTAAACAAAAACGATGCATAAATGAGCCTTAGAGAAAAACTGAGGTCATCTGGCTTACATTTCCCGACTTTTCTAGTCAGAAAAAGAAAAGCCAACTTTAAATTGACCAACCAATTAAGGCGCAGCTTGTAACCCAAAAAGGCAAATATTTAGAACCAAAAATGGAGACCAGAAACATTTATAACCTTAGCTACAATTATATTTATCACATTTTTAAAAGAAGGCATAACATGAAAGTTATAAAACAATGCATACATATTGTAAAGTAGACAGTAGTGAACGAATGTTGCCTTCCTTCCCTCTCGACCATTTTCGTATCCTAGCATCTGAAGTCTGCATTTAATAAATAAAAAGTAATAAAACTATACGAAGTACTGATTTTGAACGCGATTTTATAGTTACAAAAAGACAGAACAAAAGTACCTTAATGTCCTCGTACTTATCCTCGGGTTGTACCGCTTTGTCTTGATCAATGGATATTTCTTCGACCTGTTGAAATACTCTTAACGGATTAAAAATTGGATAGTCACTATGGTACAGTTGAATATAAATAAAATCCATTTAAGGAACAAATTGATACCGTGAAGGTCTCATGGAAAAAGTCATCCATATCGTCATCAATATCTTGGGTATTATCAGGACGCGACTCTGAGTAAAAACACAGCCAATTTATCGGATCAATTCATAAAATAATAAATTGTTTGGCCTAACTAAAAAAAAGCTGATCCTATAAGCTGCAACCAAACAAACCTAGAAGATTGACCTGAGCACCTTTGGAAAAAGAGCAATACCTTAACTACATCAAATCCAAGAGCAGATAAAAAAAATCTTCCTGATAAATCTTACACTCACGTTTTTGCTATAATCAATATATTCTTTTACTTTCCAATAGGGAAAATAAAAAAACAGTCATTTGTTTTTCAGAAGGATACAAGGATAACAAATACGAAAAACTAACCCGAATTTGATGCTTGGTCATCTTTTTTACCACTGGAATTTTTCTCCAGCTTAGAAACGGATGTCTTCAAGTGGGAATGTTGTTTCTTTGAATCCTCAAGTTTCTTATCTACCTGAATAATTAGAATACAATATATAGCGGAAATAAATAAACTGTATTACCAAACGGAATAATGTGTATTTAAAGGGCTTGTATGGTTGCAGATTTAAAGCTCAGCTTTCTGCTTCCTTGATTGCAGTTATTTTAAGCTGAACTTTCTTGTTTTATGTCTGGAAAAACTACAAGTTTCTAGCCAAAATGCATTTTTTCCCCTCAGCCTAATGACCCTGTTCATTTGCTTAAGTTTTGGAGGCCAACGAGGCCTTATATGACAATTCCAACACAGAAGCAAGTTTTGACTAATACAAAGAAATAGGGCATGTTTGGTTGCAGCTTTTAAGCAAATAAGATGGATTTTTTGAGTTAGAAAGCAACAAACAAGGCCATGATATGTAGCATGTTAAGCTTAGTATCAGAAAGCAGCTTACCGTGACAGGAGTATTCGCTTGCGTCTGTAGCTTCTGTTGTACTTTAGCACTGGCTTCTTTGTAATCCTTTCGAATGCTAGCAGATCCTCGTTCAGAACTCTTACTTTGTTTTTCGGTATCACTTTTCGGTTTCAAATCCGCTTCTTTGTTAAAGATGTTTACATATTCGTCAACATTCCCTTTCGGCTTACGTCTCACAACACTCTCTTTAGGCATTCTCTTTGAATCTATCAATTGAGGTTCTTTCACTTGAATCACCTCTTCTTTTTTCGAACTATATTTTTTCTCGTCCCTTTTTTGTACTGTCTTACCAACATCCGCATTTGCATCAAATTCAGTTGTTTTTTTCATCCTATACTCTTTCTTTTCAGATTTTGTATTAGTTTTACTCATACCTGTAATAAAAAATCAGACACAGTACAAGTTTACTTATGCCCTTTTCTTGCTATATTCTGTATACCAATCTATTCAAGTTTTTCGATCTTGTGCACCAGCATACTACTTTATTAGTTAGTACAGTAACCCATAGACTTTTAACTTGTTTTCTACACTTCTGGTAAATTTTAACTGGAAAAGATGTCACGTGTAGTTTTTTTCTATCACTTGTGTACAGGTACCTATATTTTTTCAGGTTAGATTTAGAATTTATCAATGTATACTAAAAAGAGTACTAATTAACAAAAGAGTAGTTTGATGAACAAAATTGAAAAAAAATGATTATTGTAGGTGCACTAAAAAGGGTAAAATCCCACTTAAACAACAATTTACCTTCTGTCTCCGAAGTACCAAGAAAAGAATGAAGAGACTTCAACTTGGGGTTTTGGTCTTGTTGAGTATCCATAGCAGACACTTGTTCTTGCCTTTTATCACTCGATACAGCACCAATAGATACATTTTCAAATTTCATTTTCGTGGTAATATTTGGTGAGCCTTTACCTTGCTTTATCTCTTCAGCATGGTGAACTTTATTATTCGTCGATACATTACGTTTTGTTTCTTGTAGGTCTGCTTCGCTAAGGCTTGATAATATATCGGTTTTTATAGCTTCTTTTAATTTCGATGATTTAAATCCCCTCAGAGGGACCAACATAGGCACTCCCATGCTTGCCCATTTGTATATCGAGAAATGAAATTGGTTTCCATCATTTGCCTATTTTTGTGGAAAAGGAAATTTTATTAGAAATGAAAATAATACTAGCGGCATTAATCCAAGTTACATTCAAGCTGAAAACACAACTATGACCGTCCATAAAGATCTAGACGTAAACCAAATCAAATAGATAGACATAGAAAGCAGGAGAACTAAACAACAAATCTAACCTACGTGTAAATAGATGTAAATGTTTGTTGGTTGCAGCTTTTAAGTAAAGAAACTGGATCTTTTGAAATTAGGAAAAAAGAACTCAACCTTAAGTTGATCGACCAAATGCAATCTAGCTTTCAAGCAAAAAAGCTGGGATCAAAAGCTGCAACCAAACATGGCAACTGAGCAAAAGAGCTAAATCACAATAGTCTAACCTAAAACTCAGTAGCAGGATCAAGATTAGATAGTAAATGTATGGTTCAAATTTTCTCTTATCATGTGGGAAGTGAAAGTGATATAAAAGGAAGATTTAAGAAACTTTCTTCAATATTTATCAAAAAAGGAGGACATCCACTCCTTGTGTCACTACCTAGTTACTCTCCTGCATATAAGTCGACATACAAAGCAGAACAACTAAATCACAAGCTTATCCTTGTTGTTTTTCACCTTGGTTTGGGCATCTGGTGCTTTTAATTCTTCGGGTTTGATTGTCAAAGAAAGCATATCGCTGCTGAGAGAAACTTCGCGGGATAAAGTGCTGGGCTTATAAAGAGGAGAGCCAGGAGTATATGGAAAGCCTTGAACATTTGAAACCGGCTCTTTGTACTTGTTTTTGCTGCTAGACCCCGAAGAAAACGTCGGGGAATCCATTGCTCTTGTCAACGTGGCAGGAAGGCTGAATTTTGTCAGAAAACAAATAAGTCATATTGTAAATACTTTAAATTCAAATTGGGGTGCTTGAAAAATTCAAGATACAGTTGAATCATAGTGTGTTTAAGTTCAACTGTAGTGCTTGTATAAGCAGAAGTAAAGCAATTTTGCCTGTAAGCTTATTTGCCTGTAATTTTGTCACACCCCAAAATCCGTAAACACGGACATCGAGGCGTGACCTTTTTAAACAAAAGGAAAAATAAACCTGTTGGTACAAAATATTGCCGTATGTCCAAACCGGTTGCATGTCCTACATTGGACTCTAGGGCACTCGAATTGTCGATGGTTCACATCTCCACAGTTGAAACACGCTCTCTTCATTATGGTGTTTGTTGGTAGTGGATTAAAACCCCTCTCTCCTCTGCCCTATTGTGGAAAACGCGAATTATTCGCCATATCCCAAGTCCGCTTCTTCTCTTCCCTCGGAGCATTTCCGGTTTTCGACTTCTCCGAGATTCTCTTACTATGGAGTAGAGCTCCTTGTACAGCTTGAGCCGATTTTACCAACTCATTATAGTTGACATGGCGGGCCGATGCCAATTGCAATGAGATGGTCGGGTTCAGCCCTTTCATGAATCTCCTACATTTTTCCGCAAAAGTGAGGTAAACTTTAGCTGGTATGCTTGAACGGTCATACCTCCTTGATATAGTTCATCGAACCGCCTCCTCATCGAATCGGGAAGAAACTGTCGATTAAACAATTCGATGAACTCATTCCAGTCGATGTTGGTTAAGTCGTAAGTATCCACGATCCCTAACCACCACTTCCGTGCTTCACTCTTTAGGTGAAACTGACCCATATTCACCCATTGTTCTCCATCTACTATCCCCGCTGCCGATAGGTATTTCTCCATTTCGTCCACCCATCCCTCAGCTATGGATGGTTCACCTATCCCATCGAAAGTCGGAGCCCCCAATCGGGTGAAATTAAGCAATCCATTATTACTTGAACTTCCAGCTTGTGCATTCTGCACCATCATTTGCACCACCTTCTGAAGGTCGGTCATCACTTGGTTAGCGTTTACCGATTCCGGTCCAGGTGCGTATGTCTCCTCTTCTTCCTCATTCACCTCCTCATATACATTCTCAACCTCTACCTCCTCATCGGGTTGCTCAGGTGGTGGGGCACTAGCGTTACCTCTCCCCCCACGACCTCTTGCAGCCCTTCTTCCTCGAGTTGCTCCCCGCCCTCTTGGAGCTCTTCTTGCTCTTCCATTTGCCCCGCCTCGGGTAGCCGCACCTCTTGATGGTGGTGCGCCCCCGCGTGTAGTTGTTCTTCGTCCACCGGTTCTCGTGGTAATAGCCATAACTACAACATTTTAAACCGACACTTTAGTTGTCTCATTTGACATTACTACTCATACATGAACACTATACTTATTCGTCTTGACTCCTAACACTTAACAAAATCTACGTCCCACCAAAATTTTTAAAAACCGCTAATCATACATCACAACATCCCGCACATTACGCGATAATCACAAAACATGTAAAACATGATAATCTTTTTGCATGATAAAACATGATAAAAGCTCGTTTTGCATGATAATCTTTTATCAAGATTTCTAAGGTTCAAAATTATAGCATACTGAAATACGAACCCAACGCTTCAAGCGGAATCAAATTCGGAGTACAAACGAATGAGTTACAAGCGTTTGAAGTTTAGCGAGAAAACCGCAAAATTGCCAGAACACGACCGATCGTTTTGGTCCAAATATTACCCGAGAGGTCAGAAAGATACGACCGGTCGTTTTTCACAAACGACCGATCGTTTTTTGGTCAAAATCTGACCAGAGAGGTCTGAAAAATTTGACCGATCGTTTTGACAGACGACCGATTGTTTTTGGTCAAAATCTGACCAGAAGGGTCTGAAAAATTCGACCGATCATTTTGACAAACGACCGATCGTTTTTGGTCAAAAACTGACCAGAAGGGTCTGAAAAATTCGACCGATCGTTTTGACAAACGACCGATCGTTTTTCTGCAGAAAATTAATGTTACAAAAACGCAAAATTTCTCAACATATCACACAACTACATCATTTTAATCCACAACATATCAGCATCTATTCGCATAAAATATTCATTACCACACAAGTTAATAATTTGAAAACGCACCACATAAAACCATCAACTACACAATTCTCGCACTCTAATACTTCGCTACTACTTGACATGCAACTTATAGCTCATACACACTATATCAATCTACACACGCATACAAACAACACAAAAATGCGAGGGATAACCCATCACGATACGTTATCCTAAAGCACCCGAGCGTCCTCGCATACTCTAAAACTCCACATCGCTAAGGTATTCCTTCACACATACCAACGAGAGGTCCACCCACTAGTTTGGCAAGCCGGGATCAACAAGCGTCTTCATTGTCCACAACTTGCCTCACATGTGGACTTTCCTTTCATCAACTACTACTAAATTCTAGCTACATGTTTTAAGCTAAATGCAACCCCCCGTTTTAGAAAAAAAAGAATTTGAGTTTTTTGAAAAAGTTTTGTGAAAATGATACGATGGATCTTGGTCCAATGGTTACCCATCTTCCCGTCGTCCCAAAGTATACAAGAACCTGGTTAGCTCTGATACCAACTTGTCACACCCCAAAATCCGTAAACACGGACATCGAGGCGTGACCTGTCACGCCCCAAAATCCGTAAAACACGAACACAAGGCGTGACCCTTTTAAACAAAAGGAAAAAAGAACCTGTTGGTACAAAATTTACTTTTAAAAGAAAAGACTTGCGAGCTAAAGGAACAAATAAACGAATAAATATAAATTTTGCCAAACGCGGCTACAAGACAAAATGGTTTTAACAAAATTATATAAAAAGAAACAAACAATTGTAATTTGCCCGTAGGCTACAACCTCGAAAATAGTCTAAAGAAATAAAACGATTCAAGAAGCCCGAACCCATGCGCTACCTCGCTAATTCTCCTATCCAAACGTCTCAACCTAAGTTGTACCTGAAAGACAAAACTGTAACGGTGAGTCCCACGCACATACATAGACGGGACGGCACCACAAAATACCGTCACTCCATCCCATAAATGCAAGAACTCACAAACAACAACTACGATAATCAATGTATAAAAAAGAAATATAATAACATCGTACAACGAAATAAATTAAATAACGTCAACACACATTTATAGCAAACATGGACCTCTCACGCCACCTACCCAAGTCCGTAAGGTAGGTCATTCCCTATACCCCTCGGCCGTCTATTGTCCCCGGTATAGGAAGAGACATAGATCATTGCTAATATAAAAGTAGATTTAAAGTGCGCACTTGTACCTCTCACGCCACTCGTCCCAGTCCGTAAGACGAGTCATTCCCTATCCCCTCGGCCGTCTTATGTCCCCGGAATTAGGAAGAGACATAAATCATTGCTAACATAAAAATAAATAAAATGCACACTAGGACATCTCACGCCACTCGCCCCAGTCCGTAAGACGAGACATTTCCTATCCCTTCGGCCGTCTTATGTCCCCGGAATTAGAAAGAGACATAGATCATTGCCACTAATCTAAATCACAAGTCCTCGGCCAATCATATGAAATCATTCAATTATCATATTCTCATACGTCACTTTAACGTAATTCAACAAAACCCATAAGCATAGGTAATAGATTCACAACTAGCCAAACAAGTCCAACAACGTAAATCTCATTCAGACATTTTAACAAACACCTTGTATGCATAAACTACAATTCATCTATTTTCAACATAAATTTACCCAATTTTATCAACAACTATAATATACCATAATCAACTCATAAATCACGCAAACCCAACCATAAACTCATTAATTCGAAATTAATATGACTAAATTCTCAACTTATCCAATTCAATAAGTGAATTAAAAGTACAACAAATAAATACCCAATTTAACAATTTAAGAACCTAATTGAGAAAAAAGAAAAATCCCCCAATTTAAAATAAACGCAAGACCTAACCCTAACATATACCCTCGTCTAGTCGCAATGGATAACCCCCGTTATCTTAGTGCGTAGAGGAAATGCTTCCGGTAAGAATCCGCTAACGTGGTTTCTTCTTCTTCTTTCTGGGCTCTTTTCTCTCTTTTTTAGGTTTTATATTTTAAAAAGTGGCTGAGAAGAGCTTTAGAAAACAGTTTTGAGAAAGTTTGGGGAAGCGAACTATTTGGTTCACAAAGTTCTAAAAGTTGACTCTTAATCAAAATTATTATTTTACTGCTAAAAAATAACCAATCTTTAGAAACAAAACTATTGGGTCCTTTTTATTTATAAAATTAGTAACAAGTTTTAAAAATAAAGTTTTTCGGAAGAGTTTCGGTTTTTGGCTAAAAATTAGTCGAGTGACCGACCGGTTTTTGGTAAAATTTGTATAAAACGTTTTTGGATGAATTAAATCATAATTAAAACCATTTATAAAAATACGGTATGTTACAAATTTTGCTTATAAGTTGTGGTGCATTTGGTTGGCGTTGAATTTTCGGTTTTCTGGCCAACAAGCTAGAAATTCTAAGCTAAATGAATACGGGTTAATTGATTTTAGATGGAAGCCAAACAAGCCTAGATCAGCATAACGTGTAAAGATTCAAGCCAAGCAAATGTACATTTATCTGGCAGTAATCTACTTCCGTGGATGCAAAACGAGGCCAACTATAAATACATAAAGAACGTCTTGCCAAATCCATTTTAAGAAATAGACTGCATTAGCACAGGTTTGAAATTTTAAAAAAAAAACAGCAATTTCCACCTTTTACATGTTACTTCAGTAGTTAATCAATTGAACATGTTCTTCAGAAATACTACGGCGCACAGTTTATATTTCAGTGCCTAATTTTCTTACAGGTGTTCCTAAAGTTCGATCTTAGTCTGCTAATACATTTCTAATAAATTTCTCATCATATCCTTGTTTTCCATTTCCCCAATATTTTTGTACGTAATTTGCGTTACTGACTCCCTTAGGAACTATATTTCTCTCCTGAGGAATTATCTGGATCCGGTTCTAAAAAATTTACTAACCCGAGGCTTTGTTTGATTGCACTTCTAAATTAAATAAGTTGATTTTTTTTAGAATAGCAAAAATAGCCAGCATAAATTTTTTCATATAATCAGAATTTTAGATTAAGGAACCAGAAACTATTGGTTTATAAGCTTATCCGCCAAATGAAAATAATAAGCTTAATAGCTGCAGTTAACAGTCCCCATATACAAAAATACACAAAACACCAGTAACCAGCGAACTAGGTGGAGACGGTAGGACTCTATAGCCCTCCTAATTTGATATCTAATTTCATTAGAATCTTAAAAAACAAGCGTTTATACCCATCATATACTATGAAAAATAAAATAATTTTATTAACCATGTTCATTTCAGTTTTCTGGATCCATCCCTGCTAATACCTGAAATGAGCTTGAACAGGAAGTGAAGTACCAAAACTGTCTGGTCTAGGTGGCAAAGGCCGGGACGGGCTCAAAACACTCGAACCAGGGCTTGACCCAAAGGGTTCATGACTAGCCCTCCTAGGCGAACCCACAGGTGTCTCGTCCCCCCTAAATATATCATCATAAAAATCATTGCTTGGGTATTTTCTACGACTCCCCATTTCCTCTCCAAACACAGGTCTCTCTTTCCTCCCTGACCACGGATTCCTTTGCAAAAACGGGTCCACGTCATCATTTTCCTGTGTTCTTGAGTTACGCCTAGTAGGTTCTGAGAAACTGTATCGAGACTCGTGTGAAGAAGTGGACCGCTTAGGTGGTCCGCCAAACACGTCGTTAAAGTCGATATCAGAGTCTCTTGAAGGGGATGCAGAGGATAGTAGAACCCTTTCTTTTTGAACAAACCTCTCCATGCATAAAATGATGAATATTTTTCTTATAGATTGTAATTCAAATGTTGGGAAATTGGCGGGTATTTTCCTATGATCACTGTTTTTTAGGAACAGTTCTAATGTCTGTTAATGGATGGGTACAACTGTAGGAGACAATTGCTGACAAATGAAAAGAAAAAAACTGTTCTCCAACCAAATAAAAGCATTACTTTACCAGCCTTGACTATTGTACCATCTGTTTGTTTTGAGAGATTTTGTGTGATACATTTGCTTCCTAACATTAATTATTACTGCAAATGGAAATTAAGATAGGGGACAAAGAAGATTAAGCAGAAAGACAAAACTATTTTAGTTTATGTTGGGTCAATTATTGTGGGGTAAAATAGAACTAAAGCCACATAATAAAGAGGGGATCTCAGTGTATGGTTACAGTTTGGATAAGGAGAAGGTTCCAAATTTGCAGCTTCTTCATCTGCTTTTTTCTTCTCTTACAATTTCCTTAATATATGTTTTTTTTTCTTGATAATATGAAGCAGGAAATTGGTGGGAAAAAAGAAAATTAAAAGTAGCCAAATATGAGTAAACATTACATGGCTACATAGGAAAGAGTCTAGGCTACCAATTTGTTTAATTTCTTAAAAGCACAATAACGATGAATAAATCTTGTACCCAGAACGAATTTGTATATTTGCAACTCATATTTGGAGAACTATTTCAGGACGTATTCAGAAGCCGTCCTGAATTTGATTTAACATCCTTTTTTTTATATACGGCTTATAAAAATACTATCAGAATTACCAATCCATGTTAGAGAAATAAAACCTTGCACCAATTCAAATTATAATGGGAACCCAGCACGTTTTGTACGGTTGTTTTTATTCAATTAACACAATTTCGTCACAAAATAAAAATGAAACTCAAAAAACTACAAACCAGTATAACCGGTTCAGTGTCTTATTCGATCATTATTGTCATACAGAACGTTACAGAAAAGGATGAGACAAGAATTAAGTTTTACTGGCTGTTAGATAACTTCCAAACTTCAAAAATGAAACCTCTTACAAACTTGACTTTAGAAGACCATTACAACAGGACAAATCGCACCTAAACCGTAGTTTCCCACAATAAGTGCGTGGATAGGTTGAAACACAGATCCGGGTGCCTGTTTGGTACCTACTTCTGCTTTTTCTTTTGTGCTTCTTATTTATATCAATATGGAGACATGATAGATTGAGGTATTCTCAATCACGTCGAGAAAAACACACAGAAAAGCAACAAAAGTAGAAAATCCACCAATCAGACCCCAACACTTCAGGAAATGCAGAGAATAATTTTCTGAGATGACTTGTATTTACATCAGGAGTACTTGTAAGGCCCTAATAAAATGAAAAGTACGGCGAGACCATTCGAGTATAACCTCCAAGCGTATTAAATGACTTGCAACTCTTTTGAGAATAAGGTTATTCAGAAGCAGAAGAAGGCGGCGACTCCTGCAAAAACAAATAAAATTCAATGTTACAACTAATACTGTGTTTTGGAAAACATTGGGTTAAAACATCATATCCTGAGGTGAAGTATATCTCAATATACAGATAAACATGTAGCTGTCATAATGATTTAGTCATTCAACCAAACAAGGCTAAAATATAACATTACTTCATAATTAAAACTAAAAGTTCTTATTTACTTCAACCTACCAAAAAAACTTTACTCTCCAAAAAAAATAACCCTCGATAATTCCGATTGAGAAAAGTAAATTTTGTTAGCTATAGGCTATACTTTTTCTTTAGACATGACTGACAAGTATGCAGCAGCACAGCAAGATATATTGCTAAAGAAGAATAAAACATGTGTTCTTAAGATGTCTAAGCTGAAACTTGCTAAACAAAGAAGCAATTGATCTTCTACAAATAGGTCATGAACTAGGAATAGTGACAACTCTCTTTTGCCTTGCCGATCTTTTCATCTTTTTTGAAAATAAAGTGCCAGACAAATAATAAAAAGGTTTTAAGTCTACAAATACCGTCACATTTATAAGTATCTAACTAACATGCAAAAATTGAGGCACTAAAATGTAAGCGCGAAAAACACCATGTTCATCGACTTGACTAGATAGATCTTAATATGAAGAAAAAAAGGGAAAAAGTACTCCGTATTTGATAAGGGTAAACAAGGAAGCTGTTTGCCAACTGTTATGAAAAGAATCAAAGATTATAAGCAAATTAACAAGCATGATTTAGCAACATATATTGCTTGATATAAGTCTGTCCCACAAGAGTGATGGGGGAAAAAAAGGAGTGCTAGAGAGCAGAGAGAGAAAACATACATTGGTATTGCTTGTAATGTACGAAACCACAACCGTAATGTCATCGAGTTTACCACCATAGTAACGGAACCCAGCATCTTGAGCTGCAGTAGAAAAAGGTGTCTGTCGGTTTTTGTCCAAAGCTCGTTGCCGAGCCAATGCGGCTATTTTCTGAGCTGTAACTTGTGGGCCCAAACCAGCTCTTATAGCATGAACAACCACTGCAGTGACTTCGTTGTTGTAAAGATTGTCAAATAGGCCATCTGTACCGGCAATAATAACATCTCCTGGGGCGACCGGAATCGTAAAAACCTGAAAACACAAAAGAGTATATTTTGCTTTATCAACCTTTTTTTTTTTTTTGGACGATAAATAAAATTGGGAAAAGTAATATGCCAGGAGACAGGTAATACCGGTGCAATGAAACACAAAGTGTGATGCACCGAACTGTTTAATACTGGTTAATGCTTAATCAACATTATTGATATATGCTTCGGGAAACTTGAACACTTTAATTTATCTAAAAGAGTTCACCATTATGAAGCAACACTAACAAAAGAAGTGAAACATCTGAAATTTTGCTTAATCAACCATTTTTTTTGTGGGAAGATGAGTAAATTTTGCAAGAAAGTAATATGGCAGGAGACAGGTAAGGCAACACCGATGCAATCGAATACGAAAGTGTAATGTACCGAGTTGTTTAATACTGGTTAATGATTGACCAATATTATCGAAAAATGCCTCAGGAAACTAGAACCCCCTTTAATTTTATTTACAAGGGTTCACCATTATGAAGTAACATTAAAAATCAGCTAAAAAACCATCTTAAGAACCCTATATGAATACATAAATAAAACAATCAAACTTGTCGTAGTTATATACAAAATGTCAAAAACACATAACTATAAATTCGATTTAAAACCTCTAAGAGTAGACTTTATCAATTACTCATGTAATTACCCGTAAAAAAAAAACCTGAAGTTGTTTTTCAGTAGACAAACTCATGAAAATGCATCAACAAAGCAACAGGAAAAATAAACACGAACAAAAACATTATCTCTAAAGACATAAAAGTACATATACAAACCAGTGTTTTAAATAGCGTTATCGCTATCGTAGCGTTTTTTCGAGAGAAACGCTAAAAGCGCTAATAGCGTTGCTATATAGCGCTTTGCGGTGTATTTTTTTTTGCCTAAATATGCACTAAACTTTAGAATATATAACAAAAAAAAAAAAATTATAGTTGTATTAGATAGTAATAAAAAAAAATCAAAAAAAAAATTGTTGTTGGTGAGTTTCGAACCCAGGTCTGCTGGAAATAACAGCACAGTCTTAACCATTTGGACTGCAGACACTTTTATGAAAATTGCACAATATATATTTATTATTTAAATCCGCTGTTTTTTTTAACTCGCTATTTACGCTTTTGGTCCAGAATTTCGCGCTTTTTGCGCTTTTGGTCCCCTATAGCGCGATTTTAGCGCAATTCCACCCAAAATCATGATTTTTCGTTGCGTTTTTTACCAAAAAAGCGCTATTTCGCGCTACGTAGCGCGAATTTTAAAACAGAGATACAAACCAATTCTAGTTTTTTGTCGACTGCTAGAGAAACTATATAAAGACAACAAAGCTGCAACAGTGAAATATCAAAAAAAATATCTTTTTGAAAATAAATAAAATATGCAGATTATGTAATTAGTGCTAAAAATCAATTCATTAAATTGCATACAAAATTAATTTTATTATTTCAACCTGGACATCGTCTAGCAAAAACTTAGCTCTGAATCCATTTTCTCTTTCATAAAATATATGTTTCAAACCCACAACTGATGGTTGAACAATCAACTAAACAGAGTAATAATAATAAAGCATAGTATATCATTACTTTTCAAAGAAAACAAAGGTAAAAACGTGGAAAGTTCAGTACGAGAAAACTAAATAACATTGATTTAAGCTAACCTGACCAGAGCTGGGCAAATCACCACCATTTCCACTCTCCAATTGAAAGGTGAAATTGAAATCGTGTTGTTGTACAGGAGATCGAAACACAGTGCAACCATCTCTGACCACTATAAACCCGCTGTCTCCTAAATTAATAGCGTTCAAACCCTGCAAAAAGAAAAAAAGAACGGTAACTTCCCTGAGGCAAGTATGGAATGCATGTAACTTACACCTAAAAAGATGGAATGCAGCAAAGGTCACCATACTATGGGGGCAAGATTTTACTTGATCCACATAGTTCTATTTATAACACTAATGGTCCCACACTTGGCAAAAATTCATTTGGTCTCATTATTTCAAATGCAGCACAATTAGTGACCAGAGTATGTATAAGTCACTAGTAGTCTCCAAACTTTCAACAGGTTACAATAATGATTCCCATGTATAATTGGTCTCACACGAAGGATTCAAGGAACCACCGGTGTACAGTGTACTTGACTCATAATATAGGGGACCAACACTGTTGAATTAATACTACTACGATCATATGTGTAACTACGGCAAACTATGGGACCAATAGTATAGCAATTGAAAATATGATCACAAAATCAAGTTTCTCCCGCAGTGCGGGACAATTTTTAATTCACGCCACCTTAAACCAATGTGGTGCAAGTATACAGTCAATCATACAATACAAGCAGTTGAGGATAATGCATGTCGAAAGGTTATGCTGTAGCTACAACTACAGGTTGTTTGGCTGCAGATCTTAAGCAAATGAGCAAAAAAAATCGAAACTCAGAAGATAGCTCGGTTAATCCTGCTAAAGATTCTAGCTTATTCAGGCTAAAAAACAGGAAAATTCAGCTTTTATCTGCTCCATTAAATACAGTTGAGCTTTCAAGCAAAAAACTCTATTTAAAATCTGCACCCAAACATCAGCTATTTAGGAAACTTTTTGTTGTACTTGGCTCTGCAAGCCTTGTCTTATTGCAGCTTTTCAGCGCAGTTATTGTGAATTTGTTTCTCAAAAGCTGGACAGTTTTTAGTAGACCAGCATTTTGTTTAAAATCTGCAGCCAAATAAGCCCGTAGTAAAAAAAAAAACTTAGAAATTCACTTTACCAAAGGTCTTGTTTGTTTGCAGCTCCAAAGCCCAACTTTTTTTTACTTTTTCTTTACAGTTGATTAGATTGAGTTGACCAGCTCATTATCTTAAAACTGCAACCGGGGAAGGCTACAGGGGATTCTTATTGTAATGGCCATATCTGGCTTTGTTTGCTTTTTGCTTTTAAACTCAGTTTTTTGACCTTTTTACTTAAAGACTGGGCTATTTTTAGTGAACCACCTTATTTGTTTAAAAGCTTCAACCAATCAAGCTTAAGGGTTTTATAATCCAAATTGCCTAACTATGAATGCAGTGTACCTGCCCCGTGAGTGCAACAATACAAGCAGTTGAGGACCCTCTAGATTTAGTACTCGAATGTGCCTTTTCCAAAACCCTAGCAGGGTCAATTGACCCCTTTGGTTCTTCATGTATAGCAGTTACGGAATGAGACATAAGCTCTCGAGAAAATAAGCCCGAATCAACCCCGAGATCGGCCCAACCACCGACCCCATCAGCTACACCGATAGCCTGTTCATCATTACATATAAAGTGAGCGTCTTCACCACCCGTTTCTTCTTTGTCTGGATGAGGGAGGTAGCATGAACCTGATACTAATTTTAACTTTCTCTCTCCTACATCCTTCCTACATTATAAGCAACAAACCCAGTAAATAAATAAACACCAGCTAACATACAGTAACAGGATAATTACAGTTTGGTTCATGAATTTCGATTTCGTACCTCAACCTAGCAATTTTTTTACTAAATAGTAAACCATTTTCCGATTAATAAGTAAATTAAAATGCAAGTTTGCAATACAACGAATTAGATACCCTACATCAATTTATCCCCCTTTGCCGATATTTTGCTCAAACCAAACTTTATAAAGACGTAACTTTGTTTTCCCCTTCTGTTACTTTCAACACCAGATTGATGAAAAGTAGAATATCATAGATTAACGACCAACATACAAAAAAGACTGATGAACAGCGTAAAAAAACTATAGAATTTTTTTTACTAAATGGATGCAAGTTTACAATAGGGTGAATTAGATTACCCTACATCAATATATCACCCTTCGCAGATATTTTGCTCTAACCAACTTTATAAAGTCATTGTACCATTATTATTCCCTTCTGTTACTTTGAATACTAGATAGAAGAATACCATAGATTGAAGACCAAGATACCATAGATTGACGACTAAAATACAAAAATGATTCTGATAGAACAGTGTACAAAAACTATGGATTTTTTCGCTAATTGGTTAAGAGTACAAAGTCCACGAAAAAAGTATAGTTCACAAATTCTTACACAGGATCCTTCCTGCAGTACAAAGCAAGTAGCACAATAGATAAAAATGCATCTATAAACTAGGGTAAAAGCACACCAACTTATCACGCTTCTTTTATTTTGTTCCCCAACCTAATATTATTTTAATTCATAAGTACGCAACTAAAAAAGATTTAGCTTTGTACACTATAGAAAAAAGTATACAAATTGGGGAGCAAAAAGGGGGGAAGAGTGATAGAATAGTGTACAAAATTAAAATACTTGATTTAGAATAGTGTATAGAAATCCTGATCTTCAGTCACATACTCAGTTGGAATTGTTTTTCTTTTAACAGATAAATGTAGTGCTAAGCTTTGTTGGATTTTGTCGTGTTCTCACCTTGTAAATGACTAAATGCTGGGGCAAAGCCCACTTTTTAGTTAATACATTCTTACTTACCAAAAAAATATATCTGATCTGTGTAGATGACTAAATGCTGGGGCAAAGCCCACTTTTTAGTTAATATATTCTTACTTACCAAAAAAATATATCTGATCTGTGTAGCTGTTAGTAACCTAACCAACGATGTTTTTTATTTGGTATGCTATATGTACTAAATTGCCAAAAAATGTGATGTAATGTTAGTGCACTGATTGCTAATTTTGCATGTTGGTCTGAACAACCTAACTCTGATAATTTATTGACGTATAATAAAAAAATGTTATTATGCAATAAACAATAAATGTATAGCAAAAAGGCATACCGTTCGGAAGAAACTCTAGCATTTGAAACTTGTTCTTCACCACCAGAATTGTCAAAGGGCACATCAGGGGCAATACCGGCAGAAGAAGATGCGGGAGCTGTGCTGTGGTAGCTTTTCAATCCAATATCAATTTGTGGATTTGACCCACCTCTTCTTTTAGTAACATTATAAATAAAATACCCATAAACAACCCAATTGTTGTTCTGTTCCTTGTTCCTCAAACTCATGTTGGCTCTTCTGCTACTATCAAAACCTACACTGCTATGAAAAGCAGCACCTCTGTTTGGTGTCACTTTAAGATTCCCAAGCTTTGAGGTTAAGTTATTTACAGGATGAGAGACACAAAATGCCATTGGTGCCTTGCGAGGTTCTTCAGAAATAAGTTGATCAATGTGATAACCACAAACTTGAAATGACGGGCCAGAAACCGATGGGGTAGAAAATGAGCGAGAAAGTGCTCCAACAACCGTAATATTCTTTTTTTTATTCAAAATTTGATTTAAAAAAAGCAAATTTGATTGTGCGGCAACAAGGGCTCCGGGTTGTATAAGTACACGTAAATCACTAAGGGTTGGTACAGAGTGGAGTAATCTAGAGCTTCCAAATAATAAATTACCTTGATTAATAAAAACTCCTACGGAGTCTTTTAGACTATTTTCTTTCCCTGATGCTGATTTTTGGATTTCCCTTTTAAACGCAGAGCCTAGACGGGAAAAGTAACTAGATGGCATCCTATCCTTTCAAGCGAAGTAGTGTTGCTAATATGTGTATTTCAAAGATATGACAATCTCTTGAAATAAGCAAAAAAGATGGTCTCATAACTAATTAAACATTTACTAAGGTTTTAGCAGCATAATTCGATTTCGCCACAATCACATAAAAGTTTAGCAACCTGAATAATACAAAGAGAATGTGAGTAAATGAAAGGAATGTGCCCATGGTTGTGGATCTTGGTAAAGAAATAAAATAAAATTCTACATTCAAATCATAATACTTCACTACAATTATAGTATGGAAGAGAAAAAACGGTTTGGTACAGAAGCTTTTCACTTCGTGACTGACAGAAAAACTAAAATTAATGAAAAAAGAACCATGACTTCTATCTGGGATATAATTTTGTTTCAAATACCGATCTCAGACCTCATTGCAATCTAATAGCTAACTTTATCTCTCTCTCTCTCTATATATATATATATGATATATATAATAAGACAAATCAGGTACTCAAGAAAATGGGAGGCATGGAACATGGATCTCGGAGTTGAAAGTAATACGATCGGTAGCTATGAGGTAACTCAATTGCTTGAAGAAAATCTATTAAATTTTCAACTCCAATCTGATTTGTGATCCACGTCCAGATCTTAATATTAAGGCACTGGCATGGTACAAAAGAGTAGAAGCAAAGAGACAGATTATTAAGGAACTACTTTGTGCTTATAAAAGCAAGTGCAACGTAACGACTAACTACACACTACGCAGCTTCTCTCATCGATAACATATTCTAATACTTCTGAACACAAAAGTTCACAAACATGTCGATTGATGCTAAGGAAAAATGTACTAGCAGCTATCAGGGTTCCAAAGTCCTACAAAAGTACAGGTTTTACCAAGTCTTAGCATTTAGAAATGCTAATATATTATGGATCTCAACCATAAATGTCGTTTTCTGAAATGGAAGACGGGTACAAAACAGAAAAAGGAAAATGGGAAACATGGCCTAATATATATATATATACTAGCGGACCTGCCCACCGATGGGTGTGAATCCAATAAAAAATCTGTAATCCGTTATGGTAGAATCTTCGATGAAGGGAGAGACAATTATGGTTGAGGGAGAGAAAGAGGGAATTTGATGGCAGTTATTTTTATTTTAATTCATGTGTAAAAGTGTTAACTACTATTTTGTAATTTTATAAATTAATAGGACTTTTTTATAAATAATTGTTTCAAGGCTTCATAAGCCCTCTTCACATAAATAATAGTATGAAGTATGAAGTATGATATATATATATATATATATATATATATATATGTATATATATATATATTTTATCTAAACCAGAAACAATGATATCATAACTAATATAATTGATACTCATTAGTCCTCTCACCTCTATATGCAATTTGCATTTCGCAGTAAAAAATTATCCGTAGCTACAAAGATACGCTATGTTAAGAAGAAAAAAAGTGAGTGCTTTTAATGATTTACAAGTACTAGGACATGTTCGTTTGCATCAGAAGAGATACTATAGTGTTGTTTGTACAGAGTAACCCATCATAATATCTTACGATATGTTCGGTTGAGAACTTTTGTTAAAACTAGCTAAAGTGGTATAGTACTATTTATACTATATTTTCGGCTTGTAAATGGGTTTAACTAATACTTCTAAGACCTAGACACCTCTAAAGTTATACCCTTCAAGCTATGTACATTTGCAATATCGTACAAAAAGGTATAATTTGTAATTAGGTACCAAGGGGTATAACTTATAAGTAATAACACTAGGTCATGTTTGTTTGCAGTATTGCGTAAAGTAATACAATTTGTAACTAGGTATAAATAATAACACCATATAGCCATATAGGTGTTATTAGTTGTACCTCTTATTAAGATACAATGTAACACAACTAGTGTATACCCCATTTAGTACCTCCTGACAAAAGTTCGTACAAACGAAATTGTACAGTATAAATTACAGTCTTACACAAATAATTATATGCACACAAATCTTACACTCCTTCATACAATACTTGTGAAAGGAGTTAAGACAAAATAGCAGTTTTGTTCTGTAGCGTTTTCATCATAACTCCTATCACAAGTAATGTATGGAAGAGTGTAAGGGGTGTGTGCATATAAATTACCCGTATTACACTATCTATACTAACGAAAGATTGATGCATCTAATCTAACTCTCTCACTGCCATACAAACCCTTGACACTGAGTTGTGTTTGAGTTAAATACTTTATATATATGTATATAAATAATATTTGCTTCATTACTAGTTGAATCAAACTAGCTGATAGAAACTGAGCTTAAAGATTTGATTTTGAAAGGCCATAAAATTCATGTGTATACTTTTTATTGTATCTTTTGAATTCAAGTTCTATCACAAGTTAGATACTCGAATTGGGTAGACAACTGAAATATGAAACAAGTAATAAACATGGCCTAGGTATTAAAACTAAAATAATTAAACTAAAAGTTTGCACAAACGAAATTGTACAAGGTGAGTCCCAGTATAAATTATAGTATTACACGAATAATTATTTGCACACACCTCTTACACTCCTTCATACACTCCTTGTAAGAAGAATGAAGACAAAAATAACAGTTTTGGTTCTGTCACGTTTTCGTTCTTAACTCCTATCATAAGAAATTTATGGAGGAGTGTAAGGGGGGTGTGCATATAAATTACCCGTATTACACTATTCTATACTAGTGAAAGATTGATAAATCTAATCTAACTCTCTGCCATACAAACCCTTCAAACTAACTTGGGTTTGAGTTAAATACTATAAATATAAATAATATTTCCTTTATTAAAACTAGTTGGATCAAACTAGCTGATACAAACTGAGCTAAAAGATTGGTTATGAATGGTCATAAAGTTCATATGTAAGTTTTTATTGTATTTTTTTTTTTGAATTTGAGCTCTATCACAAGTTTCATACTCAATTAGGTATTAAAACTTAACATAATTCATAAAAAAAAAAAAAAAAAAAAAAAAATTCTTCTCTAGTTTGCCTAGTAAGGGGCGTGTGTGCATATATATTACCCGTATTACAGTAATATATACTAACAAAAAATTGATGCATCTAATCTAACTCCCCGCCATACAAAGAGGTAAAAAGATTTGGTTTTGAAAGGCCATAAAGTTCATATGTATACTTTTTCATTGTATTTTTTTGAATTTGAGTTCTATCACAACTTCGATACTCAACAAACCCTTGACACTGAGTTGGGTTTGAGTTGAATACTATAAATATAAATAATATTGATTCGTTACAACTAGTTGGATCAAACTAGCTATTAGCTAATACAAACTGAGCTTAAAGATTTGATTTTGAAAGGCCGGCCATAAAGTTCATGTGTATACTTTTTTGTCGTATTTTTTGGATTCAAGTTCTGTCATAAGTTCGATACTCGAATTGGGTCGACATCTAAAATATGAAACAAGTAATAAACATGGCCTAGGTATTAAAACTCAAATAATCAATAAAGAAAATTTCTTTTTCTTCTCGAGTTTTCCTAGTAAAATAGGGAAATTTAATCTAACAAATAGATTTTTCAAGTAGTAATTATAAAACTGAAGAATTTCGATATCGAATTCAAAAATCGAATTTTACTAATTTACTGTGACTTATAGAAAAACAATCAAATTACACAACAAAAATCTAAATACTTTCTAACCACAGAGATAAATTTACTTATTTTTCTTCTCGAGTTTTCCTAGTAAAACAGAGAAATTTAATCTAAAACCTAGATTTTCAGGTACAAATTATAAAACGAAAGAATTTCGTTATCCAATTCAAAATCGATTATTACTAATTTACTATGCCCTCGTAGAAAAACAATCAAATTCAACAACAAAAATTATAAATACTCATAACCAGAGAGATAAACACATATAAATCAAAACCGAAAACAAAAAATCAATAACAAATACAAACACAAACAAAAATCGATTTTGAGATATGAAATAAGAAATTAGAGCCAAAACCGCACCTTTTCTCGACAAAAAAATACATATCAATCAAAATCATACATAAACCATTAAACCCTAAACAAAATTTCCATAAAAATTACAAAAAAAAACGTAATTGAAACATGAAATAAGAAATTAGAGACAAAAAATCAATAACAAATTCAAACACAAACACAAACACAGAGAGATTTAGAGATATTAAATAAGAAATTAGAGCCAAAGCCGCACCTTTTCTCGACAAAAAAAATACATATCAATCAAAATCAAACATAAACCCTAAACAAAATTTCCATAAAAATTACAAAAAAACGTAATTGAAACATGAAATAAGAAATTAGAGACAAAAAATCAATAACAAATACAAACACAAATCGATTTAGAGATACGAAATAAGAAATTAGAGTCAAAACCGCACCTTTTCTCGACAAAAAATACATATCAATCAAAATCATACATAAACCCTAAACAAAAAATCTATAAAATTTACAAAAAAAAACGTAATTGAAACATTAAATTAGAGCCAAAAAATCAATAAGAAATAAAAACACAAACACAAATCGATTTAAAGATATGAAATAAGAAATTAGAGTCAAAACCGCACCTTTTCCCGACGAATATAATCGATTAAGAGCCTCTTGCTAATTCTACGTATATATATATATATATAAATAGTTATAGATATATAGATATATATAGAGAGAGGTATATATATAATTAAATATATATAAATATAGATATAATAGATATGTATGTATATATATATATATATATATCGCACACCTTTTTGTTTCTCTCTCTAAAAAGTCTGTCAAACACAATCAATGGCAACGCAAGCCCTAAATTTAGCTAATAATTCATTAAATTACATAAATTTATTATTATTATTATATATATATATGAATTATATAAAATAGCAAATAGCCCCCATAAACTATGGGTTTTTTGCAAATAGCCCTAAGTTTAATTTGTGTATTTGACCCTGTAAATTGTTTAGCTTTTGCAATTAAAACCTTATGTGCATGACTGTATCTTATAAAGCGATGTAACTTTGCGTTTCGTTATTTGTACTTTGCCTATATGTATGCAGGAGTGGAGTCAGGAATGGTAAATGTGCGGTGTCAAGTTTACATTACAAAAAATGTGTTTTGTGAAAGAAAAAAACTTTGTGCGGAGCCAACTCAACAGTTTTAACAAGTTATTGTAAGTGTACACAGTAAAAGGTATAAAAAAAAAATACAATTGTAGGGTTTATAAAGTGTCATGGCTCTCAATGGTAACCATGTAGCTTATCCCTCATGTTTTTTTTTTCGAAAGATAAGAATTTTATAGAACAAACAAAAAAGAAAAAAATGATGATTGCACAAGTCGCAACCTAAGCCTTAAAAGAGAGTTTCATGCTATACAATCATACAAAGAAACAAAGCTCATAAAGCAAATTAGACAGTGAGTTTCTTTAACACAGCAGAAACATAATTCTAAGCTAAAACGCTTAAGAATTGTGTGACAGAGACCAGTGTAGTTGATCTTACAAATGGAGTTCTTCTTGTCCTCAACTTTGCTAATGACACACTTGGAGTCGTATCTCATACAATTCAGCTTCTTTTGGTTAAGTTTACCAAGCCAAACATTGTCAACATATGCCATAAGGCTCTTAACATAAAAAAAGCTGAGAAGTACTAAAAATTTACATAGATTTGCCCAAATGACAACCTATTTTACTAAATTATACTTGTAACCTTTAGAGTAAGATTTAGCTTCCATAGTATTAAATTGATTTTTTTTCACACACCAATTCCCTCCATGGTTAGAGAGCCGATGGTAGTGCCTGAATTGAGAAAACTTAAGACAAAAAGTCCATCCATTAAAGATGAGAGTAGTAACATTGAGATCATTATTAATGCTACTGGGAGAGTTGTAAATTAAGAGCATAATTTTAACAAGCATACGGTACTCTCCACACGTATCGAAATCTCTTATCCCTCCTGTTTATGTGTGTAGAATTGATTTTAACAACCAAAAAAAGCACTTGAGCTGGCTGTACGCGTATAATATATATTTCATTTTACATGAAATTAATGTCAAGTAACACTTACTTACTTGGGTTGTAGGTGCTTGAGTTCTAGACGTATCAAAAACCTTCATATCTCTATATAGTATAAGAGCTTATGAAGCAACTATTTAAAGAGCAACATGTTTCACTTGTACTAACATTTCTCTTTTCTTTTGTCTACTTTTTTCTATATCAACTGCTTGTTTCTCCACTTGATTCAACCTCATGTTCGTTTTGCTGCTTCTAAGATTTTTGAAACAGCCAATCGAGCATAAGGTTATATCTAATTGAATTTGGCGTCGAATCCTCTAACCTCAATTCGGTTCGAAGGCGTCGGTGACCATGGGTTGGTTAATTGCAAGAGTTAGAGAGGTGGGTCAGTTTTGATAAATTTGAAGTTCTATGAGAGTTATTTGCAAATAATATATAAATCAAAATTTTGGACACTTGTCAATTGACTATTTTATCCCTAATATTGGTGTCACATTCGTTTGAGCTTTGACTTTGGGTCTCGGGTATTATGGGTAACTATTGCAACTTTACAAGTGTTCAAACCATATGAAACTACATTCCCCTTTATCCAAACCTTTAGCAATTTTAAGCTGTGACTGTATTTTATGACAGCGTCTTTATATATACGGTCGTAATAATCTGTAGTATTCAGTCTGAAAGTCGTAGTTCTGAAATACGAGTTGTAGTTCTGAAATACAAAATTGATTTCAGAACTACGACCCGTACTTCTCAAGTACGAGATTGATTTAGAAAAGTCAACCGTTTTATAAAAAAAAGCCAAGTCTCGTACTTCAGAACTACGACTCGTAATTCAGAGTACGAGTCTCAGACTGTATTCAGATTATGCTGACTGTATAAATACGCCATCGTACTTTATATATATCATTTTATTATAATAACCCAACCCAAGTCAAATGAGTCTGCCAAATTTAGCTTTTTTTTTTTCCAAAAATGCCCCTATATTTTTTTATTAATTATAATAATGCCATACTCACATAAAAAATAAAAAATAAAATAAAATAAAATAACAACTAATAACACTACGTGTCCCTCTTTAACAACAAAACATTTTTTTAAGTCTTATACTATTTTTTTGTATTATCCACGTATTTATATCATAACTACACTTATTTTTTATATTTTAATTGCATTGCGCGTCACACACGCAACGCGTGAGGCACGATTACTAGTATATATATATATATATATATATAGGCAGATGTTATATGAACATCAATTTATACATCAACTTGTATATTTTTTTGTAAAAACGCTATAAATTAAAATTTAATTAATATAATATCCACTGTTTTACGATGAGAACATAAATATGCATCTAAAATTACTCATACAAATGTCAGTAAAACATGGTAAAAAGGGAAGCTATTTAATTGTTATATTCAAAATATAGAACTATAAAAGCTACATGTTTAAATACCAATTGTAAATAAATCATATGGCAAATATGAAATGGCAATCAAACCATTGACTACGATTTTTAATTTTTTTTTATGTGTATTTAATTTTTTTAAAAAATATAACATTGATGGTCTCCCTAATTAAAAAAAATAGTTATTGGTGTAGTAGTAAAATTGACTTTAAGGTAGTGGAAGGTTATGAGTTCAAATCATGTTAATTGTTTTTTTCTAAAATTTTATGTTTTTGTTGAACATAGAGTTCAATAATGATTTTGATTATTACTTTGATTATGCGTTTAATGATTTTACAATTTCGATGATATAATACTTGTCTTGTCCAAAAATAGAAAACGTATATTTCAGGTCTTTAAATGATAGAGCATTCGATAACGAAGCCACAGGTTCAGACGGAACCAAAATCGGAGCTAAAACGAAGGAGTTATGAGCATTCGAAGATTTACGGGACCAGGATTACAGTCGACCGATCGACTGGACAAAAACGACCGATCGTTTTTGATCCAATTTCTTCCAGTGAGTCCAGTATAAAAACGACCGATCGTTTTCAGAAAACGACCGATCGTCTGTCTGAAAACGACCGATCGTCTGTAGAAAACGACCGATCGTTTTCTGCAGTTTTCGAAAACAGCTTTTCAGCAATTTCTGGAAAATAGCTGTTAAAACCTTTCAACGGTCATAACCCAGAAAAACAAACTTTGCTGTTATATAAACCAGCCCAATCATCTCTCCAAAACCACCAATCAATTACACTAATTATCATCCTTCAATCCCCATATACAAAACCCAAAATATCACCATTTTGGTGTATATACTCAAAAGAGGGAAAATTGAAGAAAAAGAGAGTAAAGCTCAACCATCATCATTCTCACCAATTAGCTTAATTAGAAGCAATTAGAATAGTGAGTGTAGTTACATTATTGTAACGAAATTTGTAACGAGTGTTTTATAAACTCATTTGTGAGCGAGTGATCGGGTAGAGGCTTTGTAAGCGAGTTGCTTAAAAGCTCTAGGTCTTTTCATTTCGGGACACTCATAAAGTGAGGGGGAGCTTAATCGGTTGATTAGCTCGATAGGATTTGTAATAATCCGCAAGGAAATTTTTAGTGAAATACTCGGTAGTACCGAGGAGAGGACGTAGGCCGTTTGCCGAACCTCTATAAAATCACGGTGTCATTTTCTTTCCTTGCTTTTACTTTCCGCAAATATATTATTGCTTAGTTTATTGCTTGCGTTTAGTAATTCTATCAATTCTTTATCTTTTGTTAAACGCAATAAGCTTAAATTTGCATAAGTTGGGTGTTAGTTGCACTTAGGTTTTAATTAGGCGAAAAGCGCCAAAAACCTTATTCACCCCCCCTCTAAGGTTAGCCGCACTCGGGCCAACAGTTTTTTACCTTGAAATTACCAAATTTCGTAAATGACCATTATATTTTCCCAAACAAAGATTACTAAAAAAAATATTTTATTGCCCAATACATTTTGTCTTTAACTTCATATTTATTTTATGTTATGTTAAACATAGAAAAAATTCTTTATTTTTGTATTATATTTTATTTATTTTATCATCTATTCGACATCTTTTTTACATCATGGCCCCAAAAAAAAACACCAAACTGGTTCCGCCTCTGTAGATCAACATACCATACCAAATCTATATACCCAGTTAATATTATACTTTATATGTTTGTCTTAGTCTAACATTATTATGTTGTTTTATAAAGTACTAGCTAAACAAACTTCTCATTTATTTTGCTTTGTTTGGGGAGGCAGAGTATCTGACTCTAAATCAGGGTTACTATGCTTCCCCAACTATTGGATATCTATTTTATTAATACTGTATTGATAAAATAACAGATCAAATGGTCAACGAAAGCAGAATAACCCTGATTCAGAATCAGGTAGTCTGTCTTCTTTGTTTGGCCCAAATGAGTGTGTTTGGTGGTGCAGTTGTTCAATACTCACGTGGAAGTAGAGTACAAAGAGATGTAGTTGTACTTGTTGGTATTTTATTTCATTATTTCCAAGTGATCTAACCCATCTTGTTTGAATTTTCATACTTTAATAATTTTCTCATATTTACACAATAATCTAGAGATCTTGATGCTGTAGTGATAATTATTTGATATAGAGTATTAGCAGTAAACAACCATATAAACTATTGAATAATGTGGAGAGAAGATTAATTTACAAACAATACTGTCAACTTTTCCTCATCATCCATCTTTCAAATTTCAATACTCTTGTGAAAAGTTACTATTTAATTATTGACTACGTTGATCGGTTAATAATTTGTATCAATAAAAATTTTTAAAAGCTGATCATATAGTTCAAATGTTAAATTTTATGATTAGATTAAAAAAAAAACCATTTTCATAATTTTGATATAAGTTATAAGTCAATAAAAATTAATTGTATTTTGGTAGTTAACAATTGAATTGAAAGCAAGTATGTAATTTTGCTATATTCAGGCAAGCTTTGACCTCACTGTTGCACTACTTAATAATTAATGATCCAAATGTCAAGATAAATGGGAATCGACACTTTGTCATTTAACACTCATTTGAGCTACCATTGTCGGTTCAACAACTTGAAACACATAAAACACGTGAACAATCAAGTCTGATTATTAAAAAAATATAAATCAAAACTTTGATTTTCAAAACATAACTCTAATAAATATGTGTAATTATATGTTTGTATGTTTTGGGAATACATTTTTAATTGTTATATGTTTTGGTTAATCGCATGTTTTGAATACGACCCTATACGAAACTTGTCACGCCCCAAAATCAGTAAAACACGGACATCAAGACGTGACCTTTTGAATAAAATGAAAAAGAAAGGAAAGTCCATATGTGAGGCAAATTGGGGACAATGATGACGCTTGTTGATCCCGGCTCGCCAAACTAGTGAGTGTACCTCTCGTCGGTAGGTGTGAAGTAATAACTTAGAAATGTGTGGCATAGGCTCGGGGCTCATTTCAGTTGCTTTCTTTTTACTTAGATTATATTTTGAACTTGTAGCCTACGGGCAAATTACATTCGTTTGTTATACTTTTATAAATCTTTTCAAACCTTCTTGTATTGTAGCCGCGTTTGGCAAACATTTTTATTTAATTGTTTAATTGTTCCTTTAGCTCGCAAGTTTTTTCTTTTAAAACTTAAATTTTGTACCAGCAGGTTCTTTTTCCTTTTATTCAAAATGTCACGTCTTGATGTCCGTGTTTTACGTATTTTGGGGCGTGACAAGTTGGTATCAGAGCTAACCAGGTTCTTGTATAATTTGGGACGACGGAAAGATGGATAACCATTGGACCAAGATACATGTATCATTTTCACAAAACTTTTCTAAAAATTCAAACTTTTTCTAAAATCGAGGTTTGCATATGTTTTAATTAATCGTATAGAATTTAGAGGAAAAATAGTACTCATACTACTTAACAAGTGTATAGAAACATTGTCATGCTAATCTCAGAAATAAATGAAGTACCGTAACCTCAATCAAGTATTCTGTATTCAAGATTCTATCGAAGACTACAAATATAAGTAAAAAATTACAACTCAACAAAAGATGTTCCGATTATCAATGCCAAAAAATAGAATTCGATAGAAAATTCCATTTGACCTTTTTTTTCTTCACTCACTTCAGTGGACTTAAAATTGTCAAATAACAAGGAAACTACATTTTCGAAAGAAAATTAAACGAAATACTGTAATTTGTATCTCTGCGTACTTTCCGATGAGCATCTTGAATAGAAATCTAGTACTTTTTCTGTCTACTTATTATCGCCTAAGTCCGGTACAGAAGACCCCGAAAACAAATTAAATAACGTATATGCAAACAGGACCCGGAAACAAACTAAATAACAGATATCTACGCAAACACAGGACCCAAAAATAAACTGATATATGCAAATAGGACCCGGAAACAAACTAAATAACAGATATATATATGCAAACACAGGATCCGGAAACAAGCTAAATAACAGATAACAGATATATACGCAAACACAGGACCCGAAAATAAGCTAAATAACAGATAACAGATATATACGCAAACACAGGACCCGAAAATAAGTTAAATAACAAATATGCAAACACGGGTAATACACCTATTAAGTCTATAAAAGCAAATAACTATATAGGTTCATCAGTTTTATGATTGCATCCTAAAATCAGTCACCCCAACTATATATAGACACATAACTAAAGCATTTCGGAATTAAGAATAACACATTGAAAAAAAGAAAAGAAAAAAAACCGCATTCTAATTTCAAAGAAAGCAATACCAACTCAGAATCTCATTCTTAAACAAAATCTGCAACAATGGGAACAAACTTGCAACTGTGTGCATCTGCTAAAAGCAAACACTAATACCAATGAAGCAAAGAAATTTGTATTTCATTATTTGTGGATTACAACGTTTACTCGTGAAATCAATTCAGAAAATGTATCCATAACATGTGAGATATAGAGCGAACAGTGTTACACAGCTCAAGTACTATCTTCAACAACTTTGACTGTTTACAAATCATCATCTCTTCGTTTTGGAAAACTAGACTCGATATTTGAACCCCTAAATTTAATCTCGGATGATGCCCTGAAATTAGGATCCACCACAGGTGGTCTAGCTGTATTATCCTGTGGTGGCGGCCTGGGATATCGAGATGGAGATGCATACCTTCTAGAAGGACCTCTCAAAGCGCTACCTCGTAGTTCCATATTTTCGTTATTTCTCGTATCTAATTGTGCTCCGTTAGATAAAGCAGATGTGTTGTTTAAGGGATCATCTGGCCCCCACGAGGTGAGAGCCTCCTTTTTTTTTGCGAAAAATTGCCATGCACCAAATAGAAAAAGAATGAAAATCAGAACAGGGCTGCTCCAAAACATTGTCTTATGCTCCCCTTTGAATAATGGAAGGGTAGAACGGTACATTCCCACGTAACCTCCTCCTAGACCGAGTATCACAAGCTTTTCCTTATCGCTCACTAGTAAAGGTGTGTTAATAACCGATCGCTTCTTAGGACTATCTTTAATAAACGACGATCGAATATCATTTAAACCAGCGGAAAAAGAAAGTCGCGGACTAATGGACCTAACATAATGCTGGGACGATATGTTATACACGAACACCTTTTCATGATTAACAATCAACAAATACCCCTTAATTGCCTGAACAGAAATCGGCCTTTCGACACCAATTTTTTTCTTAGACCTAACCCTGCATTTGAAATTTGTTACATCACCAAGCAATAAAACTTGAATAAGATCACCCTCGGATGAAAACCCATAAGCTTTAGACCTTTCCATAACATCAAAGACGTAACTCTCTATGTATGTATTGTTCAAGCCCTCACACTCGGTTTCCTTAATTTTCATAGTCCGTAAATCCAAAGACCCCGCACCATTTTCCGTCAAAAACATCAACCTTTGTTTCAAAAAAGCAATTGGTTTACTAGAAGGAATCGCGAAACCATGCAAATCTCCGTTCTCCTTAAACACCCTAAGTTTTCCACTCACATCCGTCGACAAAATATATCGCATCCTACCCACATGATGCACTTCCAATACTTCCACCGACGACCCAACTTCATTACTTTCGAAATCACCATTCTTTCCCAAACTTTCCATATGAACCGAAGTCCACTCGTCACCACTAAAACTCTCCCAAACCCTATGCAACAAAACCAAACCGTTCTTATGCCCCGTGACCAAAACACTATCGTTCTTATAAACGGACAAATAGGACAAAATACAAGTTATAGGTGAATCGGAAAGCGTGCTAAACTCAACCGCCACATCACCGTTTTTCATGAAAACATAAACTTTCCCCTTATTATCCCCAACACCAAAGTATTTACTCAAACCCTCATTATCCCTAAAAGGCAACAAATTCACCGAAGTGGCATCGGAATTTAGCCTCACCGCCGATACAAAATGGAAATTCTCCGACCAAGACGGATCGTACTTGGTAACCCCTATTCTTTCTCCTAAATCACTTTCTTCATAAACCCTTTTCTCAATAACCTCACCACTCAATTTTTCACCAACTATTTCATTTTTTTCACCAACTATTTCATTTTTCTCACCAACTAATTCATTTTTTTCAACCGAAAAACGGGATTCTAACCGAATAACAAGTTCAGTTAAATTCTTAACAATCGCTTCGAGTTTTTCGATCTGAGCCTGGTTTCTATCCAAGACACTAGAAGGGTCAAATTGGGTTTCTTTATTTTCAGCTAATTCATTTAATTCAACAGAAACTGAAAAATCAAAAGAAATAATAGCAAAACATAAAAGTGTATAAAGTAGAATAAACTTGCTTACAAAGAGATTAGTCATTGCATAAACTTGTAGAGATTGAGATTATAAACTCAGTTCCATTATATATATAGATCTTCAATATATGAAAAGTGAAATAATATTTTTTTGTAAATATAGTTTGTATATGTTTGTAATGAAAATTATATTAGAGATATACCGGTTTTGTCAAGTGGCGGTTATTTGTAATGAAATTAGAGAAAAATGGATTTTATTTTATTTACTTTTTGGGTTTAAGTAAAATACGAACAAAACCCATGTAACATATTTAATTTATAATTAGCCCCCATAAGCTATGAAATTTTGTATTTCACTCTGACGATTTATATAGATTTTGTTGTTTGCTCATGTAACCACCTTTGTAAAACGGCGTAAATTTGTTTTCGATGGGTTGTGCTAAATAATTAATTTTGTTTTATAATGTGTCATTTTTTTTATAGTTATGCTACCTAAGCAACGATGGCGGACCGACACAACAGAAAAGTAAGTTTAGTAACAGTATCATTTTCTTGTAATTAGTTTTAATGGTTTTCTTTCCTTATTCATATAGAGGTATTAAAAAAAATGCATTTATTCTATTCGTCCCTGAATAAAACGATGTGGTTGACAAGTCAACTACGGTTGAAAGCACAACTATTTCATATTAAATTTATAAAATATAATAAAAAATTAAATTAGTATTTATTTATAACTTTTTATAGATATAAACGAGAAAAAAATGATGAGACGTAATATATATTCAGTAGCATAAATTACATATTTAAAATGGGTTTGACTTGTCAACCTATCATTTACATAAGTGAGTATCGAACAAGAAACAATAAAAAAATGGGTTAATCAATCCAAAGTTATCCCGTTTTCATTTTTCAAGGTATAAAAGGAGACTAATCGCATAACTTATAATTATATAATCCTACTCTTTTAAGGGCTGATAACAAAACATCAAAGTTATGGGTGTTATTTTAAAATTACCCATTATTTGCATTTTATCCTTAGGGTTTTTCGGGTTATTTGGAAAAGGGACAAATTTTATTTTTCGCCTCCATTTGGTAAATTAAAAGAAAAAAAGTTTTACTATAGTCAACTTTCAACGTCTCATTTAACTGTTAATAACTAAAAGGATCCTTATGTTTAACAAAAAAAAATTATACTCAATGGTTTTTGTACTATAGTTGAAGTAATTATAGATCTTAAATTTTGAGAAAGGGTCTGGGTTTGATTAAATTAATGTAATTTAATTATGAATTTATTATAATTTCTTAAATGATATATGTCCCGAAGTCACTCGTTAATTTACACATGGGCGAGCATTTGTAGTGCAAAGGGATGCATTCGCAACCCGCAATTGACAAAAAAAATGTTTTACTATAAAGAAATTTAGAAGTTATAAATAACAATGTGTGTTGCAAAACGCCGTAACATAACAATTTTTATTTAATTGCTCTATGATAGTAATGCTGGCTTAGTCCTTAGTTTTACAATATTATAAATGTTATTTTCTATAATATTAGCATAAACTATGAATGTAATCTAGGCCCAACACGATGGCCGACACGTGTCCATAACGTGATTGTGCTGAGAAAAAAAAAATAACACAATTGAGCCCCTTTTATTTGTATGTTATGCACTTTTAGAAGAAACAAAATATTATGCTCACCAATAATATGCTTTATACTTTTACCGATTTTTACTTTATATACTTTACCTAAGAAAGCAAGCCTAAATAAATACCTATCTTTATAATACGATTTGGTCAGATTATATATCTTTTACTCTCTTCCTGAAATTGAAGGAAGATGCAACTATTCTGAATTCTAATGGCAAATAGACTCCATAACAAGTGTTGATTATGTTATTTCCGATCTCGCTTAGACCAAACGCACTAGTTTTCTTACACTTTTTCTCATATTTTAGGTAATTAGCATCACTTATATATTTTTAAGGTAACAGTTTAACTTTATACATTTTTCAGCTTTCCTATCAAATTTATTATTATAACTAAATATTACTATATTTTAATCTACTTCTATCAATTTTTTGTAACCCAAATTAATTTATTAGAGAAACCAGGTTAAATAACTTATAAGTTTTCTCGTATTTAAAGTAAAAAGTAAACTTTTACAACCTATAAGGAAACGTTTTGGTTTATACAAATTATAAGTATTTTTATAAATTTCTCTATCACAACTATATAACTCATTTTTTGTTATTTTATTAATTTATATATGAAAAGTACAAATAAGAGAGAGAATAAGACAAAAATAAGAGTGATAAATTATTATTTTAATTATAAGGTAATGGATAAGGAAACTAATGCCTATACAATTTTAGAACAATCTAGTCATATTTAAAATAAATTGATGATACAAGTGAATTATGCTCTACCCTTTATTCTAAAGCAACTCCATTCTCATACTATTTCTTTTAATTCAATTTTTTGTTTGGCTGAAAAGGAAATAGATTTGAATTATGCTCTACCCTTTATTCTAAAGTAGTGCTCAACCGAAAAATAAAATAGAATTGAAGCTACAAATTTGGAAGCAGACTACTCTCTGAGTCAGGGTTACTCTGCTTTCCACAGCCATTGGATCTGCTACAGTTTAAATTTAATAACAGATCCAATGGCTGTGAAAGCAGAGTAACCCTGAGTAACCCGTACTCTGCTTCCTACAAATTTTGTTTATAGTTAAGAGGTAGTCTATCCGACCATTTGATCCAATGACCGAGCTCCATATTGTAGCCTGAATTTTTTCCCGATGGGACAGAAATTGTGCAAAAAGTTGAAATCAGGGATCCAAACATGATCTCGACAATATTAACAAATAAATCAATAATGGATCTGGATGTTAGCATGAATTTAAGATAACGATAATACACAAATTAAACTTAAGAAACTGATGTTCTCATGGATTCACATTTAGTCAAGTTAAAAATATCCGGTTTTCATCATGTTATTGTTGGCATGTCGCCTGTCAACCTTCACATAACCTACTACGGCTTAAGAACACATCAGAACATGTTTTCCAAAAAAACTAAGAAAAAAATAAGTACACATTAGAAGTCTTGAAGAAATTAGAAGTATTCTGTCAATATATCTATGTATACAACTAATTAATTGTGCAACCATTCCCAATCTGGGTTTCTTTAATTTAGCCAAACAAGCGTTTCTTCTCCAAGTTTCGAAGGTTTGAATCATCGTGGGATTAGCAAGATCCGGTTGTCGGATGTCGAAGTGACCTCCAACGCCAGAGATAAAAGCCATGGGTGTAGGCGGAGGGTTTCAATCTGAAGAAGGTGAAAGAATTTCGGTGTTAATTGGTTAAGCTAACAATAACATGATGAAGACCTGATGTGTTTTAACTTCATATGATTAGCAAAATCTTCAAGACATTTCGAAGTTGATGAGACACAAATACAACAAATATGATAGACCAGACGAGAGCATAAAAATTCTTCAAAAGCCATTTGTATTTTAACTGCCTCAAAATATGGTATATAAGTAGTCTTGCACAGCTCTCAAACAAGAGGCTGCAGCAATCTTTTGAAAACAAACTACATGTTGGAAAATGTGATAACTCAAGTAAGATATTAAAAGGATTGTTAGTTTATTACACACTGAAGTTTTTAAATACCACTTTATACGAGTCCGAGAAGTTGCTCCATGCAAATTTTAAGAAATCTATATAAAGAGTCGGATTTGTAGCATTTAAGATATATATGCTTATCTTTTTTATGTATTCACAAATAACAGGTCTGTTAAATACACACAAACTTTGACAAACAAGTTTAAGCGGAACTTTTTGCGCCTTAAGTTAATACATTGGACCGACGGTTCAACATACAGGGCCCGGCCTTGGCTTTAAAAGTATGATGCAAAAACTTATGTCAAATTAGTAAGTCCCTATTAATGTAGATTCATATGTAGTACATTAATACTTCCTCCGTTCCCATTTAATTGTCCATTACGAAACTACGTGCAATTTTAACCGGCTTATAACTTGTATCAAAATTGTCAAAATGATTTTTTTTAAAATCTAATCATATTATTACTATTACGAAACTATATGATCAACTTTTGAAAATTTTCATTCCGACAATTTTGATACAAGTTCTTGGCCACTCAAAATTGCACGTAGTTTCGTAGTGGACAATTAAATGGGAACGGAGGGAGTATAAAAAAATGCATCTTTTGGCACTCATCCACGTAGTAATATTAGAAAATGAAGAAGACAATGACACATACCTTCATGACTTGGAACCAGTACGCACAAAACTAAGACGGGCTAAATAATTGTTCTCAGCAAAATCGTGTAATGTTCGTTGTGGTCGACAAACGTCTTGATCAAGGTTTTCAATATCTCCCTTCGCCAGCAATTTGCTCCCGCTAGCATCCTGTAAGATATATTACATGGAGTAATTTATATGGATGAACAAGAAACAAATTAAGATCTTTTAGACCGATGATTAAATTTGTTAAGTGCACATTCATTGAAATCTAAGTTAGTGTCGAAGCAATGGCATAAATGCTCTGCTTAACCGAGAAAACGGGAGGGAGGAATGTGTGAGCCGCTGAGTCATTGGCCTTTCCCCATCCAAAATATGATTCGACTGTTTTACAAAATTAAACAGGATATGTGCAACCTCATTTGACTCAAGTTAAAGATAAATGGTGGAATATATGAATTCAGTTTGCTGCCGTAAACTTGATCCAAGAGTTTGAATTTTCAGGTGAGAAAAAGTAAGTTCTATAATATTAAAGACGATTAAATGTTAAAAAGAGTGATAAGAGATCTAATACTCTGTATAGACAAATCTACAAAGCCTTAAATTTTTTCCTGTATATGCTATATACATAAGAGTATAAGACCAGTGGACCAATGCAAACATTACAGATAGGTGATAAAATTGAATGCTAAAGTTAAATTGGGGTTTAACGTTAAAATCCAGCGGTCATTGTCTCAATAGGCGCCAGGCGGGGTTGAGGTGGCAATATTTTCACACATTCTTACATATTTTTGGATTCTTAATAAAGATGACATGTGTATGATTCTATTTAAAATTAAGTATCTGAACTCTAAAACTGAAGATCCAAGAACCAACATTAAGTACAAATGAGAATAGACATGTTGAACAACCAAAGTCGTAAGTGCAAATCAAATTTAAAATAAAAAAGGTAACCCAAATACAAACTAATTACATCTTCGATTGCTTAGCATAGCCCAAGCTGAACTGATAATCGGACGGAAAGCTGATTGCCAACGCCTGGGGCGGGACTTGACACCTTAAAATTGGCGGGCCAAGGTCAAGCGCCTAGGCGGCTCCAGACGGAGATTTTTGAAACAGTGCTAACAACATTGTTTCTCCAATGTCCAGATATGAACAATGGATAATCTACAAAGCCCTAAAACACAGGACCCTCTCGACCTCACGCACAAGAATTTTTTTATTAATTATGGAGATCTTTTTAAACAAAATCTCACATGTTAATCGTAATAAACATTTCAAACATCATGTCTTAACTAAACTGCATCGCAGGAATCTGGCTGCCCTATGTTCTCCAAATATATTGAAAGAAATTAGTTTCATATGCACAAATTTACCTGCAAGAATTGCACCATCTGCTCTTCCACAGTACCACACATTGCAAGTGTTTCCACATGAACCGGACGAGTAGCACCCATCCGATGGGCACGACTAATGACTTGCTCTTCCATGCTGATTATTCAATAAATAAAACTTTAGAACCCTTTAAATTGATTTAAAAAAAAAAATCTATCATTGTATTTCACAACAATAGTGAGTCATGGACTTGAGTAATTAAGTTTCGGTGGCAAAAATATAGATGGAATCCCCCTAATTGACTAAAAAAAAACATTGACGGGAATGGAAGAGAATAGATTTGATATATACAGTCTATTTAACCCAAAGGAAGAACATGAAAAAATAAAACTTTTACCTTCTGTCCCAAATTGGTTCCATAAGAAATACATGTGTCACAAAGCTCAAATCAAGACCCAAAGCTGCACTTCCATCCATAAGGAGAGCCATACAACTTGCATCTTGCTGGAAAGTTGCTAGAGATTTCATCTGAAGAAAATAAAATAAGTAAGTCATGTACTCAGATGCTAAAGTTAAGATATGATTTTCAATAATGTGTTGTCACCGCAAGAAATATGATAATTAAGAGGCAAGGGACATACTTTGTTAATAGAATGCATTGGATTGTACATCCCAACGAATCTAATACCAGCAACAGTCAACTGTCAAAAGTAGAAACCATATCAATGTACTAATTCAAATACGTAGAAAGCATAACATTATCCTACGCAGAGAAAGATACGAGTGGCGAGACATTCTTACCTGTTGTTCGATAATATGTATATGCTCCAAAAACTGAGAAAATATTATGACTTTCTCTGGAAGTTCCGCTAAAGATTCATTACTTTGTGCATGACAAAAAGCATCAGGAAGAATGACATCATTACTATCATTCATAGAAGATCCAACTACTTTATTTGTTTCCAGAATCTCTTTCAATCTGTCAACAACATAAGCAACTTTGCTGCTAGACGTAGATTGCCAATCTGGATCCCAATCATCCTAAGAAAAAAAAAATGTAAAAAAAGAGTAAACATAAGTTAAAAGGAATCAACAAATGAGTGTGCATTGTATCTGTGCGTGTGAGAGAGAGGCCCACCTGCTTATATGATGGCTGTAATTCAATAAGATCTTTGGGCACAGGCCATTTTGGTTTGGGATTTTCAGGGCGTTTTAGTATTTCAGGGCTCTGCATCTCATATAAATTATCACAGCCAGGACACATACATCTCTCACTGTTTAAAGAAACACACTCGAGGCATAAAAGATGTCTACATGGCGTAATTATCGGTAAGCGACACCATTCCTTGCACCTAACAATAGAAAAAAAAAGGAATTAGTGGACTGAATTATTCTGGTACAAAATTAATACATAAAACCTTAAAACAAATCTAACCTCATACAAGTGCCACCAAACACGAGGTTATGTCTAATGAAACTATACTCTTCTGCTAGAGGATTCAGACCGTTCCCAACCAACAGATCCATAGTTTCCTGAATATCCTCGCCAGCATGAGTAACTTTAATATGCCCGGCAACACAACAAGACAACCTCACGTTTCTGATGGTATTACTTCTAAACTTCCACTGCTTTGGATTCAGTAAACTCTCGACATGAGAGGGGTCGTTCCAATCAGCCATCAAAATATTACGTCGCACCGTCAGTACTAATTCGTTGTAACTTTTTGCGTGATGCTCTGAAAAATTAAGAAACTTCACCTTTTTTATGCAAGGAGGGATCGACTGTAAATCTACTTTTCTGGCACTAATCATGCATCGGCGAAGTAGCTCTAACAATCGTGACCGCCCTTCTTCAATCTCAGCTTCAAAAGGCCGATGAATAGCTGTTTCCCAAGATTCTTGTTTCATTCCATACGTTTCTTCGTGAAGGAACCTAAGCAAAGGAAATAGATGAGAGAGCTGGCTGTTGGGTGTGTTCGGCGTTGGTGTTCCTGTTAACAACCAACGATTTTCTGCCGTCAAAGATATAGCTAATTGCAGCTTGTTAGTCAAGTTTAAACTCGACCCCAGTGTGTGCCCTTCGTCGAGAAAAACTCTGTACCAATGAACCTGCATCAAAACGCTTCTCTGACGGTGTGTCCACTCTGCACTTAAACGACTAAATGTAGTAATAACAACATCGTAGTCCCAGGCCAGATTGTGAGCACATGGTTTTTGATTATCAACCCATACATAGACACGCAACTGGCTAGATCTCACATGCTTTCCAATTTGGGTTACCCAATGATCCACAAGATTTGAAGGAACAACAATAAGAGTTGCCCTTGACAGATACAGCCTCATGGAATCCAAAGGCTCACTAAGAGCAATCCTCAAGGCAGTCAAATCTAATTCTAGGTTTCGAAGAGATCTTGGGTAATACCACCTCGTCATACCACCCTTTCCTGCCTTCTTAATCAAACCAAATGACTGAAATATTTTATGGAACTCATGGTCTTCTCCGGTCGATAAGCTTCGCGTGTCCAAGACAGGACGCACCAAACCAATTGTTTCCATGTCTGATAGTTTGTGTGGCGACAGATTAACCAACCAATTTAGTGCTTTCTCTGTCTCAAAATTAATTAGAGCATAGTGCTCCTTAAGTACACTTGTGAAAAACGATATATTTTCTTCCTCCCCACCAGGAGTGCCTTTTGTGTGAAACCCTGGGAAGCAGGTAATGGATTCACCGCGGCCCGAAGATTCTTCAGGAACCTTACAACTCATATACACAGGATCACTGTTCATACTACAAAACCATGCTGTTTCATCACCCACAACACTCGCATCAAAAACCTTACGCCACTTCCGACAAGCATCACACTGCACCCAAGTTTCACTACATTCAATACCGTCCGCAGTGGACTTTATAAGCCTCTTACTTTCAATGTTATCCGCAGTGGACTTTCTAAGCCTCTTGCTGCTACAATTTATAGGCTCCCATGTTAGGTCAGATTGTTTGCCCGCCTGACAAGAAGCATGCTTTCTTTTGCTCGAATTAGAAGAACCCACTTTTCTTCCTTTGCTAGATTGACCAGAGTTTTCATATGCATGAACAAGATTTCTTTTGATGCGACCAAAACTTCTCCTACGTCGAACTGAGAAAGATTCTGGTGTCAACGGTGCAACTACTAGTGAATTATGCCCTTCTTGCGCATATGGACTAAGAAGCCCATCAGCAGCCCGCATGCAAGACTCTAAAGAACCAACTACTTGTTGTGCGGGAACTAAAAGCTTAGATTTACTGAAAGACGATAGTCTCCTCTGAGTAGAAAAACTAGGAGCCCTCTTACTCGATAATGGTGTGTTACCACTGTTGCTAATACCAACTCCAGTAACCTCATAATAACCACATCTCTGACCATCATCGTTATGCTTACACCAAAATACTGGTACCCCATCAGGTGGTACTACTGTTGTTCCCTGTGTCTTGAGAACGACAGATAGAGCTGTTATGGTCTTTCCTAATCCAGGTTCATCGCAGAACATTCCCCCACGAAAATCTCGAATATTCGGAAAAGACCCTGTCTTTATATCCCCTGAAACAATATTCACATAAATAGGAAGCCCATCTTCTGTCAAAAACTCTCTGTATAGAGGATGTTGCAACAACTCTGGACATCGTTCGCGTTGTAACATCCACTCCACTGCAGCCTGCTGGTGAGGAAAAAGTTTGAGCTTCATACATGGCATAATCGAAACAGCTAAAAATCTCAAATGGCGGCATGTGGCAGAAACCCGAAAAAGGTCTATAGGAGCTAGCACAATCAGAATCTTAACCAACAGATCATCAGTCAAATCACAAATGCCAGCTTCACGGCAAGCTATTACAGGGTTCACTCCGGAAGTTAAAGTAATTCCTCTACTTTCCAGCCTAGGTAAGCTACTAAAAATCTCATGAAGTTCAAAGAGTTTTCTTCTAGAAGCATCAGGAGCACCACCATGCTGTTTACATCCAAGAACATGGCAATCCGAAAGGTTCCAAACGCTACCAACATTATTGTCATTAAACCTGCATATGTCCCCATCATGAACAAGCATTGAACGCCTCTTCTCCCAGTCACAACTGCAGAAGAATCACCGCAAACGAGTCAAAAATACAATCTTGCATATTTTATTAATGAAAACATCAAAACACGAGCATTAATAATTAATGTGAAAACTCCACACAACGAAAAAACAAAAAGCATTTAGTTCCTCGTACAAAGTAAATATGAAAACAAGATTAGCTGATGTAACATACCGAGGCGGCCCTTTACACATTCAAATAATGGCTAAACTTTAATACAGCCAGCAAAAATTATTAGGAATCTATGCTTGTTCTGTTCGAGAAAGGGATGGATCCCGAAGAACAGATCAATCTGTAGTGCCAATATGCCATAGACTATATTAAAAGGCTCTCAGACATTCATGTTATCATCAGGTCGAGCAGTCTAAGAGAAGACTTGAACTAAAGAAACAATATCCTTCCTAAATTAAATTAATCCAGACCACAAAACAAAGTCTGTAACAAACAGGGCATTTTTTTTTATTGAAGGTTGTAAAAGTACCAAGAGCACTTATCTTATTCAGCATTAAAGTCAATAAATTGTCGAATCAGAATATTAAGGGGAAGGGAAGAAGGTACAATCATCCGAAACAAAACTAGTAAAGATAACTAAGAAAAAAAGGGTGGGGTTACCTGAGATGGCAGAAAAGAGAAGCAGCGAGAGGGCCCGATTTTGGGAACTGCCACGAGCCGGACCAGACAGCAACGGGCAAATAAACATCGATCAATACAACAACCCTAGTAGTCTCCTCCCCTTGATCATGACTACTACTACTACTTGTGCTCTTAACGACGATAGCTACAACTTTCGAAACTAAACTTAGGCACCTATTCAGAAGGAGCGCCCGAAGCTGATGTACCACGCTCCCTCCCACCGTTGCCCCTTTCTTTTTTTTGTTCTTTCGACTATTTTCCTGGAAAGATGAGAAAATGACGCCGTTGTCAGATAGAAAGGTTGCGTCGGGGCGGAGATGACAGAGGGAGTGGAGTTGGGGTAAGCAGGGGGACGGGGCTGAAACAACACAGCATACGTATCCGCATAGCTTATGACCTGGGATACCCTGTTCCTCCTCCATATGATATTTTCTTTTATTCAAATTGCCTACAATAAAAAATTGAACTTTTAATCAAACCGCATCATTTAGAAATACTACTACTACTCAATAATCAATCCGTCCAAAACCCAGAAGATAAATTCCAACCAATCAAACAAAACTGGACCTAAAACTTATGGATTTTCAATTTCAATTAAAAACTGCCAAAGAAAAAAGAATAGGAGTGAAAAATTATTACCCTGTTTCAATTATTCTAGACTAATATATTCGAAATAGATGTTTTATAATACCGGCAAAGGAAAATATTGAAGAGGTTGAATAGGGTTACAACTCCCTACAGATTATGGCAGTTATTGGAGGGAAGGACAGAGGAGGATAGACAAATATTGATTTATAAAAAGGAAATTGGAACCAATTAAATACATATCGAAATAACTTAAAGATACATCGAAAACATTACGGAGTAATTTACACGATACTAAAGTCTTAATTCATCTGGATGTGTATAATAGGTGAGGGAAGAGTAAATATTCATTAAAATATTGTGGTCACAACCAATAAACCCTAGTAAAAATTTGGAAACTATTATGGGGCCTACACTTGAATTCAAAAACAATAAAAATACTAAAATACTATTGGTTGGGACCACTATTTTTGTAGATGAGACGGGCTTACCGTTACCAGGTCCACTAAAATATAGTCGTTCCAACCAGTAAACCATAGGAAAAAATTAGAAACTCTTATGGGCTTACAGTTAAATTAAAAATAAAATAAAACAGTAGAAACCAGAGAAAATTAAGGTCCGGGCCAAGAAAAAGGAAAATATTTAAGGTCTAGACCAACTCTAAAACATATTTAAGAAATAGCTCAGGTTTAGCAAAATTATTTCAGTTCTAGACCACTATATAGACCTCTAAAATTCTAATTTTCTCAGATCTGTTTATTACTTTATTTTTCTTTATTGTTCTGTTACGATTGAGTCACTGTTTCGGTGGCCTCCGCTAACTATTCTGACAAAACACAGTCGTCATCACTGCCAGGTGTTCTCTCTCTTTCCCAACCAGGTTTATTAAATTAGCTGACAGGAACTGAGTTTAAAGATTTGGATTTGAAAATTCATAAAGTTCATGTAATATATACTTGTTTGTTGTAATTGTTGAATTTTTTTAAAAATTATTTCCTTTTCTTCTTGGGTTTTCCTAATAAATAAGGAACTTTTAATCAAACATATTAATTTTCCAGTACGAATTAGAAAACCGGAGAATTTCGACATCAAGTACAAAAACGGTTTTAACAACTTAACTATGCCTTGTAGAAAAAATTAAATTCAACTACAAATAACCAAATACTCAAAATCCCTAACCAGAGAGATACATTATTTATCAACCAAAATCATACAAAATTTGCGAACAATAGAAATCAACAATAGAAATCCAAATACTCCTAACCAGAGAGATACATACATATCAATCAAAATCATCCATCAACCCAAAAAAGAATCCATAACAAGTACAAACATAAATCGGAATTAAAACATGAAATAAGGAATTAGAATCAAAACTGCACCTTTTCTCAACGAATATGGTCGATTAAGAACATCTTGCCAATTCTATGTATATATATGTACTAGTAACTGTGGCCCACACGTTGCGTGTGCAACGCGTAGCGGCATGAAACTCGTAACTGGGCCAAAACTTCGATATCATTTATTAAAACTGTGTTGTTAAAAACGGACCGTTGTAAGTTTAATAAAGTAATAGAATGACGTGATATGACGTAAACTTTCATCGTAGGCCACTCAGGAATGCTATAGAGAAAGCGGACACGATATCTGTAAGTTTGTTGAGTGAAATCGTGATAATAAAAATTTGCATTTCAGTTTTTTTTAGCTGACATCAAATTTAAGCAAGGTAATCACATCAAGTAAACTATCGGAAAAAAAAAACTTTAAGATCTCTTTTATGGACGATTTGTGAGAAAATTTGTGAAAATCAATCAGCATGTCTCGTCACACGCCCAAACTTCACAAAGTAGCCAGACTATCATAAAAACATGTGAAACCGCTTTTAAATTGAAGCTAAAACACAAACTGGAAAAGTTACATAATAGTTTTGTAAAATAACAATGTAAAAAGTCAACTAATATGGTATCAAGAATACGTTTTTAGCAATTGTCGTCATATTAAAATAAAACCTTTATGTTAGAGGAAAACTTCAGGTTGTTGATCTTACAGAAAACAACAACCAATGTCTAAATAATATAATCATAAAAAACGCAAACGCATGGAATAAAAATTCTTAAAATTTATCTATGCACATCGTGTGTGCCGTGCAGAAATTTGTAGGATGACCGAACTACTCAAAGATTATCTATACCTTGTGTTTACTCATATTAGCCAAAAGTTCAACACCAAAATATTGCATCCCTATCTTAAAATGTTGAAAAGTAAAATCATAAATCTGTAATGTGAACTACCCACATAGCAAACACAGTTCATATGAATAAGTCATGTGTAAATAAGATTTTAAGTAGTCAATTAAAACAATTCATCATCAGAGAACTTCAATCACTGATGAATTTGAGCAAGAAAGGTAAGTGTTATATAAGGTGACCTTGATACTTAAATGAAAAACATATACCAACTTGACTACAAAACTCTCAATCTGGTAATCAAGTGTGTCGTATAAGCCTGAGAACCACAACTTATAACATTTTTGTTTCTTTTCATTCATTTAAAATGCTCGCAAACAAATGAACAATCCAAATTTTCTCACTTTAGGTTTCAAAGATGTTTGGCGTAAATGATTAAAGAAGGATTCACCTAAAGAATATTAAAAAGAAAAACAAAAAGTGTCAAACGTCCTATCTAGAAATTACTTTGAGCTTCTCAAAGCTACAACTGCATAGGTCAAGAAATTATACTCCGCTTCACAGTAACACATGTAAACCACATTGTTCACAGTAAAGAAAATTTGTAGATCACAATGTCATGAAAAAAAACACAATATACCTTATAAATTCGGATCAGACTCTTCTTAATCAGTTCGAGTGCTCTTGTTTAAAAGAGTTTTTCTCCATAAGTTACAACCTTGACAACTGAAAATATTTGGGTGTGTTTCTTTATTCACCTGTAAAGAAACAATATCAATTTAACAATCAATCAAATCTAATATGGTACATTAACAGCATATTATCAGCTTCATAAGCAAGCCATATGTGAATTACGTTCCACATAATAATCAATGATCATGCGGTATCTGCATATATATTTAAAAGCTAACACTAAGCTTTCGCATTCTCATGTATAATACATAAAACTAATGTCACAAACCAACAGATATATTACAATTCAACACTTGAGAACACTAAGTAACAAATACTAACCAATTAAACACACAAAAAGAGAAAAGAGAACAACCGAAAATAAATTCAAGACTCCGTCACATTTATTTAGCTTTTTGATTAACGAAAATAAACTTGCATGGAAACTCTAACACTTGAGAACACTAGGTGTTGGGTAATGTCAACTTTTTAGCTTTTAAAAAAGCTAGGTTTTGTGTCAAAAAAATCTGATGCCAAAAAGCCCAATATCTACACAACAAAGCTAATAGTATAACACTACCCAATGATCAAAGAAAATAATACTATTTAGGAATAGTTAAAAAAAACACAGACAAAAAGCTAAAAGAGCTCAAAAGCAGAGGAATTTAGATTTTTCACGTTAAATTTTCCGAAAATAAAAGCTTTCTAACAGAACGTGTATATATATTTACAACTCAGTTGTAAATAAAAACAGATAACCAATGCCTTATCAATAAAGATAAGTTACAAGTCACTTCTAAGTAAAAAAAAAAGCTACATTAGTGCCAAACACTACATTAAGCAGTATTTTTTCTCACGGCTTATAAAAAAAATCAGCTTTTCGACAAAAAAATCTGATTCCAAACGGACCCATTATATCTCCACAACAAAGCTAATAGTATAACGCTACTCAATAATCAAAGAAAATAATATGATTTGGTAATAGTTAAAAAAAAACACAAACCAGTAAAAAAATATATATGAAATTGGGCACTATTTAAAAAAACTCACTTATAATTAAAAACAAATGACCAATGATGATAAGTTATAAGTCACTTATAAGTAAAACAAAGTTACAGTTTCTAATCAAAAAAATTATATTGCTTTTTTTAAAAAACAACTTTTTAACAAAAAATCCAATGCCAAACAGGCCCAATATCTCCACAACAAAGCTAATAGTATAACACTAGACAATAATCAAAGAAAATAACATGGTTTATGAATAGTAATAAAAAGAGAGATATATATACAATTGGGCAATTATTATTTACCTTCAAAATTCGATTTAGGATTTTTATCGAACAGTTGGTGTGCAAATAAATAACTAATCTATATTAATAATTTAATAGAATCAATAACATACTAATTGAACGTGAATTAAATGAAATTGTATTCACCAGGAATATTATTTTTAATTCTATTCTCAAATGCAGAAATCGAAAACTGAACGAATATTAAATTAGAGAATTCGATTAATCGAAATATACGTAAAATTAGTTATGAATCTGTATTGGTAAAGATAACAAATAAATTAGGATATTATTGTTTCCTCTTTTTTACTATTTTTATTTTTTGACCCTAATATAATTATATAATAGCAAATTAACCCCCGCGATCCGTGATTTAACACGATGGTGTGTGTCCGATTAATATTTATTAACATCAAATAAAATATTAAAATTATTGTTTACAAAAGAATTAATTTATAAAATACTTGATGGAAGTCGGAGAGAAATTGATCCGAGAGAGAGGAGATTGATGGTAAAAATAAATAGTTTTTTTTTTTTGAAAAATTCGAAATTGGACAGTTTTTTTCTAGAGCAGTTGGTAATTACAATGACAACTTATCTATTTTCTTTAATGATATCAATATAATTATATGAAGAAACAAAGGGAGGTTTTGGAAAAAAAATTATGTGGTCAACTTACTTTTTTGGGTTGACTTAGGATTTGGATAAAATGCAAATTGGCCCATAAACTATAGTTGTTTTTTAAATTAGGTGTGGAAACTTTAACTTATGTAGTTGACAATATAATTATAATGACATCAATGTAATTTAGTGTGCTGACACTCCGATTGCCGATAGCGCATCCTCAAGCTAGTATGCGTAGAGTTTTTGTTGGCCGCTCTACACTCATTATGGATCTGCACTTCACCTAATATGCTTAGTTCATTTGATCATCTTGCTTTGACGAGCGCATTTAATAATATTTCAATACTTTATAATTATTTAGTTTAGATGTTTTTAGTGTTTGTATGTTTCTTAGTGGCTTTGTACTATGTATTTTACGTAGCCTCTTGGAGCCTATTCCAGTGGTATATGAACTCTGTATTCTTATTCGTTTTTTGCAATAATAATGAGCTTTTTCACTTAAAAAAAAGTAATTTATATGATGAAGCAAAGAGAATTTTTGAAAAAAAACTTATGGTCAACATTCATTTTTGGGTTGACTTAGGATTAGAATGATATATGGAGGAGTATTCGGATTTGGATAAAATGCAAATTGGCCCATGTACTATACGTGTTTTCTAAATTATGTGTGAAATCTTAAAAAAAATTTATTTATTTTATGACGGGAAAAACCCACTCTTTATTTTTATTGATTTTTAATATAAAAGCAGATGACAAACCCTAACAGAGATTACAACGGATAAAAGGAACTGAGTACTCAATTACAAAGAATTTTATGCTCTTGCAACAACAACTAACAAATCGAGGGATTTGCTTATAAAGAAAAAAACAATAGGGACCTAATAGATTGTACTACAACTTCTTGAGTGGTACTTTAGTCAAAAGCTTTTAAGTACAACCAAACTGACTTAACTTGTGTATGTGACGAGTAAAACCGTTGTAGACAGTGTCTGCTAAAAATGTGAGTATAGCAACGTCTTAAAATCACAACACATATGTGAGAAGCCAAAAATAACTATTCTAAATTTAACTTAAAATTTAAACTAAAATTTTCTATTGGTTATCACATCATTAAAAAGTGTAGATCAGGTTCATACAAATGTTTGTCGTAGTTAAACCCGCAAATTATGTACCTTTTGCAATTAAACCTCTTGTGTATGAGTGTATCATTAACTTTGTGATGATTAGTCTCCTTTATATCATTCTTTTCGTTGTAATTTGCCTATATGTATGTATGTAAAATTGCTCTGGGAAGATAACATAAACTACAAGAGATAAACTACAAGAGAGGTTTTTTACACACCGAACAAAATATGAATATAATGAAAAAACCGTAATTCTGATTTACGAGTTTGGCTATTGTTTTTTTTTTGGTTAGAACAGAAAAATACTTTATAATATTCCTAACTTTTATATCCAAAATTTATAAATTTTTAGTATTTTTCTAATTTATTTTGAAAAAAAAAACAATTTCAAACTCGCAAATCAGAGTTACGGTTTGTAACTCTAGGTTACGCTTTGCAACTATGAGTAGAGGTGGACACGGGGTGGATTGGGACGGATTGGTCTCAATCCTAACCCGCCCCGTAAAATAAATGGCGGGACGGATTGAGGCGGATTAGTGAAATTCAAATCTCAACCCAACCCAACCCATTATAATTAAAATCTCAACCCAACCCAACCCAATCCAAATCAAGCGGGGCGGATTGGGTGCGGGTTGTTTCTTGAATTTTCATTTTAGTCATTAATTTTTCATTATTTCGCATAGTTTACCTAAATATTTTTTAAAAAATAAATCTTTCAAATAGAAATATAAACTAAAAGCCAACCAAAATACGTTTAGAATGTTCGGAACAAATAACAAAACTAAAACAAAACAAAACAAAACAAATTGTTCTTCATCAACATAATCAAAATTAGAAAACTACATAACAATTGAAATCAAAATTAATAATCCACTGAGTATGACCATCAACCGGGATTATTTAGGCAGTGTCGAACAATTGTTTAAGGCTTGAGGGTAGGGTAGTGACATATTTGAACTGCAAAAATTTACAATGAAAAGTTGAATTGGTATGTGACAACATATTGAAATTCCATCAGGAGTTTACATCAATTTTATTACCTTTTGTATATCGTTTTGTTAGAGAATAGATAGTAATTAAAAAAGATCTTGAGAAAATATATATATATATATATATATATATATATATATATATATATATATATATATGCGGATTGAAACGGGTTGGGGTGGATTAACCCGCGGTTTGGAAACCCCAACCCTAACCCAACCCACGATTTTTTTTACGGATTGGGGCGGGACGGATTTAACTTTTTTTGACATTCAACCCGCCCCAACCCGTCTCAATCCACACGGATTGGGTTACGGGGCGGGTTTGCAGATTTTTTGCCCATTCCTAACTATGAGTTACAATTTTGCATTGTATTCAGATTTTTGCACCGCATAAAAACGCTCCCAAACCACAATCATGCCCTCCCAGTTAATTCCATAATATACAAGCCAAAACTTTTGTCAAATTATAGTGAGTCGTCTTGCGTTTTCATTTTTAACGTCATCTTTTTAGTCTAATTCTATCCATTTTAGTCCCCCAACCCGCTATCGCTCGCCGCTACTAAGGGAAAGATATTCGTCTTGCTTTATTGGATGGAAGTACACGTGTATTAGAAATCGTCATGTGGGCGCGGCGATAGGGAATGCTTCCCTTATTTCCCCATCTTCCTCTTGATTTCAACAAGTGAGCAGTTCGTAAATATGTAACGATCCTAAGATGATCTAGTGTAAACTAAATTATCACACATCGATAGTGTAAGCTACATTTGTGTTGTATATAACTCAATAGACACCCTCCCTTATATAACCGGTTTTACATGGTGAGTTCTACCTATGTGATTGTTACATTTGGTATCAGAGCAGACACCACAATCCAACACTTGCGTCACGCAGTGCGCCAAAAGAAAGACGCCGGGATTGCAGTGTTCGACCGGGGCAAGAAATCAGCGCAAACCCTGCCTGCGTGGTCGCAGGTTGCGGAGCGTGGTGGATTGTAACGATTTTAAGGTGATGTAGTGTAAACTAGATTATCTCAAATCGGTAGTGTAAGCTACATTTGTGTTGTATATAACTGTATAAGCACCCCCACTTATATAATCGGTTTTATAGGATGAGTTATACCTATGTGGTTGTTACAATATATTGTTGAAGATCTATGCCTCGCTCGCCGCTAGAGAACATCATAGAGGTAGCTAGAAAATGGCAAAACGACGGACCCAAAAGGAAAGGAGTGGAAGTCACTCATCCCCAAGTAGTATATCAGTTTTCTTTCACATACATATAATTTGATATATGATAAAAATGGTCAATATAGTTAATAATACAAAAATGATATATATTCATTTAAAATTTTCATATAAGATATAAAAACAATAAATTATAGAATGTTGATATGAATCTTCCTAGTAATTAAATCAACTTCTTATGGAGATATAACACAATATACTAAAACAAATAAACCATAGCTCCATAGATGGTTTTAAATTTTAACCAAATATATTTTCCCAAACTTCAGAAAAAGCTTCAACTATAGCTCCATGATAATGTACCGAATTCAACGATAAAAAATTATGCAAAAGCTTCTCCAAATCCTCAACACCATACATTTCTTTTTCCATTATCATCTCCAACATCGACCACTTAAATTCCTCATGTGGATTCTCCGATCTTTTCACCACCGTAGCACTCTCTTGAATAGGATTTTCGCTATCACATTTTGTATCGGATTTTAAATTTATGTCGTTGATTGGGACTATCCTTGTCGTTGAAAAGTTTTCATTGTATGAAAGGTGGTTTGGAGTGGTCGGCGGTGGCTCAGGGTATGAATCATCAAAGACTAACATGCTCGATGGAGAAAATAATGTACTCAGTGTTTGTTTTTGTGATAAACAAGGCGATTTTTTCGAACGGCATAGTTTTACTGAGAAGAGCTTGATTTTGAAACGTTTGTGCATTTCTGTAGTGTGTATTAATGTGAAATGATCAAATGATATTGATTCTTAGGATATATATACACACACACATGTGACGTATAAATATTTATGCATAAAAATTGAGGTTGAAAAGAGGGGCCGGCTTTGGATCGACTGTTACTATAAGTCCAACTATATGGTGTTGGAAAACATTTGAGTACATTTTAGAATGAGTAATATTGTTGTATATGAATTTTAAATAAAAATTATCTTAGACTTTTCCAATATATATTCATTTCTAATAACTGCTCAGGGAATGTATCAAAGGTCATTATTTAGAAAAATTGTAAAATTAAAAACGTACTTCTGAAAGGATTCATACTAGCTAATATTAGAAAAATTAAGAAGAATGTCAGTTTGTTTATTTGGAATTAATATTTATACTAGTTACAATGTTGACAAGACTAATTTATTTTGAAATACATTGTCATCTTTGTAGCTAAGCACACATAATAATAATTATTATTACTGTGATTATCTCACAATGGTTATCTTGTGAAGTAAGAATGTAACTACCTGATAGTAGTTAGTTATGATATATACACTTTAACAACAATATGCTTGTTATGGACCTAGATTGTGCAATTACTTTGAAGTTCCAACTCTGAAGCAACTCTTTCTCCTTCCTGCTCTACAAGCAGCTAAATGTACACTGCACGTCGCGTTGTATTTTACAAAAAAAATTACGTATCTGTCATAGCCGTGTCGTTATATTTGTAAGTGATTACAAACAAAAAAATAAAATAAAATTGTAAGTACATTTTGAATCTGTTTGTTCTGATTAAACAGAATTTTACTGTTGAAGGAGAGTGAAAAAAATTAAAAGTTAGGAAGTTTATCTAGAGTACTTGAATCCATGTGAATGATATGCTAATTCCACTAAAATCCTTCAACGTTCGCAACACCTAAGCTACAAAAACGTTTATGAACATATACTAAAACTAAATCATGCCTCTTTAACTGCAAATCATAAAACTATGCGATGAAATCGCAATCAAGGATTTTATGTATTATAAGAAACACAGCCTGTTATTTCAAAAAAAGAAAAAGAAACACAGCCTGTATTAACAACTGACAATTGTTGGATTTAATTTACTAGTTAATTCTCTTCGTTATTCATAAACTACTTTAATTAGATTATTTTTCTTTTGTGAACTTGATGCAAAGAATGTTAGTACTTGCTAATGCATGCAATTACAGCCCCCGAAAGTCATAAAAGTTTGAAATTAAGTTAATATTTATACCACAAAACAAATTATCAGTAAATTCCTCCAGTTCTATGTTGATTTAATGGTTGACATACACGTGTTTTGTACTGGTCGTGACGTCTTTTTTAAGTCGGCTAAATGAAGAATCCAAAATTCAGAAGTAGACGGAGCTACCAACGAAACGTTTGAAGAAGTCTCTGAATGGTTGATTTTTTTTGTAAAAAACAAATAAGCGATAGTCGCTATCCGAGTTGTTTCCAAAACTATCTTCTGCCATAATTCTATTTTCAATTCTCATAAATTTCTATCTTTAGCACAATTCTATCTTTGGCTTAGTGACATTCAGAAAGTCCATAAATAAATCGCGCAACTGTACAAGAAACAATCAGTATGAATATTGTATCATGTATTTGTCTGTTCATCACAAGACAAATTCTGAAGCTAGTGCATGAAAATCTTAGTAGTTCTTAATATACATATTGATAATGTGTAACACGCGTTTTGATATAATCAATGACTCACTTTTCTAATAGGGAGTATAATGAATCGGTGCTTGCAGGTGAAAAAAACCCCGAATCGCTTAAACTAATATTAAAACCTGTTTAAGTTCAGTTCTAAGCCAAAACAATATTCATGGGTCTTGAACCACTTTTCCATAGATGCATTTTGTTTTTTAGACAGTAATTACGTATTGCTCAGATGTTAGATATAACTTATAAGTAAGGAAAAAAGGCCAGGTTTTCCGGTTGGTGCTGCGACACTCATAACTTAAGCTGACGAACGAAAGAAAAAGGCTTTAGACCAAATTGAAGATTTCACACTTGCTAATACGAGTTTATAAGTGATCCGCGAGCAGAATGTTATGCATTATAAATCTAACGTATTGATAAATACCGAACTGGATGCTGCAACTTTCCTGTTAAACATTCTCTACAACAGCCTATATATAGAGAATACAATTTTATCGAAAACATAACAACTTGAGGTTACCAACTAATGATCAGTTAACTTAAGCGGGCTAACCTTATTTCCGTAATGGAAAACTGATTTCCTACTATTCGCACATGGCATAAACTTACAATGCAAGTAGTGTACTCAGTATGTCACGGTATCAGTTATTTATAAAGTTGGGTATAATTATTAGAGTCAATATATCTTATCATTAAAATGCCTAATAATAGTAACGATGGAAACTTTTTATAAACCACAGACTCGATCGATATTATATCGATGTGAGATAATATAACTCTAATAATAATTAATGTGAATGTGTCACCATATCACCCTTGGGTTCGTTAGATATGGAATGAGACAGTTTTCTAACAGGTTTATTTATTCATAGCTCAGTTTGTTTAAGAGTTAGGCTTTATGGGCTAATTTGTCCCAACCCAATTATTTATGTAGAAAGTGACTTTCTATTTCCATTTCTTAATTTTATTGGGGAACATTCGATTTGCCTTTTTCTTGTTTGTCCCAGAAAAAAGACTTATTTGCTTTTTTGAGATTATGTTCGTTTGTTAGTTTTCTTTTATGAATTATGACCTTGTTCATGTAACGAAAATTACACCTTGAGTTAAAAAAAAAACGATTTATTAAAACTTTAGGCGAGCACTAAAACATACTTAAGAAAAAGTCCATTCAAAGGAAACTTATTTAGGTTTTAGATCAACATATAAACCCGCCACCACTGAAACGTTTGTCATTTTATAGCCATAACTACGATCATCTCCAGTGAACTTTCCTCGCCATCACTGCCCACATTTATCTCTCCGTCATCGCCACTAGTTTGTACCTATTGTCTAGATTCATGGCCGTGGTGGCAAAATTTACGCAGTCAATAGATGGTGGTGGTGATTCATGGTCATAGACAAACTTGTTTTTAAACTCATCGAGAATTATATAGGGAAAATAGTTAGATGGAAATAGGTCGTCTACCCTCTAATTTTAAACTCAAACTTATAGTACTTCTTATTCACCGTCTAATCGCTTAATATCACCTGATACCTAGGCGCATAGGCTTTGTTTATCGTCTAATTTTCTGCTAAGACCTGCCCGAACTTGTTTTTTAGAACGTGGATTTCTGCCTCTGTTGGCCACAATGGCAAACCCTAGCTAGTTTGGCTGTGGCCTCAATCCTAGATGCTTGCATGCATGGTTAATTATGCCAATAACATGTGCTACATAACTTACTTACGTGTAGGCTCTTGGTGAAGATAAATGACAAATCCAATACTTTTGATAATCCAATAATCAGGAGAATAAACAAATATTTTTGAATAATTTCCAAAAGGATCTAATTTTCACCTTCTAGTTTCTGATTTTTCACAATTTTAACTTAGCTATATATTCTATATATTTTAGAATGCAATAAATTTTATTTAGATTGCAATTATTTCTAATAGGCTGTCTTCGTTAGACAGATTTCAAAAATAGTCTATGGATAATTCTAGACTATATTTTTTGTTATTTTGTTCATAAAACTATTTTCTAGAAGATTTAATGCAAGCCTGTGCATGTATTTTGAGTAAATTTATGTAATTTTGTTCATTGGACTGTTTTTTAAAATTTGATTTGATTAATCATGAGAGTACTGCTTTCAAAAAAACAACCCGATTTGTGTGTGTGTGTGTCTGTTCTTCTTGTTCTTGTTCATAAATGGTCAGTGATTTATTTGTATTCCAGGTAATTCCCAATATATTTTGTCAAAGAGAAATAGTTTTCTGAAGTCTTAAAGAACAATTTAGAATCACTATTTATGTTTTTAGTAAAAAAAAAGTTGTCTTATGACGAAAATCTCTATAAAATATATGCATTTTATTGACTCTTTGGGGTTTTTGTTTTTATTTTTTTATTTAAGTAAACGCTCGTTATTATTAATAACAACGGACATAATTACATATTTTCAGTGCTCTTGGAACAAACTCCGCGGGTTAAGCAAACTGAAATAATATAGAACCATAAATGATGTCAAGATATCCATCAATTTGTAAAACCACACACAACTTATTCAACTCTAGACATACGATAAAACTGAGCCAAAAACACGTAAAATACAACATAAAAAATCTCAACTATTACGAAAACGTATTACTGAAATATTGTCGAGTGAACCAAACAAAGTACGAATAGTAAAAGAATGGTCACAAATGAGGGCATCGTACAACACAATCGGCATAAACAGACTAAAAGGAAATTTGACACCAACTCAACAAAGCGCCATCGAGGTGCATGTACAGTACTAAATCCGATCTAATAAACCCGGTCATGGAAAAAAAAAACCTAAAGGCACCAACCCTCACACTAAAATAGTTATATAGAATTAGAATATCAACCCGTTTACTTGAATTTATGGTTCAGTTCTTAGTTCTTACACTATACTTATATTAATTGAAGAAAACAATACGTGTAGCTATGGAATTCGTATCTTAACTTTATTTTTAGAAAAATAAAATTAAAGAAACAAGAAACTAGTAGATTATTCAAGTATAAAAACCCCACTTAAATCGTGCCCACACGTAAACCTACAAGAAAGGAGCACCTTAGGCAACAACAACAAAAAAACAACCAAAAAAACACACTTTTATCCATTCAAAAAAAACAAAAAAAAATCAAACAATCAAAGGGGAAGCAAAGGAATTTATCCTAATCCTTTTTTTTTTTATTTAATTTCCCTCTCTTTTTAATCAATAATGAGGAAACTTTGTCCGAATTTCGACAAAGATGATAGTCTTGATACGGTTCTTGAGGTGCCTATTCCTGAAGAGATGTTTACGAACATGGGAAATAATGCTTCGTTGAGGTGGCAGAACATGCGGACGTGGATGAGGGCCCAGCGGCTCGGGGCGGTGGCGGGTCCTAACAATGATCAGTTTATGCTTTTGCTTAAACTTATCGGTTCACCTCTTATACCGTTTCAAGCACAAACGGATCACACCACGGTTTTGCCTATTAGAGATGGTTCCATTGTAAGCATTAATAAATTTCTGAATCTTGTGACTTGATAAATATACAAACATATGGTTTTGTGGTTTCTTATATTATATATGATAAGGTTTTTCTTATGTATAACTGGTGGCGGAAATCCATATTTTTATTAACAATTGAATAAAACAAACGCAGTCAATTCTGTCGTATTTGGAATCAAGAAAATTTGAAACTTGTAACTTTCCGGCATTTAGGTTTAAGCACATTTGCTTTTTTGGGATTGCGGTACCTCAAGTTCAGGGTATCATCATAGAGCTTGAAAGGCAGCTTGAGTTTGCATTATATATGTAGTACCATAGAACTATCTCATATGTAGGCCTTATTTATTTGCAGTTTTGAGGCTTTCTCAGGTTTTTTCCGTGTAGAAGCTAAAATTTTGAGTTGGATGAACCCATTTTTTCTTCTCAACCTCATGAACTTAGTTGGTGTTTTCCTTAATACTGCAGCATGCCCGGAGTACCTGTTCGGATACTAATTCATGCCGTTATTGCCGGTAACTAATTAAGAATGGTGGCAGAACCTGCAGGATAAAAGTCTTTTCGTTTATATGTACCAACGTATTTTCTTTAAGATTGAAAAAGTTACCATGTAGATTGGTTAAAAAAAACTTGTTATAGCGTTTTACCCCCTAATAATAATTAGAAAAATTCGATACATGTAAATTAGCTACTCGTTTCGCCACTCCTAATATTTTTTTCTCTATATAGGAAGCATCTACAGCTAAATACATAGTACAACAATATTTGGCAGCCATAGGGGGACACACAGCCCTCGACACAATAACAAGCATGTATGCCGTTGGACAAGTAAAAATGATCTCATCCGATATTCATCAAACAAATGGCGAAAACTCAAATTCTAAACGAAGTAACGAGGTTGGCGGTTTTGTTATATGGCAAAAGAACCCTGATTTATGGTTTTTGGAATTGATTGTGTCGGGTTGCAAGGTGAGCGCTGGAAGTGACGGAAAAGTGGCATGGAGCCAGTCGTCTTCTCAGCCTTCTCAGGTTTCTAAAGGGCCTCCCAAACCCCTCAGACGGTTTTTTCAGGTACTTTTAATTTTAGTTTAGTTGTATATATTGGTTTTGATTTTTGGTATTAAAAAAAAAAGAGTCTAGTAGATTGTAGAAAACTGAAATTTCCCCTGGCAAATTTTATAGTGAGTCATTGCTCAAAGAGCATGTCAACAACTACAAACTAAAATAAAAAATAATACATTTTCTTAACTTCTAATACAATTTCCCCCTACAAAACTTTAGGGAATACAAAATAGGAAGAGAAATGATCTTTCAGCTTCAGTAGATCTTATATAAATTAACTTTTCTTGCAAGTCTTGTTCTTCATCAACCCAGAATCTCCAAACTAACCAAGAAGCAGGTCCTCATTTCCGATAAAATACTAACATGTTAGCAGCCATCATCAGAATTCCAAACTTGGCTTCGCTGTTGTTAAGAAAGAAAAAATCCATATCCTCGGCAAAGATTACATGTTGAAGCCCTTTCAATTCTTCATTCATAAGTCTTCTTAAGTGCTTGATAGGAGATCTAAAATACTCGATAAGAATCCCAATCTTAGTTTTAAAATAGTCGTAACTTGGCCAAATATGCTTGAGTATTTGAAAAAGAGAATTAAAGCTTTCAAAACTAAGTCTCCATTCCGCAAGGAGGTGACAAGAGCTCATACTCGCTAAAGCACTCCCCCTCGTCCATAGCATGTGAATCATAGAACGCACCAGCAACGAAAACATTAACCGAGTTACAAAACTCATTGAGAATGGTGATTAAAATACTTCCAATACTTCATAATGGCCATATTGAGTAATTTGATTCACAGTATTCACTTTGGTATTGATAAAAAAAAAAAGTCCATTTGAGCCTGTAAGGTGCTAATATCATAATTTATCTTATTATGATTTCTAGCATTCCTCTCGGATTAGAAAAAATAAGTTTGCCAATAATGGCAGCAAATTTGCAACCTTTGAACATATCATTCGTCCAAACAATCCATTCGGCCCAAGAGTTACAGTTGCTCACAAAATCAGCTTTCAAAAATGGAATCTTGATAATTCTCATGGAGTACTCACAATTAAAACATAAGGCGTAAATTATGGTTTAGTAACATGAGTTTTGGCCAATTTTAGGATAAGTCATAAGTGACATAACTTTTTGCAATTTCGGTTTTGTGACCTAAGTTTAACTTTTGTATTGTTTTAGTGATCTTGTGTCAATTCAGTGGACGGAATACGTTACACGTGCTATCACGTGCCCTACGTCTGTTAACTAAAATGGTAAAATCTGAGGGTATTAATATGTTTTTTTTTTCAAAAAATAGGATGACATGTCACTAAATTGCTAACAAACTTAAACTTAAGTCACAAAATTGAAATTACAAAAATTTTGATCACTTATTCTAAAATTGGTCAAAACTCAGGTCATTAAAGCATAATTTACCTAAAAATAAGTGATTGGAAATTTCAGGGTGAGTGTTACAGAGGGGACAAATAGGATTGACATTAGTATTCCATTTTAGAATTCTGTTAAGCAGTAAGAGTCTAATTTTAATAGCTTGGCACAATATTAAGCTGAACTTAGAAATATTACAGTTAAACCAAATTAACTTGTGCTATTTATTTGGACTCTTTTTAGACCAAAGATTATCCCACATGCATTTCACCAAGAAACTACTATTAGTCAAAGTCCACTTAAGCTCATCATACTTATAAGCATGTCGCATGTGGAGTCAGAATTTCAACTCAGCGGAGACGCAATTTTAGTTAAATCAAAACTCGAAAAAACCATACGTAATGTATATATTTTCACTTTTTGGTTTATAAAAGTATCATCTAGCTGTGGTCTACCAGATAGCTAATATATTTCGCTCCATCAATTAAATAAAAACCGTGCTTAAATTTTTTTACAAACAAACAAAAATTAAGCAGAAAAAAAAAAAGAATCTTAAGCTTGTTCTTACCATTTTCTTTTCTATTTTTTGTCTTATGTGTTCCAAAAACCATTAAATTTAAAACAATTGTGATATTTTTGACTTTTCAAATCTTGTTGAATCAAGGCGACAAAGATAAAATTGTTAAATATATAAGCTCTCAAGCAAAACCATAAATAAAAGAAAAAAAATCAATTAAAAAAAGCTCCAATCTCGCAGGTACTTCAAGCAAATTGACAAATCAAGCATATCATCAATTAAATAAAGTGATAAATCAAAACATAAAATCAAATTAAGTAGCATCCCGAAATCAGCTCACTATACAAACCAAAATTGTAACTGAAAAAAGAAAACATGTGATCGAAACATATAATTAATCAAATAAAACCCTAATTCATATCATAAACACCGAACAAATAATATTGCTCAAATTAAATAAATTGCAGTCAAAACCCTAATGAGAAAAGCGTATAGAGAATCGATTAATTTCACATATATTTAAGAATTTTATGATCTTAAAGCTCAAAAAATAAAGGATTGAGAAACAATTTGTATTTGTTTAATGGTTTATGTATTAGCTTACACATGTTGGTAAGTTCAAAAATTATATGAAATCTTAGGTGTAAAAAATGAATAAAATACTCTTAAAATATATATTTATAGTATCTGACATATTTGTAATACATAAAATAGCATGAGGACAGAAATCCAGGAGGGGCTAATGACCCCACTGGTCCTATGCTACCTCCGCCTCGTGTCGCATACTTGCATACATATAACTTTGTATGTATACTTGAGTAGTTGAGTCTGCAAGACAAATTATGACATTTTGATCTAATTTACATTTCTTTAAGCCAATAAAAGCAAGTTGAATTACTAAAGAAACTAACTGAACAAAGTGTGTGCATAATTATTAATGTAACATACTAATGTCTGGTACTTTAATTCTTACATACAAAATATGGATTGGTGGCAACAAGGTATCCTATCTACACAAAAAAAACTGCTAGTAATACTCTATTTTACTGTTTTGCATACTTATATTGGTCTTGTTTGGGTGCAAATTAGCTAAAAAAACTAATAACTTTGAGAAAACACTGGGTTCATCTAGCTATAAGTTTCTCCCTTTTAGGCCAAAAAACCATATGCTCCGCTTTTAAGTTTATCAACTAATTGTTGTACAACTTCTAAGCAAAAAGTGCTTAAAAAATAGCACTCAAGCAATCCTATTGATTCATAACAACTTGTGAGCTCCAGCCGGGCTATATGTCATCATAGAAGTCTCCATCCAACCTGCAGTACATTAAGCATCAATATTATACAAGTTCTATAATGTTTTACCAAAACTCTGTAATATTATCATTTGCTGCTCATATTTTTTCTCATTCGTGCGTTCTTCCTTTCTCTCTTTAAGTTTTCTATCAAATTATATTTAGTTTCTCTCCCAATTTCGTTTCTCCATTTACTTTCTCATCATCATTCATCACTACCACAATCCACAATCACCCACTATGATCCTATTCATCAATCAATTGATTTTTTCCTAAATTTTATTACAAAAAGACCAAAATCTGCCATCTAATTCTCAGATTTTTTAAATTACACCTAAAACTATAATTTGTCTAGTTTGGCGTTAATTGATGTTTATCACCATCGAAAATGGCTATGAAAATTGGCTGGAATGGTAGTATAACTCGATACTCCTTGCAACTTTTACCATTATATATATTAAGGGTTTATAAAGATGCTAACAATGTGGTACTAACAGGGTCTGGACCCGAGATCAACTGCAAATCTCTTCATAAACGCGGTTTTTGCAGGGGAAAAAACAATCAACAACGAAGAATGTTTTCAACTAAAGCTCGAAACAAGCAAAGATATCCTAACATCACACAGTACACCAAACACCGAAATCGTTCACCACACCATATACGGATACTTTAGCCAAAAAACGGGTCTACTAATCAAATTTGAGGACTCGAAATTAGTAAAAATGAAGCCATCAAAAGGGGACGAAAATATTTTGTGGGAAACGTCTATGGAGTCAATTATACAAGACTATAGATACGTTGAAGGTATAAACATAGCTCATAGTGGCAAAACGACGATAACAATGTATAGATACGGGCCAGCGTATAAACACCGGTCGAAAATAGAGGAGACTTGGAGGATTGAAGAGGTTGATTTTAATATTTGCGGGTTATCTTTGGATTGTTTTTTACCACCTGCTGACGATAAAAAAGAACAAGAAAATGAAGATCATTGTATATAATCCAGTACAAATTTACTCTGTATAGATAGGGGTGTAAATTCCAGTTTTTTACTTCTTCATTTGTTCATTATTTCATAAAATTAAAAAAAAATTATTATAACTGATAAAAGTAATTTTACAGAAAAATAACAAAATACACGTTAAAACCAGTTACATATGAATAAATTCATATAACTTTTAAATCATCCGCTAGACCGCATTAGAGGAGTGAATATGATTTTCTTGGCTAAGAGAACACTTCTAAACCAACAAATTTTTTTAATTTTCATATTCATATAAATATCTAATTTATAGAGGAGTGAATTTTACATAAACTAATTAACTATTGCAAAGAATCATTGAAGGTCATTGATCGACGTTGATATCTACGGAGTTAACGGTTCTGAGCGAGCCTCTCCAAACGTTCTGTGTAAAATAGTCTATGCTTATATCAGAGCATCTGTTATTAAGATTAAACAAAACAAATTTATGGTGTAGACTAATAAAGGTGAGTTAAGACTTTAATCACTATTGTTCCTTTTCATATTTTAATAGTAAAAATGTTAATGGGGAAAAAACTTTGAGATTGATTTAAGCTTTTTGGTTCACACAACATGTTCATGTCCTTTTAAATACGCAATTTTAAAAACTTTTTTGCCCAAAAGAATGGCCCATGCATATACTTTTATATAAATCCAAATTCCAAAAAGTCAAAATAGAATAGATAAAAAAATGAAATAGCTAGCCTACTATTTTCAAACAATGGGTTAAATAATATGAGGTGTTCACATTTGACTAATCGAATGTTGCCAAATATGCCAAAACTCATAAAAGTCTTAAGTTGTGATGTGAGTTTTTACTTCTACGCGTATTGCCCATCTAATTAAAATGTTACTTAGTTTTGTATTTTATTCAATAACAACTTTTTTTTATCACATCCAAAATTGCAATTATTTAGTAAACTTGACAGTACTTAAAGAGTACTGTTTATACTAATCAATTAATATGTTTTTCTCAATCACTAGGCAATTCATAAATCTCTTAGAAATCCAACGTTAATTAATTAAACTCACTATTTTGTTAAAGCAACTCTCTTGGATACGTAATGTGTTTGGTTACATATTTTACTACAAGAAAAAGTTTATTTGCCAACAATTTTTAAAAAATTAAACTATTGGTAAACGAATTTTTCCTTGTAGTGTTTTAGTCGAGGCTATTAGACTACTTGTAACACTTGTTTGCTGATTAATTATCTCAAAATCTGAATAATTTAAAATTGGGATGATAGCTATTAGTTCAACCAGTAGCTACTTATTTGTAAAAACCAGACATCGAAACTTCAATGTAAACAACTTAGCTACAGACTTTATGCTATTTTAGTAACGTCGACATGTAATAATATATATCATGCATTTCAGAATGATTGAACTTAAATGATTGCACTTCACTATGGGATCACATTTTCGAGGAAAAATTATTCAGTAATCAACTCTATATATACGAAAAATAAACTCACCTTATAAACATATGAGTGCGTATTGATTGTTTCAGGTTTTTGAACATCGTGACAAACTCATGATTGTTAGCTAGGCGCGAACGGAAAGTATTAAGAGAATGGAGAGATGGTGGTTTTATGCCAAAGCGAACAATGCTCAGTAATACTTCTTTAAAGATACCATCCCGGACGCAGCTACAAAACAAAAGCACAGGAATGGAAACACAAAAGAACATGAGATGAATCAGAACGGCTGACATGAGTTACAGCCACTCCCATATTATAAAAAAAAACTATCAATTCACTACAATAAAAAGTCTGAACGCTGACATACGTTTTGTTACTATTCTAATGGTAAAGTGTTTGTGACTAATTTGGTGACATGAATAGCAATCGAGCGTCTATCACCGTTCATATTTTTTCTTATAGCGATCAATGTATACAAATTTTATGTATAAATTCATAAATCAGTGGTTTAACCCCCCTACATATATATTTTTTTGAATTTCATCACTTTTAACTCCATAACTGGACAAGAAGACACCACCCATGACCACAAATAAAAGCCAAATTCTGCAACTAGGGAACAAAGTTTGGAGTTAATTGCAAAGACTTCGAAACATCATTGTAAATTAATTGCATTTTAGTTGAATATATCATACTATTAATATAAGTCAATCCAAGCGTTTTGAGACTGTCCAATTTTGTCCAAAATTTCCAAAAATACCCTCACTCTAATATTGTAATTACTCATAAATGTCATCACTCAATTCAAATACATAAATAACTTAAAAAATATTATTTTACACACATTTATATTCTAAACAAAATCGTTGTGTATTTTTTATAAGAGTAAAACATTATGTTACTCTTTATATACGATTGTTAATTAATTATATTTAATCATTTGATATTTAAAATTAAAAAAAAATATTAAGTTTATTTGTTGGGATCATATCTATGTCACTACGTATCGCAAACGTAACGTGTGGATAACGGGATTCCTAGTATATATATAATTTCTTTAACTAAAAATAAAGGGTGCTAACTAATTAATTATAGTAAATTAAATGATATCAACTCCATTAGCAAAAGCAAGTGTAGAACCAAACCCACATGTAATGGGACCCACACCGTCGGTGATATGACAAACATGTGACTTCAAAACACTATTCATAGGTTTTTAGTGTACATAGGTCTAATTTTAATATGTCAATAATTTGTATGAAAATTGTCGTATTTTCAAAAATTGATTATATAATTGAAATGTTAAATTTTATGACTAGACTTAAAAAAATTATTTTAACAATTTTAATAAAAGTTATAAACTTATCAAAATTACACGTAATTTCGTAATAGATAATTAAATGGAAATGCAACGGTATAACTTATTACCCCAAAAACCCCACTAATGAAAGCCTAATTAAATTGCAAAAAAAAAAAAAACATGGCTGATTTTCAAACAACTAACTAGATTTTATTTTTTTGCAATAATATCCATGACCTTTCAAGTGTTTTCAAAATACACTATGTTTAATTTTGGATGAGATAGTTCAATGCTCGATAGTCCTTTTTGGTTTATTATCATTGTATATCTACGTAGATAGTTATACACTTTAAACACCTGAAATTGGGGTTTTTCATATTTTTTTTGGTAAGTGAATATGTTTTTAGGCACTTATAACACTTTTTATGAATAATACTGCTGTCAAACTGACTTTTTTTCATCGATTATCAATTAAATAGACAAATATTGGAGAAATTCTTATATGACCAAAATAATAGATTATGGTGGAATAATAGATGATATGTTATTTTCTAATAGTTATTCACCTCAACCAATTGAATACATGTTGTCCCAGTTTTTAATAACAAAGAAACAAATTTACGTTTTTATATAACTTATTATGTATAGAAGTGATCCAAACGGTTTCTTTGATCAATTATAATCTTAAATAAAAGTTAAATATATCAAACAAAGAATGAGCTACAATATATTAATGAATACAAAGTTATATAAGCAATTTTTGTGTGTGATAAAAAGTCCATTATATCTCATAACGAGGAATACAGAAGTGCACTCTAAGGCGTTAAGCAAATCAATGTAATATAAAACAACAAAAGGGTGTCCTGAAGCCGGCTAACTCCCGAACACCCACCCGACTCATCCTAACAAACGGTACGACTGAGCCACATAAGTCAAACATAAACAAAAAAAGAAGATATTAAGATTATTTGCAAATGCTAGAAAGTAATGGAGTCACTTACAGTTCTTTATCTTCATAAACTTTATTTAAAAATCATCATATATTTTGTCGTTGTCAACAAACAATGGATTAAAATGCACTTACGAATACAACACATGTCATATTCTTTAACATTGGTCTCTTAATTTTGAATATTGATAAGTGGGGACCTATTTAGAAGAAATATATAAACTAAGTATCAAAATGGTAAGAAGTGAAAACAAATAATATTAAACATGTTTAGTAAAAATGCTAAAATGGTACTCAACCTATCAGATTTTAGCCAACCTATCAGCTTTTAGTGATTTGTTACCCAACCTAACACACTTTCTAATTTGGTACATAATCTATATATTTTCGTTCTAATCAGGGGACTCCGCTCATCCCCGATCATTTCAACCTTATTAACTTAAGCATTTTAAGTAGTGATTTTAATTTAAATTTTTTAATAGAAGAGTTATAAACTTCCATATACGTTAATCAACAGTAAACGAGACTTAGTATACGTTAAAAACCGATGACCGAAGGCGAATTGAGTCCTTTAATTGGACTGACTACGTACCAAATTAGAAAGTGTGTCTAGTTGAATACCAAATTAGAGCAAAACATATAGATTGGATAGCAGATTAGAAAAAAAACGTTATGTTAGATACCAAATCGTTAAAAACTGATAAGTTGTGTATCATTTAATACAAGAGTTATAAGCTTTCATATACGTTAATCAACACTAAACGAGACTTAGTATACGTTAAAAACCGATGACCGAATGCATATTGAGTCCTTCAATTGGACTGAATACGTATATGTTGAGTATCAAATTAGAAAGTGTGTTTGATTGTATTGTATACCAAATTAGAGCAAAACGTATAGATTGTGTATCGAATTATAAAAAACGTTAAGTCGGATATCAAATCGTTAAAAACTGATAGGTTGAGTATGGTTTTAGCATTTTTTCCCCCTATCATTAACTAACTAACAGAACCAAACACACTCAAAACCTCAGTTTCACAACTCAAACTTAACTACACTTACACAGTTACACTCACTCTCTTCTCTTTCTCTCTCTATATATATACTTACATACATATATATATATATATATATAGATACATATATAATATTATATAGAAATGAAAGATGAAGAGTCACAAGCAGAGTTTGGTAGTAACAGTAACAATGGTGGGTCAGTGATAATAACAACAGGAAATGGGAAAAGCAGGTACAAAGTGTGGGCCATAGCTGGTATACTTTTACTAGCTTTCTGGTCTGTTTTCACCGCTTCCGTCACCCTCAAGTCGTGGTCTTCCGTTAACTCGGTTGGCGACGACGTTAGTTCTACCCTACCCGATGACCTCGACATTCTCGTAAAATCTCTTACTATAATATATTTGTTATATATAAGTATATAGCAGTGTTTGTAGTGCCGGAACTAGAACTGTTTTTTTTCGTTATTATAGAGAAATTCAATATACACGGTAAAAGATCGATTTTTTTCTTCTTCTCAATATAGGGTGATATATGGAGTTCATTTTAGCGTGCTACTAGTTCCTCCGTGAGTATTTGTCAAAAAGTTTGTACCTATGCTATGTTTGTCAAAACGTCGCGTAAACCTAGATAGGTAGAGAAGTGTCATGTTACGATGTTATGTACCTTATTTGTGCTCATTAATGTCCTTTTTTTAATTAATCTTGTTATGAAAGTAATGAAAAACATCAATTTTCAGTTGGGAACCGTAATTTATAAACACATAAATCTCATGACTATTGATTAAAAACGAATTGTAATTTATGATCTTAGGGGGGGAATTAGAAAAATCAGATAATTTATAGTATGTATAACTTAATAAATAGTTATTGACATATCTATAAAGCTGTACTGTGTACATAGTTATAATCCGAGTCAATAGCAAGCAAGAGTGATAGAAAAGGGAATATATTCAGGGGAAAAAGATCTTGACTGGTACCAACATCAAATAACCAAATAACCCGAATCAGTTGCTTAAAATGTGAAACCGAACAAGTCCTTAATAAAAGAAACTTCTGCTAAGAGACTGAGTTAGTAAAAAGAGTTGCATAGATAAGATTAGTTTGTTGCTTGTGGTGATCTATTATTGCAATTTTCTTAGTGGGAAGTAGGGTACAGGAACACTTGAAATAATTGAAATAAGCCGCTTGATATTTTTGTTAAGCGGGAGTTGGGAAAAGAGACACTAATTTGAGGTGGAGTGGTTTGCTTTATTTGAATTTTTGGGACTTTCTTGATCTAGTATTTTCTTTTTGTGAATGATATGGTAAAAAGAATGGTATAAATTGAGATGAATTGTATGCGTGTGGTAAGTTGCAATTTTGTTATCTTTCCTAGTTGGGAATTGGGTAAAGGAACACTTCATTTATGTAGGGTGTTTTTCTCTATCATATTTTTACCCAATATATGTTATGTTTTGATAAGCTCACACAAACCTGGGCTTTCTCCATTTAGTAGTTTTATTTGTTTGTAAAAGATAACGTACTAAAAGAAGAGATAATCTGGCAGTTGGGATTTACTACTCCTATTGTTCAAGTTTCTAATCGTGTTTTCATCAATTACAGTTGTGAGTTACTTATCCTATATTCCAACTTCCTTTAAATTGCTTGGATGGTATGGTGTTGATCTTACCGTAAAATAGATTTCTGTAAAATTTCACTTCTTTTTGGTAGTGCTCTTGGCTTACAACAGTCTCCGTTTTTTTTTTAATAAATGGAAAAAAAGTGCATAGTAACATTTTGTGCAGAGTCATTGTCAAAACTTATGTGTTTGTTCTAAATTTTATTCCAGTGAAAAGTGCTCGTAGCTTACAAAAATATCAAAGGAGAAAAAAACCCTTATGTTAATGGTTTTAGCATAGATCTTGTAATAAAACTTACTCGCTATTCTAATTTTTGTGTTTTTAAATGGCAGGAGTTGGAGGAAAGAGAGAAACTTGTGAGGCAATTGTGGAATACGTACACACATAGCAAAACGATTAGATTACCCAAGTTTTGGCTCGAGGCTTTCAAGGCCGCCTATGAAGACTTGATAAGTGATGTTTCTGGTGTAAGAGATGGTGCCATCTCAGAGATTGCCAAACTAAGCGTAAAATCTATTAATTTGGAATCTTCACTTGACCAAGAAGCTATTACGGATTCTCCACATGACCAGTCAAAGGTTAATCTCGTTTCCCTTTGTTTCGATTTTATTTTACATATGTTGATTAGTTTTACTAATTAATTGAAGTGAGATAGATGTGATTGTTTGATGGCAATTTAGCATGTTCAGGTCAGCATTAAGCTTTGATCTTATGGTTTATTTGCTTTAACCTCAGTTAACTATTTATCTATTTGCTTCAAGTCAGTTTAATGCTAAGCTTTTTTGCACATCTATCTGCTAAATGCTACAAGGTCTTAAGCTAAATAAACTTTAGCCTTTCTGTTGGTCTTAACAAACCATCTGATTTTGTTTAAACCTGCTAATCAAACAAGCCTTCCATTCTTCCTGTGTTGATGCTTTGTTTGGTTGTAGTTTCAAGCCTAGTTTTTTCTTTTTTGCTTTATGTTATCTTGTACTACATGTCTTTCACCATTCTAGTTTTTAAGAAAACAGCGTATTATCGTTTTCCTAGTCTTAAGAAGGTATATTCATTAAGCTGAATGAACTTAGCTATTTTTTTAAGCCCCAATCTGGTGGAAAGTACCCACTCATACAAACCCTTTTATTCTTTGTGATAATGTAATGTGCATATGCTTGTTGGTGTTGTCATAAAAGTAAAAGGATATAGAATGATCTAAAATGATGGTAGTACTAGCAAGGTGTGACATAATGTATTAGGAGCATCAAATAAAAAAGTGTGACATAATGCATGTGGAATGGTGGTTGGATCTTTATTCCAAAATTAATTGTTTCATCAACTCCAACCTCTTTCCTTAAAATGAGTAGAGAGAGTAGTAAAGAGGGGATGGGGGACCATCCCAAACATGTCTCAAGCCTTCAAGAGACTGAGAGGGTATTGTACTGTTTTAGCTTATAAGCTCAACTATTTTGCTTTTCGTATGGTAAAATGCAAGCTTTTATGTATTTTCTCACTTGAAGAGGCTAGAAGTTTTGAGCTGGCCAATCCCAACTTTTTTTGGGCCTGAAATAACCAGTTTATATTCGGAAGTCGTAGCCAAACAGGCTCTAAAAAACACCTTATTTGTCTAAGCCTAGATTTGTTGGTGTTACATAGAAGTATGCATTTTGATTAAATTTACCATACCAGGGGAGGTTTGATCTCATTTGATAGCGTTTAATGCCAAACATATGATTAGCGCATCGTAATTTTTTTTGTCATCAGTTTTTGTTATCACTTGCGTATTCAGTTGTAGACTGTCTTAGTCATGTGTTGAGTATTAAAACTGCTAATTGGAATGAGTAACAAGGCAGTTTGTTGTTTGATTATTTTGGGGCAACATAAGTATTACTTTTAACAACTTTGTATGGTTTTATTTTCTCAGGGCAACATTAGGATGCCTTTGTTGCAAAAAGGGTTGCGGGTATAATGGTCTCCGAAAGTGCAAGACGCCTAAAGAAGACTGTGAAAACAGATATGGTGATTATTATAACAATATTATATACTATGACAGGAAAACTAGTACTAGCAAGCATCGTTTTCAGTTATTTCTCAATCGTTACCTGATAACCAAAGGCAAGGGTAACATTAATGTTCATGCTTGGTTCTATTTGTTTGGGTCTTTTGAATTATGTAGAATGACAATTTATTCCCAAAGATTTAATAAATATATATAGTTCATGTTCTGGCTCAAAAACTACTGTTATATACTCATTTCTAGTGAACATTTATTCTGGAGATAGTTCATTCTTTTTAAGCTTAATGAGACACGATCTTGGAGGTTTTTATTGAAACTGATTTTTGCCACTGTCATTTTTAGACCCCTTCCGTTCCAACAATACAAAAGTATGTGCAACTTTAACCGCTAAAACCCCGTATTTTTGCCTGTCAAAGTGGCATAAAGTATTAAAGCTGGTTCTGGTAAAAATTGTGAAATCCCTTGCAAAAAGGTTCAATTCAGATTATGGTGCGTCACATATTATAGGATACAAGTTTTAACAATTATATGAAGCCGGTGCTAACCAATCAAATTTTTTAGTTGAATTAATTTTAATATAGTTATTTTCAAGTTTTTAATAGGTATTGGGTTTTTAATAGGTGACCCGGGTTTACGGTAGGGTTTCTCCTTAAAAAGCAAGTCATATTAATTATTTAATACACATCATTCAAAAAAGAGAAATGACCTTGTAAGCACCAGGAAATATCAAAATCCGTTCAAATTAAACTATAATTCAGATAAAATCTATTCTTATATAATATGGCAGAGTTTAAAGCGTGTAGGTTTGTGCCTATTTAGTTGGCTTAAGACCAATAAAATTATAAAATGGCCATTGCTTACAACTCAATGCGAGCATTCTAAAAAAATCCAACAAAGAAAAACTTTGACTAATTAATGCAAGAATAGGATTTGGCTAAGACTACAAATTCTTAACCCATCATGTTTCCTCATATCATTAATCATATATGGTCAAGTGACAATCAGCAGGTCATAACTTGCAATGCAAAAAAGATGTCTATAAAACAACATTTAAATTAAAATATGATGGAACGGGAACAGGTAGTTCAGAAGTCAATGCCGGTAAAATTGTAAAACATAGTCAAAACTCTTCCCTGAGTCCTATTTTAGCAAAATAATGACACATCTTTCGATATGGCCACTACTCCCCAAAAATAAATTGATCAGACAAAATTAGTACTTTTGGCGATAAAGGGACAAAAAACCCCTCAAGTGACAAAAACATTTACACCTAGTCCGACGGTATATACAAAGTGCCTTTGGAGAAACAAAATATGAATAAAAAAACTACCTAATCTTCGACGGTCTGAATCTCTCCCATCATGATACGGTTGCTTACAACATTGAAACCAAGCACTAATGGACTCATCTTTTTCCCCTTCTTGCCCTTCTTCTTTCCTCCCCCTTTAGAAGAGTCGCCATTGCCCGCTGTGTCAAAATTCATTTCTTCCGTCGTTCCAAATCCAGGTGCTTTTGAGTCATTTTGCCCTTTGAATGCGGTCTCGAGAACATCTGAGGGTAAGAAGTCCTTGTAGTTGAGGAACTTGTCAATGAACTCGTGGTTTGGGTCATAGGCTGCTAGGTTCTCAGTCAAAAGTATCTCAGCCTCTGATCTGGACTGCGTCAGACAAAACTCCAAGAAACTTGTATCTAAGAAAGAATATGTAAATTGTATTAGGAAAACAAAGTTGAAATACAAATAATAGAACATTTCATAACACATGAAAAGAACAAACGCTTTCCAAAATCTCACAAAGGAAACTTCGTTTATGTTTGGATAGGAAGAAGGCTAACCCATAACCCATAACCCATTTTGATTTGACGTGGACACGTAGTGTCTTTCATGAGCAGACAAAAAATAGAATTTTCCTCCCATTTTTTTTTTAAAATTATATCCAATAAACCAAAGAGGAAGAGAAGGGAAGATTAATCTTGTCGTTTTAATCCAGGTGCATGACACCTGCGTTTGCGCTCAACATCATTTTGGTAAATTAATTTTCAGTTAAAAACATCAAATTCTAACATTCAATTGGTGTTATTGAATCATACGATAGTTCCAGGATTCAAGTGCTTACATGCTATAATATAGACATAGGCAACCCAGAGTAATAAACTAAGAGGCCAAATGGTTGAAAGACTAAAAAGGTACAATTTTAGTATATACCTTTTGAACCAATGAGCCTGGCAGACTCGCTCTCACACCAATCTCTAAAGTCCATTGCTTCTGCAATGATTTCCATCAAAAAAATATAAGCCAATTATTACTCTCTACAAGTTAATCTTAGCATCAAGCAAGTGTAATAGCTTTTACCTGAATGCTTATTTTTCGTATCTTTTTTCCCTTTCGGAAAAACTGGAGCTGTCACAGGTGACGTTGAAAATGTGCTTTTGCTACTAATCGATTTCTGCTTGCTCAGCGATCCACTAGATGGTCCTTTGGATGGGCTTTTTTTTGTTCCCAAATTTCCCTGGCTTGAAAGTTGAGGGAAGTCTGGCCTGAATTCAGAAATCATGTTTAACCTTAAACTTGATAAAACAACAATACAACAACTTAGACAAAGTAAAAAGCAGTGCAAAGAACTGTTCTAAATGGGATAATCACAAGATAAAAAAACGAAAACACATTAGGATAGAGATATTATGAAAAGAGTCCAGATCTAAGAGCTCCGCTTGCTCCGCTAGGTAAATGACAATCAAAACGAACGAATATAGGAGAAAATATAATTGACGAAACTGCAACTTGATTAATAATCGAAAAGACTGTTACAATCTCTCATCTACTTTTAATAATAAAAACAGGTTTTCTGAACTTTAATCAACCTTTTAAGTTCTACCAGATAGCTTTTTAATTGCTATCTAACTTAGGGAAAGCCTAAGCTATTTATAATAGGCTAACTAATCCTATTCATAGTAGGAGTATAACCAAAACAATTTCTAGTTCAACAAGGAGTCAGAATAAACTCAAATCCTAGTTCAACAAGGAGTCAAAATAAACTCAGATCCTAGTTCAACAAGGAGTCAGAATAAACTCAAATCCTAGTCCAACTAGACTTGGTTCCAAAACAGTCATAGAGGTATCCTCTTGGATCAAATTTCGACATCATGCAAACTAAGTCGTATAAGCTTAGTATTTTTTCCTTCTTGTTTTAAAGCTGGATTGAAATTGATTAACCAGTTAGCTCAACTTCTCTGCTTTTTTAAATGCACCAGTTGACCAGTTTTTTACAAAACCTCAAAAGAATCCAGCTTATTTGCTTAGAAGCTGCACCCAAAAATCCCTAAATACATAATGATAATGATAAAACCAGATCATGCAGTATCTGTTTACAAGGAAATGATGAAGTATGCATACACACATCTTCATCAAAAGTTACCTTATGGACTATCCCCTCAAGACTAATCTACCAGGACCCTTTTTTCATATTTTTAATTTATAGAAACATTTAGAAAATGTTGAACTAGAAGTAAAGGCGGAACCTAGCATGCTGAAAAGGTTGAACTAAAAATAAAGGCGGGGAACTTGGCATGCTGAGCTGAGTCATATCACATGGCAGTCAACCGTAAAACTAGTTGGGACAGCTTATCTTAAGTATTTGTCGAAAATTTAGGCTCCATTTGGTTCACCAGTTTACAGCAGTGCTTTTTTTGGCCTAAAAAAGCTGGAATTTTTTAAGCTGCAATGCTGAATAAACCTAGCTTTTCTGGAAATACTGAACAAAACAGGCTCGTTTCTGAAATGCTGCAATAAAACAACCCCAGTGAAAGACTTCAATAAATTCCAAAAATAATTCAAACAGCCAACCAAATGCTACCCCAAAAGTGAGCAATGCCAAACAAGTGTAAACAATACCAAACAAGAAAATTTAAATTCATTTAACAATAAAATAAACGCAAATATATCTTACTGCTGCTTGACTTCCTGTTTTGGTTGATCTACGGGACCCCAAAATAAATCATCGTCAACTTTTTGCTTTGATTGAGAAAAAGCATGGGAAACAACGGGAGATGCAGCCTTTCCACGGTTATACTGAGTTGGCGGAGTCTTCTTAGGAATGGGAATAGGTAATTGATGTTGTGTAGAAGAACTTCCTTTTCCCTGTTCCTTCAAAATATCCCTCAACGACGTGTGTTTCGAAGCTTTACCAGATTCGCTTGACCAAGCTGGAGCTGGAGCAGAATTGACAGTATCGCCTTTCCATGTAACAAAATCTCCTAGAGAAGGGCCTGAAGGTACAGCAGGTAACACTTCACCCCTGTTTCTCTCACTGGGACTTGCTGCAACATGAACTTTCTCCGGTGAGGAAACAGGAACTTGAACAACTTTTGCTCCGGCACTCTTGGCTTTGGCCGCTTTTCTGCGACTTTTTTTAGTGTCTTTAGCCTCAATAAAGTCATCACCAATTGTATCTTGTTTATCACTAACAACTGGCCCAGGCATCACTATTTCCTTAACGCTAGACTTATTAGCTGGAGCTTCTTCTGGGAAAAGATCATGTAACTGGCTTTTCTTGCTCTTTTGGGCAACAGAACTTTCAGGTTTTCCTAGATTTAAATCTATATTTACTGCAGTTGTTTTCACACCCCAAGGATTAGAAGAAACCATAGCTTCAAGAGATGTAGTGATATCTGAAACAGCCATTTCCAAAGCTCTTTTTTTTTCTTCTTGTTGAATCTCCAATAATGATTTTGGTTTAAAACCTGGTGCAGGTTTCCACGCTCTGCCTTTAGGCTGTTCATTATCGACAGCAACGTCAATTTTCTCTTCCTTAGTTTCTTGTTGAGATTTTCCTTGATCGACACCTGTCACATTCTTCTCAATCGCACCGTCTAGTATTATTTCAGCTTTCGAATTCTTCAAAGGTTGTGTTTTCAGACCCTTCTGTTTCTTAGACTTTTTCTCAGATCCCTTTTTCACTTCATTCACCTCAATAGTTTTCACTTCATTCACCACAATAGTTTTCACTTCTTTCGCCACAGAGGTCTCTTCATTGAATTGATTTTCTTCAAATTCTTCTTTTTCAGGAATGGAAACTTGAGTGTCATAATTTCCTACCAAGTTTGTAGTAACAGGCTCTGAAGGTTCCCAGAAATCTGTGTAAATTGGAGCAGCATCAGATGATGCAATCTCAACAGGTTTGATATTGATATTCCCCAGCATGGTGTTTGATAGCTGTTCCTCATGAGCTTTATCAACAATATCAGCATGAGATAAGCTATTAAAATTTTGTTGTTGAATGACATTATGTTGTTCAGGAATAACATCTCCCCAACTTTTTTGAGAAACAGAACTTCCAAATAATTGATGAGGCAAATGAATAGGGGCTTCTGAGCCTATACTGCTCTGATTTTGCAATTTTGGAATTTGCTCAGGAAAATGCTGATGTGCACGATGATCAGGCATAACCTGAGACAACATTTGTTGTTGGCGCAATAATAATAGCTGTTGCTCTTCTTGTTGCTGCTGCTGTTGCTGTTTGAGTAACAAGAGTTTGTCCATTACTGAAAACTGTTGTGGTGGGACTAGAACCTGTTGCTGAGATTGTAACTGTAGCAGATACTGTTGTTGCAACAAATTTACGAGTTGTGGATCTTGGGAAATTCCAGAAGAGAGTAGCTTTTCGTAAGTTAATGAAGAATTATCTATATTTTGAGTTAACAAGTTATTGAAAGAGGGTTGGTTTTGTTGCTGTAACACGGGTGGGTAGTTTGACCAGTTACTGGGTCCTGTATTAATATTAGAGCCTTGAAGGAGAGACATTAAGTGCTGAGAATTAGGTTGTTGGGGTTTGTTATCATTAAGCGAGGAAATTGTATTTGGGTGTGGACTGGTAGGATTGTGTAAAACATCAGAATTAGGAACCATGGGATAAGCACTTGAAAAAGACCTTTGTCGTTCGAGCTCAAGTCTTTTAGCCAATAGATACAAGTTCTCATTCTTTTCCAATCCCAGCGAAGGGATGTTATTAGCATTATTACGAATATATCCTTGTATACCTGCCAAATTACCAATGAGTAGACCAATTAGATATGAGTAAAAAAGAAAGGGATAATCTCGTTTCTTAGTCCAAACAATAGTGTCTTTGTCTCACTTCTGTCCCTACATTTGTATTATGCCATGTTATCTCTGAACTCTTAAAGTTTGTGTATTTTCCATCACTAAAACCTGTCCTTGGTTTTTCGAATAAGAATGATAAAACTATGTGCTATTAACACAACGTTGTTTCAGCTTTATGATATATTCTTCTAGATTCATGATATTTCTGTTTCAGACAAATAAAATAGAAATAAATAGCTTTGAAAAGAATAAACTATTAAATGTTTAACAGGAGAAATTAATGCATATTGTTATGTTTAGGGACAAAAAATGCGCAATTTGTACAGTAAAGGAACTAAAACACCACAATTTGTAAGTACATGAATAAAAGTGGGGCATGAAAGGGAAATAAAGCATAATTTTAGGACAAAAAGAAACTAATCCATAAAAAGACATGGTAGATCAAATCAGGCAGCTTCATAAATAACCAGTAAATAAATATTAAAAATAAACCAACCTTCAGAAAGTGCAAACATATCATGCGGGGAAGTGCTGATGTTGCTGATATTACCTGACATCAACGACTCCAGATACCTGTTTTCAGCTTCTTTCGACGAACCAAAATTATTTCTTTGTTCAATATTCGGTATATCCACAGTTTCAATAGGTTTTGATCCGGTAAATCCAGGTGGTGGCCTAACTTTAGCTCGTAAATGAGGCATAACATCGCCGAGCATCGAAAACGGGGTGTCAACAGGGGAATTTGCTAGACGAACGAGTAAATCGATGCCAAAATACCCTGTCTCGAACCAACCAATAATATCGCTACCGCTAAAAGGGCCTTGAATTGCACCTTGCGGATCTTTATAAAAGAGTAAGAGGTCTTCTGGAGCAGGTTGTGACGATTTTCGAGGTTCTGTTTCTCGCTCCACAACTGCAGAGGGCTGCCTTTCTAAAATCGGATCTTCGTTCTTATACCAGAGGCCATCTCCTCTACCAGCTGAACAGTATAAACATAGTTAAATGAATTTTGCGTTATAGTACTTCTACAATTTTTAATAACATGAGAGAAGCGTTTCAAATTGGGTGAAGTGTAAACAAAACCGTGTCCAATTCCAGCTTTTGAGTTCCGCTTGTTTGCTAAAAAAGTTAAGACTCCATTTTGCTGACAATCTTTAAAAAGCATCTCTGGAATTGTAGCTTGTAAAAGTTGGAAGCTTTCAGCTAGATGAGCCTAACTTTTTTTTTCTGAAACTAAAAAATGCAAGTTATTTGCCAATAAGCTTCAACTAAACAAGCCACAAGTGAATTGATCATACCCTCCAAAAAAGTGAATTGATCATAAAAACATATTAACTTCTCCCTAATGGCTCAAACATAAAGACCCGGCCACTTCCAGGCCTTTCATCTTATTAATTTGGCAGCAAGCTAAGTTTTGTTGTTATTTTTTTACAAAGCTCATTGCATTTGGCTAATCAGCTTAATCCTGTGCTCTTCAGAATTTTTGACTTCGAATAGGTAGAAGTTAGCTTTTCTGAACTTAGCTTTTCTGAACTTCAATAAATGCACCTTATTTGCTTACAAACAACAAACAAACAAGCCCAGACAATCCAACATGATGATATAAAAGCAGAAGATTCAAAAGGCCAATATAAATGGTATATATTATAAAAAATACATTCATATACATATATATATATACATATATTATTTACTGTGTATGTTGTATAATGTACTGTGTATAAGAATTACCTTCAGGCTTTTGTTCTTCACCAGGGAGCATATACTTTTTGGTTTCCATTTTATCCGGCCCACTAGAGTGCATCTGCTTGTCATAAAACAAAGCTTCTGAGGTATTGGGAAGATTATCCTTGGCATTGTTCACCTTTTCATCTTTAGGATCATCAAAAGGTATATCTTCTCTACTATCTGTCACCAGAAAATAACACAAAAACCCAATTTACAACATAGAGAAGGTAGAGAGACAAAGAACAGGAAGAGAAAGCATTGGTAAGATTAGTACCATATTTTGTCCGTCTAGCTTGCCCTGGATCATGAGAATTCCTTCCAATGGAACTGTCCTTTGAATTCTGAGGCACACCACTACTAACTATATCCCCTTTGTCAATTCCATTTAGAATAGCCTATTCAAGGAGTAGTTATTAGAAAATAGATCATCAACAATACAGCAATTAACATATTATACTTTTGAAAAAAGGACTGGTTGCATATTTTAAGCTCGTATTTTTTCTTCTTTGATTTAGATTTGGATAACATTTGCTTGATAAGAGCATAAAAGCTGAGTTTTCTGGTTTCAAAGTTCAAAAAAGTTGGCAGCTTTAAACTGAATGAACTCATCATATTGAGCAAATTCAAAAGTCCAGCTTATTTGCTTAAATACTGCAACAAACAAGATTACCCTTTGGTTGGTTGCAGCTTTTGGGCTCAACGACTAATGTATTTTTCTGCTTAAAAGCTGAGGTTTGCTAACCTTCATGGACTAATAAAGCTAGAAACCTTAAGCTGGATGAGATCAGCTTTTTCTCGACCTCAGAAATTTAGATTAATTGCTTAGAAGCTTTAAGCAAACAAACTAGACTTCCTCTCCTAGCAACTTTAAGCTCATTTTTTTTTGCGTAAACAGTAGACTACATTTGGTCCACGAGCTTAAAAGCTAATATTTTCTGGTTTTTAAGCCTTCAAAACCTAAAAAAATTAAGCTGGATGAACTTGGCTTTCGCTCAACCAATAAATCCAGCTGATTTTCTTAGAAACCGCAACATCCAAAGTTACAAGTATACGTATAAAATACCAGTTCAACACTTGAAGGAGCACTAAATGCTAACGGCTCATTTTCTTCTTCTTGTGTAAGCGAAGGAACAGATATTAAGCCGTCTAACATCTTTCGATAATATTTCTTATCCATCACTCTTAACACATCAAGTAATTTCGTCCTGCCATAGCTCAAAGGAGTTCTTCTCTCTCCAATGCCAACTTCTTCTCTCTCTAATGTAGCTCCTGGGGAGAGAGAGAAAGAAGGTGTGTTATTCGTAAAGCTTACACCCCTTCCCCGTCCATGTGAGAAAGTTGGAGTAGAAGTTTCCCCCCGTCCTCGACCATAACCGAACGACGAGACTTGTTTGTTGGGTGTAGAGAGAGGAGGTGGCTCGGATCTCCCTCGACCTAGAGCACTAGGTCTCCATGGCCGAACATGCTCTCTCTCCCCCTCTTTCTCATCCTTTACATGATCATTAGAATCCAACAGACCTTTATCAATAGTCATGTCTGTGGAATCTTTACTAGAGTCTACCCATTTATCAGGCAAATTATCCCTCTCCTTGCCATCACGACCCCATCGTGTGTTCCATTTGCCCTCCCGCTTTTGCTCCTGATTGGTTTCTTTATTACCTGACACAGTTAAAGTTTAAAACAAACGAAAGTTATAGGCAGTCGTGAACATTTTTTGTCCTTCACTCACTCCTTTTTCTCTTACTTATGGTTAGTCTCAGATAATGATTGACTAACTATAGTTAAGGAAAGAACTGAACAATTTATCAACAAGTCCCTGATATTATAGTCTAGGCCAAAAAGAAAGCTAAAAACAAAACAACTTAAGCCTGTGAAGATAAGACCTTTTATGCATGGGTTTACGTTCAAAAGTTATTTTTGCAAACAGATTATGAGCATAAGAAACGAATTTATTGTATACTCCATGAATTATAAAATAAGCATATATTGACAAACAACTCGACCCGCAAACAATAATACATCAATTCTTGATATCAAAATTCAAACAAACGTCTATTTAATTTTATCGATTTTTTTTTGCAGATTCCTTTATTCTCTTTGAGTTGGATTGGCAACGCACCCTAAGGATTTAGGTTTCTCCCCTTTCTTTCTCTTATTCTCTTTACTAGCAGGATTAGCAAATTCATTTACCATATGCAACCTTCCCTCGAATCTTTTGTAGAATGTTCAACTTAGTTAATGCTAATTTATGTTTTGTTCATAAGTGCTTGGCTTCTCTAGTTCTCCAAGATGGACTTTATGCTGTTTAAAAATTTGTCTCAGTTTATTTATTCTTTTATCTTCTGTCCACTCCTAAGTTCCTGGAAAAACTACTTTCCTAGCGGAATCTAGCGATATATTCAATCATGTGTATATAAATACAACCTTTCTTGCAATCAAAAATTGAACACTTGTCTCAGATTATCTCTTTATGTTTTATTTTAAAGTTACCAGAGTCATTCCAGCGATCAGATGGAGCCCTACGAGCTTCTCCAAAGGGCTTTGTGGGAAGGTTATCCATTCGGCGCTGTTCCACCTTGCGATTTTCACTCAGATCTTTGTCTCCTTCCCTCCAACGATCTCTTCGGAAAGAGGAGTTTGTATCTCTCTCCCTCTCCTCCTCGCGCCAGCGTTCACGACGGCCAGAATCCATGTCCAGCACAGTTGGCCTGAACACGTCCTTTTTCTTCTGGGTATCCTGTGTCTCATCGCCATTTTCCAGCGACTTCTTTGAGTTCAAACGGCTCAAATTAGCAGAATGAGGTGAGAAGTTTCTCTCCTGGAAAATTAACATAAAAAGAAAGTTAAATATCACAACGAAACACATCACAATCCCACTCTCCCTTCTATTTCATTAGATAAAGGTCCTCTAGGAAACAGGAAGCAACGAAGACTAAATGGCCTTGTTTAGTTGCAGCTTCTAAGCTCAGCTTTTTTAATTTCTGATATAAAAGTTGAGATAAATTTGGTTCACCAGCTTAAAGAGCAAGTTATTCTAGCATTTTGGCATGAAAAGGTTTTAAGTTACGTTAGACGTCCCACTTTTCCTCTGTATCTCAACAAATTCAGCTTATTTGCTGATACAGAGCTGCAAACAAAGCTGCAAACAAGCGTATGCTTTTATTTCTTCTCAAAACGAAAAGATGGACGACTGACCCCAGCAGGTACAGTTCCAGGCTTATTCTCCCCTGGCTTCACAAGACGCCACTGCGGTGAAAGCGGAATTGAAATTTCGGACCCATGCACATCTGCAATATGAAAGAGAAGTTGATTAAGTATAAGTAATATTAACTGCACAACACAATGACTACATAAAGCTGAACTGTTCTGTTTTTTTTTTTTAATTAGATGAGCTAGTTGCTTCTTGGACCTCAAGAAAACCAGTTTATTTGCTCAAAAGCTGCATCTGAACAAGCCTAATGTACTTATCTTTGACGTCTCCGTTTAAAGTGAGAAAACTACTATTTTACAACCATGGTGAGGAAATTCCAGACTAAAATAAATTATAACTGCATACAAGGCAAGTCCCATGAGTAGCTCTCTGACCAACTAAACAGCCGAAACCCAAGAAACAAAACATATACATTTTCCTTTTCTTCTTCACTTCGTAAACAGTAAACACAGTAGTTCTCTGACACCAAAAGGCGAGAAACAAAAATAGGTTCTTTTCTGATTGATTTGGTCTTCACATGCGGAAAAGAGAACCTTGAGCTCACAAGCTAAAAAATTACGCTGAATTACTAAAATAAGGCAGCTAATTGTTTAAAAAATCTGCAATGAAAAATCCGTCAATCTAATCTTTGTTCATCTTTTCGATTTCTATAATGACTAAATCCTATTTCGATAAATACAATCCACGTATTCTGGGACTGGAAGTAAAATAACATTGTCTTTTTTAACTTCATCTTAAATCCCACAACAATAAACAAGCATGTTTTACAAAAAATATCCTAAACCTTTCGGTCGGGGGACCCAATTAAATCAATACATTCCACATATTTCCCAATTTCATCTGATAACCCGAAAGAAAACGCCAACATTATTTAAAAACCTAATGAGACCTTTTTTTCCACAATTTATATTTTCATCACTAATAAAACTCTAATAAGACAAATCACAGCTGCAATCCCATAAACCTTATACGCAATAAACCGAAACAAAACCTTAACATCATTCAAAATCCCTAACTGAGAAAACCTTAATTAGATAAATCTAAATAAACTTAATCCACATATCAGGCAATCTCTTTTTTATCTATAATTGGTGGGGGGAAAAGCCACATTTTTATTTATTCATAATCAGGCAATCTCATAAACCCTAAAACGCAATAAATAAAAAAACCCCAAAAAAACCCAATCAGGGTTCAGACAAAACCGTAATCAGATAAAACATAAATGTAACCAAATATATCAACAATTAACCACAAAAACTGAAAAAATCCTAATTAGATCAACCCAGATAAACGTAAATCCAGATATCAGGCAATCCCTTAAACCTTATGCGCAACAAACCAAAACAAAAACATTAACCCAAACCCTAAGAAGATAAACTATAAATGTAACCACATATATCAATAATTAACCACAAAAAGCGACAAAACCCTAATTAGATAAATCAAGATTAAGGGGTCATACTTTTTGGTCCAAAATCAGATTTTACAATTCTGTTTCAAGAATCCACTGAAAATCCAGATTTTGGGATTTTTCAGCTTTTTTAGCCTAAAAACTGTTTTTTAAAAGCTAAAAAATCCGACTGTCCAAACACTCACAGATTTTTAAAAATCCAAAAATCAGGAAAAACAAATTGTTAGCAACGGACCCTTAATCCACATATCAGAAAATCTCATAAACCCAAATTAGGGTTCGCAAAAAAAACCCAATAATTCATTTCCCAAAAAAATTATAACCGTATGCGCAACAAACCAGAACAAAACCCAAACATTATCCAAAACCCTAATTAGATAAAATCTAGATTAACTTAATCCGCATATCAGACAATCTCATAAACCCAATAATTCATTTCCCAAAACAATCAACGGCAGCGTTTATAGAGAGAGATAGAGATTGTGAGTGTGAACAGAACAGAACAGCTATAGATAGATAGATAAATAGATATAGCTATATGTATAAATATAAACCCTAATTAAATAAACCCAACTAAACGTAAATCCACATATCAGACAATCTCATAAACTCAAATAAGTGCTTCGGAAAAAAACCCAATAAATCATTTCAAAACAACAAACAGCGGCGTTTTATCACACATATATGTATCAATATATATATATAGAGAGAGAGATAGTGATTGTGAATGTGAATAGCATAGATAGAAAGTTAGATAGAATGATGTAAACCTTTAATTTCCAAAAACAAAAACAAGGAAAAAGTCCACAAAAACTTAATTAGGGAAACATTATCCAAAACCCTAATAAGATAAACAGCAAGTGTAACAACATATATCAATAGTTAAACACAAAACCCTAGTTAGATAAATCAAAATCAACGTAAATCCACATATCAATCAAATCTCATAAACCCAAATTAGGTCTTGGAAAAAACCCCAATAATTCAATTCGCAAAAAAAAATAACGACGGTGTTTTATCCCACATAAATATACGTATAAAGAGAGGGATTGTGAATGTGAATAGATATGTGTGTGTATAAACCTTCAATTTACTTCTTTAATTTTCAAAAGCAAAAACACCAAAAAAGTCCACAAAAACTCAATTAGGAAACCACATATATCGACAATTAACCACAAAAAAGCGACAAAACCCTAATTTAGATAAAACCCAAATTAACTTAATCCATATATCAGGCAATCTCATAAACCCAGATTAGAGCTTCGAAAAAAAAAACCAATAATTGAATTCGCAAAATAACGGCGGCGTTTATAGAGAGAGATAGTGATTGTGAATGTGAACAGTATACATATATAGAGATATAGCTATATGTATAAATATAAACCCTAATCAAATAAACCCAAATAAACGTAAATCCACGTATCAGGCAATACCATAAATCCAAATTAGAGCTTCGGAAAAAAAAACCCAACGACTCATTTCCCGAAACAATCAACGGCAGCGTTTATAGAGAGAGATAGTAATTGTGAATGTGAACAGTATAGTTATATGTATAAATGTAAACCCTAATTTAGATAAAACCCAAAATTAACATAAATCGACATATCAGACAATCTCATAAAACCCAGATTAGGGCTTCGAAATAGAAACCCAATAATTCAATTCACCAAAAAAAAAACGGCGGCGTTTATAGAGAGAGATAGTGAATGTGAAAAGTATAGATATATATGTATGTATGTATATATATAACCTTTGGAGATCTGGTCAGCCATTGAAGAGAGAGAGAGAGAGAGAGAGAGAGAGTAAAATAAAAACCCTTAAAACACTTGAGTTTTGCTATCGAAAGAATGAGAGAGACGGTGAGAGAGAGAGAGAGAGATAGAGAGATTTATATTGAGTTGAGTTTTTTTTTTTCAGGGTGAAGGGTATATTCGGTATTATTAGTCTATTAATTTGTTACTGCTAATATTTATATTTATATTTATGTTTAAAGTCAGGTCGGCACGGTACGGATTGACACGTATTTGTTTCGATCCTAACCCAACCCGTAAAATAAATTACGGGTTGACACGGGTTGGATTTAGATTGATTCTTAAATTTTTATTTTGTTCCTTCATTTTTTATAGTTTGTATAATCAACCCAAATTTTAAAATAAATTGAATATTTCAAACAGAAATATAAATTAAACTCAATCAAAGTACGTTTAGAACGTTCACAAACAAGTAATAAAACTAAAATATAACAATAATTAAAGGTTGATATATTAAAATACACATAATATATATATATATATATATATATATATATATATATTGCGGGTTGAAACGGATTGGGACGGATTAACCCGCGGTTTGTGAACCTCAACACTAACCCAACCCGCAAAATATATAGCGGATTGGGACGGGGCGGATTGATTTTTTTTGGACATTCAACCCACCCCAATCCATGCGGGTTGGGTTATGGGGCAGATTTACGGATTTTTTGCCGACCCCTATTTATAGGTATATTTATATTAGTATAATATTATAGGGATAAACTTGGGGAGGGAGAACATTTATAAATAAAAATAAACTTTACATTGTAATTATTCATAATTTTTTAAGGTTCGCCTAGGGCTGGGCAAAATTTCGGAATAACCGAACCGGAAAAACCCAAAACCCAAAAAAAAAGCGAAACCGAAAAAACCGAAAGTTGTTCGGTCCGGTTTTGGTTTACTATAAAACCGAACCGAAAAAAAACGAAAAACTGGAAGAAAACCGAACCGAGTAGTCAAAAAAACCGAAACAACCCCCCATCAATATAATATATATATATATATATATATATATATATATATATTAAAATTACAAATCAATATATATATAAATAAGTTACATTTTTTTTTACAATTATCTAATTTTAAGGTATACGTGTATTTTTTTTATATATAAAATGAGGGGGTTCGTAAAATAGGAAACTTTAATGAAACGGTGATTTATGAAGAATGTTTTTAAAAAAATGGGGTTTTAGTAGTAATTTTTAAACATCACATGAGATTTCTGAAAGTTATATAAACTTATATGCTTGTGTAATTTGACATATAGAATTGAACCATACCAACAAAACTGAACCAAAACCGGTATCGGACCGGACCGAATCATAACCGAAAACGGGCCGGACCGAATCATAACCGGTTCGGTCCATATTTTCCGAAATCCGAAAATTAATCTCGGTTTCGGTTTTACTGAAAACCGTACCGAACCCAGCCCTAGTCCTTATAAAAAAGTACATCTCTATAATGATAAATATCATAAATTTGTACAATTATATATACGTAAATTTCAAGACGGTTTTATATGTTAAATTATACATAGTGTTTATACATGTAAATAAAGTATTAAATAAAATTTTGATGAATTTCTACTTTTATAGATACATATACTCGGTTTTCTAAATACTTTTGTACGTACTTAATTTTTCAAAAATTTATGAGTTTATTATATCATAATTTTTTACTTTATTGAATTCATGTGTTTATCTAGTTAAAGTAAAAATATGTACTCGTCTCTTAAATATTTGTGCTAGTTAGTGAATTTTTTATACATATATCTTGTATTATACCAAATATATATTTAAATAAAATTATATTTTTTTTTATCTATGAACCCCATTTAAGAATGGATCATGCTATTCACACAACTGGGACACTTCAGACCACACTCCCTTAGGTGGGCCCCTCCATAAAGGGTGATGCTACATATATATATATATATATATAAATACAACCTACTAAAAACTCAAATAAAAATATAGTAGAACCCTAGTTGATACTACCCTAAATTTAAATATTAATTAAAAATAAGAAAAATTATTAAATCTGATATTATATATATATATATATATATATATAAACCCAACCTACTAAAAACCCAAATAAAAATATAGTAGAACCCTAGTTGAGACTACCCTAAATTTAAATATTAATTAAAAATAAGAAAAATTATTAAATATGGTATTACTAATATATATATATATATATATATATATATATATATATATATAAACCCAACCTACTAAAAACTCAAATAAAAATATAGTAGAACCCTAGTTGATACTACCCTAAATTTAAATATTAATTAAAAATAGAAAAATTATTAAATCTGGTATTATATATATATATATATATATATATATATATATATATATATATAAACCCAACCTACTAAAAACCCACAATTTTTTCCACATCACTAATCTGGTATTGCCACATCACTTGCCACCTAAGGGGAGTGTGGTCTGGAGTGCAGGAGTTGTGTGAGTATCATTTTCTTTTAAGAATAACTTTTATATAGCAATATTTTTTATTGGTCCCGAACTTATGACTATATAGAGGTTCTTCTGTACTATTTTACTTTGTACTTCTTACTTTTTAATTTAGAGTTGATTTCTAAGTTTGGATTCTCTACTTCATATTCTTTGTACGCTTTCGTATCCGCTTGTTTAATTCGCCCAGATTTTTAAATTTGTCAACTTGTTTCGCACTTTTATAAACTCTTATTATATATTTATTATATGCAAACTTCATAAATTTTGGATATATGTTGCTCTAAACGATTTTTTTAATTTCAATACTAGTTTATACTAGTTTTTTAATTTGTTCAAAATTAAACCGTATGTAACGTTTGTCTTAAAAATAATTATTATAGTGTATCGATACATGCATCATCATAATTGTATAATTTTTTAAAACAAATATTTTGGATTAAATATGTAAGGGAGTACGAAAAGATACAAAGAATATGAGACAAATGATTCGACTCTTGGTTTCTTAGGTCGTGTTGCGTATAGTATTTTTATCTAACAAGTGAATTGTTAAGAATTTACACTACTCTTATATACTTGGGACCAAAAACCTCTGATTTTAAGAGCATGGGTCTTGATCGGAAAGTTTCAAAAAATATTGTACCATTTATTTTGGTATTGGTTTTCGAATTTACATTATTATTGTTATTACGGGTTGGACCTTATATATTTTTCCCCTTGCTTTGTTATCTCTATTATGCCTCCTCTATATTTTTGTTCAGATTTTTACGATGCGACGAATGTTGCTAAACTTAAAAAATGACCGTACAATGCATATTTTATCAAATTGAATACATACTTTTTATAAATATTTGATTATTAAATTGCTTTTGTTTAAATATGATGTTTATTATTCTTTTAAGGTAGTAATTGTATATAATTTTATACAAAAACTAAAAATGTAAAAAAAATTCCATTGCCGGGAATCGAACCCGGGTCTCCTGGGTGAAAGCCAGATATCCTAACCGCTGGACGACAATGGAATTGCATGTTAATGTTTAGCAAAGTAAATAGTTTTATTTAATAAGAGTATTGATTTAAAAGTTGTTTATAGTCTGTTGTGTCCAGTAAGTTTCTGTCTATTAGAGTTATTCACCCTAACCCGAGTCCAGTAGTTATTTTTGGTTCTCTTTTTTCCGCTTTGTTAAGCTAAATATAATGCTCTTTTAGTTTTTTACAAAGAGCCTTTCAGGTATAAATTCTCATGACTTTTACGCCTAACAATCCTTGCTTAATCTGGCAATGATTACAATACAGGCTTAAAACTCTTTGATCAAATGTACGCCTCTTCTTGTCATTACGTTGTCAGCACGCACGGCGGTTAATTAACGCTGAAAACAAAGAAACAAAAGAGTGATATGATAAGGGTAATCGGAAACAGACTTGAGAGAGAGAGAAAAGAGCGAGCGACTCCATACACGATTAGCTTTTTATTAATAATTGTTACCTACATTTACATGTTATAATCTTAATTTTCTCATTCTTTCAAACACAGAAACTTCTATTATTTGTTTCAGTTTGACTCTCTTAATGTACCCCACATCAATTTGAAATCCTAATTTTAAGGTTGCTTGAAAAATGCAAAATAGGCCCTGTTTGAAGATCACGATGATGAACACAGCTGTTGTTCTTGGATTGAGAACGTTTCCTACTTATGGTAATTCGTTGTCTCGATTAGATGCTATTTGATTTTCTAAAAATATTGGTTAAGGTTCTGGTTTCAACTTTAGTTAGCTGCTATTTAATCTGTCAGAAAACTTGTGCAAATGTTGCCAACTTTTTCCGGTTTCATTATTTCAGTAAATACACTTGCATCAATTGGGATATTTGTTATAAACATTCATCAGGAAGAAAACGGTCGTCAACTTTCAATTTATTTCACTGTACTAAAAGGTTTCCGAAGCCTCGAGGGTGTCCATACAAAGTATCTTCTGTTCTTCAACTGTAATTTAAATATTCCTTTCTCAATAAATGGAGATAAAACTATTATAAGTTACTTTAAACAAAGTTAATGGGTAAATGTTACCCAGTGAAACAAATCCCAACCTTGTATATTTGAGGTCAACTCGAGCATTTGCCCCTTTGTTTCATTCTCTTGCATCTTCTTTCTTTATTTTTGAAAATTGGAAAGGGTTGCGTATATGAGAGTCGAGAAAGTGATGTGAATGTTCGAATGGCAAGATTTACAATCAATGTTGTTGAACTCAGAGAAGATGATCCACTAAATCAGAGGGTAAGAACTCAATTAACCCTCTCTCGAACTTAACCCCCTTTGTTCCACTTATATATTCTTTCTTCGAATGTTTTCTACTTTTACGGCGCTGTTTAACTCTGGTTTTATCTACTCACTCAAAATTATTTATTGATCTTTTGGCGGGGAAATTGAAAGTAAAGTTTTCTTTCTCAGTGATGACTGATGATTCCTCTAATTTTATCTTTTATACTTTCACAGGTTTACTTTAATCAATAAGAGTACTGTTTTCTCATTATGTATTCCCTCATCAAGGATGCCTTATTAGGTCACCACTTTTTTCGGAAAAAATTAAAGCTGACATTCAATATAAAAATTCATATGTACTTGCTTTGCAGTTTTAGTGCAGCATTTTAACATCGAAAACAACTTTCATGAAAGTATAATGATATGTAAACATCATTATTAATTAATTATCACAAGTGCATCTTCTAAAGTTTTATTATTTTGGTATAAGATACGTATTCTTGAATAGGCTTTTTCCTCATACTCTTATCACACTTACCGATCTAGCATTTTTCTTCATCTTTTTTTCTTTCTTTGCTTTCTAGACTCATATTTGTAGGTACGAATCAAAATCTGCAAAAATCTACAGGGTTTAATATTTTCTAAAGAAGATGAAATGAACCAACGGAAAATTCTTAGACGTTCTATCCGTCAACACCGGCATATTTCAAGTAAAAAGTTTATACATGTTCAGTTTATGTTCTTTACCACACTTTAGAGATGGTAAAAAGAAAAAGACCCGCCTGAAACGGTAAAACATCCCCACGCTGCTCAACTAGTTTGTGCAAAAAAAAACAAAAGAACAAGCAAGAGATGAAAGTCGTAACTGATACAATTCACATATACGTACTTGAGCCTGGAATTAACCTGACAATGGGATTTACTCAGCTCAGTAAAAAGGATAGTCAACATACCGATACGGAAAAAAAATTCTGATCATCTACTACTTGTTTTTCAAGAAGGAAATTGAACTCCTGTTGAAAACATAACCAACTCATCTCTTGCTCTATCTAACAGAGAGAATTGCATGAGAATGAAAATTTTAATATCTAGACAATGAGTTTAACTGCATCTATGGTGTTTCTGGATTTTGAGGAACATCTTTGGCTCCCATTTTGCGGATAATGCTGAGGCATGAAAGAGGGTTCACCTGAAAGATGAAACAAGAAAAAATGTTACATGTAGAATTCACAGTTACGGTAATAGTAGAATCAGACTTTTAATAAATAGAATCAAAGTTTAAATAGGATTAAGGTAGAGATAAAGCACAACTATTTACAAGATCCAAATGTTATCAAATTTACACATGTGAACAAATATATTTCTACTGGGTAAGTTACAAAAAAATCATCTACATTTTTATTTCCTTTCGGATTTAGCATTGTCTTGCACCTTCTTCTACTAAAAGCTAAAGAGTGTGGTTTTTTCTTTCTTGGAATGAAAATTTGTATTATGGCGATTTGTGAACTCAAGAAAGAAAATTTGTATTATTCTGCAACTCATGAAATACCCACAAGAAAATTTGGTTGCACCTAAATATATTATTAAAGATATCTGGTTTTTAAGCTAATAAACCAAATCTAGTGAAATATGAGCTAAAAAGCAGCAACCAAACAGGGTCTAAGATTGTCTCTAGTTTAGATTGGTTTCTTTTCTTTATTGATGATCTCTTTCAGGCTGAACCAGAAAAGTTTAGTTTTTTAACCTGATAAACCAAATTTAGTGAAATGTGAGCTAAAAAGCAGCAACCAAACAGGGTCTAAGATAGTCTCTAGTTTAGATTGGTTTCTTTTCTTTATTGATTTTTTTTCAGGCTACAGAACCAGAAAAGTTTAGTTTTTAAGCTTGATAAACCAAAATTAATAAAATGTAAGTTAAAAAGCAGCAACCAAACATGGTCTAAGATTGTCTCTAGTTTGGATTGGTTTCTTTTCTTTATTGATGATCTCTTTCAGGCTGAACCAGAAAAGTTTAGTTTTTTAACCTGATAAACCAAATTTAGTGAAATGTGAGCTAAAAAGCAGCAACCAAACAGGGTCTAAGATAGTCTCTAGTTTAGATTGGTTTCTTTTCTTTATTGATTTTTTTTCAGGCTACAGAACCAGAAAAGTTTAGTTTTTAAGCTTGATAAACCAAAATTAATAAAATGTAAGTTAAAAAGCAGCAACCAAACAGGGTCTAAGATTGTCTCTGGTTTAGATTGGTTTCTTTTCTTTATTGATGATCTCTTTCAGGCTGAACCAGAAAAGTTTAGTTTTTTAACCTGATAAACCAAATTTAGTGAAATGTGAGCTAAAAAGCAGCAACCAAACAGGGTCTAAGATAGTCTCTAGTTTAGATTGGTTTCTTTTCTTTATTGATTTTTTTTCAGGCTACAGAAACAGAAAAGTTTAGTTTTTAAGCTTGATAAACCAAAATTAATAAAATGTAAGTTAAAAAGCAGCAACCAAACAGGGTCTAAGATTGTCTCTGGTATACATTGGTTTCTTTCTTGATTGATTTCTTTTACTGAAAGGAATTTCACCTTTGACCTGATAAAGCCATAACTTTGTTCGGTAGCGTTAGGCTTTTCAACAATAATATAATGATTGATTGACAGTAAATATTGAACACTTCTTGATCTTTATTATTGCTCGGCAATTGCACTTGCTCGGATTACAATTTTCTTATTACACTTGTGCTCGAATTAATAAATTAATCTTTTATCTTGGTCTTTCTCCTTCTTCTTCGGTACTCGGTTCTTTATCTGCTCGGTTTGCTTTTTGATGTGATAAGCTCTGACAAGTTTCTCTCTTTTCTCTACTTCTCTCTATATTTTTTGGATAGATTTTTCTGGTCCCTCTTTTAGGGGATACTTGGCTATTTATAGGCAGTTATGCCTGATAGGATGTTGACAAATGTCCCATCTTAGGCGTCACCTCATGGGCTTTTCCATTGTGGACCTTTATTTTTGGGCCGGACCTTTATAGATAATGGCCTGTTAGGAAAGCTCTCTTAGACCATGGGTTTTTGGGCTTTAGCATTGGGTACCCTCTAATAATGGGTGGATCGATTCATACCCGAATAGACATATTCGGGTCTAATTTTTGTGTTCTATCATAACCCTTGTATAGTCTTATGAACAATGATAATTACACCGTTTTTACGAAATTCATCATTTCATCCATAATCCATATTTGATATATTTCCAAGTTTTTTTTTTCTTTCCAAAAACAGAAAATTACGAAAAATGCGAAAGAGTGGTGAATCGGTAGATGAGACTCTACTCAGGTGGAGAAATCAAAATCTCCGAAACCAAATCGAACCCCTCAAAGATGAAATTCATGTAAAAAGGGCCGAAACATGGCTTGTAAAAGGTCCCAGGAGGACCGGAAAACCCTAAATGTCTGTACCAAGGAGTTAGGCAGAGAATTTGAGGTAAATTGGTGGCTGAGATAAGAGAACTGATGCAAAAACCCCGTTTGCAAAAACCCTGTTTGGAAAAGCCAAAAAGGCTATGGTTTGGCACTTTTGAGAACGCTTACAAGGCTGCTATTGCTTATGTTAAAGCCGCAATGGCTGATAAGTTAATGAGCTCTAATGCCCCTCATCATTATAATAACACAATTTCGGCTGATAAGTTGCCTAACGTATATCGATATGATTCAATCAGTGTTGATGCGTATTCATCACCTGGATCTGAAGCTATATCAGGTGATGTGGTTTTTAAGAAAAATGAGGAGCGAGTTGGTACTTAGAGTGAAAACTTTGCAGTCGGTTGATTCAAATGTTACTTATCAGGGTTTTCATGAAGAGTGTACAACAAAAGAGGAAATAGAAAAAAATTCAAGTTAAACATGAAAATGTTCACACAAAAGACAATAGTTGTCGTTTTTTTTTTTTATGGATCAAAATTTGAGTAGCAGATATGAGGCTGCTGGTAACACCAAAGAGAGCGGATTTGTGCAAGTTTTGAACTATGGCTATGAGCGAGAAAATCAACTTGCTGATATCGAGAGAATGCTAATGGATGACAACTATTATTTGAGTGACGAATTTAATCGTGAATTTTGCGACTTTTCTTCGCTATTTGAGGAAATAGATCAAAAAATTGGCTGTGAAAATACCAGACAAGGGGAAAATGAAATTTGCGATCAAAGTACGATCTAGATCCTTGTAGAGCTATTCGGTTGAGTTTCAAGATTAGACTTTTTGATTGACTATTAGTAATTGTTTTGGTAGAATACGTCTTGTGGTGTAGGGCATAATATCAGCTAAACATACATAATAAAGGCGTACACGTACAATCTGGAATTCTGGATATTCATTTCATAAGAAGAGAATTTACTGATTTTTGTGATATTGACATTCTACAAGTGTCTTGCGAGTTAAAAAAAAGGTAGAGATAAAGTATGAACTCACATTAGTAAACTGTTTGAAGGATAGCACATAGTCTTGAACTTGCTCTTTTGTAATTGTTTTTCCATATGTGACTGCTAAAAGACCGGCAAATGCTACCTCCAAGCAATTATCCGTCATCGCAAAATCGAGAACGAGCTGTGATGCTCTTGAGTATAAAACATTTCGCTCTGTAGCAATATTGGATTTATCACAAACTAGTATATCCAATACTTCAAAAGGCGTCGTGAGCCAAAGCCTCCATTCACATGCTTTGCATACTTCAAGTTCCAATTTTGTAACGAGGGATTTCGAAAATCCAAACGCATATGCCATCTTGACAAATTCATCCTCATCTAATTTGGCAGCAAGACCCAGACAAGTGATAGATAACAAAAGTATAGAGCAATTGCACATGCCCAAACTCTCCCAATTCTACAATTCATTTTACACCATATTAATTTATGAAAATACAAGGGAAAAGAACAATTAATCAGACCAGGTCTGAAATCGGCTTGTATTTGTTTTCTTAAATTGGTCTAAACTTGACCTGTATTTGTTTTCTAAAATTGGACTGCATTAGAACAACTATTACAAATTTGTTTTCTAAAATTGGCTGTGTTTTCAATGATAACCAAAAACAAGATAACATGAACTAACTCAAAGTTATGTTACAAATGAAATTATTCATAGCCAAGTTACATTAAAACAAGGAAAACAACAGTTATTTAAAAGTTGTAGCAAGACTCACATTTTTACCAATATATGCCTTGAAATACTTCATAGCCAAGTACAAGGTTCTGTTACTTAACTCAACATAGTTTTTGGCCTGTAAATAAAGGGAAAAAGTTTAGTATCTACCCAGATCATAAAAACCATGCATATATATATATTCGTTTAAGAAAAAAGAAAAAAGAAAAAAGAAAGAGTTACGTACTTCTTTGATATACGAGAGCCCGGTATTCATCAAATTAATCTCATTCAATTCCTGAACCGGTTCAGGCACAGCTTCTTCTCGCTTATTTTTTTCAACCCACGAAACCAAGAACTCGCCGTAGGGGACAGAGTCGAAAGGCCGGTGCAGTTCTTGCACATTCTCCGAACGCAGATTAAAAAAGTCCGGTATTACCAGGTCACCCAATCCTCCTTTCTTGATACAGTCAAACCTACACTGGTTCTTGAATTCGGGAGATGGCCCTCCTTTCCTATGCACACCACTGTCACTTTTCGACCACGTAAAGACTACCCTCGAAGGGGTTTCGTAACCATACTCAACGGGGTATATCATATTTATATCCTCATCGCAATATAGGTCTATCATATCGAGCTCTTCCTCCTCGTGACAATCCAAGTCTATCATGTCGAACTCGTCCGCCATTGTTACAAGAACGTAAATCTTGAATAATTTGCGTATATATATATATATATATATATATATATATATATATGTATAGAGAGGGAGAAACAGGGAGGGAAAGTTTAAAATGCTGAAATTAATTTATTTTTACAGAAATGGAAGTTATTTTTTATGAGAAGCTGTTGGTAATATTTTTAGCTGAACTAAATTCTCTTTTTTACTTGTTTACGGAGTACAAATAATATTTTTTACTTGTTTACGGAGTATAAATAATATTTTTTACTTGTTTTACTAAATTATCTTTTTGGCAGTTTATGATTATCTATGCAATTGATTAAAAAGGTTATGCGCTAATGATATAAATTTCATTTTTTACTTGTTTACGGAGTACAAATAATACGTGTAAATAGCGATTGCAAATATCATTACTCGAATAAAATCCATTTGCCAATTAATTGGACAAATAATACAATGTATCTAGAATAAAAAATCTATAAATTAATACTCGTTAAATTAATATAAACTCTCTATTATAATATTTTTCTCCGGTTTCTACTCGTGCAAATCTAAAAATCATTAATTTTCGATAAAATAAGAATATAATAAAATTTTGAAAGATACTTAAAATCAATATTTTGGTCCCCACATAATCATAAATTGATAAATGACAAACATTAATGAGACGATTTAGTAAAATACGACTCTATAATCATGTGCTTCTTCTTAAAATTTAAAAAATTACTTGAACCTCATTGCTAACTTTTATTATTGCATTCAAAGCTCGATGTGGTCTTCAGGCTTTACCAACGAATTTAACGAGTATTTTTAATAATATATAATGTGTTTAATGTTATTAATAAGTATATGTATCGAATCTATAAAAATCTCTTCAAAAATAATAAATTACTATTTTTATAGATTATGTAACGACCCGGCCCCACGGACCGAACCGCCACGCCCGTATCAACAATATTGTCCGCTTTGGTACAACTTCCCAGGAGGGTCACCCATCATGGTACTACTCCAACCTAAGCACGCTTAACTGTGGAGTTAAGCGTGGAGTTCCGTCCTCGCTATTGTGCCGTACGGCTTTAAAAGGCCTTGTTAATAGAAAATGGATCTTTAAGCTCATATACCACACGAGTACTCTCATATCTGGGCGATGTGGAACTAACGCACAACACCGCATCACAGAATTTCCTTCCTGGAAATCTGGGTCGTCACAATCACCCTCCCTTTAGGCACGACGTCCTCGTCGGGTACGTCGTACTTCAGGGGTCCACACACATGTGCTAGTCCCCACATTTCCGGCCAGATAGAGGCTCTGATACCATGTGTAACGACCCGGCCCCACGGACCGAACCGCCATGCCCGTATCAACAATATTGTCCGCTTTGGCACAACTTTCCGGGGGGGTCACCCATCATGGTACTACTCCAAGCTAAGCACGCTTAACTGTGAAGTTCCGTCCTCGCTATTGTGCCACACGGCTTTAAAATACCTTGTTAATAGGAAATTGATCTTTAAGCTCATATACCACACGAGTACTCTCATATCTGGACTATGTGGGACTGACGCACAACACCGCACCACAGAATTTCCTACCTGTAAATTTGGGTCGTCACAGATTATTTTTATTTTATTCAGGTTTTACTGTATAGTGATTTATACCATTCTAAATATTCTTTGCCCTACATGTTTTCGGTCTCCATGTGTCGGCACCGAATGCACGGCCCAAATCCGGCCTCGGCCATGATTAAGTTTTGCTTTAATATCACAAACTATCACTTTAATTTTTATATTCCATAAACCATATGTATAGTGTTTTTTTAATACAAAACCGTCAACAGATTTTACCTTTAGACGCAAAACGACAGTCGACTACGGTAGAACAAAATCAGAGAGCAACCCGATACAAAATAATTTTATAACGACAGTCGACTACGGTAGAACAAAATCAGAGAGCAACCCGATACAAAATAATTTTATTATGCAACTCAATACTTATGATAAATATGTGCTATTTCTATGTAATATTATGAACGTGCTAATGATCAACAAACTAAGATAAGATTCAACCAGTTTTATTCTACAGGAAAAAGACAGCCGACTACTGTAGAGTCACTTATGAACACACTATGGTCCATGTCATCGAAATTGAGTTTGCCTTTCGGATTCCGCCTACTGCAAAAAAGGAGAAGCGTTAGTAAATTGTATAGTAGAGTTCTTAGCACCTGACACGGTGGAACTTCTTATTTGAGTTCAAACGGTCATACAGATCAATTGATGTAGTGTTTAACAGAATTGATTTTGCTATTCAGAAAGGACTAGCGGCGCAACTTATTGCCCGCTTGCCTTCTATCTACGTGTAATCATTTGCACAGTATGTGCACATCATGTGCAATTTTTCATCAACAATTTTAACAAAAATGCTTATGTTCATTCTAACTCTGCTCAAAAGTCAGAATGCACTCTATGATTAGTCTAAATTAAGTTTACAAATCAACGCAAAGTTGTTCTTTACAATTTAAGCTTTATCCAAAAGAAACGGGCAATTTCCTTTTTCCGATGTGACAATAGTATATGCATGTCTTGCTTATAATAAGTGTAACATCCGGCTTCTAAATTAGTTGGTCAAATGCATTACTGCTTGATTACATTATGATTCTGGAATCAGTATACTAGCTAGGTTGCTTGAGTTAGGGCAATAACAAAGAAAATTTTCATTTTTAATTACCACATTTTCTTTTTTGGGTTCTACAGTCTCTTCCCTAGATATAAGCGTTTTGACAGTCATTTTCGAATTGCAGATTGGATGCATGAAATAGGAGGATATCCGTACTTGGATCCGTTATTTTAGCGAAGCGGAGGGTATTATAAGTTTACTTACCAGTTTAGACGATCATTAATGACCCTTAGATCTTTGGAAGGACTCTGAAATTGATGAGTGCTCTCCCCAAAAAAAGCATAAGAACTTTTGCAGCTATTTGAAATAAAATCTTCCATCTGCATAAATTAGCGAAACAGAGAATACAAATTAGACTACCAAATATTGTTACATCATAAAGTGTGTGAAGTAGATGAATTACAGTGGCACATTTGGATCACTAAATTAATATTGATATTAAGGAGTGCTCGGCATTTCATTTGAATGTAAATCAATTTCGTATAATTAAATTTATCACCAAGTAACTATTGATTTTAAGCTGTCCTCGGCATTTCACTTGAATGTAAACGAATTTTGTTTAGTTACGAGATTGAGAAGATACTAGCTAGGGGTTACTGCGAGAGTTAAACGATGTCTGTCGTTCTTACATGTGGGAAAACTTCAAAACTCATACAAATTACGATCGAAATATATATATAGAATTCCTAAACATTTGTTTTTATTGATGTTGATGTTAAGTAAAAGCCAACTTAAATGATTTAATTTACATAGTTGCCAAGATGACGTTATTTTATTCAGGCAAAGCATGTACCTCTGGAGAACGCAGCGGAGATACATACACATTGTGTTTTGCAGATACTTTCCTTGGAGAATGGTCAGGAAGATTCAAAAAAGGAGACTTGTTTGGTGATCTAAGGCTTTGAATCAAAACCTGAAGAGGAGGACTCTCTGTAATTAACATTAAAAAAAGGCGATCACATATACATCAAGTCTAGATCAAACTTCAAAGGTTTGGGAATAGTATAAGTGGCTACCAAAATATGAAATAGCATACCTTCAGTTTTAACCGGAGATATCTCCTTCAGGAGTAGCTTTATAGCATGAAGAAATATCTCATTGTAAAATTCTTTAAGGCCGACATGTTCATGTCCTATTTTCTGTTTCCGCAATTAATTTAGATAGTAAGCAGGAATAAATAAAAGTAAAATTAGAGAAGGATAGAAACATATACACAAAATCATATTTTCAGTTTCTATGCTCACACAAACAACACAATACAAAGAAAGGATTTACATACCCCACTGTAGCAGTCCCCAGACCGATCAACAAACACCCTGCAATAAATATCGTGTCTATATTGCTGTTGCTTTCTATAGATGACAATCAGCTCTCTAAAAGTTAGTTTTTGTTGAACCTGCAAATGTCATCATAACTTTTAAAAGAGAAAACATATGTATAAATACAAGAATAAACTATGATCACTAAAAGGTTAGGAATTGAATAAACATATAAACATCCCTCCAAACGAGTAATGACCCTCGATACTTGAGAGAATCACTTTTATGCATTAGCTGTTGAACAACAAGTCTCACTTTGTGTCGTTTCTCTTTTATTACAGCGCTCCTATTATCTAAATGTGCTAATGCTGATTGCATAAGAAAAAGTTATCGCAGCTTTCAATTCGTAAATATACAACCACGTGGAATTATGTACATGTTACTAAACTATTAATCTTAAGAATTGGTACAGGAGGATTAATTTGGAGACTTACCTTAGCAACCATATAAAAACAGCATAAGATGATGTGGTCCACATGCCTATTGAAGAAGAGACTTGTTCCTCTACAAAGTGCTAAACTGAAGAGGCAGTAAATTCTTTCTCTCATCTCCTCTGATAGTTTTAGTCTTTCCACCATTCTCTTAATTCTCACTGCTGCTAACTTTAGAACCTACAACCAAAGACGAACTTAAAATAATGAGTGAAAGGGACAGTATTTTGTTAGAACCAAACCATGCCTTAAACCGGGCACGTATAAGATACCTCAGTAGAGCCTCATAGTTTTTCAAAAATATACAATTCAGATTCCGATAGGTGTGACTGAAGTGCCTTCTTAGTTAGAAATGTCCAATGAAGATATATCCAAATTTGACTTTATATTTTGAAACCAGTTACACATACAGTTACATGATGTTAATTTCATGAGTGGACGAACTCGTACAGTGAAGTAATTTCTCAAATAAAATTGAATGAAAGTGAAATACCTTGGTGAAAAACATATCTATTTCAACCTCTGAACATGATCCCCCTCCGACACTAGGATTTGGCGTTGTTGGACTGAATTCACTATGCATATAAAATTGTACAACCCTTAGTTAGCTTTCATTTACATAAATCGACAGAGTTAGCAATTGTTGTTCTACTATATTAGATAAATACTGAATGAAGGAAAAGTTAAGCTTACAAGTTAATTTGACCACACAAAAAAAGTGGATGCACATATATAGCCTATAGGAATATGTATATAACGCCTTAAATAAAGAATGTATGCATGATATTACTCTTTTTAAAGTACCTATTATGCGCGAATTGCGAAGCTGATTGAAGAAGCTTCTGGAAGTAGTTGCAAGGCGTCAAGCGATGCTTTTTGATTGGTGTTGTAAATAAATTACGCTCAACCAGCACACCTCTATATTCCGTGCACACCCTTTTTCGTTTATTTCTGTCTGGAAAAGTTTAATACTAGTATTAGCCAGAATGCTGAAGCAGTTATCAAATCATGGTTGCAAACTTACATATACTTCTAAGTACTAATTTCATAGGTTTGAAAAGATAGAATTCGAATGATAAAGGGTTTCTAGACTTGACATAATATTGTTATCGACCCAAATGAAAAAATTAAATGATATACAAACAAACTTTATTACAAAACTCAGTAAATAAAACCTTATCAAAGGCCTTGTTTGGTTGCTGCATATAAGATGGACTTTGTGAGTTTCTGGAAAAGGTTAGGTTTATATAGCTTATAGCTAATTCAGACCAAAAACGAAAAAAAAAAAACTCAACTTTTTAGTAGGTCAACCAAATGCAATCCAGTTTTAGCAAATAAAAATAAGCTTATATATGAGATACTCCAACCAAAGTGGTTGACAACTGCTATATATGTTTGTTTGTGGTTTCATAAGAATAGTTCCTTTGTGTATCGTATCTAACAATCAAAACAAAAGATCGACTTCTTCAACTAGATTATGAAGGTGCGGTCGTGCAACAAATAAGCAAGTGTTAGTACCTGATGAATAATCATTCTCGTTTGAAGGAGATGTCATCGCAGGTGAGCTACGAGAAGGCATGTGCATACATGAAGCGATTGAATCTAGTGTTGGCATAGGCTCTGCAAACAACCAAAGACGGTGTATTTCTCTTGACATAGTGGGCTTTACAACTGCCAAAGAGTTGTACAAAGATGATCCTTTTTCCCACACAACACTCTCAAGAAGCCTTTCCTCGAGTGAGTTAAGGTGGCGCCTCAATCTTCTAGGAAGGCACTTTTCGTACCTTACAAAGCTCTCTATTACCTTACAAAGATCAAAGCCAGTAATCCCGGTCCTCTGTTCGAAATTATATTAATTATTAAAAGAGTTGCCATACTATCAGTTCGAGCTACTAGTGCAATTGGTAACTTAACATGGTATCACAGCCTTGGCCATGATTTTAATTTTCATCAGATACTCTAAAGAATACAAGCATAAAGAAAAAAAGACCATGAGAAAGGTTTTTTTTTTGTTTTTGAAAACTACAAATGCATAAATGAATAAAACGTTGCATCAAATAGTTTAAGCTATTGATAGAAGTGAAAACTAACCTCAAGAGAACTAATGACTCATCTATTGATATACTAGGAAATATGCTAACAGCATATTAATTATAACCAGTTTTCAACAATATACGTTTCTAAGTTTCCATAAAATTAGATAGGTTTCCGATTTTCCTGTAATACTATAAAAAAACAAAAGGGTTGCATCTTTAATTACCTCTAGCACAATGGAGATGAATAATATCGTCGCAACATTATGAGCAGCCAAAATCAACTCAGCTGAAATAGCAAGCATACTCCTATGAAACGTCTCATTAGTCAACAAAGAGCTCAAGTCGGTTGGCTTTTGTGCTTCGCATATAGCTAATAAGACTCTATAGTACAAATTAAGCACTTCGTTTTTTCGTAGTCTGACCCATTCGCCACATCTTTCCTGCCCAAATATTGTGAATATTGCCTCTAGAATTATACTTTCCTGACCCGTGATGTCACATGTAGAAAAGAAACATGTCAGCTCTGTTGATGGCTTAGGTGGAAGCGAAGAAGCAACTGTACCGAGCCATTTGGCGGTTGAGGAATCAGCAAACTTGACCTGAAGTATAAAAAAAAACTATGTTTCAAATGCGAGGGATAATGTAGGTTGTTAACACCGTCTGGAAAGGATAATTAAGACTAAATTAATTCTTCTATCTCAGAATATATTATTACAATTCACGCTTTAGAGAGATTCGACAAATAAATGATCACGCTCTCGAAATTTATTCTTCTATCAAGATATAAATCGATAATAAATAAACAATATATATAACCAGTTTTCTAACAACCGATATACTGTAAACTGTTGCACAAGGTATCTACACTTATCGATCTTATCTTAGGAAAGACGTATCAGTTTGTAAGTAATATGAGCAGAACTAATATATACAGTCCAGAGACGAAGAGAAACCTTGTGAAAACCGTCATATCGAGATTTGTCTGGAACAGGAACTGAATCTTCCATACTCAACTGAAAACAAAAAATAATCAGAATGAGAAATCGGATATTTTTGGCGGCCTTGGTATTTTAGCACCTCATACACGCTAATTTTCTGTCACCAATATCTTAATTTATCTTAAAAACTCTCTAAAAAATATCACCTATTCCATTGCCCTGGTTGTTACTAAAACTATAATTATTATTCACCATGGCTAAGATTATCAAATACTTTTTCTAGTTCCATAGAGAGAAAATTTTAAAACACGAAAACACATAGATTAAACATAGGGTACATAAAATAAATGTATATTTTTCATGTGATTCGTATAGATATAAGTTTTGTTTATACCATGCATGTACGTGGCTTGATAGTTAAGATTATCAAAAATAAATAAATCCAGTCCCACATATGACATATTAAAACCCATAAAAAAAACAATGATTAGGTACCTAAGCACAAATGTAAGCACCGACGTAAAAAAACATAAAATTTACTAGAAAACGTATATATATTTATATTAATTAAATAACCTGAAGGCAAATGTGGTATGTGTATGTGTGTGTATATATATATATATGTATATGTAATGTATCTCTATGAAACAGGATAATGAGGAATATATGAGAGTCTTTATAGGTTTTGTAATTGAACTATTCTTTTTTTATGTAACAGTAGTATTTTAATTGGATTTGAATATATCTATGTACTTTGGATATATCTTTGTAGAAACTTATATTCCTTCTACATATCTGATAAGTTCACAATCTTTATGTACCACTTTTTAATTATTTAGTTTATTTACTAAATTGTCATACAAACCAAAATATAATATACATATTTTATCTTTCTACAAACTCAAAAAAATAGTTTTAAATTACAACAAAATATAAAAAAACACAAAAAAATTATAAAAATCACAAAAATCACAAAAAATATTAAAAAATCACAAAAAATTATAAAAAAAATGAAAAAAATCACAAAAAATAATAAAACATTATAAAAAATCAAAAAAATTATAAAAATAAAAAAAAACCAAAAAAAATCAAAAAAAAAATTTATAATATTTTGTGATTTTTTTCGTTTTTCATAATTTTATGTGATTTTTTTCATTTTTTATAATATTTTGTGATTTTTTTCATTTTTTATAATTTTATGTGATTTTTTTCATTTTTTATAATATTTTGTTATTTTTTTCATTTTTTTTTATTTTTTTTATAATTTTTTTAAAATTTTGTGATTTTTTGTGATTTTTTATAATTTTTTTGTGATTTTTTTATTTTCTTTGTGTTTTTTTCATTTTTTGTGATTTTTTTATAAAAATACATTTTTTTTAAATTTTTACAATTTTTTGTGATTTTTTGTGATTTTTTGCATTTTATATAATTTTATGTGTTTTTTTTCCATTTTTTATGAAATATGTGTATGGCGTTTTGGTAAATAAAGTAAATAATTAAAAAGTGGTACCTATATGGAATATGAACTTATAGAGGTAGCTAGAAGTAATATATGTTCAAAAGTGGTAGCTATTGGGCATTATTTGATGTTTTAAAACCGTGTTTTTAAAAGAGTTTGAACGAAGTGTAAGCACCGATGTCAAAAGCATAAGATTTACTAGAAAACGAATATATATTTATATTAATTAAATAACCTGAAGGCAAATGTGGTATGTTTATATATATATATATATATATATATGTAACGTATCTCTATGAAACAGGATAATGCGGAATATATGGGAGTTTTTATAGGTTTTGTAATTGAACTATTCTTTTTTATGTAACAGTACGTATTTTAATTGGATTTGGATATATCTCCGTACTTTGGTTACTTTACGTTTTGATCCCTAAACTAGTTCCTTCATCTAGTTTTGCACTCTTCCATTTTAGTCAATGTTTTAAAACCGTGTTTTTAAAAGAGTTTGAACAAAGTGTAAGCACCGACGTCAAAGCATGAGATTTACTAGAAAACGTATATATATTTATATTAATTAAATAACCTGAAGGCAAAGGTGGTATGCGTATGTGTGTATGTGTGTGTATATATGTATATATATATATGTATATGTAACGTATCTCTATGAAACAGGATAACGCGGAATATATGGGAGTTTTTATAGGTTTTGTAATTGAACTATTCTTTTTTATGTAACAGTACGCATTTTAATTGGATTTGGATATATTTCTGTACTTTGGTTACTTTACGTTTTGATCCCTAAACTAGTTCCTTCATCTAGTTTTGTACTCTTCCATTTTAGTCAATGTTTTAAAACTGTGTTTTTAAAAGAGTTTGAACGAAATGTAAGCACCGACGTCAAAAACATGAGATTTAGTAGAAAACGTATATATATTTATATTAATTAAATAACCTGAAGGCAAAGGTGGTATGTGTATGTGTATGTGTGTGTATATATATATATGTATGTATATATATATATATGTATATGTAACGTATCTCTATGAAACAGGATAATGCGGAATATATGGGAGTTTTTATAGGTTTTGTAATTGAACTATTCTTTTTTATGTAATAGTACGCATTTTAATTGGATTTGGATATATTCATGTACTTTGGTTACTTTACGTTTTGATCCCTAAACTAGTTCATTCATCTAGTTTTGTACTCTTCCATTTTAGTCCATGTTTTAAAACCGTGTTTTTAAAAGAGTTGGAACGAAGTGTAAGCACCGATGCCAAAAGCATGAGATTTACTAGAAAACGTATATATATTTATATTAATTAAATAACCTGAAGGCAAAGGTGGTATGTGTATGTGTATATATATATATGTATATGTAACGTATCTCTATGAAACAGGATAATGCGGAATATATGGGAGTTTTTATAGGTTTTGTAATTGAACTATTCTTTTTTATGTAACAGTACAGTACGTATTTTAATTGGATTTGGATATATCTATGTACTTTGGTTACTTTACGTTTTGATCCCTAAACTATTCCTTCATCTAGTTTTGTACTCTTCCATTTTAGTCAATGTTTTAAAACCGTGTTTTTAAAAGAGTTTGAACGAAGTGTAAGCACCGACGTCAAAAGCATAAGATTTACTAGAAAACGTATATATATTTATATTTTCAATAACTATGTAGTTAAATGAAATAATAAATGTAGCTAAATGATTAAAAACTGAAATGAAATGAAATTACAAACTGGTCACGCAGAAAAAGAAGAAGAAAAAAAACTCAAAAGTTAAATGAAAAAAGAAAACTTAAATTATGTACTAATTTAAATAAAACGCCGTCTGTGGGAATCGAACCCACGACCACGTGGTTAAAAGCCACGCGCTCTACCAGCTGAGCTAAGACGGCTTATCAACTAAATATTTACATCTTTTTTTATATAGTTATTAAAAATAATGTAGAAATATAAGCAATTTCAGGACTTGCTAAATGCTTCATTCGGACTCCAATATTTTGAGCCGGAGTTCAATTAGTTTATGTTTTTGGAACCATGAAGAATATTTGGGATGCATAACATCCGAACATAACCAAACCGATTACCCATTGGTTTGGTTTCGTTCGGTTTAGATCAAATAATATTTGAAACCTAACCGGAACATTTAAATAGCAATCTGTTTGGCTCGGTTCAGTAAATCTATTACTAATTTTATTAAGAAACTATGTCTTATAATTTATACCAAGAATTAATATAATTGTTTGAGTATGAATAGTTGTATCTAGTATTTAATTTTGTGCTTAGTCGTTCTTATAATTTTCTTCAAAGTTTAAATTGACTACATCAAACCAAGCCAAACAGATTGCGATTTAAATGTTTCGGTTAGGTTTCGAATATTACTTTTGGTCTACTTAAAACGAACAAAACCAAAACGATGATTTTCGATTTGTTTGATCTGTATACTCGTCAAAAACTGAACCAATTTGAATCACGAATGCACAATATGGTGGTAACAATCACAACTTTATTAGAAAAGAAAAGAAAATCACTTCTTCCCTTTTCCTTTAATTCACATATCCTGATCAGTTCTTAGTTTGGTCTGCGTGATTCAATAATATGAGTCGTAACCAATCCAAACCGATTAATCCAGACCGTTAATCCAAATAATGCAATCTGTCGATTTTGTTTGATTTGGACTGAAAATTTGAATGGTTTGATGGGGTTCACGTTCCGTTGCATATTGGTTTGGTTTTGGATTTGGGCTAATCTATTTCAATCCAATCTGTTTACATTCCGACTGCATATCAATTGGTCGACCTGGGCTCGCTCCCCTGCAAGGCTGCAACTGCTTTTAGCCTTTTAGACTTTAGAAAAAACCAAAAAATCATTTTCCAACACGGTAGGCTTTTGCCATTTGCTTATCATATGAACTGTCGCAGAAGATGATTATAATTAAATTTGTGACATTTAGTGAAATCTATCCAATAAAGAAAAACAACAAACAAATACGGAGTATAATGGTTTGTCCATAATCACATTAATTTTCTTAAGGACATCTTTGCTTGCACATTTAAGCAAAATACTTGGTTCATCTAGCTTTTCCGGGCCAAAAACTAGCTCGCTCAGCTTTTAAGACAGTCAATTGCAGTCCAACATTTTAGCCAAAAAAACAAAAAGTTAAAGCTTAAACGCTGCAACCGAACAAGGTTTTAGTTTAATAATCGAAAACCAATCCTAATCACGATTAAAAATCCTATATCTGACTATCCACATGTAGTAACTTCAAAAATCCAAAAGAAATTTCATCTTAAGCCGGTTTACCAAATGCACTCCAGCTTTAAGAAGAAAAACAAAAAAGCTAAACTTAATTCCAGCAACTAAACAATGCCTAATTCCAATCAAATTGAAAAACCTATATATAGCCATCCAAACTTAACAATTCTTTAGCAATATCTTCGATCAGCACATCGATCAAATACATTTCCACAACTTTTGTAAGCTCATATCTCTCAATTATCCCAAACAAAACATCGTTCCAACCCATGTCCCACATTGCATTCACATCCGTATCTCTATTCTCGATATCCCATTCAAGCATTTCTTGAATATACTCAGCACTATCTTGCTCTTCATTTGTACTCTCGTATATAGCTGTTAACTTTTTGAAATCTGTATATATCTGCTTCACCAAGTCGTCAAACGACTCTACTTTAACATAGAAATTTAATATATTCATGGAGGGGTAAAGAGAAAGGTCTAATCTTTTTCCTTTTTTTCTTGTTAACTCGTGAACAACATCTAGTATGAGCTTATTATCTTCATCTTGAATGATATCATCCGATGGATTGGGAAAATCGACGGGCATGTAGAGGTAAAAAGTTTCATGTGCTGCGTTTAGCAAAGGCCGACTTTTAAGCAGTGTTTGCTTGAGGTGAAATTCGCTTTCAATTAACAGCTTATTACAATATTCTGGAATTTGGTTTTCCTTTTGTTCATGCTGCTGAGTATTAGAGTTATCCAAGCTAGATTCATTACATCCTGCAAAATCAAGAAAAATGTAGGCATAGAATATAAGTTACTGCAGTGCAGCTTTGAAGCTATTTTTTATTTGTTTAAAAGTGTGACTAAACTTGGGCCGTCTTTCCGATTTTTTAGCCTGAACGCAACTTCTCATTTTATAGAAAATGAATACCATAAAAGCCCTGTGTACCTAATGATTTAACAACGACAATTAAGTCAATTTTAGACACAGTCCTGCAGTTTTGTGTGTATTTTCTTTCTGAATAAGTGTACAGGTACTTGCATACTAGGCTTTGTATTGTACAATATAATTTCGTGCACCTAAAACAATCCACGACACCATTAATACATGCGCTGGTAACTAATATTTTGGCGGTGAGATGTTATTATGAGTTATGGACCAGTTTAAGAAAATTATACACTAGAATGCATGATTTATTTTGTGAACTTTTGTTTTCAAATTTGAGTTATTAATTAACGGACACCATTGCAGAAGCATTTTCGAGATTGAATGATAATGTTGAAGTTAGGCTAATGCTTACCATTTTCAGAGAACATTTCAATTTTCTGAGACTCTAAGCTTGTGCCTTCTTTGAAATCAGGCATCTGGTCTTCATTATCAATGGGACCGATAGAAATTTCTGCCATGATTTCCTGGGACTGTAATGCAATATGAAAACTCTATTAGAGAATGTGCACATTTTCCATGAAAAAAGTTTACTTTTTAGACAAAGATAACAACAAACTCACGTCTTTACTGACGGCCGGAAGATCAGAGAAAGTAATCGGACTTTGTAACACATCAACTTCTTTGTCTGATAATTCATCAGTTTCTGCAACAACAATACCCTGAGCTTTGGTAACAAATATTTGGATGCAGAGGTTTAATTATGTGGAAGATTATTCGACAAGATACTATTTTCATGGTGATTTTTTTAGTTATCAAGAAACGGACACATTTCAGAACCCTTTTAAGAATGTTGTAGATATGGATTTGCAGCAACAAAAGTGAAGGAAACTGCTAGCCGTATACATAAGGATGTGCAGTGACACTTTATATCACATGATGACGTCATGTCAATGTAAATTATGTAATAATAGGAATTTCCATGGGGGTGTTAGTTCTAAGCGAGTAGATTAGTATTTCACAAATTAGTTGTGTAAGTTGAAAGTTTTCTATCGTCTCTATTTGTTAACTTTGATATTTACCAATATATAGAAGTCTTAATGCTCCTGTGGTAAGTTTATTACTTACCTTTTATATAGACTAATTCGAGTTTCGATGACATTTTGCCTGATTCCTCAAGTGAAGTAGCTAACCGGTCTTCATCATCAATGGGATCGATCGAAATTTTTGTGGCGGTATCCTGGGACTGTAAAGCAATATGAAAATAATGTTAAAGTCCTGCCACATTTACAATTATAAAGAAATATTCCATTATGTTAGAAGGATAGACTCACTCTTTCATCAAGGCTAGAAAGATCTTGAACAACAATTGGACTTGGTAGCTCACTAGCTTCTTTATCGGATGCAAAATCTTCGACTAAAATCATTGCACGTGTTTCTAGATTGTTGGGGCTGATTATACGTATATCGGCTTCTTTGCCTGTGTTATTACTTGAATTTTCTGCTCCTCCTTTGTACTCAAGCTGTTTCTCTTTTAGCAAAAATGGCGTTTGATCCTTCAATGCTGGTTCTGTATTTTCAATCATTTCTTTTCTTTTTGTGACCATTTTATGTTTTCTTCTTGGGCTTTCTCTTTCAATGGCTACCATGTTTATAGACTTGTCTTCTTTGATGGGTGGAGTCGACACTCTTGAGATTTTTGTTGTTTTTGAAACTGCATCATTTGGCGTTTCACTAAGGCAAGAGTTTAAAAACATCAAATTTCTCGTATTTACCGGCAAATTCATAGACTTTCTATTTCTCGGGCTCCCGGTCTTGTGTTTGCTACTTGTTGAGGATTTATGCGCCTTTTTATCATGAAAATCTTTTGAACTCTTTTTACCAATTATTATCTGCTCTCTTTTCTCAACCCTAGGCTTCACTTCTGTGTCCGTATTTCTTTTCCCTTGCAGATGTGTTTTTCTAGCTTCTGCGTCTTTATGGTCCCGATTCATCACTCGTTTGGCTTGTCCCTTTTCTACTCCGATATCTTTACCGTGCTTTTCGGTGCCTTTTCTTCTCATTTTTACTTGTAAGTCATTTGTACTCTTATTAGATCGAAGAAATTCTTCATTAACTTGTGGACCCGATACTGATTTTCTAACCACAATTTTATCGAAATCCTTCAATAGTGATTTCGTATTTTGGAATCTAAATCCGTCAGCATTTTGCATCAGTTTTCTTCCATAAGCTGTAGGTGCCGTATCTTCAGTTTTTTTAGTCAAATTCACAACAACTTTACCATTTCTATTATCGCTAAATCGCCCCGGTGTACTCTCAAAATTCACATCTCGTGGAACCTCTTCGAGACCCATAAGTTTAGCAATAACACTTGGCCTTTTCCCATGAGGCCTAAAATCGGGACTACAACTAGCCGCTCTCTTATGAAAAAACACATCGTTGGAGATACTCGATGGTTGTTTTGTAAATAACTTCTTGTCTTCAGTTGTATGATTTAAAGCCAAAAGGCTCGATTTAGGATCACTTGTCATCACATGTTTGGTATCTCGAGAGTTTCTAGAGGGTTTATCGAATGAGAATCTTGGCCGTTCAACTAGCTTCTTTTGTGCCACCTGTTGAAAAATAATCTAAAAAGTCAAAAATTTTCCCCTACTATTGTAAAATTGGTAACGTAAGAGCCTCGGTTAATCGTCATGGTTCAATCTTCTGTGATTACACTGAACAACAGAATAATAAAGTAAAACAAGCAACACTTTCTTAAAACTGGGCTGACTTAAAGCAAGTCCGCCCTTCGAGTGGCCAGAAATCTTGCAAAGAAAAGGTAAATTACTAAAAAGATGCCACAGGAACAGTTTAGGAGAATTGTAAATACCAAGGCACTTTCTTCTTCTTCTTCTTCTTCTCCATTTTCATTTAGCAATTTTATTCTTGTTTTTCTCCGGGGATTAACTAGTTGACTTGAATCTTCATGAATACTCGTAAGCATTTCTTCTAAATCCATAGCCCCTTTAAGTAATTCCCTCCCCATTTCTATCGAGTGCTTATCAAAAGTAATGCTATTAGAATATGCACTGAGGATTTGGTTTAGTTTTTGTATCCCTTTCGATATCTCGTTTATGTGGATATTTGAGACATTTATAATCTGATTCGAGGGCTTGTTTAAAGTAGTGATGTTTCGTCTTTCCATTTTCCCAATATCTAGTGCTCTCCTACCAATTCGATGAAGAAAGCTCAAAATAGGATTATTACTTGACGAACTATTTATTTTTGTGAAACTTTTGTTATTTCCAAATGCAAATGCCAGGGCTCTCGATAAGTCTCCGTTTTGCTTCGAGATTTGACCACCTTTATATTGAACAAGTTGCGTCGTAGATTCTTGAATATTGAGTGACTTTGCCCCATTATTCGATCTCCTTTGCGAGTTAGTTGGTCTGTCACCAACCTACCATTAAACGTATTTGTTAAACTTAAAGCGTATAAAACTATATATCACATATGCCAATACGGAAGGTGTTTAAGAGCTTACGGATTTTGATGATCTTGTTTGACGTGATCCTGCGTAATTTTGAGATGAATTTCCATATGAATCTGTAATTATATAAGCACACAACAAAATTAATTAAGCACATCTAAGTACTTTCACGACCATTCTCCAGTTTTCATTATAGTCGTTTGCTTGAAGCCAGGGGCGGAAACAGGACGCAAGTGGTGCCACCGCCACCCCCAAAAAATCTAAAAATATTTTTTTTATATAGAAAAATTTATAAGTTTAATGTTTTATACATTAACAGTTCCCCAAATGAATAAGTATTAACTTAGTTCAAATGGTAAACATAAAGTTCGAATCTTGTGTTTATTTTTTACTCTTCATTTAATTAACATTAGTTTATTCTTTGAGTTCTTCATTAATTAATTGCATATTTAAGGTACTATTACAAGGTTTTATAAATAAATGTTTTTGTGTAGTTTCATAGTCATGTTACAACAAAATTTAAACTGATAAATTCGTATATTTATAGTCTTTTCTATATCGTTTGAAATTTTATACCGTTTATAGTTATTGTACTAATAAAAAAAACTTCAACAACCCCACAAATAATTGAATTCTGGTTCCGCTACTGCTAAGAGCTTCGAGACAGTTTTATTGCAAGTAAGGAAATAAAAGAAGATGTTAACTTATTGTTATCAGTCTTCTTCATGTTTTGCAGATGTATATATATGTAGTCTCTCAACACATCTCAAGTACAGATTCGTTTTCTCGCATTTTTTTCGAAATTACTTTTTTTGCTAATTCACGATTTTTTTAATTCAATAGAACGTGTATCATGTACGAATTACATCCGTTACTTGCAAATATGATCATAAGAGTTGCACCATTAGTCATTAGAGTAAACATACATCGATAATTATACTTAGATACATAATTTATATATATATACACATCTAACAACAGTAACAAAAAATGTTCGACTATGTTTGGTGAGAAAATTGGACTTGTTGAGGTTCACAACATTGCTTATGTTCATTCGAACGTCATTGCTTATGTTCTTTTTAAGGTGAATGCATTTAAATAAACGCAAGTCTAGTGGGTTAGAACCCGCTAGAAATAGCTTAGATACAGGGTTCGAGTCTTGTTAAATGGGTGTATGTGAAATCTCTTAATCCTCTTTAATAAGTTTTTTTTTTATATAAAAAAACGCAAGCAAGTACATAAAAGACCAAACAGGCCTCCTATACTAATACTGAACAGTTGATAAGAAAAATGAAGTATCCAAAATTGAAATACTAAGAAGACCAAATGTAAACACAGATGAATGTAATATTTGCACCTATACATGCATACCTCTTGTCATTCCTTTTGTATTGCTTGTGCTATGAGTAGGAATGGCAGGTGTCGACATACGTTCTTTTCTCATCCGAAGATCCGTTAGCAGTTTTTGAGCAAAATCCGAACGTGTAGCCATACTTTAGCTTAGTTTCTTATTATCTCGAAACAAAACTAACTTGAAAATTTTGGTTAAAAAATCAAGGTAACCCTTCTAGCTTAGTATGCACTTAGCATAAAAAAAAAAACAGAATATGAAATGGAGATAGATTTTTATGTTGGTAAGGAGTCTCTTTCGGTGTTTGGGAAGGTGGTGAGTCCAACTTTAAGCAAAGAATACTAAATATATATTCGTGTTAGAATTTAAGGAATAAAGTTTGATGTGTGTATGTATGTATTGGTTGTGTGGAAATGTCTAAGTGGCAATCGAGTTACCATGACTTTTATTCTAATCTAAGCAATGGCAAAGGTTCCAAAAATCTTCCTCTTTAAGCTTTTTTATGGGAAGCAGACTACCTGACTCTGAGTCAGGTTTACTCTGATTTCCACAGCCATTAGATCTGTTATTTTATTAATATTGTAGCAGATCCAATGGTTGTGTAAAGCAGAGTAACCCTGACTCAGAGTCAGGTACTCTGCTTCCCTTTTTTTATGTCTTTTTTATTCCTTCACTCAAACCTTATTATATGCAGTGACGGAACCAGAAACTTTATACGGAACGGACCGATATTTTATAGTATAAAAATTTACATGTTAGATATGAGTATTTTTTTCGAGATATAGGAGGGGCCGAAAGCTTTTTTTTTAAGATTTTGATCAATATACATTGAAAAAATTATTTTTTCAATAAAAAAATTCAAAATGAAGGAGATCGCGGCCTCCGACTTCCCTCTAGTTTATTTCATGGTTATATATTGTGAGTCTTCTTATTTTAATCTATGTGAGTCTTTACATGTGATAATAGGTTTGTTTGTTTGTTTGTTTATTGGATTTTTTTCTTATCGAAAACACTACCTTGTAGAGGGAGTTTAGCTAAGGCAGAACTATTCATGCATCATTCTTTATTTATTGGGTTATTGGGTTTTAAGCTCTTTCGTTTTATGCGCTCTTAAGTCGCAATATATTCGTTTTATCGCTTTAACTTCTTGTTAGCAAAACACGCTTTAAAACTCATAAAGATCGGATTAGGTCGTAATGGAAGAAAACAAAAGCTTGAATGAAAAACTCTAATAGCTTGATTATTGTTGTTACGTTCTTTTAAATTAACTTTAACCCTCTAAATTCAAATGCTCACGATTAGAAAAAAAAATGCGACTTTTTTGCCTTTTTTTTAAAGCTTTAGGTTAAATAAATGATCATTTATATATGTAGAAAAATGTAAAAAAATGGACCCAAATTAACAAACCCATACACGAGGGATTCATTTATGATAACACGGTTTGTACCAATTAATTGCTCCCTATTTGTGGCTGCATTTATGTAATGCTTTACTTATATTCCATTTATGATCGAACCAATTATATATGGGAGCTTCTTTAATATCCAAATTTATATCTTTGGTACATATTAGTTGATGATAAGTATTTATTACAATTTGTCTATATTGACAGTGTTATAACTGTTGTTGGTGAGAATGTAAATGAGGTGTTTATTTATTTTTGTAACATATTGATGAGTATAAAGGGAGTCCGGATCCTTCAAAAAAAAATTCTAAAAAAATTGAAAAAATATATACAATTACGATTATACATATATAGATACACTTTAACATTTATTTTTAATAGAAAAGTCATAAACAATTCAATTTGGAATAAATAAATAAATTAATATAAAGTAATAAGTGAAATTGAAAAAAATTGTTTCGAGCAATATTATATCCAAATTTTATGATGTTTGCATAGAATTTATTATAAAAGTCTATAAAAATGTGAAAAAAGTTATAAAAATGTAAAATATATACAAAAATAAGTAATGAGACACGAAAAAAGACATAAAAAAGGAGATCGGGGATCGGGACTCGTATAAAGGTTCATTGGCACATGTAGGTAGAGTGGCTTGTGGGGCTTGGAATTTTGGTCTGTAAAGTTAATGAAAATAAAACCTTACCTTCACTGTGACACCCACACCTGAAAAGTAACAAACATAACTTGAAGCAATGGAATAAATATAATATTTTCATACGAATCTAAATCTTCTAGCATTATTGTAAAGACCACCCTCGTGAAACTTACATTTTTTCAGTATAGGTACAGTCGGATTTTTTCGCATAGTTTTATAGTCGGATTTTTTCGTTACATCTCGAGTTTCGTTCGTAACTAGAAGTCTAAAAGAAACCCAACTAAGATGCATATATTAAAAGTAACATATATGCAAAAACTAAAAACTAGTAATATATGCAGGAATCTGGAACCAGAGGTGGACAGAAAATTCGTAAACCCAACCTGTACGGATTGAGACGGATTGGTATGACCTATGGGTTGAGTGTAAAAAAAAAAAAAAAAATCAAACCGCTCCGCCCTAATCCGCTATACATTTTGCGGGTTGTATTAGAGTTGATGTTTTTAAACCGCGAGTTAATACGTCCCAACCCGTTTCAACCCGTAATATATATATATATATATATATATATATGTATGTATGTATATTTATATATACATTGTGTGTATTTCAAGATACCAACATTATATTCTTGTTATATTTTAGTTTTATTATTTGTTTGCGAATGTTCTAAACATATTTTAATTAGTTTTAATTTTATATTTCTCTTTAAAAATTTAAATTTATTTTAAAATTTAGATTAATTATACAAACTATGAAAAATAAATGACCAAAATGAAAATTTAAGAATCAATCCCAACCCAACTCGTCCCAATCCGTAATTTATTTTGCTGGTTGGGATGTTAATTGTAACGGATTGGGTTGAGTTGAGTTGACATTTAAATTTTATCAACCTGCTCCAATCCGTCCTGCCATTTATTTTGTAGATTGAGTTATGATTGAAATCAATGCGTTTTAATCCGCCTCGTGCCCATAACTACCGGAAACTACACGGATATGAACAGCCACTGGAATTTTACTTATTTATTATTTGTAAATTATACTCCAATAAAATCTAAATAAAACACACATAAATAATAGTTGTAGATGCTATTTCTGGTTTGCACCAACGAGCAAACCCCATTAATTGGCGGTGTTCTATCATTTGTAATATGAAATTAATAGTTTTTTTTGTTAAAATTGATACTTCAAAAAGGTTCGAAAACTTGACCAGTTGTGGCATGATATTGCAAAATCACAATCGACTATGTAGAGAGCAATCACCAATTGTCACATGCTAGAGCATCAATCTAAATCGCCGAGCAGACCTAACTTGCCTAATATTGGGATTTCGCCGAGCAATCACCAATTGTCACATGCTGAGAGCATCAATTTGAATTGTCGAGCATCAATCAAAATTTCACGGAATATGATCTAGGGATTTCACACATACCACCGTTAACAAGACTCAAACCCTGCATCTCGTATTTGAAAGTACGGGTTCTAACCCACTATACTACCTTACTATTTATATAATATAAATAGGTAATATTTGTTGTTAATATATATATATAGAACCGGTTTTGTTCAGTTTGAGAGATCGGTTTAAACGTGTTAATAACCACGAAACGGAACGTGGTTGGTACCAGATTGAAGCATGTTATATGAGCTTCAAAATGGTACATCACACGTCTAAAATGGATAACCGGTGTGAAAGATATTGACCTCCAAAACAGGGTCGTGCACCATTCCGGGTAAAGCACACTTGAGCTCATTTATGCAAATGTCGAGAAATTTTTTATCCCACATTAGTGAGTTTTGTGAGAATTGAGTGTTCATATACACCCACCATGGGCTAACTGGTTGGGGCGGCAAACTTTTCGCACTCGATTGGGGTGAGTTTTGCCCGAGTCCCGTCTCGGGTTTGACCTTTGACTTTCGCGGCAACGGTCGGCGGCGAAGCCAATCGGAGCTCGAGTCCGTGTCCAGCGACTCGTGGCCATGGTGCGGTGCGGTGCGGTGTTCCCGACACACATAATTCCTTTTTACAAAACATTTGGTGTTCCTGAGACACTATATAATTATCTCTAACGATAATAATACCAACAGTTCCGTATTTTCGTAATTTGACCCTTGTAGTTTGAAAATGCCCCGATTCAGTCACCTCTTTCTAAAAAGTCACATCTTTTCACTTCGCACCCGTTCGTTTCTCATTCCGTTTATAAGAAATTCTTGTCATTTTTTGGTTTGTAAGTAAGAAGTGTGCTTCCACTTTCTTATTTTTTAAAAGTCATTTTATCCTGTGAGGTCAACGTCCGTATCCTAGAAGCCAAGACGATAGGGGACAAATAGATCTTAAGGACAGATTGTTGAACAATCGACTCCGACTTGAAAACACATTCTGATCAGGTTAATTCATCAAGTAAGAAAGGTACGCTTATTCATTAACTCTTTACTCGCGTTTGTTTAATTGTTAGAACATTATATATGTTTCATTTCTATATCATTTATCAACACAAGTTCAGTAATTACGTTTCGTTAGTAATTATTTATTAAACCTTATTTCGTTGTACCGTCCGAAACATTTTCCGGTTTGGTTTTCTCCAAGCACGAAATCCAATAATATCTAATAGTACATATTTATATTATAGCGCAAACAAACATGACCTTCAAGCACAAATGTCTATACGCTTCATGTTTTAATTATATACAATTCGAGTTAAAATTGTATACACTTTACAATAGGGGGCCGGTGAGCATAAGTCAACCAAACGAAGCCGAACCTGCCAAACCAAGCCAAGCCGACATAAAACTGACAGATAAATGTAGATTTACTTAGCTTGAAGCTTTACACTTCAGATATAACTAGTAAGAGGGACCTCAAAAGAACTGTATTTAAAAAAAATTCCGTGTCATTACTAATTCTTTAGCTATTTTTTCAAGATACGCCTTTTTTCCTCGGTAAAAGCTACAGTGGACAAGTCGATTGACGCACATATTTTCATTAACTGCTCTACAACTTACAAGTGAGAGAATTGCAGAAAATACTTAGCATTGAATCGTCAAATAAACAGACACAAAATTGTAGCTTCATAAAAAAGAACATGAATTGAGTGTGCCATGTAAGTTAAACTTGTCATTACCTTTAAGACACAGAGCAGTTGGAAGCATTGGATAAAAAAAAACATCACCTAACTGTCGTTAGTTTTGTTCCAAATTCATTGAGCGAAAAACCTGCAACAAAAGTAATACAGGTGAAAAACAATGTGTATATGAAAGCAGAACAGATAAAGGTAGAGTTGTTATATCCACTATACGCAAGTGTTTGATTTAGAAACAAAGATTCATCCAAACTATGAACGACAACAACTCAATTAAAGTGAGAAAAGGATAGCTTATATGGCGTGATTGAAAGCAGCCTTGTGCCTCAGCTGATGACTGAGGATGAGTTGATGAAACAGCATATGGCTATAATGGAGCAGGCAGCTCCTTGCTATAAAGGTACTCCTGAAGGAGCTCTCTCCGGTTAAAACTGAAGGTATGCTATTTTAATCTTGGTACACTTATACTATTCCCACACCCTTGAGGTTTGATCTAGACTTGCTGTATATGTGATCACCTTTTTTTTAATGTTAACTACAGATGGTCCTCTTCAGGTTTTTTCGCATAGTTATAGTCGAATTTTTTCGTTACATCTTGAGTTTCGTTCGTAACTAGAAGTCTAAAAGAAAGCTAACCAAGATGCATATATTAAAAGTAACATATATGCAAAAACTAAAAACTAGTAATATATGCAGGAATCTGGAAACTACACGGATATGAACAGCCACTGGAATTTTACTTATTTATTATTTGTAAATTATACTCCAATAAAATCTAAATAAAACACACATAAATAATAGTTGTAGATGCTATTTCTGGTTTGCACCAACGAGCAAACCCCATTAATTGGCGGTGTTCTATCATTTGTAATATGAAATTAATAGTTTTTTGTTAAAATTGATACTTCAAAAAGGTTCTAAAACTTGACGAGTTGTGGATGATATTGCAAAATCACAATCGACTATGTAGAGAGCAATCACCAATTGTCACATGCTAGAGCATCAATCCGAATCGTCGAGCAGACCTAATTTGTCTAATATTGGGATTGAAAAGGTATATACGCACCTCAAAACCCTAGCTACTATTGAAGAAAAAAATAAATATGTTCTATTTCTTCTCATTCATTTGTTTATTGAATCCGTATTAATATAAGATATTCATACCATAGTTTTGAAAGGAGTTGTGCCGCAAATATTGTGTCTTGTTTAGCTACTTCAGACGGTAAAAAAAAGAAATTAAAAAACGCGATCAAATTCTATAAGTTGGGAGTTGGATGAGGAAGCAAACGATTCAGATGAAAAAATGATAATTGTGGAAGATTATTTGGACAAATTATCCGAGATGACTCCTAAAGTTTCAAAAACAATAGCAATTCCATATTTCTATTCGACTACGTTGTTTGCCAATGAGCATGATATGATCGATTGATGACTAGAAAAACAAATACGTTACCAATGTTTTTAGATTGTGTTAGTTAATTTTTTGAATGCTAATTATATTGATTGTTTACTTGTTATTTCAAGGTTGGAGACCAATTCTAAATAATTCTTCGAAAAGATCATTGTGGTTGCACAATATTAAAAATTATGGATAAGTTTTGGAAATTTTGAGTTATTAATTTTGGACTGTTCGATGAAATTAATCTCCACTATGCATTGTGGCTCGAGAGTAGTATAAATTGTGACACTGCATACTTTTAGGAGGAGGAGTGCCAGACTATACCTTTGGTATAGTCTGGAAAACACTCCCTCTGTCACCATTGGATCTTACAGTGTGTGGGGTCCACTGTTGATCCAATGGCTGCAGAGGGGAGAGTTTTCCAGACTATACCAAAGGTATAGTCTGTCTCCCCCTCTCTATACTTTTATCATTTTCAACTAAAGGTTCAACAATATTTAATGTAACTTCACTTTTCTCATTCTGTATACTTTATTTATTATTTATTACGTTGTATCTCGAATGTCTTGTTTCAATCTTATAGATCTATTACACAATCAAACCCAAACGAACAAAATGTTGAATTGAATCGTACCGGTCTCTACTGGCGGTTATTACTCATTTTTGCCCTTGCTGTTTTATTTTCCAATTATTTTTTCAATTAAGAAAACAAAATAGAATTATAGAATCAAAACTCTAGGAATTCTCTTAGCCCATTCGGAAGTATAATCTTCACATATATCACACTTTTTTGTGATTAAAGCAACATAGTTAAAAAAAAAACCTAGCCAAAGTCGTAACTCGTAAGTTACTACTTGTAACTCGCATTTTCGACTTTGCACCGAATCAGGAAGAGATGCCCTATTTCATAAAATACCCTCAATTATCCATTTTCCAAAAAATCGAGGCTATATATTATTGTTACATTTGAAGGTTCACGAACCAATCACAAAATCATAAAAACTCATGTCTCATGTGTGTTTTTCCCTCTCTATTTTTTTTTTAATACTCTATCCATCTCACTTTATAACTTATATGTTAAACCGTATGTAATTTTAACCGCCAAATAAACCGTATACAATTAAGTTGTTCAGATAACTTTTGATGGCGAAGAAAACCCACAAAACAGAAACATAGAATCAGGTCTGAGAAAATAGAAAGTTACATACTAATTGAGATACAAAAATTGAAAACTTAGAATATAACAAAATCAGAAATGTTGAACTGAGAGAAATTAGATATATAGATAGATACATATGAAATATAGAAATATAGAGAGAGAAAGAAAGAAAAATGGCGGGGCATGAAGAAGCAGACAACGCAGAAGCAATAATCACAAGAATCGAACACAAATCTCGCAAGATCGAAAGCTTACTCAAACAGTTATCTCTTTTTCCCCCTTTTTTATTTTCTTATATTATTTTAACATTTTTTGTATATAAATCTGTCTTTTTTTTTTAAAAAACAATTATACATAATATGGTGGGAGGTAATCAATTAAGAAAAAAAGTGTACCCAATTGAGAAAACAACATATACTTTGCATATGTGACTAAATTACACATTTAAGTCTCATATTTGGTTTGACAATTTTACACATAGTAGTGAAGGGTATGTATCTATGCATTTGTGTTTTCCATCTTAGATTTAGAACAAAAGTGTACCCAATTGTGTTAATTACAACATATACTGTGCATATGTGACTATATTTAGCATTGTGTTTTAATATATATATATATATATAACTGTATTAATGTTAATATATACTATATATATATATATATAAAAAGAGAGAGAGACATCTATGTGTTTTTTTGACTATTTTACACAAACTAGTGAAGGGTGGGTATCTATTCATTTGTGTTTTCCATCTTATTTTTATAATCAATTAGGATTAGTAATAAAGTGACCCGATTGTGAAAAAAACATATATCTCATGAAGTCACGAGTGACTAAATTTAGCAATTAGTTGGACGATGAAAGTTTTAAAATTTTTTCGGCTAGTGTACAAATTTCAATTAAATCGTAAATTATTTGCAATTAGGTTTAACTTAAATTATAAGCCAATGAAATCTTTAAAGACTGGTTTTTTGAAAAAAATATTACTACATGAGTGAATGAATTAATCAGTGAGTTATATAATGTACATTTTAATAGAAAATTATAAGCTAGTTTACAAAATGTTATTAAAGTTGGTTTTTTTGTACTTAGGTATAAACCAGTGGAAGCTCTGAAGACAGCCCTAGAAGGCTCACCTCCCAAAACAAGAGATGAAAGATGCAAGGTTACGTCTTTCCCCTCTATTTATCTCTCTGGAATAGATTATGATTTTGGGGTTTTATTCGGAATTTATTAGGGTTTTTTTTTACAGTTTGGAGCGCTAGCTTATCACACTTTTTTAATTTTTTTACTTCCAGTCTTTAAGAAATTAGTATCCAAGCTAACATTTTTTATCCGCTTGGGGACTAAAATGAAAAGCGCAATAAACATTTAGCTAATCACTGTGTACTTTCCTAACCTATGTTTTTTATTCCTATCGATAGAGAGAAATTTTTGTTGTATACTAATAGATTTATTGTTGGGTTATGGCGCAAAAAAGAAAAGTAATGGTTTGGGTTATAAAATTGTAATTAACCTGTGTTTGTTATATATAATTTTTATTACAGTCTGCGAATTGGATAGTGGTGCACAGAGCGTTAATGGCGATTAAAGATGTAGATGGGATGTTCTCTTCTCTTGATCCTGAATACTATGACATTCTCATGAAGTAAGTTATCTCAATCTTGCTAATGAAATCATGATTTTATAAGATTTTCTATACTATTTTATAGTATTGAGATATCAGTTGAAGAGGATGTGATTACTTAATTGTACTCACCTATTTGGTCGATTATTAAAGATTGGCATCTTAGGGGTTGTTTCATTGCAGCTTTTAAGATCAATTAATTGTTTTTTTTGCTAATAAGCCTTAATGTATCTAGTTGGGTTTGAAGTTAGGATTTTTGGTTTTCTTGACTGGAAATATACAGTTTTAAGAAGAATGAACTCATTCAGTCCCAAATCAGCCAGCCTTTTTTTTCTCTTTAAAAGCTCCTATATATTTGGAACATTTTAAATAGCAGTATATTGGAAAACACTCTATGAAGCTAAGTTTCTTAGTTTTGAACTTTAATCATACACATCAAATTCTTTTACATTTGGATGATTATTTTCAAATGTGCTTCCTTGCTTTATTATTTGAACATAGGTTTTAAATTATGATTCGTTTAGCTGTAATTTTTCATTCTCTTAGGAGTATGATTTATGAATATTACGCGTTAGGCATCGATGCTCACGCTTTACACGTCAGTGGTTAGTTTTACACCTTGGATAATACGTGTTACGCCTTTCTGCCTACGCTCTAGCACAGCTAAAATGCTCTAGTTATGGTTTCACATTTTAAAAGTTGCTCTAGTATTTGAGTATTTTGGAACTTGAACCTTGTGTTTGCCTTCCCCAGAAAAAAGTATGTGGGAATAATATTCATTTCTCGTGAATGATCCAATACTTCCTTACGAGTAATGATACTTAAACCTTTTTTTTCTTTTACGAACTTACATGTCAATCCTGCTATTTTTGATATAACCAAATTGGTGACCCTTTCCTTTGTCATTAACCAATCCAGATTGACCTGTAAATTTACTTGTTGAGGTTTTGTAAGAGAAACTTTTATGTCTATAATTTCTTCTTCGTGATATTCGATTGATATGGTTTATTAGTGAATTGGGCTTCCCTTCGGTTCTTCCCACCCGTACTAACTAATTGCTGTTAGTTCCATGTCTGTTTGTAAAATCATTCCATGTCTGTTTGTAAAATCATTCCATGTCTGATAGCAGTAATAAGTTGCTTCCATGAGTGGTCTATGATTTGAACTCCGGCTGATCTTTGTTGCTTTTTTCATACAATTGTTTCAACCTCTTAAGCCACCGGACCACAGTGGTGAGCTTTGGACCAAATCATGCTGATTAAATAAACTAAGTTGCTGGTGATGAGGAAGATAATTTTTTGTATGCATAAACATATTCTTTTTTTTTTGGTACCATAAAACCTTTTCATATTTCTCTCCCCTCTTATGTACAATAGATCATTACGGACTGTGCATGTTTTTGGGGAAAAAGTAGTGCACATAGCACGCTGTGTATTAAGTCCTCTATCCTTTTGCCTTAACTGACCATGTATATTGCTTTGCTTGCAGAATGTAGATAGCTAAGTCGTAGAGGGCATCATATCCATCTTATTTTGAAAATACTTTTCTTTGAATATGGCAATTCCTAATCTTATGCTCATCTCATCATTCTTTGTTTAGTTGATGAACATGTTATTGTATCTGATGAATTGAGTCATTTGTCTAGTGGATGCATAACTTGTTAAAATAGCTTCAAATCTCATTATCGAAGGCTAAATTGTCTTGGATAGCTTATGTCAAGTTTTTTGTGATTCTTAGGTATCTTTATAGAGGTTTGTCTACCGGAGATCGCCCCACTTGTGATCAATGCTTACGTATACATGAGAAGCTGACGGAGAGAGCTGGATTAGGTTGCATTTTGCGCTCATTGTCTGATACTGTAAATAATGTATGATTATGCTTATTATTCGACAAAGAAAACTTGTTTGCAAATCCAACTTCCCACTAGTTTCCTTTGTGAGGAACGTAACAATCCGTTGTAGTGTATTATAATATCTCTTTTATAGTAATGGGCATTTTTACATTGTATTTGGCGGGAGTGGGGTAGCAGCTGTTCGGAGGCTACATCAGCCACTGTTGTAGCCTACCCGGGTTCCTCAATAAATATCTTTGGCTTAAAGAAAATATATTATTTTGGAATCATTTGTTGCCACCCTAACTTTATTGCGGAGTATATTTTGACCACTGGATTCAAAATGGATGGCTGAGATCACTACAGCAGTAGCTGCTGAAAAAATTCCTTTGGTACCCTTTTCCCTTTCTGGGCATATCTGGGTGCCGATTTACATGTAGCTTATTCGAGTCTTAGAAGAGCCATTTTATACAGCTCAACACTTGTCATTTCTCAGTCCCAAAAAATGCCATATGGCTTTTAAAATGGTTAACCAAATAAGTGTTTGTTTGGTTGCTGCTATTAAGCAAGGACGGTGGAACAGTTTAGGTTCAGAAGAACGCTAGGTCCATGATCCAAGTTGAAGCATGTATATATTCGACTAAAACTTCAAAACATTCCCAGGTTATTAGTTGGCCTACCAAATCAAGTCTGAATGAACTAGAAAGGTTCAGTCAGGGGAGGACCTATGCGGGGGCTGGCGGGGGCTATAGCCTCCACCCCCCGTATTTTCGGAAAACAATTTTTTACAGTGTAATTTTTTTTAACGAAAATAGCGAGTAAGCCCCCACTATTAATTTTTTTAAATCCAGCCCCGTGATATATTGATTCTGGCTCCACCACTGGGTTCAGCCAAACAAGTCTCTAATAAGGAAATTGCAAAACAAATCATCGCCTTCTTTTATGTAAAGGCGAACTAATCATTACTCCAAAAGTTATATGGATAAATCTTTATCATGAAAACAAGTTTAAATATTCAAAGGCCCCTGCAATGCAGGGTAGACAGCAATTTGGGTAGACAGCAATTTTTGCTCGACCAAAACATAAAAACATATCTACTTTACTATATATAGTTCTCATTCACTGGTTCCTCACCAAAACTATAACCACTCTTTCCAATCTTTGCAATTACATTTCCGTCCTTGCACCAATTACAAACAAGGACAGCAGGGTCTCCTATAGGCGGTTGAGCCAACTAACAGTTGTCGTTTTCTGTCCCGATTCAATGGGTGAAGATTTTGGGACGTTATCCACACGCTCGCATTGAGGGCACATGGTGAGTGTGGTGGGTGGGTTTGTGTTTGCATAATGTTTCAGAGCTCTGAGCTCAGCGACTTCTTTATGTAGCCGACGATTCTCCTCGGCCAGATCTTCACATCGCCTTTTCAAGTACGCGCAATCCACCTCCGTCTTCTTGAACTTTGTCCTGAAATCATGAAACAAACTTGATTATATTTTCAGTCAGCATTGTAAAATATAGGTAAAATTAATGCTGATTTAATTTTATGATAGCATGTTATTCGTGTCCTGACCTCACGGTTTTAATATGTATGTGAAAATTTATATTTTTGAAACATATCACTTTTTGGGAATGTAGAATTAAATTATTTTCCAATGGACTACTTGTGGTAAAAGCAAACAGAAGTTATTATTATGCCCAGATTCAAACAAGAAGGTAACAAAAGGTGTTAAGCTTTCAGAATCCATGGTATTCAAAATTTTGAATAACTAGTAAATGTGTGCCAAGTTACAAATAGAGTTACAGTAGCTTTTTATTTGGTACAACATAGAGTTACAAAGAGCTAGTTTCATGCTAAAATCGCATCCCATCAAAACTGTTAACACACTTTGTTTTCAACACTAACGTAGTTCAAATTGGACAGAGAAGAATCATCGTTAAGTGTCTTTTCAATTAATTTTGGCTAATTTTAGTTAGTCTTTTACCTACATATATATACACATATACTGCTAGTTCAACACTTCAACCAGTGCCAATTCGATGATTTTTTTTAAATCAGTATTATGATCAAATATTATAAAGGCGTCATAATCACACTAACCTGGCCCTTCGGTTTTGAAACCAGACTTCCACTTGTCTAGTCTGCAGTTGCAGCTGCATCGCCAACTCCACCTTTTGACTCTGGCAACACCAAAAACACAAATTGCATAAACGAAAACAAAAAACTATCGCTAGAGCAATTCTTTGAGATCACATCTTTACCAATGTGCCCTATTTAATTAATTATAGTTGTTTAAATTTGTAGTTATCATTGCACAGTGATAATATGGGCGTAATAGTATCTTAAGCAATTTAATGGGGTTTATTCACTTTTTGTACATTTGTTTCTTCATTTTAACCGGTTTTGTAACTCGCTTTCTTCATTTTAACCGGGTTTGCATCTTGGTTTCTTACTTTTTCTTTTTTTAACATTGGTTTCTAATTTTTTTGTCCATCTTGTAGCTTTGTTTCTTAATTTTTCTTTTTCTACCTTGTTTTTTTCTTAGTTTTTCTTTTGGTACCCGAGTTTTGGCGGTTGGAAATGGACCAAATAAGAAAAAAGAAGTATAAACCATGTTACAAAAAGAAAAACTAAGAAACGAATGTATAAGAAGGAAAAGAAAGTAGAATTCAATGATTCATGGTAAAAACAAGAAATTTTAAGAAATAAAGGTATAAAATGATATATATTTTTTTTAAATAAATAAAGATACAAAAAGACATAAAACCCCAATTCAAGGCATTTCAAAGATTACACAAGAAGTACTGTACTACCTAGAGTCTTATTGTCTGTCTGGCTGCGAACGGTTGAATGTCATAATTAAAATCTTTCACAAAAACAAATTACACATGAATGACCAAAAATTATAGGAATGCCACTGACCTGGTTGAGAGTCTGTCGGTGCCTAAACGTCTCTTCAAGAGTTTCAGCTTGTTCTTTGGTTAACCTCAGCTTCTTCCTCGACGACGAGTCATCCTCGCCTCCACCCTCTGAGCTTGTTGACTGTCGCTCTGACCTAATTTCATCCTTTTCGCTTCTTTTCAGACTTGTGCTCGATATGGTGTTGTTGTCATATTGGGACAAAGACCCTAAAGACAATGGTGGCGGCTCTGTAGCTACCACGGCTAGCTTCATGCTTGTATCGACTCGAGAACTATTATGCTCTGATGCTGTTTTTCATAACACAAGTATTTAAACAAAAACATTAATTATCTAATATATATAAGTAATAATATTTTTTTAGCATATTCTCTCCCACATATGATAATAGTTACTCCCTACCAAAGTAATAGTTCTATTTTTACTACTTATTATCATATTGCTCTAATTTAATCACATTCTTCTCCCTTTTCAAACATCTATATATATATATATATATTATTATTATTATTATTATTATTATTATTATTACTATTATTATAATAAGGTAACTCAAAAAAAGTTAATTATTTTTTTAGGCTACCAAAATCACCACATTTTTTTTTGAAAAGAAACCCCATTTTTTTTTGCTAATTACATAATATATGTCATAGGCCTATAATTAAAAATAAACTTCCACTTAAAACACAGTTAAAAACTAACTATTAACTGCTCCAGGTTTAAAAATTTAACCTATATCTCTTTAGAATTGGCGATCAATTTTCTTTGATCTCTGTTTAAGGTATCATTATCAAAATTACATATATATTACAAAAACGAGTTACACCATGTAATGCGTGAGCATTGTATAATAGTATATATACATATATTTACTACACAGGCAAATTAAAGTCCAGTTTTAGATTATAAGCCTCTTGTGTTGCAGCTTGTAAACCAAGTTGGACCTTTTTGAGTTTTAGACAAAACTCATCTTTTAGGAAATAAAACCAGAACGTCTTAAAATAAGTTGTTATTTGTTAACCAAATCTAGAATCTAAGCGAAAACAAACTCATGTTAATTAAAAATATCTAACAAAGCTTATATTTAGTTATTTTAACATGACTCGTCTGAAATAAATAAATAGTAAACTACTAAACCTACGTACAACTCACACTGGTGATGTTAATTATACATATATAGTTAAAAAAAATTAGTAATATACACAACTAAAAAAATATTACCTACACTGTACCTCAGCGAAATAAATACTAGTAAACTACTAAACCTACAACTAACACAGGTGATGTTAAACATATGCGCTAATTTTCCTTTAAAACCCTAAAAACAATCTCTTAATACATTATGAGCTAGTAAAAATCAAAATAATTGGTTTTCTTTGAAGTATACCATATGTTAATTGTGTCAAAAGAGACTGAGACAAAATATGTAGACTGTCCTCATATAGATTATGTTGGAATGAGATGGTGTCTCGAGTTTTTATTATATTTTGGTCCCTCCCTTTAATTTTTTTTTAAAAATAAATATATTTTGGTGCTTATATTTGCAATACATATAGAGACAAATTTAGAATTGTCACTAAATAATCAGTCTCCAAATCACTAGCTTTTTGTATCGACTGTCTCAAAGCGTGGCATATATATAGATCCACTAAATAATGTATTATGCAAAACAGGTACGGCCGTAACCGTCAATATTAAAGTCGCAAATCATGTACTAAACGAATTAAATCACATCGATCCAATAAACTTTTTTTTTGATATTGTGATTTCATGAACCGGTAATTAATGTGATAGATCTCTTTCGCAAGCATATACTGATACGATAAACAAAACAGGTACGACCATAATAAGTCAATATTAATGTCGCAAATTATTTACTAAACGAAATAAATCACATTGATGTAATAAACTTTTTTGACTATTGTGATTGCATGAGCCGGTAATTAATGATACTGATACGATATACACGTTCCATTTCATATTACTTGTCCACATGCATTTTGGGATGAATAATTTCCATGAATAAATTTCCGAAATGATAAATTTGAAAATTTTCAATTTATCAAATAAAATTGACTAAACGAAAGTTAAATTTGACTAATTTTCTTTCTCAAATTAATAATATTTCATTTTAGTATTTTAGGTACTAATTATCTATATCTCAAAATGCACGTATTTTCAAGATGAACAAGTAAATTAAAACCGAGTGAGTATATCGAAGATTTGTCTGAAAAGAGTGTGCGTGACAGTTGACAACTATTCTCGCGGAGAAATAATAATAAAACATAGAATCTTGAAATTAGTGGGTCTGAAAGAGCCACCTATAAATCTACCTTGGACTCAAGGTTTCCGGTAACGGGTTGTTTGTTTATATAATACCGACAATTGAGACCCTGAATTGCTTGAACATATAAAATATAACCTAAATATTTTTCTTAATCTCTTTTAATCCATTTATCTTTTATACTCATAGCTGAAATTTGTTCCTAATAACAAGATATTTATAGTGTTTTAGACAAGTTTGCAAGAAAATATAATCACATCCAGATACCAAGTGCATGTACATCCAAACATATATAACAAATATATATACACACACACATGCAGATCATAATTAAGGACTTTACCAGATGAAGATTGAAAAGCAATGTCATTGAGGGAGAGCTTTGGTTGAGATGATTTTTGTGAAGAGCACTTTAATTCCAAGGTCAAGTTTAGCCCCATATCATTATCATCACCATCCACATTTCTAACTCTGAAATTCATCTATATATATATATATATATATATATATATATATATATATATATATATATATATATATATATATATATATATATATATATATATTTTATTTTTTTGGAATATTACAAAGCTATGTACAAGACACACAAAGTTATAAAAAAACGGATGAACTAGGAAGTTATATATAATATAGATAGAGAGGGTGAGAGAGACATGACAGGTTTCATAATCAATTAATCATAATTTGTGTTTGTGTCATAGGTATACTCTATTGGCTCATCATATGATCATAGTGTAGATTGGCCTTTGGTTTTTCTATACTATGTATTTAATGTTTCATTATTATTAATTTGCTTGGTTTTGCATGGGCAAAGTTTTGGTCTTACTCTTTTGTTGTAATAACTAATAATAACTCCTCAATAAATTTTGAACAATGGTTATTTGTCAAAATTATAACTGTCCCATTTATAGTTTGTAAATTGCTTTAATTAAGAATAAAAAGGGTTGAAAAAGTATTAAATTGGGTCAATTGTTTGATGAGTTTTTGTGGAGACCCCCACAGTTTCTCTTTTATTATTTTAAATCAGTGGCTAGACGAAATTTTTTTCGTAACTTCTTGTCCATACAAAACGCAACTTTTTTGACACATATTCTTAACATGTTTCAGAACAAAGCGAACAAAACACGATTTTAAAATATCAAGTACAAATATGTTTGGAAACGGTATTCTAAACATGTTTGGCTACATGATTCCGGAAGTCTCGCACGTTGTTCGTAGAAAAATCCGACTTTAAACATGATTTTGAGCATGTTTCATGGCATCGCATTCGATAGATGTTGCTAATCCTGTCATGATTGAGAGTAGATATTAAAATATACTATAAAAATTACAATTGTATAGTAAAAAATATTAGGCGAAACAACATTGTTTTTTGTCGATATGTATATATTTTCTTACCAAGTTGCGTGAATATTCGAGTGATTAATCATTTTTAAATACTTCCATAAAAAAATGTTTATGTTCATACGTATTTAGTTTGTAATTACATATACTTTTCTACTAATTATTTTAGACAGTCTAGAAAAGAAACTCCATTATTTAATTATATAACTTGTGATGATTAAGTCTTTTGTAACATTGGCAATTAGTTTGTAACAGTAAGATAACCATAAATAACATGTTCAACATTAATTCATAATCTCTCTTAGAAAGATTAATTGATGAAATCCTGAAATAAATGCAAGCATGGGTTTCAAAAATTTGAGTCAATCTACTTAGTGAGTGACTATCATTAAAAAGGGGCTTTTGTAACAATTGACCATTGACTGTATATAATGCACTTTCCTAGTGAAGCATATAAGACAAAGATTTGCTCTAAGTGACTTTACACTTCAACCCTTGTATATACAAAATTTACAATATTCACCCCATGAAGTTCTTATAAGCAACACTTGAAAGTGAAGGCATCTTTCCTTGCCTCTTTAAGCCCAATTTATCGGATTTCCTAACTACTTATATCGATGTCGCATCTAAGTGATTCAAAGTCCGACCTAGAAAATTTTGATTTTTCATAATTCAAGTCAAATCATGGAACATATATATTTGATTTGTCAAGCATACTTGTGGGCATTTTTTTGCAAAATGGGGTATAACTAGGGCTTCAAGTGAACTGAATAAATCGTAAAAAATTCTAGCGGTATACTTTAATCGTTCGGTTCAGGATTATTTACTTTCGAGTTTTAAGCAAACCAAAGATGAATATATGTACATATTGATATACACTCTTCTAGTAATTATACAACGTTAAAAATTATATATTATTTTATTTTATGTGTCTAAACACCAAAACACCCGGCCAATTCTACCACAAATAGTGATTAATTGTATGTGGATTGTTAAATGAGGTCATGGGGCAGGTTTTTCTCTGATGCCTTAATTATTGATTATTGATTATTGATTATAGAGGAGAATATGACAAATTTAATTTTAAAATAATTTTTGGTTTAGTAGAAGATTTATGACTTATTTGACCGTCTCAACTGAAACTTTTTTCGTGACGGTGTTAATAATACAGAAAAATGATCGTTTTAACATAATTAGACTAATTTTTACTCCACTTTGAATTTTACGAAATTATAAATTAAATTATTTTGTCTAGTAGATTACTAAAGTAGCCCTCTTTCTGACAATTGAATATCTAAATATTACTCAATTGGCACACCCTTCTTCAAATATGGCAATAATTCTCCTTGAATAAAATAGCACTAGCGGAAGCTGCTCACACGATGCGTGTGCGATGAATGACTGATCTATGATGTAATATATTAACAAAATAATATAAATTCTTACTAACAAATCTAACCAAGATTATTTACTGTAAAAGAAAATCAGTATTTTGTAATTGTAATACCTCTTTAACCGTTTGCAGAGAGAAATAGTGAATAAAAAATATAAGGTAGTTTTTTTTTTAATATGGGTGTAGTGGGGAGTATTTGATGGCAACTGGTGCATTTGGGGATATTTTATGTCAGTTTTTTCTTTGATACTTTTTAAATTTAATGTTTTAAATCAGATAGAATAAGGATGGGCAGAATTGTAATAAGTTAAAAAAGTAAATGTTATTTAGCAAATAATTTTGCTGGCTTCATAAGCCCTTTAGACATAAACTATTAGTATAGATAATTATCTATTACACATTTATTCTTCAAACTTGTATTCCTTATTCTTGTTTAGTAATTTTATTTAGATCTATTGCTTTTACTATTTAGAAATTGTAGATATAACCTACCATTGGACCTAATTAGCATATTATAAGTCCCTTAAAGGTTTAAATATTGGCATATATTCCTATAGATATTTTGGCATTTTCGTCGAATTCCTTCCATCTCAATTACTCTCGGATATACCGAGACATGTTTGTTTATCGTTCGTTTTAGTAGATCAATTGTTCTATATATATATATATATATATATATATATATATATATATATATATATATATATATATATATAT